>OX453260.1:16532783-17171045 GCA_949709985.1 Luffia ferchaultella | reverse complement strand
TCACGCTACGACCAATAGGAGCGGAGCATAAATGAAAAATGTTGCAAAAACGGGAAAAATTATTTCTTTCGAGAGCTTTCGGTACGCGCGCTGCGTAAACGGTTGATGTTAAGCAAAAATCATGCATTACGGAATTGTTCCCGTGTAAAAGTTCTAACCAAAAGGCCGGGACACCATATATGTATCTTTTAAGGTTGACTTACTATTACCTTTTTATGGCAAATTTGTTGCTAGACGCGCCAGAGAATTCGTTTGGATAATGACGATGATACCATAGTGTAATTATACTTTATGGTTGGAATCGCGACCCACCTTGACTTCGAACGGGTGCAATGCGTGGAACGGGAAGAAGAACGTTTCCGTAGTCCACCCGGGCGAAGTCGGGTATATTTGATAAATCGATTGTCGTCGTATAGCGAACAAAATAAAGACTATCGTTAATTGGAATATTTTTTATCGTTGCTTAGGTATATGCCATCAACAATGAAAATAATTAAAGTAAGAAAAAAATAAAACGTGAATACAGAATTTTTTTGGGTTCAATAATAACTATAGCCTTGATTACACGTACCGAGTAAAATGGCGAGACAGTACTCTCGGCCGAGTGCTCGGTACGTCTAAACACATCACCGAGTGCTCGGCCGAGCGCTCGGCCGAGACAGAGGGCGAGACAGTCACTCGACCCTAATCTTTTTACTAGACCGAGAGCCCACCCCCGCGCTTCCCCGCACTGACTCGCTCGCTCGCTCGGCATGTATAAACATGCACTCGGTCAGTGTGCACTCGCCACTCGGCACATGTAATTAATTTTTTTAAAGGTCCATGTTGTAAGCATGCTTCAAAAGTGAAATGACTCGCCTCCAAAAACTAAAATACGTGTAAACACTACTCGCACGTCGCTGCTGTCTCGGCCTAGTACAATTTCATTGTCTCTCTCGTTTACTCGGTACGTGTAATCAAGGCTTATGTTTCCTATTCGGATTCGGATTAAAAATAATTTTCCTTTATTTAGGTGATGATAAATATTACAGTTATTTAATCTAAGCTTTGATTATATAAGGTATATAATATCTATGAATAGAGAGTCGGCGTCAAAAAACGTAGATGAAAATATCACGTAACTGTTCGGTTATAATTCACGCACACAGAGACGGTTTGTACTTGGTTAGTATGTCGTAGCGAGAATATATGGTCTTTTGAGTAAAACACAAAAATATGTAAAAGTTTGCCTGTCATTTTTGTTGACATTGCGTGTGTTGCGAGAAATGCGAGGGTCCATTTATAGACATTTATATAATTGAAGATTCAAAGTAAGTTAGGTGTTTGTTGATTTTCTGATTCAGGGAATTTCGGATTTTCTAGCACTGCTTAAACAAGTTTTATCGATTTTAATCTGTGTGTTTGTATGTGTGTGTGATTCTGTCATATACATATATGTCCGTTTACGAGTACAAATAATTCCCACGATTTCTCGTTAATATATGAAACAAGCAATTTTTTCCCGATGCCATTCAATGCGTCATGATATAATTTTATCCTATTACTAGTTTTCTGCCAGCGGCTCCGTTCGCGTAGACTACACAGTTGTACCGGGACCCCTCTTTCCGGGATAATTAGTAGCCTATGTTACTCTACAGCTTATAAACTATATGCAATAAGTTATAGCGGTCCCGGTACAACTATGTCGTGCACGCAAGCGGAGCCCCGGGCGGGAAGCTAGTAATAGTACATTATGATGCAAGTACGGTAAGCTGCATAATATAGTCGAGGTGATTATAGGCGCGAGGCGAAGCCAAGTGCTTATAACAATCCTACACTATAATAGCCAGCTTACTGAGTACGAACATCATACGACGTTTTTCTATACATTTGCGATTAAAATTAGGTACTTCAAATGTAATAATGGCGGGAACGGGACTGCTTTTCGCGGTTTACGTATACGTTACAGTTACGGCCTAGTACTGTAAAATACAACATTGCGGTTCAAGTTTCGATGTCGTAAAGTCGTATTAATAGCAAATGTATTGAAAAAAAAATTCAAACCACTATTCAATTGTCTTTATAATTCACAAAAAAGGGCATTTTTTTTACTTGCATTTTTATATCCGTCTTTCATTATCATCAGGCCATTTCATCCGTCCGATTAATATCATGATACGAATATCATCCATCTTTCGATTCTTTCCGTGTTTTGATTGACTAATTTGAACGAAAAACGGTTATCGTGATATAACTATAATAGCAATTAGCGTATAGCAAATAGCATATAGCCTCGTGAATTTTTTTGTGGCTAATGATGAATACTACAGACATGTAGTACATTATTTTATGTATCATCAATAGTTTTCGCAGCGCACGCCAAATAATGACTTTATTGTCCATGCTTTATTGGCAAACATTTTTACATCTCGGGTCACATCCTGGTAATTGTCGTAGGGCACTCTATCTTTTTTTAAACATTGTTAAATTCAGCGTATACTACTCGCTGATAATGTAGTTTTCTATAGGTGAAAGAACTTTTTAAATCAGTGAAGTAGTTTTTTAGTTTATCCGTAACAAACAAACATACAAAAGACCAAATCTTATCTGTTTATAATATTAGTAGAGATGTAACGTAGAAGTGAATATTTTTTACATAAGAGATGTGCTTAGGCCAAAGTTTTTAGCACATAATTTTTATATTTTTCCGAAAATATATACCAATTCATAACTTTCACTTAAAGTTTAAAAAATTATATTTTCTGTAATTTCCGTAGTTACTTTATTCAAAAATAGATTTGAAAAATATCTCCGAGACGTCATCTGGACAGATGTTTACTACTTGCGTTATCTCAGACTAAATAAAGTCATAATAGTTTTATTGATCCGCAAGGATTACAATTTCATTTGACGTGGTGACCTTAACACAGAATTTGTTATTTAGTTTTAGTTATAATTTTTTACTGTGGAAAGCAGCGCAATAAGCTCAACCGCCCAGATGACGTCGCAGGCACAATTTCAAAGTCAGAAGAATTTTCAAAAATATCTGCGAAATTCGTTAATACAAAAAAAAAGGTATTTTGAGAGGTTATTCTAGAACCGTATTTATTTTAATTTTAATGACTATTAGGGTAAATTTAAAATCCTGTGTGTCGGTCTTTCCGTACGTCACAGGTTCATATCTCCAATCCAATCAACCCTGATGTTTCACAGATAATTTTTTTTTGAACCGTCATACAATTCAGTAGAAAAATTACGAAAACGAAATGATTTAAGGGTGGAACTAAGAATTAAAAAAAAAAAAGTTTTTAGATAATAAAACATAGCTCAAGTCATTTCTAGAATCACAAGCAACATCGAAAGATTCAATTGAAATCCGTCAAGTAGTTTTTAAGTTAAATCGTCACGCACAGACAAAGAATTGTATAAATAGTGTAGATATGCGGAAGTTCTTGAATCATGAAAAAACCGGTCAAGTAAAGTACCTACCATAAAACTCAGTAAATAGTTAGTGGAATCTATTTATTAAGTTATGATCATAGTTGTTTATGTTGACTGAAGAAAACACCGGCTTTTAGGGTTCCGTAGCCAAAGGATACCAATGGGAACTCTATTACTAAAGCTTGAAAGTCCGTCCGTCCGTCTGTCACAGCAGGACTGTATCGTCTGAACCATAATAAGTAGACACTTGATCACAGAACATGTATCACTATGGTCACTATAGCAAGAAATTATAAATATAAAAAATAAAGTTAAATATCAAAGGGGGTCCCAGTACTGGAAACGTGTTTTTTTTCGACGTTTTTGGTGATTTTGCTTACATTTGAAATTTTCGTTGAGTGTGTACTACTATAGCAGTTATAACAACAAATAATAAAAATGAAATTAAGTTAAAAATTAAAGGGGTCCCCATATGACAAACGTGTTTTTTTTATATTGTATGGTAATACGAAAACCTTCGTGTGCGATTCCGACTCGCACTTACCCGGTTTCTAACTTTGATTATTTTATCGATTTGAGATTAATTATTAACAAATTTAATAATTTTTTTGGGTTTTTTTGTAGATGCTGTAAAAAACTACATCATCGGGTTTTTCCTTTCCTCATGCTATGAGACTATGCTACGTGCTTTTCAAAATTCTAGGTCAACCGGAAGTATCCTATACGTTTAGATGATCCATCACTGTCAAAGTGTGAAATGTCGTATATTTTTATTAGGTACATTGAATCAGAAACATTAATTGACGGAATTTAGTCCTAGACGTACCTATTTAATATTAATTCCAACTCGATATCTTGAACCGTTATTGGGAAAAATCTGGCGGGATAGAAATACGGATTCCGAAAGGTGATCCTGTAAGGGTTCTTTTTATATACCGACCGGTTGGCCGAGTGGTTAGAGATTCTAACTACGGAGCCAAGTGTCGCGAGTTCGATTCCTGCCCGGGCCAAAAATTTGTATGTATGAACATGTCTATTTGTTCCGTGTCTGGGTGTGAAATACCAATATTGTATATGTTAAATAGCATATTTAAGTATATGTACCAGTTGTCTGATACCTATAATACAAGCTTTGCTTATTTCGGGACTAGATGGCGCTGTGTGGGTTGTCCCAGGTATTATTATATATAGAATTTTAAAATGTTAGATTAGTTTTGCATGCCACAGACATATGAAGACAACGAAGCATCAAAATGATAAGTTGCCAAGCTAAATTACTACAGAAAAGCATCATAACTTCATGAGGTTTATTTGCCGGATATGTGTTTGTCGCCTTGAAATAGTCATACGAGCCGGTAACCGCTTGTTATTACGGCGTGTGTTATCGGAAAACGTGTGTGACATACCGCCCGTTAATGGCCTGTACACATTCAGGACATAAAGTAGCAATGTGTTTAATATAGGAACGAAATGATGGTTTGACGTCCGCCAGGGGGCGTGAGCTGTGGTGCGGTACATAAAACTGATATATTTGAAGTTATCTAGTGTAATTAAATTGTTATAAGGTTTTGAACTCTTATATACGATGAAGTAGCAATGCAAAATTTTTAGCATATCAGTTTTAGGGTTACTTACTTATATTTACGTTTTGCTTTCGTCTTTTACTATGGAAAGCAGCGGAACAAAATTAACTGTCCAGATGACGTCACAGAGACAATATCAACGTCAGGTGCATTTCCATGAATATCGGGCAAATTCATAAAAATAAAAAAATAAATGATATTTTGCAAGGTTATTTTAGAACCTTATTCCTTACATTTTTAAAACTATTCGATCAACTTTAAAATTTTGGTCTAAGCCAATTGGCTGGTAATAAAGTATGCAATCAGCAATTTCAGGAAATTGCCCGATTTTCGATGCGTAGGTAAATCATATTTTGCGATAGCAAAGGATTTCATAAAACATCACATCGGTAGGCTGGTGGCGACAGGTATGGTACTGCACTTAATGCATTTTTACCGGTGCATTAGCATCTGACGTGTTCGCGTCATCATTAGACCCTTCGCCAACGTTCGCTTTTTAGCGTGCACTCTGCATCCTAGCCCTCAGTTATTGATAATAAGTATGCCGTTTAGACCCAAATCAATACACAAAGAATTATAATTTCAAGGTTATTTAATTAAGGCTATACTTTTTCAAAAAGTTATCTACGTTTTTTTAAATTTATATATTCATATTCAATACGTTCCCCATTGCCCCTAGTGCTGGTGTGATATGCTTACCATAGCCCATTGATGTCCCTCTGCAGTTGCTTAGGCCTCCCCCCGGGATGAGGGGGCTTGGCTTGGAACTTAAACCATCATGCTGCTCCAATGCGGGTCGTAGTTACCATATCATCAGCCCATTAATGCCCCATTGCAAGGGCTTAAGCCTCCCTTAGGAATGAAAGGGCCTGGAGCTTACTCTATCACGCTTCTCTACTGCGGGTTGGCGGATGCGGGTCGTAGTTAGACAGCAAATTACACATAAAAATGCTTTGAATTTTTAATTACAATTAATCATTCAAATCTAATATTAAGAGGAGTGTATAGTGGCACCAAACAAACTGCGTTGACGTTTGCGCCCCATTAAACCTTAACAGATTATCGCAAAAAATAATGGTATTCAGATCAGCAAAAACTAGGTTTATGCGTATTTAATTTTTTAAATATTTTGATACATCGTATTAAAAAAAATTAAATGCACGGGGTTATTTTTCATACCAAGTGAAAAAGCAATTAGTTTCATGTTGGACATGAGCAAAAAAAAAAATAAAAAATTTCGAAAAAGACCTTCTGTAAGTTTTTTTCTATATGATGGATCAAAAATCAAAATATTTAAAAAATTAAATACATATAAACCTAGTTTATGCTGATCTGAGTATCATATAATTTTTATGCGCCAATCGGTTAAGGTTTAATGGAGTGCATATATACACGTTAAGGCCGTTTGTATGGCCACTCCTCTTAAAACCGGGGTTGTGTAACGTGTTTATTGAAATACGAATCGAGTCAAAGATGGCGCGGTGGCTTAGTGTTAAATAATAAAATGGTTCCTCACAAAGGGCAGGCGGAAAAGAAGAAGAAGGAGCGGAAAGAGGAAGTAGAATATTAATAAAATGTTACTATGAAACAAAAATCGGTTTAGAATAATTTGAATTGTAATCTACGCGGACAAAACCGCGAACGGTCATTGGTGTTAATTTTTTTTTAAATTTAGTTGTCCATGATCCAGCTCTGAAAAATCTCAAGCAAATAGAGAAATGCGATACATGTTCTTTACAATAAATCGGTCAATAACCATATTTTAGAGGTCATTATAGAGATAATAAAAAAATTGCACTCATTTGCATTAAAATTTAAGTTGATGGTCATGTTATCTCTTTGTGTTGTGATTGATATACCAAAAAATATGTGAACTCGGCTTTGGCGAGTATTATTTTATTCAACCCCGGCGCGACGTAAAAAGACTGGTGTTTGAACTCTTTACGACTGATTGATTGACCGAGTGGTTAGAGACCCTAACTGCACAACCAAAGTCGCGGGTTCGATTCCCGCCGGGGACAAATATTTGTGTGCGTGAACATGTCTATTCGTTCCGTATCTGGTTGTTAAAAGTATTTATATACGTATAATATTATAAAGAATATTTAAGTATATAACCCATAACACAAGCACAATGTGTGGGATGTCCCATGTATTATTATTATTTAAAGATTTGTACAGTACACAAGAAACAATAAATTACTCATGAGTTTCGACGCCCCTATAGTGCAGTTCTTGGAGCTGCAGTGCATCTCGCCATATGGACCAACTCTAACTCTAGACCTAGAAATATCTGCTAATTTAATTGTATCCCTAAGTAGGATATAATCAAAAAATTATTACCATACAAACAAAAACGCGGCCTTTTGTTAATGCCCACGTAGCGAGTGCGTCTTATTCGTGTGTAATATATCATAGTTTTAGAAACGTCTAAATCATAGAGATAGCGAAGCTCTACGTCCGTCTCTCCACTAGACACATGGAAAGACATTTACTCTACGAAACGCAGCGTTCCATTTAGCGGGGATGTGAGACGCACAATTACAAACGCATAAAAATAAAACAATAGCGCTCAATGTATTTTATTTTTGTACGAGTTTTTACAACATTTCACTGCAGAATTCGGCATTTTCGCGACGAAATATCTACTTACCAATGGGCATTTGTCGACTAACGGCCGGTGGTGACATACACTACTAGCGGGGTGTAGTGTATGAACCTCAGAAGATTTACTAAAGTTATAGAAGGCATTCTTGTATTTACATATATTTGTTTAATTTTCCACATGGCTTCCACATGGTAAATTTCAGTGTGAGTGAAAACGGCTTGCTTCAACCTGCTTGTACCCCCTTCTCAGTACCATTATTCAGACGGACATTTGCATCAAATTATTTAAATTTTTGATAATATAGGAGTAAATAATCAAATAAAGTGCGAAATAAATTCGCCGCAAAAATGGCTTGTGTTGCAATAAAACCCCACAGTCATAATTCCTCAAAATCAACAGGAAATGAAACAATTTCATTCCATCGGTAAGTGCCAAATGCCTTCATTTTACTTTTAAACACTATGAAATTAATAATTTTATTATCACATATTTTTAAACAATAGCCTACATTACACTGAAAATATTAAAATTACTAAACTGTGATAAAACAGCTTAAAAGAAGTAAAACATAATTTAATTTCATATTTACGTTTGTTTTAGAGATGACACCATACGTTTGTTTCTATCGATATTTTATATCGACATCTTATTAATGTACCATTTCGGCCTCGGACCGCACAAGTTTAACGAAATAAACGTACCTATATATTTTATTACTACAATCAATAGAAATATTTAATTTTAACTATATTGATAACGTTGTTGGCTACGCACTATTTACCTTCATCGTTTACATAAGTTGAAATGAATTTGGTGGCTACGTTCTGATCATAAGTAGCAATGATTATGTATCAGCTATCTCTTTCTTTCTAATGCTTTATTCTACATGTTAAAACAAGTTAAACATATGTATATTTACATTCGTACGTAAGGTTAGTAATTGTTCTGAGGAATGAACGGTCGTCTTGTCGATAGCGTGCTGTCTTTCTAGTAGGGAACGGGGCGGGCGCGTTTCGCTACTTCTATGGTCTAAATCCACGAGACGTGCCCTTTGGATTTTTACCTTTGTCCACATTGAGTACTTGATGTTGAAGGTTCTGTTTTTTTGGTGTCATACACTGAAGTTAATTATTGAGTGTCTATGCTCGAAAATGAGGATCGTGACCTAAGCTATTTTTGTCTATGCGTATGTTTGCGCATATAAACAAACTTATTTTCACAACCGAGGAAAATCGTTAATACTGTATTGAGTAAGCTGCTACTTTCGTAATAAATAAATAGTATGTGACTTAGTTCATTTGACTAGATTTGACTGACCGATTGGCCAAGCGGTTAGAGACCCTATCTGCGGACCCAAGGGTAGCGAGTTCGATTCTCGCCTTGACCAAATATTTGTATGCATGAACATGTCTATTTGTTCCGTGTCTGGGTGTAAAAAGTATCTTTATATGTATATTATAAAAAGAATATTTAAGTGTGTTTACCAATCGTCTGGTATCCCATAATATAAGCATAATACTTGCATACCTTAAGACTAGATGGCGCTGTGTGGAATGTTCCAGGTGTTATTATTTTTATTATGTCTTAAACTAAACAGTATAGAAATTAAAAGAATAATTTAAGGACTTGTTTTGAAATCAAATCGATTTTAACGTTTTAACAAACGTTTTAAGCACAGTCTGTGACGTCGATCGCCCCAATTACTACTTGGCACATCTGTTTTTGATTGTTATGTAAATATTTGATCGGTTAACTCAACGCTTGCTTGTCGGCGGATGTGAGCACAAAAGGTTAATAACGAGATAAATACCTACGTGTCGTTACGAACACGGGTAATAATTTTTATGATGTTCGAAAACTTTGTTTTGTAGGCCGCTTTTGGACGTGCGCGGACTAGAATCGTCTTTATACGCAACGACACGGCTCGAAGCGATGTTTAAAGACGTTATCGTGATTATGATTTGTAGTTAAGCCGCTATTCATTGCACAATGAAAGTTTTTATTCTACGTTTTCTTCTATCATCGTTTCTACTCTAGGATTTTTTAAACTCTTAACCTTCTTTTACTTTTTCCACAACTTCTCTCATTACCACAGTAAGATACATCATTCTTATGAAAAATAATACTTTTTTACATTCAAATAAATATTTACATTTTATTAGAATGTCATATTTTATTATTTATTTATTTATTTATTTATTGTAAGAAACAAACAGTTAAGAAATTTTATGTATATGTATATAAGTAATATAAGAATACAAATATAAGAAATGCTAAATAAGAAATTTTTTTACAGACTAGACCTATTGTTTCCTTAATTATTAATTCAATTAAGAGTTCTGTACCATAAAAAGAAATAGCGTGACCCTTATAGAATTACTTAGTTTTCCGCCCGTTCGTCTGTCCGTCTGTCAAGACCTTTTTTCTCAGAAACGGGTATAGGTATGAAGTTAAAATTAATATCAATTACTAAGGTCTACAGTCCCTTGGAGATGTAAAAAGTTTAAACTTCTAAAAGTTAATGCAAGCAAACGATACGGCTATTTATGTCCCATATTTTGATTCTCACATACTCATCAAAAACTTTTCTACTCATATGCCTGTAGGGAAAAAAGTATTTCTTTAACCCAGAAAATATTGTTTCATCATATATACCTACCACAAATATTTTCTCAAAATAAATAATATTTTTTTAGATCAACAATAAATGTCTTGCAACAACAATATAATTACATGTGTTGAGAGAATATTCGCATATTATATGAAATAATAGTTTCTTGGTTCATGAAACAATTTTTTCTGTGTATTATACAGGCACATGTAGAGAAGTTTTTGATTAGTGGATTTGCAAGAATCAAAGTATGGGACATAAATGGTCGTATCTAACATGCTTCTACATCAGCGGTAGAGAAGCATAGTTGGCAAGAAGCGAGATCCTACGGCATACTGCACTGCACACTGTTTCATTTCACTAAAAAAATTTCCCTATGCTGTATATCGCATAAATCGACTAAGAAATCCATTTTAAATGTAAGAGTAAAACACCCACGTGTCCATTAGACATACTTTTTTTAAAAAAAAATAATTTGTGTTTCGTGACCTCGACGTAAAAAAAAGATTAAATAAATTCTGTAAGCGTGTCTGATCAAAATATATCTTTTTGATTAATATGGTTTGAAAAAGGACCTTCAGGCGCATATTTTCCAGTTTTTCTTTTTCGAAGATCACTTTTGGTTACCGAATTATTAATTTTTATTCAAATTTTTGTTTTTATTTTTTTTCTCCCAAAAACCGCAAAAGTGCGACTTGTGACTGGCACTCAAAGATTCCTCATAAATGCGTCTATCATTGATAAAAAACTCAAGTCGCACTATGGAAGCGTTTACGAGTAATCGAATTTCAAAATATGGTGTTAGGGGTGTCACTCAACATGACCTTTTATTTTTGTTTAAATTAATTCAATTTTGTCCTTTACTACAAAATTCTATATTGTTTACTTATTTTATTTTTATTGTTATTTACTTATTTACATTTATTTATTTAAAAAAAATTTACAATTGCATATTAGTTATTTACAATTAGAGTGTCGACAAAATTTTATCACTAAGCGGCTTCTATTTTGTAATATCTACCCTTTCATCGTTTACTTCGTTAATTACTTTAGAAGTTTTTTTTAACTTTTATTAGTTTTTTTTTTATTAATTTTCTATTGACACAGTAAATTTTGGCATTTTCTGCCTCACGCTCGCGGAAAAGTACATCCAGTAATTTAATTGGCATCCGATGACTGTGACCGTACACTAAATTCTAGTGCACGGTGAAGAGATCATAAAATCACGTTCTCTTCCTGTCGGTATGCTCTCGGAGAAAGCAGCTCAATCGCGCAATAAATTTTGGCGCAGATAAGAAACACCCCTGCCGGAAAAAGAACAGGAAAAAAATATGATTGACCTTTTCCACCCTCCACTGGAATTGGCGGAACCGTTTGTGTCTATGACACACCACAGACAACGTCAAAGATTGTCCAATGGGATTTGCCTGCCAGAAGCTGTTCGTGAACTTCTGAAGCCCGTTAATGCAGAAAACTTGCAGTTGGGATAGGTGGACAACGAAATTCCAACATTAGATGGATCTTCATCATCGTCTGAAGTTCGAATGTTGACGACAGCACACACTGTTCCATTTTACTAAAAAAATCCCTATGCTGTTTATCGCATAAATCGATTAAGAAGTGCATTCTAAATGCAAGACTAAAACACCCACGTGTCTATCTGTAATACTTTTTTTTTTTTAATAATTTGTGTTTCGTGACCTCGACGTAAAAAAAAGATTAAATAAATTCTGTAAGCTTGTGTGATCAATATATATGTATATATATTTGATTAATATGATTTGATGAAGGACCTTCAGACGCATATTTTCCAGTTTTTATTTTTTGAAAATCACTTCTGGTAACTGAGTTATTAATTTTTCGTGTCGTGATAGTCATGATATCCCAAAGCGCAACGAACCTGTCTCAAATTTATAAGGTCATAGGGCCATGGTTCCAATCCGGGCGTGTACCAATGAGTTTTTCTGACTCAAGTACATAACTATCACTGACTCCGAGCTTCGGAGAACACGTTAAGCAGTCGGTCCCGGACGCTGTCAATAGATTTCATTTTATTTTCATTTTTGAGTATCAGCATGCTGTCGTCAACAATAGATGGATCTTCATCATCGTCTGATGATGAAGATCCATCTAATATTGGAACTTTGTCAGCCACTTCTTCCAACTGCAAGTTTCCTTCATTAACCGGCTTCAGAAGTTCACGAACGGCTGCTGGCAGACAAATCCACTGGATGTCACACAGTCCGCACCAACGCTCTTAGAATCGCCTGGCACGTCGTTATTGTTGGGATCTTCTAAATTAACCAATGACTCCAGTACAAATTATAAACAAGACCTCAAAATTAGAAAACGAATCATGGAGTCCTTGGAAGATCAACCCCAAGCTAAAGTGATAAAATCTTTTGCATCCACGATTACTTCAGAAGATGGAAGCAAGATAACCCCAAAAGCTTCAAAAGATTTAGAAGACGTAATAAAACTTTGTCTGACATCACCAAAAAAACGATTCAAAGTTTTAAAAAAAGTATCTACGTTGACGAAAACCTATACACCTGAGGAAGCTCTAGGTTTCGTTATCGACAGGAGACTGAATGTGGAAACATATAAACTTTTAAGACAGGATTTGAAAAGTCGAGTTTATTCAGCTTATCCACCCTTCTTAGAAATACTAATAAGAGCAAGAAAAGCATGTTACCCAGCAAAAGAGCGAGATGTTTCGGAAATAGAAGCGTCAGTTTCGTTGCATAAACTTCTTACTTTGCGACGAATTGTTCGAAGTTGTGATGAGAATTTTATCGAGTATTGTAACAGAACAGGCAAGCAAGAAGTCTCATGCGTATTTGAAGGGTCCTGGGGTTTTGATGGAAGCACAGGCCAAGCATTATATAAACAACACTTTTCAGGATCAGACGAAGACATTTCCGTGAACGAAAATAGTCTTTTTGCCTCGACTTTTATTCCTTTAAGTATAGTAATGGACAAAAATATATTTCATGGCACCATCCTGCACCCCAGTCGTATAGATTTTGTCGGCCGCTCCACATTCAGTATAGAAAAAAAGACACTAATCTTATTCTTAAGGAAAAAGCTTTGATAGAGAAGCAAATTAAACGTTTGACAGGAGTCAAACGTTTAATTTGCTTCTCTATCAAAGTTTTTATGATGCCCTTCGGAGGTTTGGGTCGTAATAGGAATTACGACCTAAACCTCGGAAGAGCATTATACTTATTACGTTTGTTTCTTATTTAATTTTGAGTGTGATCAACGGCAAAGTCCTAAACTGGTACGTCTTCACAGTTAAGGTGCCCATTTTGCAAAGTTACTGCCAGTCAGTTCAATGATTTGGCAACATCGTAAACAAGACGAACTGTAAAAGAAAATATGCAACACGGCATCAATCCACTTCATGTATGGATACGTATTTTCGAATTTTTATTACATTTCAGTTACAAAAACGATTCGTTAGTACGGAAATGGAGAATCAAAAAAGATAGCAGAGAAAGTCAAATTGTGAAAGAACGGAAAAACATATCCAGGCTGATATAAGAAATCGGATTGGATTGTTGGTAGACGTTGTTAAACCCAATGCAGGAACCACAAATGATGGCAATTCAGCCCGCACAGCACTATCAGACAAATACCGTGCTATATTTGCAGAGATATTAGGTCTAGATGCATGTTTGATCGACGGGCTGCATACTATCTTTGTAGCCATATCTTGTGAATTTCCTATTGACACTGTAAAGTTTGACATTTTCTGTCGCACGCTCGCGGAAAAGTACATCCAGGCATTTAATTGGCAGTCGATGACTGTGACGGTACACAAAATTCTAGTCCATGGTAAAGAGATCGTAGAATCATGTTCTCTTCCTGTAGGTATGCTCTCAGAACAAGCGGCTGAATCGCGCAATAAATTTTGGCGCTCAGGTAGGGAACGCCACTGCCGGAAAATGAACAGGAAAAAAACTATGATTGACCTCTTCCACCATGCACTTGAATCGTCGGGTCCGTTTGTGTCTATGGCACACTATAGACAGCGCCAAAGATTGTCCAATAGGATTTGTCTGCCAGCAGCTGTTCGTGAACTTCTGAAGCCGGTTAATGAAGAAAACTTGCAGTTGGAAGAAGTGGCTGACGAAGTTCCAACATGATAATGTTGACGACAGCATGCTGATACTCGTAATTGAAAATTATTTGTATGAGTCTTACATTTTTTATGGATTACAAATATTACAATTGTTTGACCTTTAGTGACAACCCTAAAATGTACTATATAACCTTTATCCGTAACTCCCAAACGCTTCCATAGTGCGACTTGATTTTTTTATCACTGATAGACGCATTTATGAGGAATCTTTGAGTGCCAGTCACAAGTCGCACTTTTGCGGTTTTTGGGAGAAAAAAAATAAAAACAAAAATTTGAATAAAAATTAATAATTCGGTAGCCAAAAGTGATCTTTAAAAAATAAAAACTGGAAAATATGCGCCTGAAGGTCCTTTATCAAACCATATTAATCAAAAAGATATATTTTGATCAAACACGCTTACAGAATTTATTTAATCTTTTTTTTACGTCAAAGTCACGACACACAAGTTATTTTTTTAAAAAAAAAGTATGTTAAATAGACAGGTGGGTATTTTACTCCTGCATTTAAAAAGCATTTCTTAATCGATTTATGCGATAAACAGCATAGGGAAATTTTTTTAGTGAAATGAAACAGTGTGCACTGGTATAAGAAAAAATCCGAAAATCGTTATTTTATAGTAATGCAGGCACGGCACGCTCGCCGAGCGGAGGCGAGCGCCAAGATAGTGCCATGCGGGTAAAAGAGAAGAAGGAGATGCTTTCTGTTTTATCCGTATAGCGCTGTCTGGCGCTCGCCTCCACTCGGCGAGCGTGAAGTGCCGGTGTTATAATCACATTAAAAATATTTTTTGCGAATTATTGTTGGTTTTTTAATGCGGGCCTGTATCTTGCCAGTATCGGTATTGAAAACAGACAAAAATTATCAAGACTCGATTCCCTGTATGGATGAGCTGTCTACGTAAATAATTAAGATTCTACAGATCTTTATCTGTCAGGATTTTGAAGATCCTACCGCACTTATTCGGTTTCTCATGACACTTGCCAACCTTACATATTCCTTTTAATTTTAGTAACCATCAGCGCAACTTTAAAATTGATCCAAACCCATTCGACTGCCACCATCAAACATATCGCTTGCTAACTGTTTTATAAACATTTTCTGACGCCTTCCAGAAAAGTTCCATCTTTAATTGGTCATTGTTTCCAAAATTAAACTAGTGATGGGGAAGTGTCGATGATCGACGTCGTCGAAGACATGCAATTAACAGTAGGTATATGTGGATATCAGAGTACACTTGTATCGTTTAATTCGAGTACCTATGGCTTATCGATGTAGCATAACGATGTCGTTGCCATCTCTGTGAAAAACCGGCATTCACCACATCACCAGGTCTTTGGCCTAGGCCGTTTTGAAATAATATTTCTTCATTTAAAAACTTCGACCACTCGACCAACACGTCAGCCACTTATTACCTTTTTAGGGTTCTGTATCTCAAAAAGTATGAAAATGGAACTCTTTTAAAATCACTTTGCTATTTGTCTGCCAATATTGTTTTGCTCAGAAACGGGTGGTGTATTTATGCTATAAAAGGATATTGCGTATTTTTGTGTTAAATTGTGCGACATCAAAACCTTTAATAGCGCGCTGAACGAGACATCTTAACAAAAACAATAGCACCTTTTCAAGCGATGCTGCTGGACTCTGCGTAAGTGCGGCCCTCCAGATCAGCCTTTCTCTTGACCTACGAAGTTTTCAAGTTTTGAACACTTGTGTAGTTCTTATGACAATTCAATAATCTGATGATCAAATTTTGTTGATGCAGCAAGGCTCGTCTCAATTTAACTTGTCTCGTTTTGAGAAGGGAACTTCTGACGATTAATCGGGTCGAGTTGAAATTTCACTGATATGTACAATTTCGATGACAATAATTATAGTACCATCGAGTTATCCATGTGGAACTGAAAGGTGGATAACAGAACCCTTCCATAGTCTTTAGTAAATCTACTGAGTTTGGGCTCATTCTATTTGTCTTTACGAGCACTCTTGTGAAGATTTTACGTGAATTCGATTTGATGGCGTTTTCTGACGATTTATTTTTTTAATATTTTTGGTCGATGGTCTATAATCTATTTCAATATGGTCCTTCATGAAAATTATAGTCTGTTAATAAATTGATGCGCCTTTCCATAATTTTGTTATTACTAAAACCACTGCTGTTTTTTTTTTGTTTTTTGTTACAATATGACCGAACCAAAACAAGAGACTCAACTCAACTCCTTGCCGTATTGTCGCTGTGCATCTGGTCGATGTTGTCATCTTTTATTTTCCTCGAATTTTCCTTACTAGGCAAACGTTTTTCAATGTTTTTTTTTTTTTCGTTAATCGTATGTTTACATAGTTCTATACCCGTTTTTTGGGAAGGTAAACAAGTTTTCGAATTTTTACATCTGTGTCTTCGATTATTAAATTAGTTATAGTATTTTTTTTAAGTGTGCTACGTTCAAACAACGTGATTTTTATTGTTATTTTGCTCATCGAAACATGATGGGTTTTTTTCCAAAATACAAATTTATTTACGCATCGTTAATACAATATTATTATGTATTTTTATGATAATTAACTACTTCCTTAAATGTCAGAAAAATAGAATTCCCGATGGTGTAACAAATCTTCTGATGTGCACGTTTATTGAGAAAAGGTCATTTACTGTAACGGTTCAAGATCATATGTGGACTTATATGAAAAATCTCTAAGTCGCTTTTATGCGGGTCGGTAATTTCAGAGGGCAATACGAGTTGTAGCTACAAGTGAAACATTTCACACAACAGGAAAAATGTCTCCAAAACAACGTTCGCCATCACTCAAGCAATTGTTATACGAAATAGCAAATAACAATTTTTATTTGTTCACTTGAAAACAAAAACAACTTCCTTTTTTTATAGGTACTTTAGAAGGTTATTTTTGTCTAATTGAATGGAATCATTTTTATTTTTCATATTTATTTAATACTTTTTTTCTAAAATTATTATAAAGACTCGTCGCATGACGTAGGAACCTATCCTAAATTAGATCGTTAATTTTATTGATCAATTTTTATTTCGATCTCTTAATTTATTTTCAGAAGCCATGTCAAAAAATATGCATCTTTTTTCATGAATTAAAATTGTTTGCAACAGTAAAAATAACAATAACAATTGCAACGAAATATTCAGATTCTGCTACGACCCGGTGGTGGTCTGAAATTATTGTTTATGTCCATTTCAAACTGAATAAACTATTTTTTTTATAAACACTTGTAAGAATTGTAGGCGAAACGCATATAGCGTAAATTTATTTGATTGCAGCAGCGTTTGGTTTTAATAGAGTCATAAATGTCAATTCACAGTATCGAAGTGACATTACGCAATTTTGCGAGGTTGAAGACAGGCGTGCAGGGACCTTGTGCACTGAAATTCAGACTAAAACTCATCTTGCACCAGCTACCTGGAGTATGAGTGGTTAGACAGTAAACGCAGAAGAGGGCTTCTAGTCAATTCGTACTTTTATGGCCAAACGAGTACCGCAATAAGAGCTGAAGTTAAACCATTTAAAGTTGACTTTTGTCTTTGGAAAGTTCCACTACCTCGGAAGAATGTTCTCATTCGACATTCGTTTATTTCTTCTCTATAGTCGACCTGCTTCTCTCTGACACTTCGTTACAACCTATTAACTTAAATTGGCCGTAGCCTGTTTTAAACCGTAGTTTATGGAATAAAACTAGTGATGGGCGCGTAAAAATACAATGCACTTTAGTTTTTAGTGATTTTGTGATTTAATTTTCGTCAAAAATATCGTTTAACTTTTCGCCTAATAAACAGCGTAAAAATATCTCCCTAGAGCTGTGTATTGTCATTTGAATAGATGAATAATATAGACGCAGGTGCAGGTCATCGGCTGCTGTTTGACGCCTCTTTCCAAAGAATTAAGAGTAATATAAGACGTTTTCGCATTTGACTACATCAATAGATGGTTCCATAACATATGGCGGGATTACACCAACGTGTAACACCGTTATCATATTAAATGTTCTAGCATTTTCTACATTTAACCCTATACAATTAATGCCGTAGTTCCTGACATAACTGTTTGTACGTATTTAGTATACAGACGTAATAAAAACTCTAGACTCCCCGCTATTGAACAGCCAATGAAGCACTGCAATGGCGGCCGCATAAGTATGTATGAATGGAACTTAGCAGCGTACCTACTGCCGGTCGGTAGCCTTACGGAGTACGTATAAGCGTGTTCAAGTTGACGCTTGCGTACATAGCCGGCTGACTTATTAGGGGTGCGTCAGTAATCAGTTCGCGATGTTATTTTAGGGTATTCATATATAGGCTATGATTTAACCCTGTAAATGTGCAGGCTCCAGTACCAATATCACGTAATATTTTTTTATGGGAAATCAAGTATTTTGCATAATAAGGTAATTAAAAAATTAAATCATTAAAATTGTGTAATTTAGGTTAAGAAATATTTTTTAAATAGATAATTTTATACATATTTATATGCAAAAACGAATTAAAAAAAATTACTTTTTAGTGTGATATGTGATTCATCGATATACAATAGTTGGTCAGGTTCCATATTTTGAATCATATACGATTCATCGGAGTGTAGGCCTGTTAAATCTGTTTCCACATTAAATATGACATTTATGTTTTAAATTAAATTTAACCAAAATATTACCAATATATTCATAAGAATAAAAGGGCTATCCTGCTCTTTCGTTGATGCAATTAGGTAAGTTAGGGCTAGGAAATATTTTGTTTACTTAAGCAATAGTTAAGTGTTTCATTTAATTTATAATTTAATTTTTAAACTATAATTTGGTTTATTTTATTATTCACTTACGACCAGTAAATATGTAAATTTATATTCTCAGCCATTGAGGACGACCATTAATTGAAGACCAAAGTCAATGTCACCAGTACTTTAGATTTTCCTAAGGAGTACAAAAGCAATTTACTCACCCGTTAATTTCAAGGTATGCATTCGTTCGCCATTGTATCCATGCGTTACGAATCTAAACACTCCAATTAAAAAAAAAAATCTACATTGAATTATCTTACAAAAAAAAAAAAAAATAACACTCAACACCATTTGTTTACAAACATGATGTGGTAAACAATGTTTTTGTTTCCACGCGTTAATACATCTTTCGTTGTCGCGTTTTTCGCGTGAAACAGTGAACCGACGCGCGCGCAGCGTCGTGTTCGTGTCGTAAATGCAACATTAGTAATGTATATTCTTCCGTAGTGTTGTGCAAGTGAGCTCTGAGACAGGTATCCACAGAGTGATACAGGTGTCGCTGTGAGAAAAGGGATATAGGTTGAATTTCGATACAATCACGACGTCGTCGGTTGAAAGTATACTAAACTAGTTTTTAAGTAATTTATCTATACTAATATTATGAATAGGAAAGAAATATTTTTTTAAGACAAAAACTACTTAACTGATTTTAAAAATTCTTTCACCTTTCACTATCAGCGAGTAATAGCGAGTAAATTTTATTTTTAAAATAGTTTTCCGCTCCCGGCTCCGCTCGCGTGTGCTACATAGTTGTACCAATATCGCTATAATTTTTAGCATAGATATACCTAGTTTACAAGCTGAAAAGTGGCGTAGGCTACTTTTCATCTCGGAAAAGGGGGTCCCAGTACAACTGTGTAGACCACGCTGTAGTCGGGCGGGCGAAAAGCTAGTTGTATACACTATATAGAACTTTGGTTATTTACGAATTGACTAAAAGCCCCTTCTACGTTTACCGTCTAACCACTTACACTATAGCTAGCTGGTGTAAGATGGCGAATTTTAGTCCAAGTTTCAGTGCGCAAGGTCCCCGCTCGCCGCTCTTCACCCCCGAGAAAACCCCGCGCGCCTGTTTCAACCCTCCGAAATTGCCAAATGTCATTTCGATACTGTGTGAATTGAGATTTATGACTCTATTAAAACCAAACGCTGCTGTCAAATTATTGTATGCACTAAACAGGCACATATTTCTAACACGGCATATTAACCATGTATTGACCGTTTCTGTGTGCTTGAATTGTAACCTAACAGTTAGGTGATATTCTTATGTACCTTTTCTGAAGCTGAATTTCCATCTAGAGATATAAATAATTAAAGATACGTAAATAATGTTTATAGTGCGAAGCTATTGGAAACGGCTATTTGAATAGCGAATGCAGCAGATACGGTTATGTTAAAAAGATTCAATCTCATTTACCTCTTGTTCGATCTAACCGAACAATTTTATGCTTACTCCGTATATATTTTTTTTTTATAAAGTATGCGAAAGCTACAGAGCATTAGAGTAGATTAGAGTTGGCATGCAGGCGGATACTGTGTCTCCTTTAAGTATGTAGTATATTGCATACTTCAAACAGATGTGATGACCTAAACTTTAAAATGCGACATCAAATCATACCTTACATGTAAGTGAAAGGGATAAACGACTTAACCGCTTTCTAAAATGATATAAATCTGAGACAGAACTATTCACGTACGCCTAATATTTTTACTTATATTCGTTGTGTAATTATTATTGGGACATGTGTCTTAACAAATACCGTACATGACACCTCTAACCTAATCAATTATCTGTGGCAAAAACGATGTTTACACCTCCATGAATTCTGTCCTATAATTCTAACTCAAACGTTCTAATATAAAATAATTAAAATATTACAATTTCATAGAATACAAGTACAATACTAGTGCCGTAGATTTTTCCGTAGCGTTGTGCAAGTGAGAGACAGGTATCGCTTTCATAATGAGACATGTTACATTTCGCTTTACTTGCGTCGACATCCACTTAAAAATGAATTACTGGTTTGTGATTTATAACTTTTTAGGGTTTTGTAATTGACCATTCTCAAAAATTTTAACTAATTCCGTTATATTTTTTTTTTCGGAAAAATTGGATTTTTTTAAGTTTAGAATGTTTTTTATTTAAATATATATTTTTGTAATTTTTTATAGCGTTATGTCACAGGCCGGAATCTATTCTTAAAATTGCCTATTCTTGCGAAAAAATAAAAATTAAATATAGCGGACTTTAGTTAATTTTAGAAAAGATCAATTGTGATACCAATATACTGTGAAACATATGTCAAAGGTAATAAAATTTGTTCTTAGATATAAAATTTTTCAAGATGCATATAATTCGAAAAGATCGACTCCCCTCACCTAATGACAGAGTCATAGACTAAACGGGCTCTGGTTCGTCTGGATGTACTTTTTAGCAGTATAATTTGTTCTTTCTTATATCTATGGATGACATACGACAATATTAAAGTAAGTATATTAGTTGCATTTCGATTAATTAAATCATGACGTCTATGTAAATATAAACTCGTTTGTAATCAAACACGATCTCATCAATACAAATCGTATTTTATGATTTCTCTATGTCACATTACCATTTTTTAATTTATAATAATAATAATACCTGGGACATTTCACACAACACCATCTAGTCCCAAACTAAGCGAAGCTTGTATTATGGGTACCAGACAACTGATATAAATACTTAAATTTTGTATATAATATATATATATATATATATATATTTTACACCCAGACACGGAACACATAGACATGTTCATGCACACAAATATTTGTCCCAGGCAGGAATCGAACTCATAACACTTGGCTCCGCAGTGAGTCTGACGAATCGGTTAGTTATTTGCATCGTACTTATGCAAAAATAGATTAATTCTACAGGATAGTCGTTTTAGAAAAAATAGTCAAGTGTGAGTCGGTTTCGCGTGGTGAGGATTACGTACTATAAATCATCGTAGTTGTTTTTTTTTTTTTTAAATTTGACGCTTGTCTTTCACGAATATTTTCCACTTCCCTTGAGATTTAAGGACTTAATATTTCAATGTAGATTTTCCTGTAAACTTTGAGTGAGGCCCTATATTCCTAATTTTTTATTTTTTTATTTTATGTTCAGTATTTTTTTAGAATTCCGTACATACGTCCTTCCGTCTCTCACAGGGCTGTATCGTTTGAACCGTAACAGGTAGACACTTGACATTTTCATAGAGCGTGTATTAGCTACTCTGACCGCTATAACAACAAATAATAAAAATAAAATAAATTTAATAATTAAAGGGGGTCCATACACAAGAAACGTATTTTTTTCGACTTTTTTGTGATCGGTGGTTGTGAAATCATTGCTTACACTAGAAATTTTCATGGAGTGTATACTACTGTGGCCGCTGTAACAACAAATATAATGTAAAAGTAACGTGTTTCTTTTTATATTGTACGATGATACGGAGCCCTTCGTGTGCGGGTTCGACTCGCAGTTGACCGGTTTTTATAAACATATTTTTATAGCATTTTACTTATTATTAAAAGATGTATTAATATTTTCGATAATGAGCTCTTTCCTAACTTAACCAGAATTAGGTAGAGCTTTCGACCGCAGCCACTGCGACCAAGTCTGCGTGTATAACTTCTGTAGGTAATTATAATTTATGTTCTCCTAGTGCCGTTCCACTTGTTCTCTATTTTCTATTTCATTACTTAATAAATATTGTTTGGGGTGACTTGAAACTTTTCTCCTTTCGAACCTTGATCTTCCTTGGTCTTATCCCATGAAAATCTTCTACCAGGACTACATAACCTATGCTATACTGTGTTTGTGTCTGCGGCCCTTTTACCACAGTCCAAGTACTTTTACGAACTCCGAGCAAAAAAGTATGTCGCTTCACTACTCTATTAAGACTTGAAGCAGAAAAAAAAAACACACCAACGCAATTTCGCATTAATATTAATATAAGCCATGCCAATAAAGAAACGATTTGAAAGTGGCGGCTGTTGTAGGTACAGATGTTTCTAGCATATTCTCAAAAATACCTATAAAATACCCGTCGAAACAGCTTGCGGGCCGTGGGAGTTCCGTTCCAGCAATCGTCTCGATCGGACGCGTTTTACGTTTCACGGAGCTACAAACAGCTCGGCGAAAGAATTTCTGCTCCCCACACAGAGTAGAGTGCAAAGTGGCAGCAGCGCGCGCGCAACCACTTGACATACCAGGCCGGGTCGGGCGTAAGCTCGACCCCGTCTCTGTAAAAAATGTCCCAACAAGACTATAAATCACTTACCCTTAAATCGTTAAACAGTATTGAGGGAGTGAAGTGCTGCGGCGAAAGCTTAAACTGTGACAATCTAAAATGGACCGGTAACCAAACAGAACTAAAAAAGACACAATGTGTAAAGTGTAAACGTGTGAACGTTATTAAAATATTCATATGTGTAGTAATAGAAATAAATGACAATAATAAACCTAATTACAATAGTGAATTTATAGTATACTGGACACTAGAAACTAAGTGTGGTAGCACCCGTGAACACTGCAAAAAATGTGGGAAAACAATTTTTTCACAGGTGATAAGACAATTTGACTTTGTTTCAAGTGAAACAGTGAAATGCACAGGCAAGCTGTGCAAAGAAATGAACTTTATTGAAAGTCGTGGTCCCACGGAGGACTCGCCATCAATTTCGCCTACTTCCACCAGGCGAGAGATACAAAAAGAAAAAAGGAGACAACGCGCTATTGCTGCGAAAGCCGACAAAGCAAAAAGCGCGGAAATCAGAAAACGTTTCGAGGAGGAAAGAAAAAATAGTACTATAGGTGTACATAATAGATATGAACAACTAGCTTTAGACGAAGAAAACCAAACTGAAATTGAGTCTGACTTTACTCAAGATGAAGAGGGTTATAATACAGAAACTGCCAGCATGAGCAGTAAAAAAAGAAAAATTATATCAAACGACATAAAAAATGGAGCTAAAAAGCGCGTCATGGAGCAAAAACAAACTTCATATATCAAGATGCACGAAAATCAAATGATAATTAATCAACACGTGCCAGCAGTAATCAAGTCAAATTCTAACAGTAAAGAGGAGGAAGTAAAGGCATTCCCATCCCTCCCTAGCACACAGAAGTTACATGGAGTAACCATTAATCAATATCAAGCACGCAAAGGCCCCGACCAGTTTACCAATGCAACACCAATACAAATAACAAATAAAAATGACACCAAAGATGCAGGCAAGAAAATTCCCATTGTAACAATCAAATGCAGTAGGTGGAATACCAATGGAGCAGAACCAGCGAGGCTGGCCAAGAGTTTTGACTGTACGTTCTCGCGTAACACTGATAGCGAGAAATACTTTTTTCGCCCAAACTCTATTGAAAGCAGAAATAAGTTGTTGGAAGCTCTTAAAAAAGATTCAGAAATTGAATACTTCACTTACGCAGTAAAAGAGGAAAGAAAACCCTCGAGAAAAGTGATAGCGCGCGGCGCCGAACCCTTTGACTACTCTGAAAAAGAACTGATAGAAGACATTCAAGCCAACTGGGGTATCACACCTGAAAGGGTAGTACCTCTGAGAGGCAAAGTCATTCTCCTGATATTTCCAGGAGAAATAGACATAAAATCGATAATACAGATGAACATTCTTGTCAATCAAAGAATTAAAATCGAGAAATACAAAATAAAAAATACTGCAGTAACACAATGCAAGAATTGCCTCACATTCGGTCATGTTCAAGCACATTGCGGGATGAAAAAAGCCGAAGAGAAAATAGAAATGATCTCAGATAACGGAGATACTCTTGAAGTATGCACAGCTTGTAAAGAACCAAATCATACCGCGAGGCAAGCAAAATGTCCAGTATTCAAAGCTGAAATTAAGCGCAATAAAGAACGAAGAGAAAACTTCCAAAGAAACAATAAGAACAAAACAATAATTCAGTCATCAACAAGTCAAAACAAATCAACAAAAACAATAACACAATGGCCAGTAACCGCCACACCAGGAATATCATATGCACAAGCTACGAAAAACACGCCCACATCAACCGTGGGAGTATTAGCAGATGATACATCCGCTTTACAAGGCCTAATGGCCCTCGCCAAGCTTATCACCCCAGATATGGTGAGCAAGATCACTAAACTTCTCAATTTACTTACGTAATGGCTAAAGAAATCCGAAGAGTCAGAAAACTTCGAATGATCCATAGTAATATAAATGGTATCAGAGGGAAGTTTGGAGAGCTTAAAAATCTAGTAGCAAAACATTCCCCTGATATCGTCATAGTTAACGAGTGCTACCTAGATCTTAATACCCACAAATACAATATTCAAGGCTACAACAAACTATTCGACATAATAGAACCACATCTGGGAACAGCCACCTATATCAAAAACAACCTCAGATGGGCTAGACTTGAGTTACTACCAGATACACAAGGCGAAAAATTGATCGAAGGTTCAACCATCAAGATTCACACTGCCACGGGATGGGTGATAATTAATACTGTATATTTCCGAGCCAAGCAACGAGCCGCACACGCACGACAAATGGCCGAAATCTTAGAACAGGAGGACAGTATAACGATAGGTGACCTAAACATTAGGTCGACCCTATTGAATCACAGTAGAAACGATGCCACCGGGAATGAATTAAACAGATTGGTACACGATGGCTCCGTCACAATACACAGTACTGGAAAGCCCTCCAGACCTTACAGTAACAGTAACTCCATATTAGATCTTGCTGTTCTCACAGGACAGCTCAGATATAGACTCACAGAAAGTAAACAACTCGAAGACATAGGATCGGACCACATTCCTTGGCAATTCACCATAGATCTAAATTTTGAGACGGTAATAACAAAAAAAAGAAACGTCAATGACCTCCTGAGTAACACAGAAAAAGTAGCGATCTATCAACAACTGATTCAAGACTCTCTTCGAGCAAACCCAGATATCAAGCACAAGTACAAGTCCCCAGTAGAGTGTGAAAAAGCTATAGAAGCCCTCGAGATCGCCATCACAGAGGCCCTAAATACAGTGATACCAGAAAAAGCTATACATCCAAGAGATCGCCTTCCCGGGGTACTAAGAGAGAAGCTACAACTCAGAAGATTAAAAAAGAAACTGAGTTACAGAGATCCTACAAACTTCACGCTTAGAAGAGCCTACAACAGTGCTAAAAATGACTTTGCTAATTCTCTAAAAGAATGGCAAGAAAATGAGTGGAGAAAAATTTTAAACAACAAGGAAGATAATAGACGCAACATGTGGCGTATTCAAAAAAGTCTTAAGAAACCTTGTCACCAGCTCCCACAGATTGAAGGCTGTGACACGGAACTCAAAATCGTAGAAGCACTCACTCGCGCTTCCATTGTTCAGGAAGCTAATGTAGACGTAACCCTACAAGCTTCTATCGAAGGTGGTCCCGTTAACAACGACAATAAGGTCGACGCCATGTGCGTAAAAAAAGCAATTTTTTCGTTTAAAAATAGAAAAGCTCCAGGCCCAGATGGCATCCAAGGCTACGCTCTTAAAACAGCAGGTTTATTTTTATGGGCAAGGCTAGCGGAAATCATTAATTACGTACTCTCAACTGGCTACTATCCTAACCGGTGGAAACTCGGGGAATGTATTTTTTTGCACAAACCAGGTAAAGATAATAGGCTAGCAACCTCTTACAGACCCATCACGTTACTTGATACGATGGGCAAAGTTTGTGAAAGAATCATGTATGAAATAATACTGAAAGAAACGAGAAAACTCATTCCCGAGTTTCAACATGGCTTCATCCGAGGCAAAGGCACAGGCACACAATTGCTAAGAACTGCGACCAAGATAGCCAAAGAACTGGAGGAAGGCAATTCTGTTGCAATGATAAGCACCGACCTCAGTAAAGCCTTCGATTCTATCAATCACAAGGCCTTGATATTCAAACTAGAAGAAGCCAAAGTTAACAGATACATAATAAGAATGCTGCAAAACTACCTATCCGATCGTAGAGTTAGAGGTAAAATAAGAACAACAACAGGCAAAGAAATATTTGTACCTCACGGCGTCCCACAAGGTTCGATACTCGGGCCTCTAATATTTAATTTATACATGTCCGACATAGGAGCAGACAACAAGATCGGAGAAGATAGAATCGAAGGCTTATACAAATCACAATACGCCGATGACCTATGCATTCTTAACTCGGCCAAAAAGCCGGACACAGCCAGTTCCAGAACAGAATGGGCAGCCAAAAAGATAATGAAGTATTACGAAAAATGGGGCCTTAAGTGCAATGTCGAAAAAACAGAGTGCATCATGTTCACGATGAAAAGACCACGCACTTTAGCTAACTCCAGGGGCTACAAGCCATATATTAAAATCAAACAAAATGAACTACAATATAAAAACTCCGTTAAGTATCTCGGGGTTCACCTAGATAAGAGACTCTCGCTCAACGAGCATGTAAAATATATCATTGCAAAGGCAAAGAGAGTAAAAGGACTCCTAAACCCCATTATAGGCTGGCGCTCCAAGGCCAGCGTGGATATTAAAGAACTCGTCATAAAAACATGTCTCGTACCCATCGTCGATTATGGAATAATTCAACTGTTGCCGAGGGTGAGCAAAACCAATCTTAACCGATTAGAAGCTGTGTTGAGAACAGCGTACAGAGTCGCTGGCAATTTCTCACGCAGCCTTAACAACAACAGTATCTGGGAGATGCTCAACGAGGACCCGTGGCACGTGCGTATCGCGGATCTGCATGTAGACATGCTGAACAAGGCAAGAGCGAACCAAATTGAAGGCCTCATCAAAACTGGCGACAGGTACACTCGCCACAATCAATACAACCCGATGCTCCCTGCGCGGAGGATCGGGCCTGAACCTATACCCCATATTCCACGCCCCGAGAGGAAAAAACCGCTCGACAAGAGAATTTTTCCTCCGAGGGGCACATTCCTATGACCGGCATAGACATCAAAATTAACATTTAACACACCGTAGTATTCATTGAGTACATCACACACCTGCGGACCGAAAAATAAAGGACGCAGAGAGTTAAGTTTATGAATACAGTTCCGCTAGGACATAATATTCATAGGTACATACCTTCACTAAGAGGTACAAAATGTAAAAAAAAAAAAAACGACATATAATAAAGATTTTTCATTTTTCATTTTCATTTGCGGGCCGTGACTGTTTCCACCTTTGAAATGTGTATGAATTGGAACAAACATTTGCAGGGTCATTAAGAAAGGATGTCCGTAGGGCGGTACGTTTTGTATTTTTTGAAATTCGCATTTAATATCGAATTTACGACTCATCATTTTCAAAAACGAAGAATCGAAAGAAATCATGTTTTTCAGGAATTTATTCTATTACAAGATATCAAGAAAACAAAAACATACCGCCCTTTGACAATTTTCTCCTATTACATATATTTTTCTGCAAATATTTATACAGAAAGAAATACAGCGAGGAGTAGACACGGACCGGACCCTCTTTTTTGTATGAATAACTTACCCGCTTAAAGCGTTAAAAAAACTCTATTAATTTTCCATGCTGAATCAATATTACCGCTCAGCAGGCCAACTAATACATTCTTATCTGTTTAACAGGTATAGAAGAATCGATAGTAAGTATCGAAAGCGGATGCGACGGAGCTCGGGACAAGCCGACGCGACGACGACGGATCAATTTGAAACGGACGCGTCGGTTCATGTAATAAGGAACACGGTGGATAGAGTTGTTAGGTTTGTTTTTAACTAATATAATTTAAATATCAAATATATTTAGACTGACCGATTGGCCGAGTGGTTGGAGACTTTAACTGCGGAATCAACGGTCGCGGGTTCGATTCCCGCCCGGGACAAATATTTGTGTGTATGAACATGTTTATTTGTTCCGAGTCTGGAGGAAAAAGTATCTATATATTTATTTACGTAAACCCCATATGGGGGAATATGGACAACCCCATATGGGGTCATTTATTTATTTGACCATTATGTCTCTACATTTCCATTTTATCAAATAAATAAATGACATCGCCGATGTATATGTAATGCAATTATTTACTCTTTTGTAACATTTATCAACTAGAAATACTTATAATGTAATAATAAACATACAATTTAAATTTAAAAAAAATATTTTACTTCGAAATACAAATTATGAAACCAAGCAACGCCCAGTTTCTGGCTAGGGTAGTCACACTACATATAATTATTTGAAGCCCGAACAGATGACGCCAGTTCTTCTAGTACGACGAACGTTTGTTGCAAATGTTTATTTATTTATTCGGAGGACCAACAGCCATAACAAAGTATAAAAATTAAATGTAGTGACATACAGCCAATTATAGGTCCCCACTAATACAAATTCAGACTGTGTAAATAATGTGGACTATCCTATTTTATAGTACTTAAATGACAAGTAAAAATAAAATGTGCGAGATTATTCCCACTTTACAATAATTGTAGTACAAGTCATAGTACGCTAATCATCTTTCATTCGAATCGTTGAAAGAATTCCAGACTAAGCAACCTCCTGGCCGATGCTATACTAGAGTTGAATATGTCGAAATTATGCTTTAAGCTTGCCACGTTAACTGAACGACACGTTCTCCATAAAAATCCATGTTCGGATGGATGTCTGTTTACCTTATAATCCATTGTTAATTATTTTAAGTTTTACATTTTCGATACTGTAAATTGACATTTCTGACTCTATTAAAACCAAACGCTGCTGTCAAATTTATTTACTCTATTGGTGATTTAAGACTTCAAGATCTATTGCAATGTCATAAATTTTTTTACTTTCTATCGATTTTTTTTTTTTGAAATTATTGATCACATGTGTTTCTCAATTCTGTATAGAACACAATAAACTGTTTGAAGTTTCACCGAGTAATTGGTACTTAACGTTATACCAGTGATTTTTCATCATCGGCCAAATGATATAATGTTTCAATCACCTGTTTTATTATTTTCAACAAAGAGGGAAAAATAATGAAACAGGTGTTTTTTTCTTTTAGTATCACTTAGTAGTAAAATAATGAGAAATGGCACTACGAAATTATTGACTTACCGTAGTGACGATTGCGTCGGTCAGTGGCCGCCGGCGGGATACCCTACCCGCTACACCCGCAACCGCGATTATTTTTCTAATGTTTGACTTAGTAACCGCGCTGTATCGATAATTCTTTTGGAAAATATTTTTAATGTGAAACAATTTTTTACCTGCTTTTTTTTAAATGGAGTTTTTAGATGATACCCAACGCTTAAAAAAAATTGAAGAGTGTAAAAAAAATCGCCTACATTTTAGTTTCTTCATAATACGTACTTTATTAGTAAAATAAATATCTATGTATATAATATAAAGAATATTTGTATGTATATTGTATGTATACCAGTAGTCTAGTACCCATAACACAAGCATAATATTTGCTTACTTTGGGACTAGATGGCGTTGTGTGGGATGTCCCAGTTATTAGTAATGATTACAACAAAGTACTCCGCTGGAACTATACAACACGGCGTCGTGTTTTAATTTTCAGCGAAGTTGTGTAAATTCTTAAAGTGGTTTCGTAATGCAAACCTTACGATTCCCTGATAATATCAACATCCTTTGTATTAGACGTTTGATTACCGAGAGTCCGCTATATTCATAAATTCTTCTTCGTAATTTTGAGTCAAATTTCTTCGAAAATACGAGGGGCGATCAAAAAATATCTTGAATATACGAAACGGAGTTTAGTTGATATTTTTAGTTTATATAAAATTTTTGTTTCATTCTTACTGGTCGTGTGCATACACAGACAAGTCAACCTTATAGACCACGCTTTGACAGAGAGTAGCATTCGCCAAGGCTATGTAGTGACACTACATAACTACGTCACTAGTGAGCCGTCAGTTGTAAGCACGTCGGAAGCCATTAAATTGTCAATTTTGAACGAGCCAATGAAAACTAGCCGACTTCTCCCCGCACCCCGCCACTTTTTGGCGATTTCGTTTTCGTACTGACGTTTATTAAAGCGTGGTCTATAGGTTGACTGGTCTGTGTGTGCATATGATCCACATGATCCACGACGGGTATCTAGTTCTTTTTTTAACTTTTAATTTTAACATGTCATTATTACTTGTCGTGAATAACCGAGAAGACTGAGATTTGGTTCGTAATTGAATAATCTACACTGAATTTTTTTTTAATTTAAATTATTTATTCATCTTACTGCCCTTTTTGATTTACAATAATTGTTCAACATTTTCTACAGTGGCTTTTTAGTAGACGGAGTTTTTTTTAGTTCTAGGCAAACGCGGGAAAAAAGTTGCGAGCAGAATTCAGACGGGGAATACCTTCTACCTCTCTAACAGAAGAAATCATAAAAAACCGCTCAAGTGTTAATAGAAAAACAAGTTATATTCCATAGCATTTGGTGTGAACAGCGTAGAATGCACCATGCATTTTTTTCCATATTCGTCCATTCCATTTCTATAAAAAAAAAGAATATTTAAGTATGTATATCAGTTGTCTATAGTACCCCATAATATAAGCATAATACTTGCTTACTTTGGTACTAGATGGCGCTGTGTGGGATGTCCCAAATATTATTATTTTCCGATATCTGCGAGTACATAATAATATTATTAGCCTTTATTAACAATCTTATACATAAGTTACATTTCATCTTATTACTATTAAAGATAATTGGTTTATATCTGCAAGATTGTACCCCCAAAAACGATGGCTATTTGCGATTTTTCGAAATGTATAAAAAAAAAATTAAAAAAAATCTCAACTGTAGCTCTCCTCAAGACATTCACTTTGCCTGCAAAATCATCTCTCTACAACCTTACAACTTCCACAAACATATCGGATTCCCCCTCTTTTTTTTAGCGTTTTTGCTCTCCTATTATTTTTAAAACATTTTCACATCTTCACACATGACTAAGGGTTTCTTATTTTTATTTGTGTCGTATCTCCAAGAAATGGTTAACCAATTAAAACTTAGATAAATTTAAACACCCCCTGAAATGTTTAATTCCGTCATGACATACACTCAGCATGGAACAGTATTACATAATGTACAAAGCATGCACAGGTCGTCGTATGTGCTGTTCTCGCATTGCTGGATACCTTGTTGGAGATCTTGACAAACGGCTAACAGCTCCGAATCTTAGAATTTTAAAATGAAAATAGCTTAATTTTATTTACAGGCGTATAAACTGCGCAAGAGCTGGCAGAGATACAGGAATCGAGGTGAAAATGGAAGCTGATGATTGAATGGAAATTTATGGCACGGTGTCTACGGAGCAATTATAAGCGTAGTAAAAATAAAGGTAAATGACAGGAAGAACTATTTCTTAATTCTAAAATCACTTATCAAATTCTGTGCAGAAACTCCAGGTGTACGAATAGATGGTGCAGAGTATGTAGTGCTCATCGAAGTATGGGCCATGGTACTTATATGTTCCATCAATTCCGAAGTTGTTTTAAACGGTGTATAAAACAATTTTACTATCAACATTGGTAATTAGAGGAACCCAAACTGGAGTTTCGAAGTTATCAAAGAATTAAAGAAATCGAATGCTTACGTTTTCATATGCTATGATGACTTTATACTGGCAGTTACATTTTTTTTGTCTTTAATTGTAATCTATAATAATATCGATCGGAGTTTTCTGGCAACATTGGCTCTTGTTTATTTACAATGGTAAATCTTTTGTGCAATTTATGCAGAAAAAAAATTAGGATAATTTGTAGTCAATAATAAATCTTTTTAATTCCTGAATTGAATCTTCCGTGAAAAACAACCAGAAAAATGTCAGAATGACTTCTAAAATAAATATAATAATTTACAAATGCTTTTTCATTTGATGCGTGAGAAAAGTCAGTACCATGAATGGGAATTCTCCTTTATGAGGGTACTTTTGATCGTTAGGACTTCCCACAAATACCGACAAGCACTAAAAATATAATCGGACAAGTATTCCAATAATATTTTTGTGATAATGCGACATCGGGAAGGTCTAACCAAAACTTTATAAACTATATAAATATATTAAATAATAAATGTGATCTAAAAACCAAACGCTGTCGTCAAATTTATTTACTCTATGGATCTAAGATGTCGTCTCCTCTGAAATTAGAATTTTCTTCACCTAAATAATGGAAATATATTTAAACAAACGTGACAAAACTTTGACCTATGGACTTGAATTATATAAATATACATAGACACAATATAATATTGTATATTTTATGTAAATAATGGAAATATATTCAAATAAAAGTGATTAAAAACCTTGACCTATGCACTTGAAAGAAATACATATACATAGATATATTTTATAATAAAATATATATTTATTTATTTCAAGTCCATAAGTCAAGGTTTAAGTCACGTTTGTTTCACCTATGGACTTGAAGTAAATAAATATATTAAATTATATTATACCAGCAACCCGTCCCGGGTTTGCACGGGTAGCAGAGCATATATTATTATGCCGTAGTGTTTTTTCTGTGGTAGTGTCGTATTAGCTTGTTGCGTCGAACATGTGGGAGTAAAAAACGTAATAACATAAGTTCATCCTACTTCAAATATTTTTAATGTATTTTATTTACAACTAGCGACCCGCCCCGGCTTCGCACGGGTAGCAGAGCATAATAAGCCGTAATGTTTTTTTCTGTCGTAGAGTCATATCAGCTTGTTGCGTCGAACACTTGGATTGGATTTAATTACCTTTAAACGTGACGTAAGTTAACTCTACTTGGGGTGTTTTTAAAGTATTTTATTTCCAATTCTATAAATACTTGAAAAAGTTAAGAATAATACACATAATATAGAATACACATAACCTAACCTAACTACGCGTGTCACGTCGTCTCGTATGGCCGCCCGGCTGGTCGCGCGATATTTATATTCCGCAATAGATCCTAAGATATTAATTTAAACTGTATAGTGTAAAGAGCAATCATAATCTACATGAAATACTGAACGTAAATAACGTATTTAATTTTAAGTCAAAAGGATTGGGCAGCGTTTTCGATGAAAGCTAGTAGATAGTTTCGATGAAAGTAATCGTCATATTTTAACAAATTTCCGCAAAACATTAATGAATTATACACGTAAACCTTCCTCTTGAATCACTCTGTCCATTTTTGTCAATAATATACCAATCCGTTCGCTAGTTTTTGAGTTTATCGCGTTCAGACAGACAGACAGACAAACAGACGCGGCGGGGGACTTTATTTTCTGATATATATAGAATAGATAGTGATAGTGATACTGTCATAGGGCGATCTGTTTTTGTTTTTTTTTTGATATCTTGTTTAGTTGTTTTAGAATGAATTCCTAAAAAACATAATTTCCGTTGGTTTTTTGTTTTTGAAAATAATGAGCCGTAAATTCATCATTAATGCGAATTTAAAAACAAAGAACGTACCGCTCTAGGGACATCCTTTCTTAATGAATCTGCAAATTTTGGTTCCAATTCATACACATTTCAGGGGTGGGAAAAGTCACAGCCCGCAAGCTGTTTCGACGGGTATTTTATAGGTATTTTTGGGAATTACAGGGGCTCTCAACATTAGAGTAGCAAGATTTATTTAGTGTATGAACTCTAGTTCTCTCAACTTGATACTTGATTTCATGCATTGGGTTTTTAAAATGTTTGAATTTTTAATATATCTTGTCCTATTAACAATACTTGATTGCTACACAGAAAAAAAGGATTACTTGAAACAAAGCAAATTTTCTCAAACCAAAGCAAATTTCTTAATTTCAAGAAAATGATTCTCTCCCTATAGACGTGAGAGAATATATTCTCCAGTATAGTAAAAAAAACTCTTAAATTTTTCCTTTTGTTGCAAGATAAAATTCTTTGAACCAATAAATAATTAACTCAGTCTGTGACAGTTAGTTATATTAAAAACATGAATACTTTGTCTTGAGCGTATTAATAATTTTTTTTGATCAATTTGAAATTTGTTTACATCAAGAGAATTTTTAACTTGGTTAAAGTGTAAAAGTAAATAAACCAATCAATGTTTATTTCATTTAAGACAATTCGATTTCTTCACTCAAAATAATGTTGTATTAAAAATTATTCACTATTCTGTTAAGTTGAATATATTGTATATATCACTTTGATTACTTTTTATTCAATTTCAAGCTCTTTGGATATCAATACAAGAAAATATTTTGTTACTTAGAGATTGACTTTATATTGATTCTAAATTTTAATTTTTTGGATTAAATTGCTTGTTATAGTTAATTTAAGACACATTATTTTATTGGTGTTGAGTAGGTATTCTTTACTTTTATACCAATATAAACCTAGTTCTATATTGGTGTAATATAAACTTAGGTCTATATTAGCCTGTAAATAAAGAATATAAAAAAAAAACACCAAATTAATTGCATTTGTATAACATGATAATAAATTAAACAAGTTAGGTATATTTAAACATAAACATTTATTAAAATACACACAAAACTGAATCAAAATTCTTATAAGAAATTGGTGAACGGTCTACAAACATAGTCTATGATCAGCACTCAACAATACAATTTCAAAAATCAAGTTTCACATATGATTTTAAATTCACTTTGAAAATTACCGAAATTACGTTTGTATACAAATCATTATATGAAATAGGTTGTTTTTGTAATGTTTGTATTATTTTGTATGCTCTGGAATGTAGGTTATAATGAACAATTTCCAAATAAAAGCAATTAAACAATAAATCTTTAGTGCTCTGATTGACAACAATTTTGTTTATTATGTATTCAGGTACATCATCTTTAACATCGTACAACAAAATATTGTTTACATTAAACCTGATGCCATTAAATTCACACCAATCAACATAAATACAGTGTTCTTCACTATCATTATCATCATTATCATAATTATCTAATTCAAGTTTTCCAAATGAAATATTATCCCTTAAACCTATTCCAGTGACATAACGTAGACAATACTTACTTCAACACAAATAAATATGGAATCAATGGCTTCTTGCGTTGTGAATTTAATTGTTTTTGTTAATCTGCCCCTCGGCGGCACCAGATGACCCAACACATATATTTGTGCTGGAACTTTTACTGAAATAGGAAGGAAAATGATATTTATAATTTGTATTTTTTAGAATGGTTTACACTATAGGTATCAATGTCAAAAGACACATACCTTCATTTTAAATATTTTTCAGCATTTGCATGATGAGTAATAGTTTTTCATCTTTTGTGCATTTGAATTTTATTAATTTTTCATAAAATATATCCCAATTCAAGTAGAAGTTCAGTCTTTTTTCAGGAAACAATAAATCAAAATCAAGATTTATCTGGAATCAGACAAGATTTTAACAATTAAAAGTTTATATTAATGCAATCTATTGAAATAAAAATACACACTGTGACATACCAATATATGACTCCTTATATCTTTTAAAATCTTCCAATTAATGAAAAACTCGTGAATGCTGTCACAGTTATTTTGTTTTCTTATATTAAATGTTTCTTTCCACTTTTTTAATACTTCGTCCCATGGATCCGTACAAGAATTTAGCTATAATACATCTTGCTGAATTATTTTTACTCACTGGCTTTGTAAAATAAATTCCTACTGATTCCTTAGGAAAAACAGTGATTAATTTTGCAGCTATTAGTTGATACTCTTCATGTGTTATTCGACTGAAATGAAAAATAATTGTTACTTAATGATTATATCCTTGGGGTAAGTATATGATTTGAAATACAAATAATAATTAATGTTATAAATATAAATTACTTACCAATTGACAATGTGTGGAAATATATGTTTAATTATTAAATCTGTCAACTGATTTCTTTTGCTGTTGTCAAGAAATAAGTTTCATAAAATTTAAGGATGCTGTTGCCACCTGGTGAAGTTTGCAAAAGTGTATGCAAATCAAAATTAGGAAAACTTCTTGTTACAACTGCCTCTGATTGTGGTGTCAACTCGGAGAATGATAAGTCATCTAAATTTAGTACAGAAACCTCTTGGACATTCTCAACAGTGCTTTTTGTGTTTGTCTCAGTTGTAGCCTGTCAACATAAATATGTAATTACAAAATATCCTATACATCTGATTGGGTACCTATGCAGAGTGCTCCTAAAGTTCCATACTTAAAAAAAAAAAACACATTTTAAACTAAATGTTCACTCAGCGAATAAATGCATATTTTTAACTTACACATGTAGTAATCAATTCTAAATTTTTTTCCTTCAATATTATCCTGATACCTGGATGATGTTCTGGATGTTCTGGAGACAATTTTGGAAAACATTCGATAGTTATATCATTTGCTGGAAAGTACAAAGGATTGTTCTAGAATTTCCAACAGAAATAACGAAAATACAAGCTCACCTATTGAATTGCGAGAGTTTTAGGCATGATAACTCAGTTATAACATGGGCATTTAATTTTATCTAAATCAGTCTCACATGTTATAAAATGTACAACTATGCTGTCTGATTAATGTTTGATAGACTTTGCTAGTAGGTATATTTCTGTGATTGTAACAGTTTTAATGAAATATTTTACTTACATAAAAAGTTTTGTATTACTTCTTGGGGTATACACCACGAAGTTAAAGTTTCACTTATGGTTTCCATTGATACACCAATTACTATTGTAGCAGATTATATTGTGTAATATTGAAAACTTGTAATATTAACAGCAATACAAAGTAGAAATAAGACCGACAAAACAGCATAACAATTCGCACATCACACTAAACTGCACTAAACTAAAACCGCGGAAGCGTGGGGAAGTATGGTGTTGCCAATCTAAAATTTAAAATACTTGTTACAAGAAAAAATTGCTTGCTTCAATAAGATTAGCTTGTACCAAGAGAATAAATAATAAATTTGTTATTATAAAAGTTATTCAAACAAGAATAAATTGTTTCAATCCAAGTGAAAATGTTCTTGGAGCACCTTGTACATTTAGTCGCTAAATTTAAGAAAATATGTACTTGAATTGTAACCAAGAATATTGTATATTAGTTTAAGTAAATAATAAAACAAATAAGTAATGTTTTAGCACATTTTAAATTCTTGAAACTAAACAAAATCAAATTCTTGAAATGAATTGAATATGTCTTTAATATAATAAACTTGTCTTAAATATAAAATATATTTTAAGAAAAAAAATATTTCGGTTCAAAATTTGCAGTTTCTCAGTTATAGTAATATATTTTTAAACTATGATAATGTTTTATTAAATCTACAATATATTTCAAGAAAATGCATTGTCTTAAATGAAGAATTCCTTTTTTTCTGTGTAGGGACTGAACCTCTTGGAATACAATTAAAACGATGATCAACATTTTTGAATCGCATATATCATAAAGCGTTTTCTTTCTACACTTGCATACGACATTCGTAACAGAGAACTATTATTCGTAATTTGTAATTAGTTTCAGAAGCCATCGTATCTTGACACTTGTTCAAATATTTACGTTTTCGTTGCTGTGTGATATAGTCGACCTTATTTTATAAAATGTTAGGTTGCATATTGTTTGTAACTATATTTTATTCTTGAAGTTATTCGATGCGGTATTATAAGTCAAAAACTTTTTTGAGTTCAAAAATGTTTTCGTAGGGATATGATTGCTTTGATATTGTCACTGACAGATTGACCGAGTGGTTAGAGACCCTAACCGCGGAGCCAAGGGTCGCGGGTTTGATTCCCGCCCGGGACAAATATTTGTGTGCATGAACATGTGTATTTTGATCTGTGTGTGGATGTGAAATATTTATTAAAAGAAATATTTAAGTATGTATATCAATTGTCTATATACTAACCTATAGCACAAGCATAACACTTGCTTACTTTGGATCTATATGGCGCTGTGTGGGATGTCCCAGATATTATAATATATATTCTTCTATGTTTACCTAAAACATATGAAGTATATTACCCATTTGAAAGAGCTTGGTTTTCATTAAAACCATTTGTACCGTTTACTATTTCATCTACATAAGTTTGAACGCATTTTTCTGACCCCTTTAACGGGAATTGTTTTGCAAATCAGATTGAACTTATAAACTTTGCTTTTCTTCACTTTTCTTCTTACTGCTCTATATGTTGGAATACATGGGTGTACATAGATATAACGCCTCGTGTCCACAATGATGTGGGCTAAAACTATATGTAAACACTACAGACTAAATGAATCTAAAATTGCATTTCATGGGTAATATAACAAAACGTTTAAACCAAACGATGATAATGCCATCTCTTTGAGTTTGTCATGTTGTTTAGTTGTCGATCGTTTTGAATAGGCTCGAATATGAGACGCTCCATCTTGTAATTTCTGCTATCTAAGGTTGAATCATTATTTCATCTGTATAATGTGAAAGTATCATTAAAATAAGTTTAGTGGTTTTTGAGTTATATGAAAATGCGTTACAAGAAAAATATAAACAGGCAGAATATTTAAAAATGTATATTTTGGTTTGATGAATGCATCAGTCAGTAGACTGTGTTGGGAAGTATTATAGGTACAAAAAACTTCCCGAGAACGTCTTTCATACACTAATCTGATAGTTTCATAAAAATAGAAACAGTACAAAAATTGTTTGAGAAACGGGGAATGCAGTATGCAATGTTTTTTTTTGTTCGATACCTACTTAAGCAAACAATTAAAAAGATATAGAATTATATTTTTAATATTTAATTTTTCAATGAAAGTGAAATATATTGTTTTCTTTATTTAAATTTTTACTCCTTTTTCTTCTTTTTTTGTTTGATGACCTTTTAATAAAAAAATTGTACAGATATTTATTGCCGTGAGCCGCAAGTGCAGCATAACCGATGATCGTGGGTATCTAAGCCGAAGCACAGCCGAGGCACACACGCATCAGAGTCCGGTTATGCACAATAAAATTGTGGCCAAGGCTTGTATAGTACTTTTCTCAAAGATCATCATCATCAGCCCGTGTCTCTCCACTGCAGGATATAGGCCTCTCCCAAGGCTCGCCACCACACACGGCCTTCCGCCTTCCGCATCCAATTACCCCCGGTATGGTGCTTCAGGTTATCAGTCCACATGGCTGGGGGCGTCCAACGCTTCGCTTCCCAATACGTGGCCTCCACTCGAGGACCCGTCTACCCCATCGGTTGTCGGCTCTATGGCAAATGTGACCGGCCCATTGCCACTTCAGCTTGCTAATCACTTCGGCTATGTCGACAACTTTAGTTCTTCGACGGATTTCAATATTCCTGTTTTTGTCCATCAAGGAAATACCGAGCATAGCCCGCTCCATAGCGTGCTGAGCGACTTTAAATTTGTGGACCAGTCCAGCCATGAGAGTCCATGTTTAGGCACCGTATTTCATTGTAGGCAGGGCGCATTGGTTGAAGACCCGGTCTTCAGACATTGTGGTAGTGGCGACGAGAACAGACGACGGAGCTTCCCGAAAGCATCCCAGCCCAGCTTAATTCTTTGGTCGGGCTCTTTGTTGAAGTTGTGTTTGCCTAACTGGACAGTTACAGTGGACTGGACAGTTTTCTCAAAGATGCGTATAAATTAATAAAATTTTCATACGTTTTCATATAGCTGTTCTTCGATTTCGGTGGTAAACAATTTACAATAATAGCTTTTACAACTTTTTGTATTTCAAGTGGTTTTAAAATGTCTTCATCATTCGTAGAACTCATTTTGAATAATTATAGTAGGTAAAGTGAACTTAAACCACAGACAAGTCAACCTTATAGACCACGCTTTGACAGGCAGTAGCATTAGCCAAGGCTATGTAGTGACACTACATAACTACGTCGCTAGTGAGCCGTCAGTTGGAAGCACGACGGAAGCCATTAAATTGTCAATTTTGAAAGAGCCAATGAAAACTAGCCGACCTCTCCCCGCACCCCGCCACTTTTTGGCGATTTCGGTTTCGTACTGACGTTTATTAAAGCGGGGTCTATAGGTTGACTGGTCTGTGACTTAAACTAATTATATTGACAACTGCATTATAATAATAAAAATAGTATAAATAATTTTGCCGTCAATTCGCCGCGTTCCAATGTTGGTACCCTTTTTTTTAACTTTTTAAAATTATTTTAATGACCCATTCTTTTTATCATGCCAGTTCTAAATTTAATTAAAACTTAGGCGAGTTATCTCTTTAATAATCAATGTTCGGGCTTAAATAGTTCGTTCCATTTTCAAATTACATATTCGACCAGTCGAGCACGCTTGCTAAAACATTGCGCAAACTTTCTGGTCCTGTCCTGCAAGTATGATTTATCTAAAAGAAGGTTGTGCAAGATATGGTTGTATATCGTAGCATCTTTGAGAAAAAAGTATGTAAATTAATTTGTTGTAAAAATTTAGTTTTCCACGTGAAAACAGCCACTAAACATATTTTAGTGTTGCTGTGTGTCAGCCTGCAAAATTTTATGACATTTAAGTTTTTATGTTTTAGTATATTTTTTATTATTTGCTTAAGTAGGTGTCGAATAAAAAAATAACTGCATGTTGCATTCCATATTGCGTAAACAAAATTCTATAGTATATAGAGCTTGTTTTTCCATTATCGGTATATAAATTATTTTTTAGTCAGTCGAGTTTTCATTTTTTTTTAATTACAGTTTTGAGTAATATAGTTTAACGGGAACAATAATTAAAATAAAATAAAAAATATACTAAGAATCGCCTACGATGAATTTTCCCATGATGATGCCGTCAGTAGATGATGATACGATGATTTTTTGTTACTGGCCTCTTAACAGATTCTTAGAGCGGAGACGTCAAAAAAAAAAATGCAAGAACCGTTTGATGATGTCATGATGACTTAGAATCAACGGGTGTGCGTTCATATGTATACATTTGAATTTCAACCACAACAAGTTCCGTACGCGCTTTAAAAATTATATTTTTTGAATACTTACCAAAACTTCTATCGCTTTATATTAGAATAAATATAGTTTGTATGCGTTGCGTTGTGTTGTGATACAGATCGCCTCGAACTTTATGGTAGATGTGAATACAATGCTAAACGCGGGCTTGCGCAGTTATCGGATGGGATTGGCCGCCGGTCATTGCGACGCGACTTTTACCTACATTCAGATCCGCCATAAAGTTTGAGGCGACCTGTAAACAAGATTGACAGGTTGAATAGCTTTTCTGAAGTTTCTTCTTGCTATCGATTTTGCTGGCGCTGAATGCGTTCTGTAAGGTTTCGATGTATAAATGTCTGCGTGTTTTGTGTATTTACAAGCGAATCAGCAATACAATTCTCTAGCAATTCGACTTTGTTCGGGGCGCCCTGTTATTCCGATTTTTTCATCTCAAGTTGGAATAAGTTTTATGTAATTTTTTTTTTGTGATTTTATAAAACTATTTTCTTGTAAATTATATTAAATACAGTTTGGAAAATAAAAGGCTATATAAATTTTTTAACCGTCACAAAAAATTTCTTAAATATTCCAAAACACAAACACAATTAAAATTTAACATTTTCTAAAGGTATTAATTTCGGAATACTCATCAGTATCAACAAATATGTAGATACGTTATTGTATATCTATTCGTTTAATGTTTTGTGTATTTATTGTGTAAATATAAACTGAATATATTTGCTTTGGTGACTAAAGGTGCCTACTAATTTTTACTGAACATATTTGTACAGTGAACCAAGGCCGATATTAATATTTATATTTTCCTTGTTGGCTTTGATGTATAAACTAGTTGAAAAGTTTTTAGTACACAAATACATCATAAATATATCATCATTTTAGACGTCATTCTGAATTCAGGGATCCCCCTTTGATCTCAGTGATCGCTCGATCAACGCTTAACTCTAGTTAATATTAGAATAAACTCAGTACTGTTCTTTATTATAAAATATGACCGATTTTAAAAAAAAATCTGTTTTTCCATTGACCTATTCGTATTCCTATATATGGAATTTAAAGTTTTGTTTGTAAGATAAAACATTTTAACTGTAGGGTTATTTATCATGAGTATCGAATAGTTTTCAGTTCAATAGCGAGCATGCGTATAAGATTTCTGTGTAGAAATCGTGCAGCGCTTCTATTGGTATCAAGAAAACTAACAATTCACATACAAATCTTTCGCGTCTTCATTAGGAAGTATTGAAAGTTCAAATCGCTTGTGAATTCATGGTATTCAGTGCATCAGCGGTTAGCTTCCGGTACATAAGTAGCGTATATTCGATAAGTCGTAACAGGTAAAAGCGAAAATGATTGAAAAAAAAAAAATAATAGTTCGTCTTTGCAATTGACTACGTTTTGTTTGTCGATTGGGAGTGCGAAGGTGAGCCGTTTGCTTCTCCCCGTTCTAGCTCTTACACCATAAATTGATTTGACAGCAGCGTTTGGTTTTATAGAGTCGTAAATGTCATTTTCACAGTATCGAAGTGACATTACGCAATTTTACGGGGTTGAAGACCGGCGCGCGAGGATTTCATGGGGGTGACGACCGGCGCGCGGGGACTTCACGCACTGAAACTCACCATCTTACACGCTCTAGCTAGCTAGCTAGCTAGAGTGTGAGTGGTTAGACGGTAAACGCAAAATTATGCGGAAAATTAACGTAGCCAATTCATACTTTTATGTCTCGCACGTATCTCGATTTTAGTTTGTTTTGTTTGTTTATTTTTTTGTAACAACCAACTGTCGATGTCGTATCTAATCTGTAAAAACTCAGAATATTTAACTTCCCGTGTATGTTATTATATTTTTTAATCCATCATAAATTAATGAAAACAAATTACCATACCATTACCGCTCAATGTCGCCTCGCCACAAAGCCACCGCTGTAATTATGTTTATCAGTTATCTGGTACCCATAGTACTTACAATAAGATCGCGGTTGACATTCAAGATCTATCCCTTAACAAGTTTAAAACTACAATAAAACGAAAGCTTTATGCAAAAGCTTATTATAAAGTATCAGACTACTTAGATCATAAAAATCCATAAGTCTAAGCCGCTCGCCTACCGGTTTGTTTCAATAATATTAATTTTTAAGCATTTATTGGTAAAAACTTGTTTATAATTTTGTTAAAAAAGAGCGTCACTGAGAGGAACCAGCACTTTTCCAGCACAAAGTAATAAATTTACTCTTGGAACGTATTTCAAGATTATGTTACATAATTACGAAATAAAGATATTTGAAGTAAGCGCTGCCTAATTTGGGACTGGATGACTGTGGGTGAGAATGCCCTGACACACAAGCCGTTGAAACAGTTAAGAAGTTACAGTAGCTGTATCTATAAACACCGTCAAGAAGATCTAAATAACGTAGCATTTGCCGTTATGATAGTTGTAATCCTGATCTCGTGACATCTCAAGGTATTTTACAAGATTAATATTGAGCCACGGGCGAGATGTAAAAAAAATTCGGTTATTATTTTTAATTGGTGTTTTATTCACATAATATTCAAACACACCAAGCAGTCTTCTTACCGTTTTAGATATCTGAATGAAAATAATGGCATTATTTCGAAAAGTATGCAAGTTCTCGAAAATGCTGCGATCCACGAGATCGAAATTTCTAGTCTAGCGAGATCTCGGCGTGAGATTGCATTGCCTAGCTTGCAAGTTTGAACTCTATAGCTGCTATATAGCTATTATAACAACAGAGGCTTATTATTTAAGCCTTTTTGGATTTGGTTCGATTGTGTACAACGAATGTATGTCTCTTACACCTCGTTTCCACCAAGTATAATACACTGTATTATACTGTCATATCCATACTGTACCACTGTAACATACAGTGTATTATACTTGGTGGAAACGAGGTGTTACTAAACATTATGTACGTAAAAAAAAATTACATTATTTAAAAAAAATAGTGATCGGCATAATGTTAATACAAGAAACAAAGAGACTTGCTAATCATGTCAGCCGCCTCAATAAAATCACGAAATCTTTTAAAGGGTAATGCATACGCTTTTACAATAACATCCCAGCTGACATTCAAGATCTATCTCTTAACAAGTTTAAAACTACAATAAAACGAAAGCTTTATGCAAAAGCTTATTATAAAGTATCAGACTACTTAGATGAGAAAAATCCATGGGTGTAAGCCGCTCGCCTATCAGTTTGTTTCAATAATATTATTCTTTAAGCACTTATTGTTAAAATTTTTTTAATATAATTTTGTTAAAAAGAGCGTCCCTCAGTTTCTTGCGTATTCTTCTGAGAGGAACCAGCATTTTTGAATGCGCCTTTGTGGTGACGTCCTTCCACAAAGTAATAAAATTCACTCTTATGACGTATTTCAAGATTATGTTACATAACTACGAAATAAAGATATTTTGATTTGATTACTTGTTTCCACAGCTTCTTTGCTAGTTGGGCTGGTGACAGTTGTATAATTTCCTTTACATTGACACTTAATATGACTATTATTAAAATGTACTAAACATGTAAGTAAGTTTTATTATTTTATTACAGATAACGATGAACGAATGTATCAGCCAGTTTTTTCACGAAGAACAAGATCCTCGTTCCGTATCCATCTCAGAAGATTCTCAAAACAGTACTGCAGGTAGTCAAGATCTCAGTATTAGTCAAAGTTCCATAGACAGCGAACCATTGAGTTTATCCCAGTTGACGATAGAAGAACAAGACACGATAGTTATACAGCCTTTTTACAACATAACCACTCGTGTTATGCCAATATCGCCTCACTACGTCTTGGAGGAGGAATTCTCGTCCAATCCCTGGGCTATTTTAGTGGCAACGATATTCTTAACCAAAACATCGGGAAAAATAGCTCGACCGTACATGAAAAAGTTTTTTGATCAATACCCGACGCCTTATCACGTTTTAGACGCGAATCCTGCGTCTCTAGAGGAATTTTTCGAAAATCTAGGTCTTAAAAAGAGAGGGCATATGATCTGGAAGATGAGTTATCAGTTTTTGGCTGCAAAATGGCGCAGAGCAAGCGATTTGTGCGGTATAGGGAAGTATGGTGAGGACGCTTTCAGGATATTTTGTTTAGGTCACACCGATTTGGAACCTAACGACAGGTATTTAAAGTTGTATGTTGACTGGTTAAGGAATCATACTAATCACGAGGAAGACATCAGCGTTGCCGATTGCGAAAGTCAAATCCTCGATCCAGTTTTAAAGTATTACTGCATTAGTTTATGAAGTTTGTGATATTTTTTTTTTTTTAATATTTGTGTTAAATAATGAAAACTCTAGTCTGAATCGAATGCGATTGTTAAATGGATAGCATGTGTCATTAAAATATTTTATATCATGTGTAATTATTTTTTTCCTGTTCGTGAGCGCGGCTATACATCTGTTGGGGTCGACATGTTTGGCTCGGTATTTTTTTTCGCATTCGGCAAAGCAATAGTAAGTAAATACCACACGGAGAAGTGTCAGGCAAAAGATTGTCAGTTATAAAACCTGTCTTTTTAATGATTTCAGTATGTTAAACAATTTTTAGTTGTTTGTCACATCATATAAAATCAAAAAAAATATATTTTTCTCAGAGTTCCGTTGTGGTTACCCATAAGGTTTTTAAAAATTAATCAGTCGTGTAAACGCCTGTGCTAAAGTCAACAGCATAAAATATCCTTACGTTGTAATTAGATAAAATGTGTTTACGTACGAAAATAAAATAAAAGTAAAATGATTTGGAAAATAATACAACAAAATCCGAAGGAAAAATAAACCATATTAATTATTAAGTATATAAAAGTAAAGAATAAAATTATTGTGTATGTATGTATATTTATAATAATTTGTATAATAACAAATGTACAACAATTTACCCCCTGGAATAAGGGAAATTGAATGTATTACAGTATTTAAGTCAAAACTAAAAAAAAAATTGTCTATGATAAAATATACTAGAGCACTGTGAGCACGCTGAAATAATTAAGTTTGAAATGATTGTAACTAGCATAATAACTTATTTTAAGTGAACATCCTTCTATATGAGTGATAATAATGTTCTCGAACCTCAATTTAACAGTTTCAAAGGAAATTTTGAATGAATTCAATAGCTATATTATACAGATACTATACATATTAAAGATGGAGCTCGTCTGTTCCAGACAACGTTTCGACGTTAGATCGAACCACAATAGATAAAATGATTAATATTTTTATATGGACATATTGCTGTGTTCTCTATAACAAAACATTATAACAAACAAACACAGACGACCGCTTAGCCTAGTGGGCAGCGACCCTGCCTGCGAAGCTGGAGGTCCCGGGTTCGAATCCCAGGTCGGGTCAGTATTTATATGACGAATATTAATACTGGCACCGGGTCTTGGTTGTTATATGTATGTGGTGTCTTCGCTTGGTACCCAAAATACAAGCTAATGCTTAGTTTGGGAGTAGATAGTAGTAGAATATTATTAAGGGCGACTATAAAACGTAGTCCTCTTCAAGGTCTTCAAGTAATATTATTAAAATCTTTGTTAGTTTTCCCGTATTTCTTCGGCAACTTTATAATTTGTATGTGTGCACCCACTCCTGCAGATGTATTATGAATTCAAGTGGTACATGATTTTGACTTAATTGTTATAAGACGGCGTAGTGTTAATGGCTAGCGCTCGGGTAGGTCACTAAGTCAAAATACCCAAGTCGAATCCTTTCGACTCGATCGTTTTTTTTTTTTCGTCTAAATTAAGTATTTCAAATTATTTTATAAATGACTTTCTATGAATAGACTTAATGACGTCAGCTCTACTCATTATGACTACAATGAATGAGGTATTGCTCGTGTTTGTATGGCCCCCGACCAGCGTTTATAACAGTGGCGTCATATGAATTTTTAAATTTTTTTTAAGTTATTTCGCCTCCAAAAATCGAAATTTTTTTGTTGAATCTATTCCTGAAAATACATAAAATTATACCATATTTTTAAAATTTTCAACAATGCCTATTATCTTTAGATATCTCTACTATTTGGAGCTGAAGAGTTTAATAGTTTGTTTGTTTGAACGCGTTAATCTCTGAAACTACCAGTCGGATATAAAAAATATTTTTGAATTTGATAGCCTAAATCTTGCAAAAGTTTATAAGGTTATATAATATAAAATCGTACTCTCTGTCTGTCTATTCGAACTAATTTCCAAAACGGCTAAACCGATTTTAATGAAACGTCACAGATATGAAAAAAGGTTTTCAAAAGTGGCATATGCTACTTATTGTCTGTCAATCGTTTCTCCTCACTGATCTATCAACGCATAGCCGGATCAACTAAGTCTTAGAAGCTGAAGGAATATAGGTTTATTTGAAATTTAAGGGGATGGAATGGGAGAACTTTGTTCTTTAAAGTTACATAAAAACATTAAAAAAAATATTACAACTACTGAGAATAAATAAATAATGAAGTGTTGAAACGGGGAGCTAAAATTTGTATGGGAGTATTGGTTCTTTAAAAGTAGGAATTTGAAAATTGGAATTGTAGCCACATAATCATTATAAATAAAGAATGACATGTTTCAGGGTTTTTAGATTTTCACATTTTAGGGGGTGTGGGGAAGGGGGATTGAAAATTTGAATGGGAGTAAACAAAATTGGTTCCAACAAAAAATACGTATAAACCATTTCGTACATTAATAGAACCTACCTATAACAGGAACGTGTAGTCTACGCAAGCGAAGCTGACGGGTGGTCGCTAGTGCTTTATATAAAAGAATTTCGGATCTCCATTCAGTACTTTACCATTCTGTTAGAATTACAAAAGTCTATTGTACATTCTGTGAAATAGTATAGGTTCGAGGGCAATGTAAATTAGCTCTATGTCTGTACTTTCTCAAAATAAAGCAATTTTATTGGGAAGGAGTTAAGACTGTGCAGAGTGAAATGTGCCAAAACAGGCAGTACGGTTGAGGTGATAAAATCAACAGTATTTATTCAGCACATATATAAAAATTACATTTACCATTACGAAGGATGTGTTAACAATTACTTCGTGGCAAAAACTTAAAATCATTAATATTTTCGCATAAAAAATTACGTAAGTTAGGACGAAAACTGCAAAAACGTCAGCTAGCATTAAGGTATTTTTGAGATTGTAACAGTATAAATCAATCCTAATTTTCAGTTTAAGTGAAACATAAATGGTTATATAACAATTCGTTCGTCTTAAATATTTAAATTATTGTCCGAAAATTTATTTACATGTGTATCAAAAACCGCTTTAAATCCGCCATACATTTTTTCTATGGCGGCCGCGCGCCGATTTGAATGCGCGCCATTGCGAGCTCTGTACTTCAGTAGCCTCCGGGCCACTCCGGGCTTTCAAAGCGAATCGACGTCACTTTGGAGAGCAACCCATCTATTCCGTTGTTTCGTGTACGCATATCGGCAAAAGGATGTAAGTACTTTTTTGGTAGTTTTATATTTATTGCCAACTTTTGCCAGTATTATTCGAGATTAAATTGAAATAATATTTATTTGTTTCAGGAAAATAGGAAAACTTAAACAAAGATATTATAAATTAATCAACAGCTTCAGAATCGAAAAAAAAAGATTAGTAACCAGTCGGATATTGATAAAGGACAGTTCAGTTCTTCTAATAGTAACATATGTAAAAGGTATAGTCTTAATATTCAGGCTGAAATTTTAATCACCATCCAAAATTTTAATAATAGGATCTTTAATGAAAACAATGAAACATGAGTTTTATCTTTTAGAGTCACTCAGTACAAAAATATTGCATATAGTGCGATAAAGTTCATTGCGTCGATCAGCAGCCACCGGCGGAATTCTTTTCTCCTCTTCATTAGCGTTTGCACCTTTTTCATTAATATTTAACTTAGTGACCACGCTGCACTGTGGTTGCGCTTGTATGGAGCGTGCGTCATAAATCATTTGTCAATAAGTTTCTTGGGAAAGTTAAAGAAAATAAATTGTATTAGATTAAATAGTATTTATTTTACTATTTAAACGTAACAATAAATTTTTTTTGTAAATGAATTAGCGATCAAAAAAATAAACATAACAGATAAAATTGGTAGAATTTAATATATATTCAAAAAAAAATTATGATCAACTAAAAACAGTGAAATTACATATTCTTTAGTAGAAATAAGTTATTCTAGGCTTTAGAATTATAATTTGTTAATTTATTTCAATTTGGTAAATTATCAGCTTACGAAAATAGGACAGTAAATTTTATAAGAAAAAACCACCACACCCAGCTAAGAACAGATTTACACCTATACAAATCAGATTATAAAAAGAGTAATCTAAAAGACAAAAAACTAAAATCAATTACACAAATCACGTAAATCAATCGATAAACCGAAATCCAAACAATTTACACGTGACTGCAAATGTGCGAAGTTTATATTTCCTTTGTCAATCGACTCGGGTAAATTCATAAGTAAATTTGAAAAACTTCCACATTTCTTTGAGTCGATGTGCCTAGTTTTGTTTGCCAAAGCTCATACACGTACATTCTTAATAGGCTGCAAGTGTATGATGTACCTGCAATAAAAAAATGAATAATTATTTAATCAAGCCGTAATCCAAATTTGTCGTAGCATCTGCTACGCCCTTTTGACACTTGCGTAGACCTCGCTTATCTCATCGAGTAGATAATTGTAAGCTCTATAACCTTTTTTACTTTATAGAATAAACTATGAGCTACTTTTTACTGTAAAAGTTATTATTAAAGAAGATTAAGAAACATGTTAAAAGCCTTGTGCAATCAGGTATTACGAAAAAAATTTAACAGTGAATACAGGTATTACGTAGACCCTAATTATCAAGTAATAGTATTAAAATATAATATAAATTCTGCAAGAAAATAAAAACACATACCTTGCACTGAGATATCCATCACAATTCTTGTTCCAACTCGGTACAGGTTCGTAAGTAAGTTCAAATAAAAGTATGCGCGCGTTAAATTACTTTTACTTAACAATCAGTAATAATGCCGATGCGTGCACTTTGAGTAGCAAAACAACACTGATGATAGGATTCCAAATGATTATTATTTATATTTTCATTAAGTACGGTAATAGTACTTCCTCTAGTAAGTCGTTAAAGTGACAAATTAGAGAGCTCCATTTTTGAATTTTGTCATATGCCGGAGCCCACTGTGCGCTGTATCTAATTCTAGAAAAATATTTTTATTGTGAAAAAACTTGACGCACTTTTTTTCAAAAATTAAGTCGTTAGATTATACCTAAAGCTCAGATAAAATTTGTCTGGTGATAAAAATAAAAATCTCGTGTCACGATGTTTGTCTACGATGAACTTCAAAACTACTTAATCGATCTTGATGAAATTTTACACACTGTGTAATTTAGTGGCATGTATGTATTTATGTAGTGTCTGTCTGTCTGGACGGCTAATGCCCAAAACGGCTGAACCAATTTTAACGAAACTTCGCAGACATGTAAAGAGATTTATCAAAAATGACATGGACTATTTTTTAATATAAAATCAACAGAAATACATCGTCGTGTACGCATATCGGCAAAAGGATGTAAGTACTTTTTTGGTAGTTTTATATTTATTGCCAACTTTTGCCAGTATTATTCGAGATTAAATTGAAATAATATTTATTTGTTTCAGGAAAATAGGAAAACTTAAACAAAGATATTATAAATTAATCAACAGCTTCAGAATCGAAAAAAAAAAGATTAGTAACCAGTCGGATATTGATAAAGGACAGTTCAGTTCTTCTAATAGTAACATATGTAAAAGGTATAGTCTTAATATTCAGGCTGAAATTTTAATCACCATCCAAAATTTTAATAATAGGATCTTTAATGAAAACAATGAAACATGAGTTTTATCTTTTAGAGTCACTCAGTACAAAAATATTGCATATAGTGCGATAAAGTTCATTGCGTCGATCAGCAGCCACCGGCGGAATTCTTTTCTCCTCTTCATTAGCGTTTGCACCTTTTTCATTAATATTTAACTTAGTGACCACGCTGTATCTAATTCTAGAAAAATATTTTTATTGTGAAAAAACTTGACGCACTTTTTTTCAAAAATTAAGTCGTTAGATTATACCTAAAGCTCAGATAAAATTTGTCTGGTGATAAAAATAAAAATCTCGTGTCACGATGTTTGTCTACGATGAACTTCAAAACTACTTAATCGATCTTGATGAAATTTTACACACTGTGTAATTTAGTGGCATGTATGTATTTATGTAGTGTCTGTCTGTCTGGACGGCTAATGCCCAAAACGGCTGAACCAATTTTAACGAAACTTCGCAGACATGTGAAGAGATTTATCAAAAATGACATGGACTATTTTTTAATATAAAATCAACAGAAATACATCGTCTGTGAAGATTTCAACTGTTTAACTGTCGCGGTTCATGAGATACATCCTGGTGACTGACGGACAGACAGACAGGCAAACGGACAGCGGAGTCTCAGTAACAGGGTCCCGTTTTACCCTTTGTGTACGAAACCCTAGAAATGAATATGAAGACCAAAAGGACATTATAATAAATGGAAACAATCATAGATTTTACCTACTTTTATCAACAGCTACAAGTCATAAGTCCCATGATGTTATATTAGGTATAGGAAGCATCTGTAGTTTTATAATAATTCTGTGGCATGCAATAAACTTATTATGATTATGATAACTCAATACTTGAATGTAATCTGAGTTGTTTAAAACTTTTAAGGAAATAATGAAAGGGTTTCTTTCTTAATGCAATTTTATCTGTCAAATGTGTCACCTATATTCTATATTCTATATGTGTCACCTATATATATAATTCGAATTTAAAAAATTATGTGAAATTAAAATACAATACAAAACCAAAAAATAAATAAAAACTGACTTCGAAAACGTAATAAAATAATATTTTTACTTTAAAGAGAAGGGCATTAATGGGGGGTGTTTAGTTTATGAAGTCGGTGCCTACTCACTCAGACACTTTAAATTGTGTTCTATATTTGTAATAGTTATAAATATATCGTTGTTGTAATTTTTGTTACTTGATAAGTACCCATTCAAAGTGTATGAGTTGGTACAGATTTCAATAACTATATACGGCCTATTAATACTGTTTTCTTTAAGGTGATTTTTTTTTTAGTTTATGTTTTTGAAGTCTGTTTTTTTTTTAAAGTTTATTTTGATTTTCAATTTTTAGTTATACGCAACTGTAACTTATTTAGTACGAATAAGGCTTCTAAACGCGCTACTCAAATGAGACAGCGCCATTTAGAGAAAATTGTCGACAAATCGCAGTGTATTACCCCTAACTCCTAACCGTTAAGGAGTTACTGTAGCTTTCCTCATCAGCCTAGCAGCATGAAATTATGACTTCCACAAGCAAACACCTGAAGAACTAAAAAATAGAGCTCAAACACACCATGCGTGCCTATAACATTTGAGGGTATTCCTCGATTTTACTAGGATCGCATCATCTAATCCTGACTAAGTGACATTGGGAGTATGCCCTTTTAAAGAACATAGAAAGTTGTTTATAAATGACGAAGTTATCAAGTAATAATATCTTTTAAAAATGCATTCGTATTGTGAACATGTGAACCTCCTCCTTTTATATTGAAGTCGGTTCAAAATAAGCATATTAATCGCTCGAATATTAATTGTCTACATTATATGTATATTTACATATATACCTACATATGAACCTACCTACTTAAAGATATACACAAATACGTACTGAAACGAAACAAAATTTCGTACACATTACGCATATCCATCGTTTGAATCCGAAGTCATGGTTCATATAAAAAGTAAAATGAAATATAAAAATTTCCTACTACAAGACATTATACTACCTCATATCATTACAAAACTCAATTTAAAAACAAATTTGAGTTACGTTCTTTTGCGTCCGGTCGGCCTGTCAAGCTAGGCACATTTGACATTTAATTGATACGTCTAGCAAAATACCTAAACAGCATGCGTGTCAAACGCTCTACGCCCTCTTAATAAATAATTTGAATCATACTTTGAAGTTATTGTTTATTTTCATATAAAAACAAAGTAAATTCTGATAGGTACGTAATAAAACAATAAATTTCTTTATTCAATTCGGCTGCAAAGGCACGGCTTAGACCTGAAAAAAAATTAAATCAATGAAGGAAAAAACTAAGAAGTGCGAGTCGGATACGTGCAAAGGGTTCCGTACATAGATATTCCTATAGATACCGTGTTGTGACAACAAAAATGTAATAAAAAAAAATATACCCTGTAGACCAAATATACGTTGAAGATTTGAAATATTTGCTGTGAATAGAATTGCGTGTGACCCACATGTAAACTTCGTACTGGAAAAAGAAAGATTTTGATTAATAATACTTGGGACATTCCACACAGTGCAGTCTAGTCCCAAACTAAGCAAAGCTTGTATTATGGGTACCAGACAACCGATATACTCAGATATTTCACACCCTGACATGAGATAAATAGACATGTTCATGCACAAAAATATCTGTGCCGGGTGGCAATCGAAGTCGCGACCCTTGGCTCCGCAGTTAGGGTCTCTAACCACTCGGTCAACGGGTCGGTCGATAGGTTTTTCATTTCATGTGTAATTCACAAAATGTTTGAAATATTGATAATGACGGATGGTCTGTCTAATTTATGAGGTGTGTCATTTCGCTCACGTTTCGAACGTTGCGAAGTACGCGAGCCTCTATTTTGATTATTATGCTATATAGTATACAGGATGAGATTTTAGTGATCAGCCAAAATGTTCCTAGATGTTAGGTATCACCAATACACCTCATTACGTAAATAAAAATATAGGTCAAATATTTATAATCAATAAAAATATCCTAAATATTTTTTAATAAAATTTGGCTACCTTCTGCTTACACTCTACCCACACGTGCCGCGCGCCAGCTGATTCCCACCCTTTTCGTAGCGTGCCCCATTCCGCACTCAATGACCTTAGCTCAGTCAGCCACGCGATTCTGTATCGGACGACGCAAGTCGTCCGCGCTTCAATAATGTATACAAATCGCGAATATTATGAAATGATGAAATGTTACATTTTAAGTGGACAAACTTTACGCGGCGCCCAAAGACTGTATGAAGAAATAAGCCTGCCTCAGCTTCGCAATCAAGGTTTACACAATGCCACGGTACCGAACTGTCAAACTATTTGGAAGTGCGATTCAGTGCAAATGTTTGGGCCGGGGTTATCGGTGATAAAATATTAGGGCCCTATTTCATAGAGGGCAGACTGACCGGAATCACGTATCTTCAAATGTTACGTTGCGCTCGCAATAAAAGCACATCGCCAGTTTTATTTTCAACACGATGGTGCACCATTTGTTAAAGTAGGTAAATATTTTTATATGGTAAGTGGATTTTAACTCCATTTTTTAATGATTGTACATAAGTTGATTCAAATTTTTTAAATACGCCTGATTGCGAAAGGAAAAAGGACAATTGTAAATCAATTATCGAATGTACGAGTACATTGATCAAAATAGATTAGGTATGTACCTATTCATTTTTTTCAATTTCATTTATTTCGATTCGATTTTAATCGCAGATAATAACTAAAACAAGCCTTTTGCAATTTGACGGTCCTAAGCCCGATAAGTATGATGAAGGGAAAATTTGCAACTTAAGGAGCCGCATTTCTGAAACTCATTGATGATGTCATCAATTTAAATCGTTCCCTAGGCCTTGTCAAACCAAAATTTTCAAGAGAGTTTTTTACGACTGAGTAGGAGCCTTCATAAATGAGATCATTCGATAATCATGAATTTTCAAAAATACGACGTGCTAGTATTATCTATGGTGCTATACTGCGAGTGCAGAGCGAAAGGGCGGAGCTTGGGGAATGTGGGCGGGGCGCGTGCACGTGCACTGGCGTCCTCGTGATATGACTAGTAATATTGGTAGTTTTGGGAAAGGTTTACGTAGGCTTAACTGAATATTTTCCCATTGAACGATACTAAAAGGGAACAAGACGGCCAACGGATTTTTATCAAAGGTCATCATATTGAAGTTTGGCTGGTCATAAAAACCTCACCGTGTATAGTAGGTATAGATAAGGTTCAGAACTAAAAAAATTTAAATTTGTTTAATTATTTGAATACATAGAAATAGAAAATATTCACCTATGTTCGATACGTTCAAAAAAATAAATTATAAATCTATGCATTTCAGACTTTTAGGTAAGCGCCTTTGCACAAGTTCTGGAAGAACACAATCTTCATTAAAAGTTATTAATTTTGGTATCATATCGTTTATAAATTGTTTATCTCGTAATATCTACTTCTACAACAGATCAGTTATAGGATGAATCGGTGATATACTTACAACACAGGAAATAGCATTTTTCCATTTTTGTAACTCGTAATTGCCCTTGTACCTGCAAAAAATTTATAATCACTATTCATGTTTATCTGTATCAGTTCTTCAGTCCATCAATTTATCTGACATCATCACCATGACGACCGCTTGGCCTAGTGGGTAGCGACCTGTCTACGAAGCTAGGGGTCCCGGATTCGAATCCGAGGTCGGGTCAGTATTTATATGATGAATATTGATAGGTACAGGTACCGGGTTTTCTTATTATGTATGTGGTGTCTTCGCTTGGTACCCAAAATACAAGCTATTGCTTAGTTTGAGGCCTAGACATTGTTGTGATGTATACGTTATTATTATTATCAGTCTGTTTCACTTATTATTATATGTTTGGAACTTTTGTTCGTTTCTCTTTGTCTTTAATGTGATAAATAATAAACCGATGGACTGCCAAAGACCGAATCACTTCCGGTCTTTGGCAGTCCATCGGTTTATTCAAATAATAATAACTATGCTTTTTGTTCATTTCTAATATTCCATCTTGAATAATGAAAGAAAAACCTTTTTTTGCATTTTGCTCAATTTCTATACATTTATTTTGTATCTTTATTCATACTTACTGCAAATAAGTACCTACCGTGAAAACGTTTCATAGCCACTTGTTTACGATTTGGTTAGGGATCAGAATATTGATGGGAACGAAATTTAGACAATTTTGCCCGTGTCGTTACGTATGACCCTAAATGTAACTAAACTTGCGATTTATCATTATCATCAGCCTGTGTCTCTCGACTGCAGGATATAGGCTTCTCAGAAGGCTCACCACCACACACGAGCATCTGTCCACCTATGGAAGGCGTGCGTCCAACGCTTCGCTTCCTGGTAAGTATAATAATAATAACACACACAATCAAAACAACGTCTAGGTCCCAAACTAAGCATTAGCTTGTATTTTGGGTACCAAACGAAGACACCACATACATGTAACAACCAAGACCCGGTGCCAGTATTAATATTCATCATATAAATACTGACCCGACCTGGGATTCGAATCCGGGACCTCCAGCTTCGTAGGCAGGGTCGCTGCCCACTAAGCTAAGCGGTCGTCATATAGCGGTCGGTATAGTTCGCCTCAAACCCTCAAACTTTATGGCGGATCGGAATACAACGCTATAAGCGTACTTGCGCAGGTACAGTCATTGTACCCTTCGCTCCACTGCGTCCCGCTACACCTAAAACTGGTTACGGCGACGCGACTTGTGCCTATATTCACATCCGCCATAAAGTTTGATTGGAATTGTACGTGGCCTAAACTCCAGAACTCTTCTACCCCATCGGTTATCAGTCCTACGGCATATTAGGTATGTGACCGAACCACCGCCACTTCTTGCTGATCGCTTTGGCTATATCGATCGATAACTTTGGTTCTTCGACGGATTTCAGTGTTTTCACCGGACGGATTTTATCTATCAAAGAAATAGGTACCGAACATAGCCCGCTCCATAGCACTTGCGATTGTCAATATCCAAAGTTAGTTTATTTATCTTGTAACACACTACACTCACAAAATAAACTGCAATCCACTGCTTTAAGGGGTTTGTTCCTTTAAGGACAGATTCCGTTTAGGACAGATTCCCTTTAAGACAGATTTTGTACAGGCAAGAGAAAAGGTTTCGATTTCTCCCGTTAAGGACGAAAACTTTTTTAACTAACGTCCCATGAATACGTGCTTACGAATAGGAAGTTTGCTTTACGGTAGAACAATATGAACAAACATCCAAATCGTTCTACTGGCTCAGTATGACACACTGGGTTCAAATTAATTTAGGACAACAGGAAGAAGGGGGTCATTTTCCTGTTTTGACTAGGTACTTTCTATCTATCAATGAAATATTCAGCAACTACCAACCAACGCTCTATTAATACGCATAGGTAACAAAATTCTGCATAGCATGAGCATAGTACCACGTCAGCAGAAATTGAAAGGAGTTTCCACAATTTAATATTAATAGCTCATAATAAGTCTCTTATTCGTAAACGCGTATTTAGAGGACGTTGGTTAAAAACATTTCTGTCCTTAACGGGACAAATCGAAACCTTTTCTCTTGCCTGTACAAAATCTGTCTTAAAGGGAATCTGTCCTAAACGGAATCTGTCCTTAAAGGAACAAACCCTTTAAGGCACTATTCCGATTATGTCAATAATAAAATAAACTTAAATTAAAACTCTGTGTTTATAAACAGTTGACTTGACTGTTGGTTGTAAACTTGTATTCTGTGACTTGTGATGTAATAAACACAGCAACGCAACGTCGCGCGAACCTTATCTTCTATCTTATTGCGGCGCTGGGCTGTGAGCGAGATGTAATGTAATATTCACTACCAAATAATCACGTCGCCCGGACACGAATGGTTGCTATTCCAGCCAGAGAGCACAAACGCAGATTTAACACAGGCGGCTGTAGGACATTCGAGCGCTCAAAAGCAGCACAACGAGAGATGTCGAAATAAATATAAGTACCTAAATTAACCCAGCAGGTCCTGCCCTGCGTAATTTGTTGCAGCTAAGATTTTAAATTTAGAGACTCTAGCAGATAGGTACGCTTTGCAAATTTTCTTGAAGTTGGTCACCGTAGGTAGCCGCACCTCTTGCTGGAGGCTGGAGGCGGCAAATCGTTCCAACATTTCGATGCTGCATAACGAAATCAACCTCTAAACACAGCTAACTTGTAAGGGAGCACTTGGTGACAGACACACACCATGGGCACGTGGTGAGATTATTTCTTTCTCCGAATGTTCTGTTTCGAGTTAGCTGCGGCCACACTATTTTTTTTGCAAGATAAGGAAGACATCCAGTTTTACGAAGGTTGAACCATATTAGTTCCATGGGTATCCACATGGGTAAGACTTTGTAATGAACACAAGTTGTACAAGTATAACCGCGAGGTTGATATATTGTATTGTTCGTTTTGTACTTTCAAAAAATCCCTCTTAATATATCTCTCTCTAAGCTCTAAGCACCTATACTTAAATTCAGCAACACGCAACGCAACACAGCATAATTAAAATTCTGTAATATTTCACGCTGTCTTGACTATAATTGTTTTTCACACTGACCCTAGATTAAGATCTTTTTTTAATTTGTTTACATTGGTAAACTAATAAATAAATAAATGACATAGTTTACTACGCATGTATAATTCAGGAAGGAGCGAAGCCTGTATATCGTTCTAAGTGCAGTATAGCGATTAGATATCTTAAAACTAAAAACTTAAAAACGGAAAACTTTCTATTGCTGTCGTTAACCTTTTATTTATAAAATGCCACGATATCGACAGATTTATCGTATCGAATCCTACATGCGATATTATATCCAGTCAAGTGAATCGATTTTGTCAATTTCAAATGAAATAGTTCAATGACTTTGATAAGAACTGTACCTATATGTGATAGGCCTACGAAGGTCTACCAAATCAGCTTCCGATGGTGGCGCCACTAGCAACTCAACAATCATAGTAGTAATTAATTAAATGGGCTTTTTAAAGTTATTCGAATTTTACGATTCAATGTATTTTTAAAATTGCTTTAACGACAATGCCTCAATGTTGTTTTGTTCGTTTAAAATCGTCAATGAAAGATAAAAAAAAACTATTAATCAAAAATCGATTAATCGTGCTATTAACCGTTGAAGAGTGACTTCATGAAAAGACAACATTTGGCTTCAGCATCAATTTGTGGTGAAAATCATGGTTAACTATCAAAATTGTTATAAGCGTCAAAAGTGCTATAAGCGTTGATGAGTATCCTGATGAGACATTCGTGGTGAAAATCATGGTTAATTATTAAACTTCAACGTATATACAAAGTTTCGTGTTCGTGCTATGATGCGTTGAAGAGTGTCTTCATGAGGAGACAATCTTGGCTTCAGCACTAATTCGTGGTGAAAATCATGGTTAATTATTAAACTTCAACGTATATACAAAGTTTCGTGTTCGTGCTATGATGCGTTGAAGAGTGTCTTCATGAGGAGACAATCTTGGCTTCAGCACTAATTCGTGGTGAAAATCATGGTTAATTATTAAACTTCAACGTATATACAAAGTTTCGTGTACTCGTGCTATGATGCGTTGAAGAGTGTCTTCATGAGGAGACAATCTTGGCTTCAGCACTAATTCGTGGTGAAAATCATGGTTAATTATTAAACTTCAACGTATATACAAAGTTTCATGTTCGTGCTATGATGTGTTGAAGAGTGTCTTCATGAGGAGACAATCTTGGCTTCAGCACTAATTCGTGGTGAAAATCTTGGTTAACTATCAAAATTCAACGTATCTACCTACAAAGTTTCGTGTTCGTGCTATAAGCGTTGAGGGTATCCTGATGAGGAGACAATCTTGGCTTCAGCATTAATTCGTGGTGAAAATCATGATTAACTATTAAACTTCAACGTATATACAAAGTATCGTGTTCGTGCTATGAGGCGTTGAAGAGTGTCTTCATGAGGAGACAATCTTGGCTTCAGCACTGATTCGTGGTGAAAATCTCGGTTAACTATCAAAATTGAACGTATATACAAAGTTTACTGTTCGTGCTATTAACCGTTGAGGTGTCTTCATGAGGAGAAAATCCTGGCTGCAGCATCAGGTTTTGTTTGTTATTTTAGTGTATTGTCTTCCAAATTTCAGCCCGATATATACTGTGGAAGTGGGTGAAAATTGCGTTCTAAGATCTAAGATTCAATTACATAGAAACATATAGGGGGAATTAATAAAAGCATATTAAAAACTTTCTGTTAAACTCAATATTTTCCACACATTTAAAAGAATTATTAAATTATTAAAATCAAAAATTAAAAAAAAAATTATTATTACAGTAAATTATTTGTAATTGGGTATTTTTTCATACCTAATAATAAAGCTTATAAACAAATGTTTAGTTTAATTTATCTTAACTTTTTGTGACAATCCCACCAAAACAGGAATACATTTTGCTCGCTCTTAGGAAGCTTTGCCTCTGTACGGTTTACTTATGTGCTTCAAACCACGCAACGGATTTCGATACAGTTTTCCAAAGCAATTTTCACTGTCAACTGAGATTTTTCTATCGAATGTAAGTAAGTACTACATAACATTTTAATTAAGTTTGTGTATAATAGAGAAAATTCAATGTTTTGTAATCAAGTCATCAATAAATCTTTTCTCTATTCAGTTTTGAAATGACAAGTAAGAGGGGAGATGTAAGTGACAAATATAAGAGAAAACGAATGAATTCCCACCCGATTAATAAGGTAACGATATTAAACGATATCGTTTAATTATGAATAAAATACAAATATGTCCACGCGGCAGTCGCTAATAAACATACCTATAAAGCTAACAATCGTATTAATTTTACAAATACGTACCTACCTACCTGAGTTGGGCTGGGTAAGTAGCACCGTGAAGTAGAGAAAAGTTTGCACCTCAACTTTACTACTTTGTTTAGAAGGCCGTAGCCCGCTTCTTGTTTAGAAGGCCGTAGTTCGAATCTCAGGACATGTACAGTCAGCATCAGATATATAGGAGCATGCCATCTATTCAAATAATTCTACACGCATGAAAAACCAATAACATCTGCACAAGAATAGTATTCAAATTATTTTTAGCATCCTTCGCGTCAATATCATCTAAACACTCTTTTATCAAATATATCTACACAAACAAATCTTCACAATAATCTCATCGACTGAGGTCAAAGACGGTATATGTAGTTACTGAGGTAATCAAATGTAACTAAGCACCCAAACTGTTCAAAAACATATCAACAATAATATTTATTAATATTTAATTTCTCAATTTTACTTTTGGGCGTCGTTGTTATCTTCTATATTAATAAAATTGGAGTGTCTGTCTGTCTGTTCCGGCTAATCTCCGAAACGGCTAAACCGATTTCAATGAAACTTTGCAGACGTGCAGAGGGCATTACCGCGGGTGACATAGGCTACTTTTTGTCTGTCTGTCTGTCTGTCCATCTGTCTGTCTGTTTGAGCTGATCTCAGAAACGGCTGTACCGATTTCAATGAAACTTGGCAGACGTGCAGAGGGTATTATCAAGAGTGACATAAACTGCTTTTTGTTTGTCTGTCTGTCCGCCTGTTTGTCTGTTCGAGCTGATCTTCGAAACGGCTGAACCGATTTCAATGAAACTTGATAGACGGGTATTATCGGGGGTGACATAAGCTGTTTTTTGTTTGTCTGCCTGTCTATCTGTTCCGGCTAATCTCCAAAAAGGCTGAACCGATTTCAGTAAAACTTTGCAGACATGCAGAGGGCATTATCGGGGGTGACATAGGTTATCGTGTTGGTACTCAAACTTAATGTTTTGACGAGATCTATGTGACCACGTGACCAAATTTTTAAAAGCTTATATTTTCGAATCAATCAATCGCAGACCTATCATGTTGGTACTCAAACTTAATGTTTTGACGAGATCTATGTGACCACGTGACCAAATTTTTAAAAGCTTATATTTTCGAATCTATCAATCGCAGGCCCATCATGTTGATACTCAAACTCAATGTTTTGACGAGATCTATGTAACCACGTGACCAAATTTTTAAAAGCTTATATTTTTGAATCTATCAATCGCAGACCTATCGTGTTGTGATACTCAAACTTAATGTTTTGATGAGATCTATATGACCACGTGACCAAATTTTTAAAAGCTTACATTTTCGAATCTATCAATCGCAGACCTATCATGTTGATACTCAAACTTAATGTTTTGACGAGATCTATGTGACCACGTGACCAAATTTTTAAAAGCTTATATTTTCGAATCAATCAATCGCAGACCTATCATGTTGGTACTCAAACTTAATGTTTTGACGAGATCTATGTGACCACGTGACCAAATTTTTAAAAGCTTATATTTTCGAATCTATCAATCGCAGACCTATCATGTTGATACTCAAACTTAATGTTTTGAAGAGATCTATGTGACGACGTGACCAAATTTTTAAAAGCTTATATTTTCGAATCTATCAATCGCAGACCTATCGTGTTGATACTCAAACTTAATGTTTTGAAGAGATCTATGTGACGACGTGACCAAATTTTTTAAATGATTATATTTTCGAAACCATCAATCGCAGACCTATCGTGTTTGTACTCAAACTTGATGTTTTGACGAGATCTATGTGACCACGTGACCAAATTTTCAAAAGCTTATATTTTCGAAACCATCAATCGCAAACCTATCGTGCTTGTGCTCAAACTTGATGTTTTGACGAGATCTATGTGACCACGTGACCAAATTTTCAAAAGCTTATATTTTCGAAACCATCAATCGTAGACCTATCGTGTTTGTACTCAAAGTTGATGTTTTGACGTGATGTATGTGATCACATGACCAAATTTTTTTATCTGCATGTCTGTCTGTCTGTCCGTCTATTCGAGCTAATCTCCGAAACGGCTAAACCGATTTTAATGAAACTTCAAAGATGTGATTAAAAGATTGTCTGGAGTGACATACAATACTTTTTGATTGTCTGTCTGGCCGTCTCTTTATCATTTGAGCTAAACTCTAAAACATTTTAACCAATTTTCATGAAACTTCGCAGACGTGAAAAGACGGGTGAGAGGAGTGATATACGCTACCTTTTGTTAGTATGTTTGTTTATTCGTTCGTTCATTTGTCTGTCTGTCTGTCTGTCTATATAGTTTTTGTCTGTGTGTTTGTCTGTATGTTTGTTAGGCCTAATTGTCGAAACAGCTGATCCCGATTTTACTTAAATTTTGCAAATATAAAGAAGGCGTTGTCAAAAGTGAAAAGCAATTTTTTTTTATATACCTACATATAGAAAATCATAGTATCTGTTAGTCTATCTGTCTGTTCCAATTAATGTCCAAAACACCTGACTGATTTTAAGACCGATTTGTGGGATAGCTATTCTTAATAAAATGACTTAATAGATTTTTATGAAATTAGGTATAGAGATTCTTAGGCAGTTGAGTTTCAGAATGTTCTAGAAAGTGTTACAATTTTCTGGAGCATCGCGTTCCTTTAACTGTCTCAGTACAACTGTGGTCAACGCGAGCGAAGCCCGCGGGCGGAAAGCTAGTAATAAATAACATAGCTGAGTATAGTTCTAGGTTGTTTTATTTTAGCTTAAAATAATATCAGACTTCTTGTAACAAAAAATAGACATATCTTTATTTCTTAGAAATAATCGTAAATTAGAAATTTGTGGAGTTCCATTATAGGATTCAGTATCTCGTATACCCTACTTTAGCATTCAGCACATCCTGTAAATACCTACCTTCGCATAGAGTTCACAAAATTCTCATAACAGTGTTATCACAAAATGGTCGGCCCCTAAAGGACTCCCATACATTAAATACGTGTCTCCTCAAATTATCTCGCGTTCTAGCTCGATTCCCATCCCATTCCTGAATCATATTGTTTTACAAATTTTCTATCGGATTAAATTAAGAGCCGTGATTTTTGGTGGTGATTTTATTAGTCAGTTCCCTTTTCTGATCAGCAATCCAGATTTGAACAAGGCTGGAATTATGTATTGAACGCCATCTTAAACGAAATGAATGTTTTCGTTGGAATACACTATGTATTCGAGCAGTTGGCAAAAAAGAATCTTTGAGGATTTGTTTCATTATTAACATTATCATTTAATATTGAAATGTAATTAATTATTGTTTATTATTTTTATAAATTAAAAATGTTAATATATAGCTACATCAAAGAGTTCAGGTACATTTCAAAAGAAATATAATATGGGAGAAATGAGTAAAAAAGAACATATATGCAATACGCGCCACCGATGTAAAAGGCCACCGGCTGTACGTCCGCCGATCCACGCCGATACACTCGCCGATACACTCGCCGATCGTAGGCGAGTTCAAAATTCAAAATCGCCAGAGGCACCGCTGTGCCGGTAAAAGAGAAGTGTGCAGCCGGTGGTCTTTTACATCGTTGACGCGTATTGTATACTTTTCTAATTCACTCTATTCCTTTACACTAATATTATGAAAAGTGAAGGATTGTTAGTTTGTTTGAAGTAATATCAGATATTCCTTGTAAGCTGGTGATAGTGACTATGGATTCTTTTTTAGGTTTTTTTGTAATGTTAATTAACATTTTAAACTTAAAATCATATTAGTCGCATCCCTTGCATAAAAATCAACAGTACGGTATAGTACCTATTACCTACAGTGTAATGTAAATCAAGTCATGAATTGGTGAATCTTTCCACAAAACCACAATAAGCGATTTTTACCGTACTCTATAATACATGATATAAAATATTATATTACATCTACGACTTTCAGTTTGCTTCGAAATATTTGACAACTTGTGTGCTCAGTTATATTTGAAACACTGAGTGCTCTTATAGTCGCGTAGCCAGAAAAAAATTACTTACCATAATTCCAAGGATCTTCGTTTTTGGTGAGTGGATAGATAAAGTGCATTGTGAGCTATTGTCAAAAAGTTAGAAATTTTAGGGCTGTGCTAAGGGTGTGGCTAGGTATTTCTTAATATTTCGTGTAACACCCTGTATATAGAATTAAAACTTGAAATTTAGATTGGGTCATAATAAGAACTAACTTAACCTCGCGTTGTAAAATTTTTAGAAAGATAACATAAGGGATATTACGAAAATTAAAAAAAAATAACAGTCTGATCGTGGGACATTAAATTTCATAAAAAAGTTTTGATAATTCTAAAGCAGTTCTTTTTTTGATGAGTGGATAGACAAAGTGGATTGTGAGCTATTGTCAAAAAGTTAGAAGTTTTAGGGCTGTGCTAAGGGTGTAACTAGGTATTTCTTAATATTTCGTGTAACATACTGTATATAGAATTAAAATTTGAAATTTTGATTGGTTTTTAATTAGAACTATCTTAACCTCATATTGTAAAATTTTTAGAAAGATAACATAAGGGATACTACGAAAATTTAAAAAAATAAGTTGGTCGTGGGACATTAAATTTCATAAAAAAGTTTTGATAATTCTAAAGCTGTTCGTTTTTTAATGAGTGGATAGATAAAGTGCATTGTGAGTTATTGTCAAAAAGTTAGAAGTTTTAGGGCTGTGCTAAGGGTGTGGCTAAGTATTTCTTAATATTTCGTGTAACACACTGTATATACAATAAAAATTTGAAATTTTGATTGGTTCTTAATTAGAACTATCATAACCTCACGTTGTAAATTTTTTAGAAAGATAACATATGTTATACTACGAAAATTTTAAAATTAATAAAATAAATTTCTTAAAAAAAGTTTAATCTTATGCAATTATAATTTAAGTCTTTCGATGGTTATTCAAATCTGTTGGATAAAGTTTAGAAACTCAAGTGTTGTGCTTCTACTGTAATTTCATTTTTGTTTCGTAACATACACAATAATGAATTAAAATTGATAAGTTCACTCTTAGCTCTTATGTGTCCTTATCAAAGCCTTTGATTAACACACCAAAAATTAGAAACATACATATTGTGGATTTTGTATAAATTTCGCGAACATGCGAATGATGAGCGGGGCGCAGGCTGGTATGCAAAAATACCCTGCCGATAAAAGAATTAGTGTATATCAAGGCAAAATACTAGTCACTAAAGAGACCGTACTAGAGGCTGCTGAAACTCATAATTATAACTGGAGCCAACAAGCCAGATAATAAGATTATTTGCCTTACGTCCAGTACAGTCACGCGCAGAAGTGCCTTGAAATCATAACGTAAAAGACTAAGTACCTACTTACTTATGCCGATTATGTATTTTATTATCACAGTAGATAGGTGCACAGTAGACTAGTAAAACTGCCATCATAGTATCGGGTAATTATTACGTATTGATAATATTTCTCATACAATTTTTTTGTACAACTGATATTAACGTTTCATTACATTTATTCCTATATCTATAATAAGTTTAAAAAAAATATTTATTCGCGTTATCTGTTGACTGATGGCTGCGTTTACATAGATATGACATAATTCGCTATGATAGTTGTTTGACACACATGGTGGATGACTATAATTTTGTATTTTATTTAGACGAAAAACAAGAAACTATCGCTTTTAATGTAAAATTGAAAATAATTTTAATAGACATTTAAATATATTTTGAAATTCCAGGGAAAAGAATTCCAGATGTTATAATTACCTTGTGTGTCGAGCTTATATATATATATATATACATTTTTAAATATATCTGACCTTCTTTCAGCGCATACAGTGTTTTTCTGTAAGTAATGGGACCAGTGCTTCATTAATATCATGGCCATTGTTGCTACAAATTTGGTCATTCTTATCGTATGGCTGAACTGAAGCGCAGGCGACCTCTACCTTTGGAAAATACCAACGCTATGGTCTTAATTTACGACTTCTTGGAATCAAATAGATACTGCGGATTGCCAATTCTTTTTGTCTGATACAAGAAATGCTTTACCGCATGTCAAACAACCAAGTGCAGACAAACAATTCAGATTTTACATGTTTTACATGTACACATGTAAAATCTGAATTGTATTTTTGTACTGCTATTGTATTCCTATTGTTGAAAAGCCAAATAAAGAAATAAATAAAATCACCTTATCACTGTAACGTAATTGTCACGATTTATCGTGATTATTTGTAAATATGGGAATTTCGAATATTTATTAATAGCAACATTACAAATTTGGTTGAAAATCATGATTCATATGTTCGCGCAATTTGTATAAAATCCACAGTATGTTTCCAATTTTTTGTGTAGTAAGCAAATGCTTTGATAAAGCTACATAATTATTAATTTTAATTCATTATAATACAATACATAATAATAATACATGGGACTTCCCACACAGCGCCATCTAGTCCAAAGTAAGCAAGTATTATGCTTGTGTTATGGGTTACTAGACAACTGATATACATACTTAAATATTCTTTAAAATATATGCATATATAAATTTTTTTTTTTAATATATAACAACCAAGACCCGGTACCAGTATCAATATTCATCATATTAATACTGACCCGACCTAGGATTCGAACCCGGGACCTCTAGCCCCGTAGGCAGGGTCGCTACCCACTAGGCTAAGCGGTCGTCAATTATATCAATTCAATTATGTCAATTATAATGTGTATCTTATGAAAGAAGAATGAAGTTATAGTAGAAGCACACCACTTGACTTTCTAAACTTCATCCGACAGATTTGAGTAACCACAGAAAGTCTTAAAATATAATTTCAGAAGTTATAAAATATTTAAAAAAATATTTTTAAAAAATTTTGTCTTATTAAATTTTTTATATTCGTAGTATGACATATGTTATCCTTATAAAAATTTTACAACGTGAGGTTAAGATAGTTCTAATTATGAACCAACTAGCGGTCAGAGTCGGCTGCGTCCGGGCGGAATACAGAAACGTTCCCCTTCCCATTCCCTTTACCACTCCTCCTTGTTTTAACAAATGTTACTCGCTGATAATGTGGCTTTCTATAGGTGAAAGAATTTTCAAAATCAGTATACAACTGTTTAGTCTACGCGAGTGAAGCCGCAAGCAGAAACCTAGTATCTTTATAAATTATAGCCTACGTGTTATTCTGGTACATAAGCTATATTATTGTAAAGTTTCATTAAAATCCATTCAGTAGTTTTTGCGTGAAAGAGCAACAAACATCCACATATATATCCACATATACATCCATACATACAAACTTTCGCGTTTATAATGTTAGTAGGATTAAAATTTCAAATTTTAATTCTATATACACTGTGTTACACGAAATATAAAAAAAAACCTAAGCCATTCCCTTAGCACAGCCCTAAAACTTCTAATTTTTTGACAGTAGCTCACCATGCACTTTATCTATCCACTCACCAAAAACGAACAATTTTAGAATTATGAAAACCTTTTAGGAAAATTTAGTGTCCCACGACCGGACTATTAACAATCTGAAAACTTTTGTTATTTAGACGATTATGGTCACTTTGAATGTGTAGAACTATGTGAACATCTGAGTTGCTTATCTTCTTCTGATGCTGACTGTACCTACCAGTGTGTTTTTCCTAACTTTGGCAGTCGTTAAAATTAACCAACCCGCATTGGATCAGCGTAGCGGATTAAGCTCCAAGCCCCCTCATTCCGAGGGGAGGCCAAAGCTCTAGCAGTGGTGCATTAATGTCTACATTATTACTAATTTCGTTGTTTTATTCGATTGTGTAAATTGTCATATTATCAGCAGACAAATATGCTATCTATTTATCAAATACAAAACGATAGCATAACGATAGGTAAGTACCTACCTCAGGTAGCTACAAGGGTCGCAAAGGGATTATAAAAGGGTTGATCATATTGAGTTTTCCTATACGTATTAATAAGCCAACTACCTACGTTCGCAAATGCTCGACGTTTTTTCGTTTACTTGTTTCGTTTAAGTATACAGCAAGTTTTATATATCTATACTAGCGTGTGTACACTAAAAAGAACTTTTCAAAGAACATGTTTGCGCGCTTTTATAATTCTGCACGTCACGTTATCGTGAACGTGGATGTCTACGATTTAACGTGGACGTCCACGTCCAACGTTACATGTGATTTCATAATTTACGGCCGTGGATGTTATGGATGCATATGGTGAAGGATTTTAAAGAGTGTGGACGTCGTCATGGTCTCTAGTCGCCTCCGGCTCTTATACTTATTGTATTTAAGGCGCAAAAAAGACAAATAATTGGAAGATATTGGCAGCTACTAAAATTAAAATATTTGGAAGGAACATTTTATTTAATATTATATAATATATAATATCAAATAAAATGTTTATAATTTTATTATAAATTTTATTTTAGAATTTTAGTCATAAATTCCTCTACGGACTTGTCCTACAGACATGGTCTCATTTCCACGAGCTCTAACAATGTCACTACATCGTATTTAAACGGTATTTGATCAAAATAAACTCGCTGCAAATAAACAAGTAAAATAAGCAACTCAAAAACATCCGAAAATATGAGGAAAATATCAATGTTACATTTCCCATTCGTTTTTGGCAAAGCATAATTTATACCGACGATTTTTATTTAATTAACAATGTTTTTGGCTCAAATTCGTGTAGTCTTTAATACTAGTTGTGGTTGAAATTCGATCATACTCACTTTTTCGAAACCACCATTCTTTTTTATTTCAGTCATAACTCGTTCCCGCTACTCGCTTTCCTGCTTTATTTTCCGTTCTCATGGCATCGCTATATCATGTAAAATAAATTGGTATTTGAAGTTCTTATCTAAAAAAAAAAACCGGTAGGTTTACATACAAACTTTCACCCGTGTTCCCCGCTCCTTGAAATATAAAAATCCGAAAACCTAGAAACTCGTCATTATTTATTTGGAAGTAGTTGCAATTCCTATGTTCAACTTCATACATTTAAAAAAACCGATAGCTAATCCCATACAAACTTTCACCCCTCCCGTTTCTCTCTCTTCAAATGTAAAAATCTAAATACCATGAAACTAGTCATTATTTATGTGTGAGTAGCTTGCCGCCCGCGGCTTCGCTCGCGTGGACTACAGAGTTGTACCAGGACAGTTAAAGGAATGCGACGCTCCAGAATATGGTAACATTTTCTAGAACATTCTGAAACTTAACTACCTTAGAAATCTCTATACCTAATTTCATAAAAATCCATTTAGCCGATAATTTAGCCACTTTATCATGAAGAATAGCTATCCTACAAGTCGATCCCAAAATCAGTCAGCCGTTTTGGGGATTAATCGGAACAGACAGACTAATTAGACACTACGAATTTTCATCATCATCATCAGCCCATTTTACCCCGCTGCAGGGGCTTAGGCCTCCCCCAGGGTGAGGAGGGGGTTTGGAGCTTAAATTTTTTTTTGAAAGAAAAAATACACCACGCTACTCCACTGCGGGTTGGGGATTGTAACGACCGCCATCTATTGACAGCGTTCGGGACCGACTGCTTAACGTGCTCTCCGAGGCACGGAGTCAGTGATAGTTAATGTACTTAAGTCAGAAAAACTCATTGGTACACGCCCGGATTCCAACCATGGCCCTATGGCCTTATAAATTTGAGACAGGTTCGTTGCGCTCTGGGCTATCACGACACGAATTTTTATAAGCTCTTTTTATGTTTGCAAAATTTCAGTAAAATCGGATCAGCCGTTTCTACGATTAGCCCTAACAAACAGACAGACAAGAATCAACTTATGCCACTCCTGATAACCTCCTTTTTATGTCTGCGAAGATTCATAGAAATGGTTTAGTTGTTTTGGAAATTAGCCGGAACAAAAAGACAGACAGACAACCACACAGACAAAAAGTTACCTATATCACTTCTGATAACCTATTTTTAATGTTTGCATAGTTTCATTAAAAACTTTAAAAGTTTAGCTCGAACATCCACATAGACAGAAGACAGACAAACAAAAAGTTGCGTATGTCACTCCTCACACCCGTCTTTTCACGTCTGGGAAGTTTCATTGAAATTGGTTTAAGTGTTTTAGAGTTAAAGACAGAGAGACGGCCAGACAGGCAAACAAAAAGTATTGTATGTCACTTCTGACAATCTTTCAATCACATCTATGAAGTTTCATTGAAATCAGTTCATCCCTTTCGGAAATCAGTTTGAACAAACAGACGAACGGACAAACAGACAAATAAAAAGTATTGTATGTCACTCCTGACAATCTTTTAATCACATCCTTGAAAGTTTTATTAAAGTAAGTTTAGCCCTTTTGGAGATGAGTTCAACAAACAGACGGACGGACGGAGAGACGGACGGACGGACGGACAGACAGACAGATAAACAAAAAGTGTTGTATGTCACTCCTGATAATCTTTTTATTAATTATCTGTCTAGTTTCATTGAAATCGTTTCAGTCAGCCGTTTTGGAGATCAGCTAGAACATACAGACAGACAGACAAAAAGTAGCCTATCTCACCCCCAATAATGCCCTCTGTACGCTGCAAAGTTTCATTGAAACCGACTCAGCCCTTTCGGAGATTACCTTGAACAGACAGACAGATGGAAGATTGACAAAAAGTAGCCCATGTCACCTCCGATAATGCTCTCTACACGTCTGCAAAGTTGCAATGAAATCAGTTAAGTCGTTTCGGAGATTAGCCGGAACAGGCAGACAGACGGAAAGACACACAAACAGACAAAAAATAGCCTATGTCACCTCCGATAACGCCCTCTGCACGTCTGCGAAATTTCATTGAAATCGGTTCAGTCAGCCGTTTCAGGGATCAGCTCAAACATACAGACAAACGGACAGACAGACAAACAAAAACTAGCCTATATCACCTCTGATAATGCCCTTTGCACGTCTGCAAAGTTTCATTGAAATCGGTTCAGCCGTTTCGGAGATTAGCTCAAACAGACAGACAGATGGACAGACAGATAGACAAAAAGTAGCCTATGTCACCCTCGATAATGCCTTCTGCACGTCTGTAAAGATTCCTTAAAATCGGTTTAGCCATTTCATAGATTAGTCGGAACAAGTAAACAGACGGACAGACAAAAAGTACCCTGTGTCACCCCCGATAATGCCTTCTGGACGTCTGCAACGTTTCATTGAAATCGGTTCAGCCGTTTCGGAGATTAGCCGGAACAGACAGACAGATACAATTTTATTAATATAGATAAGTAGTTACCTGCAATCTATATTTTCAACTTCCTAATATTAAAAAAACCGATAGGTATTCCTATACAAAAGGCTTACATACAAAGTTGCCCCCTCCCAATTCTATTAGATCAACTAAACCATTCTCTAATCAACTTGATCACTTATATAACCTTTTTTGTTTTATTGCTTTTCGGTCACGTTTAATATTTCGTAATTCCTAAGTAAAACACACGAGCAATTCATATCTATTTAACAATAGTAATTATTATAAATAATTTTCCTTTGGTGCTGTAATTGAGCCTTTTAAAGGCCTTTTTATAAGAATATCAAAATACATAAATATGTTTTATTTGAAAGTATATATGTTTTATTTGAAATAAGTTTTTTATTTCAAGTTCTTCTAATGAACATATTTACTATTTAATGTTATTGGCACAATTTTCCTTCAATTCTCATGCTTATAACTGCACATATCATTTATTTTATGTGATTTCATATATTCTTTTATTGTATCAGTCCCAATTTTACGTTGTAAAATAGATACAAATGATTTTACATTATTCAGCGTTAACGATGTTTTAAATTTTGCCGCGTGAACGCATCTTTAAATCGTAACTAACAAACCAATAGGGTTCACGTAGCGGTACCAACTTCAATGACCGCAGCCGAGGAGCCGAGTGATTGCGTTGTCGTGTAGTTGGCAGCAGTGACGTCTATTGCAAATGGTGGATTGCGTTACTTTTTCGCGTGCTCCGTCTAAAATATTTACGTAAAATTGTGTTAATACCGAAGTGCAGTGTTTCTGACTGATATAAACATGTCGGAAACACTGCCGAGCACCAAGAAACAAGTGCCGAGGCAGCTGGTGAGTGCTATATAAGATATTTCTACGTATTTAGTCCCGGGTGACGCCATGGTGGCTTTATCTGGGATCACGTAAACATGAAATGGTGCATCGTTGCAGCGTGGATCGATTTTTTAAACTTACATAAACATGTCGGTACCGATCATATCTAAGATATTTACCTACAATATTGTTCATTGTTAAATGTGTTTTTTTCGCGGTCTAGTTTAAAACGCGGCGGATAATGCATTCGCGCATGCGAGCGGACGTCAAAATCTATAATAGTTCCGTAGAGTGCTTCGACTTACGATATGTTTTGTCCAGACTTTTTTCCGATATGTCATGTTTCCGAGATTGTTTCACAAAACTAATTACTAAAAACACGCTGACGGATGTGGTCATTTCGTTAACACATATTTCTAACCCACAAAAAGAACAGTTTTTCATAGGGCTGTAACAATAATATGTTATCATGGTCATATCTTTGATCCTTGGGACCGATCCCGATCCGGTCTTGATTATTGGATCCCAAAGGCGTGGCCATTTAATTGCTCTGTTAACTGATCTCGTATTATAGTTAGGTATGCGATGTCGCAGGTCGCACAGCGTCTCTTTGTTTTGTGAAACGTAAACATCCCTCGTGGTCGAACTTTTGTTATTTTAATTCGAGATTTGAGTCCATCGGGTGCGGGGTCACGTACCGTACCTAAACATGCTCTGGACTAAAACTGACCATTCTATCCCTCACCTCTTACTAAATATTTGTCACAATAGGTTGTATAGCTATGGTGTTGGTTGGATGGACTGCACTAAAAAAAGACTTTCATTTCCAAGTGAAAGTTATGTTTCTGTAAAGTTGTCTGAAAGTGTTTTTGACTGTCTATTACAAATTATCAGCCTAAAAAACAAATAATATACAGAAATAAATAGATGTCACATATTCCTCGAATAAAAATATGTCAAATCTCATTTATAATATTTATTTATTAATATCAATTGCTATAATTAGTGTTTTTACAAATTCGCTAGATAAAGTGTCTGACACTACACAGACAGTAGGTACAAACAATTTAATTTAGCTGGTCATGGTTTTCAATAATAATTTTATTCAAAATGTACCTACCCATATAACATTTTTATTACCAATACTAATTCTGACTTACCTTCTAGTTTTTATAGGCATTTTGGCTCATTGAATGTTCATTAATCACATAAATGATAACAGATTGTGAATTTATGTCATCAATGTGTTAAACCATTTTGAACTTTATTGCTCTTGGCATACAGGTAAAATTCGTTCGTACTGTATACATATTGGCTTACCAGTTCATACCATATCAGGGAAAAAGGGCCTATGCTAAATTAAGTATATTAAACCTTGCAAATTATATCGTAGTAGGTAAGCTAAAAATTGATTCATTTTCAAAAAAGTGATGAACTTTTAAGTAAATATTGTGCAACCATTTTGGTGGTCTTAGGAGGGTACTATTCTAAACTATTTATATAATTTAAGTAGGTATATAATTAAAAATAAAAATATTGGAAGAAGGCATGAATTACAAAGTATGAAAATTATTAAAATCACCCAAAATGCAAATTAAAACAAATGACGCAATGTTTATTAGTTCATTTATTTCATCATAGAGTTTTCGGCTCGTACATGACTATTTTTCATGTTATTCCTTTTTACTTGTATATATAAGCTCACGGCTGTTCCCTATAGGGTACAGTTCCAATCAAACTTTATGACCGATGTGAACTTAGGCACAAGTCGCGTCGCAGTAACCAGTTTAGGTGTAGCGGGACGCAGTCGAGCGAGGGGTATATGACTGCACCTGCGCAAGCACGCTTATAACGTTGTATTTCGATCTGCCTTAAAGTTTGAGGCGAACTATAAGCAGACAAAAGATTCCCATCCCCATTACGGTCCTAACATACCTATGTCTTTCGCTTTATCGAAATTCATCGTCTGTTACCGGTGATCATCGTTATCATCCATCATTGTCATCATAATCATCATCAGCCCGTGTCTCGCCACTGCAGGTTATAGACCTCTCCCAAGACACCATACACGGTCCTCCGCCTTTCACATCCAACTACCCTCGGTATGGTGCTTCAGGTCATCTGTCCACCTGGCCGTGGGGCATCCAACGCTTCGCTTCCCAGTACGAGACCTCCACTCGAGATCTGATATACCCCACCGGTTGTCGGTCCTACGGCAAAGGTGATCGACCATCCATTTCACTTGCACTTCAGCTTGCTGATACAACAACTTTGGTTCTTCGACGTATTTCAGTGTTTCTGATTTTATCCATCAACGCGTTACGGGTAGATACTTACAATTTGGCCATTTAAGATATCGCCAATCTACGTGCGTTCTTTAAAGTGCGCCCTTTTACGCGTCCTTCAATCCGTGCTTCAATCATACACGTCCGCTCTATAGATTTATCTATTTATTGTTCAGATAACCGGCGACTGACCGGTTGGCTGAATGGTTAGAGACCCTATTTGCGGAGCCAAGGGTAGCGGGTTCGATTCCCGCCCGAGACAAATATTTGTTTGAATGAACATGTTTACTTGTTCCGTGACTGGGTGTAAAAGTCTATATATATATTTATTATTATTATTATTATTATTATTATTAAAAAAAGAATATATAAAATATGTATATCAGTTTTCTAGTAACCCATAATACTTGCTTACTTTGGGACTAGATGGTGCTGTGTGGGATGTTGCAGATATTATTATAATATAAACACGTCGCCGTATAAACCATTCGTATAATCACACGTCGTATAAACCATTAAAGATATAAAATATGATATTCGTATAGATATTTGTATTCAATTTATTGCGCTTCAATTAACAACACCGCAGAAGCCGGGAAAAGAAAAAAAAAAATAAAAAGGATAAAATAGGTATTTGTGCAACAAAGAGCGCATAGTATGTTTTTGTGGTGAGTTTGAATCATAAGTGAGCGAAAGACTAAGTTAGAATCCTAGAAGAACTAAGTTAGTCTAGCGAGGGATTCGAAAGCACTAGAAACAAAATAATTTGCCCTTATGTGACAACTTTCACCTCACTAACGGAAAAATACTATGCCTAGACTTAAGAAAAATTATTATAACTATATTGAACGTTACAATTATTTTACAGGTCTCCAAACAGGTTTTTGCACCTTTAATAAATCTATAAACTGAATTAGTTAATAAATATGTCATAGCCTTTTGGATATTTTTATGATATTTCAATATTAATTTTTTGGAAGAAAATTTAGTTCAGCTTTAAAAACTTGTTCATTTAAGTAACTCTTAAAATGACAATCTTTGTCACTAGATTCACCCATAATTCGAAGTTTTAAGCTTCCACAGCAATAAAAAAAATTACTTAACCGATGCAATAGAAGGTTTTTTTCTTTGCGGCCATGTAGTTTTGTACTTGTAAGCGCAAAACGTCTTTAAAATTGATTTCTTTGATTTCATAGCAAAATTATACTTTATTTTTAAGATCATAATATTTTTTTTTCTTGTGCAGGGTAAATGAATACGACGTTTTATTGCAACTTTTTCTTACTCATACATGTATATATACTGGCATACATACTGACACTTATGACTATGCCTATGTTTATGATAACGCTACGTACTACATTCGTTGTAAATAAATACCATAGTAATAAAATAATACAAAGCTTCATTCTGAAAATTTTAACCAAACCATTCTATTTAAAATAACGTCTGATTGACTACATACATCACAGTGGAAGGTTTTTGAAAAAATTACCATCGGTTGTAGGATGTTAACCTCAAAAATTAAGGTTGAGCCTTTCAAAAGTATTTGAACCAAGGACACACAACGACTGATCCATTGTGGTGGTGCTCGGTAGATTGTAGATGGTTGGGTACGCATGTACCATGTAAAAAAAGAAAGCATGTACCTACCTACCTACTGTCCTTACATTAAACGTACTTTTTTGTAGTCTGTGTTAAGTTGGTAGAATAAAAATGGATTGATATATATAGTATACTTAAGATTGACTAATCACAGCTTCAATTTCATACCATTATTTATATACTTAACAAAATAAAAAAAAATATTCCCCTTTTTTAGATACGCCGACGCCATATTTAAATGTTGTATGTTCTATGTTACTTCTACAATTAAGATGGATCTAACGACACCCCACCTGATAAAATCGTACACGCACACGCATACACATTCAAAAAAACGTAAACTTTCTTCTGAAGCAGTCTGGTGAAAACACGAAAAATTAATAATTTGTGTGATATACCTAACAGTCCAAGAGTTTGTGGCGCGAGATTCGCAGTGCGTGTGACCTTGACAAAACGGTTTTATGTATTCTAAAAGGAAAAAAAAATAACACGATAATTCAGTACCCATATAGTACAAGATTTTTGTAATTATGTTTACGTATATTTTACTTCGTTAGCATTACCTACTGTACTTATACACTAATATGATAAATTTGTATTTTTGTATGTTTGTAACGAATAAACTCAATAACTACTAGACCAATTTCAAAAATTCTTTCACCATTAAAAGGCTACATTATCCCTGAGTAATATGAGCTATATTTTATTTTCAAACTAGCTTTCCGTCCGCGGCTTCGCTCGCATGGACTACACAGTTGTATTGGGTCCGTCATTTTTGCGTATAGTTTATAAGCCGAAGAGTGACATTGGCCACTTTTTATCCTGGAAAAAGGAGTCTGGTGCAACTGGTAGTTCAAGCGAGCGGAGCCGCGGACGTTAAGCTATATAGTCTTTAATAAGTTGCCGATTTCAAATTCCAACCTGTATGGAATATTTCGAAAAAAATGGAATATAAAATACTTATAGGCCGTTTTAAATGCTCTGTAACTGCAATAGGGTGAGGTAGTTGACAATATTTTTAAATTTTTTTTTTAATAGGAAAGAGTTTTCTAATTAAATCATAACAGTAAATTAATTTTAAAAAATCATTAAAAACTAAGATATGAATGTTTAAAATGTCCGCTTAGACAGAGAGAGCAATACGCACGGCATAGGTACATGTGAGTGACGTCAAGCCATTTAAAATAATGTTAAATTTCGTTTTGCAAGAAAGAGACAGAGATAAATTTTTAATAGTTTATAAGTTCCATACTCTTCAACCGAATATAATTTTGTTTATAAATTTTCTAATTTAATAAAGTCTATTTTTATATTTTCTTGATAAATATAATATTTTAAATTTTAATCAAATCCCTATTATCAAAGATATAAAGGAACAACGAAATTCAACTCGGCATTGTATGATATATTAGGACTTAACCTATGAAGTTGCCGTTCATCAGTACTGGCCATTTCAAACAAAAAAAATTGTTGATTGGCTGTGAATTCTAAATTCAAATTAATTTAATTTTAAAAACATGACATTCTTTTTACAAAGTCAGTCTTTTGTTTACTGATTAACGTTGTGTTTTCATTATATTTGAAAATTTTTCGTCATAATGTACACTTTAAAAATTCGTGTAATTATGGAATATGAGTTCCGTCGTGGCACTATTACGCACAAACGGCACGTAACATTAACTACGCTTACGAAGAGAACCCGTTATTGGTTTGCCCGCTTCCGTTCTGGAAATTATGACTTGCATAATGAACCTCGTGGTCGTCCGGACACTTTGGTCAACTATGATGAATTTAAGGCGATTGTGGAAGCTAATGATACTTAAACTACAGTTGAAATAGCAGCAGCTTTTGATGTTAGCATCAAAACAATATTGGACCATTTGCGACAAATTGGCAAAATAAAGAAGCTTGATATATGGCACAGTGTGGGATTTTGCCTTAGTTGCGGTCATCCTAGTTTTATGTTCGATTTTGGTGGGTTTAATCATAATTAAGCACTCTAAGAAAGACCTGTTTTGATATCTTACTTAATTTAAGAGATATTAATTTTTTTCTAAAAGGTCACTGAACTTCAAGAAAAACGTTTTTGTCTGTATATCCCGAAAAAAATTAAATTCTCTATTGAAAAAAATTTCATTGATCGTCGATTTGAAATGAATTAGATAGTAAAAACCGCAAGCTTTTTACTGCACTAGCAAACAAGAAAATAATTATTTTGTAAATTTCCAAAAAAATAATAATATTAAATTAGTAATGTAATGGTCGCATTTTCTTTTGCCATTAAAATACATTACAGTACTATACCTTCAAATCATTAAAATATTAAATATCTATCTAGCAAGATCTTGGAGATATTGTATTTCTAAGTTTTTCGTAGGTTTCTATGGAAATAGGGTTGTCACAAAAATTATACGAAAGTATTGTTTAAGGGCAGTAATTAACATGACTTCTGTTTAATAGCATTATTCTTCTCTGTATTATTAGGCTGACTACCATCAATGAGCGTCTAAGAAATACAATCTCAGCCACTTTATAACATCGATTTAAGACGACGACGTAATGACGAAATAAATATTTGGTTCTGACAGTTGCCTGCTGACCGTTTATGAATTATTCTCACTATCAGATTGACCTCATCAGCTTCCATATTATTGGATTCCTATGGGTGCATTTTTCGTTGTCATACTTAAGAAACGCGGAACTTTATTCGGTTTGTGTTATTGTGTTATCTAAGAACATGCTCTTAGGTGATATGTGATGACGCAAAAAACCGCGTGAGCTCTTCCCAGCCGCCTTAGAGAATTGTATGTATTGCAACGTCCCTGGTGGCTCATAGCCGCAATCCTTATCTAAAAACTTGCTCTTAAGTGATATCTGTGTAACACAAAAAACCGCATCAAGATCCTCATAACTGTTTTATAAAAACTTGCTATAGCAATGCCCCCTGGTGGCCCATGACCGCAAATTTTTATCTAAGAACATGCTTTTAGGTGATATGTTTATAACGAAAAAAACCGCTTAGAGATCCTCCATGCCATTTTGGGGAATGTATTCATTGCAGCGCCCCCTAGTGGCTCATAGCCGCAATGCTTATCTAAGAACCTGCTCTTAAGTGATATCTATGTAACTTAAAAAACCGCGTCAAGATCGTACCAGCCGTTTTGAAGATACATGTCTATTGCAGCTCCCCTTGGTGACCCGTAACTGCACAACTTATTTAATTATCTATTCGCAGGTGATACTCATGTAATGCAAAAAACCAAATCAAAATCAGTCCTGTCGTTTCGAAGATTTGTTGTTTCTGAGATAGCCTATAAAATTGTAAAGAAATTTATTTTTGATGCACCCTGTTTGACAGGTACGAACAGTTTGTATGGGAAAAAGAACTTGTTGTTTTTAGTATATTGTAGTTTTTCCTTGCGATTTCTTCGTATTTTCTCACTTTTTAAACCTTCCTTGGACTTTCAGAAATATTTCATACCAATATTAGCTAAACCGGTCCAGCCGTTTTTTAGTTTTAGCGAGACATGTAACAAGCTTCATTTCATTTTGATGTATAAGATTTATATAATAATATTACAATGAAGATGCAGATATATAATTAAATTTTAATTATACAAATTAATGTGATTTGTGATATTCGGCAACATTATTGGTTCATCATCATCATCATCATCATCATCAGCCCATTTTTACCCCACTGCAGGGGCTTAGGCCTCCCCCAGGGTGAGCCCAGGGTGAGGAGGGGGACTTGGAGCTTAAGTCCATCACGCTGCTCCACTGCGGGTTGGGAACTGTAACGACCGCCATCTATTGACAGCGTCCGGGACCGACTGCTTAACGTGCCCTCCGAAGCACGGTTATTGGTTATTTTCGTGAAATTATAAATATCATTTTGTGACTATGGTCTCGTTAGTTAAATTGCATAAATAAATGAAAAATTGGTGACGGTGTCCTAAAGAGCACGTGGGTCACCAAAAAATGAGTGAACGGGCCTCAAGTGACCCGCGGGCCGCAGTTTGAGTACCAGGGATCTAGGCGATAGACACTCTGCAATTATTGATATTGCAATGGTCTATTCTAATGTCTGTATACTATCGATGGACCTCAATACAGGACCACTATAGATCACAATAGGTGCATGGGCACCTATTGTGATCTATAGTGGTCCTGTATTGAGGTTTAGAATATCTTTTTGTTATCGACATACTTAAATAGATATTTTACACCCGCACGTATAACGGATACACATGTTCATGCACAAATATATTTCCCGGGAATCGAACACGCGACCTTCGGTTTCGCTTTTAGGGTTTCTAACCATTCGACCAATCGATCAGTCGATAGCCATATCAATTTTATTGATAACGCAAAATATAAATAAAACCGGATAAGTGTGAGTCGGACTATCACACGAAAGGTTCCGTACAATATATAAAAAAGACACGTTTCTTGTATGGGGACCCCGGGACCCCTTCAATTTTTAACTTTATTTTATTTTCATAATTTTTTGCTATAGCGGCCACAGTAATACACATTGTGAAAAATTCAAATGTCAACCTATTATGGTTTAGACGATATAGCCCTGTGACAAACGGATGGACGGACAGCGGAGCCTTAGTAATAAGGTTCTTCTTAGAACGCAACTTTAAAAATGGTATTTTTCGCCAAGCAACAACGACAACCATTTCAAAAACTTTTCATAAAATATTTACTATTTCAGTTACTTTCTTTACCTTACGCAACTCAATTTAGGTGTTGTGAAATAACATGGCAGGTAAATAACTGTATATTTACACATTGATTATTTCTATTTCCGTTTTGTACGCCTAGGTAACTATTATGCGTGCAATAAACGGATCGGAGATGTGATGAGCAACAAATATATAGAATTACTTAACAAGTATGCATATGTGTGAAAGGGATAGAAAAAAGGGACGAAATTACGTAGGTGTATACAAACATGACGTGTTATGTTGATTTAGGACGTTTGGGATTGATACACTAGCTTTTGCTTACGATTGCGCCCGTTATGTTATCGTATTGCTGACATGAGACAGAACTGAGAATTTCGCAAATCCACAGATTTCAGACAATCGCCAACTTCACTCTACATGAATGCGCGGTCGCTTCTGCGCACCGCGGCTATGGAATAGAGTGAAGTTCGTGCGTACCCAGTCCTGTTAGCAATTTTATCAGATTATAGTTTTAAAAATTTGCATTATTACCGGGTGTGCGACTGAACGTTGTCCAAACTTATAGGGCGTGTAAAGCTTACCGAACTTAACGAAAAGCTTCAAGTAAGCAGATGGCGCAAACTAACGGTTATGGAGTAAAACATTCTAATTACGTTCAGCTGAACATCCCGTATATAATATACCGCGTTTTTGGCTGAACGTAGGTCAATCTTATAAGTGGGTGGTAGGTGGCACAAACTAACGATTACCGAAGAAGACATTTAATTTTTTTTTTCCATTTTATAGTCTGTTTTTTTTTTAATTTTTGTTTAGTTCAGTAAGCTCTACACGCTCTATAAGTTTTGACTACGTTGTACCGAACACCAGGTATATAATAATAATAAAGTATACATCACAACAACGTGTAGGCCCTAAACTAAGCATTAGCTTGTGTTTTGGGCGAAAACACCACATACATTATAACAACCAAGACGCGGTACCAGTATCAATATTCATCATATAAATACTGACCCGACCTGGAATTCGATCCCGGGACTTCCAGCTTCGTAGACAGAGTCGTTACCCACAAGGCTAAGTGGTCTTCAAACTAAAAATATATGAACTTGAACTAAAGCACATCCACAAAAGTGGCACCTTACTATTTATTACAACTAGTGATATACGCGGCTTCGCCCGCGTGGACTCCACAATTGTTTTATTTCAGCTTTAATAAAATCTTATTAGCGCATAATTTTTACATCTAAAGTTAATTTTGTTATTGCTATGAAAGTTCTCCGTTACCTCATGACATTTAGTGATGTTCGACGACCGCTTAGCCTAGTGGGCAGCGACCCTGCCTGCGAAGCTGGAGGTCCCGGGTTCGAATCCCAGGTCGGGTCAGTATTTATATGATGAATATTAATACTGGCACCGGGTCTTGGTTGTTATATGTATGTGGTGTCTTCCCTTGGTACCCAAAATACAAGCTAATGCTTAGTTTGGGACTTAGGCGTTGTTGTGATTGTGTGTGTGTTATTATTATTATTATTATTATTTAGCAATTTCATGCACACCTATGGACCTAAGGCTTTTCCAATGTATCGCAGTCTGCCTTTCACTCAATATAGATGTGACGGTTAAAACACAAAAACTAGACCCCGGCCGTCTCCCTTCCTCAATCTATGGCATAAATATAACTTTGATTCTTGTACTTAACGGCCAGCGTTACTCTATTGAAATAATTCCAAGCTCGGTGTTCCAACATGCAACAGCACCCTAAACTTGACTTCCGAGTCAACAATATTAGTTTTCCGAATAGGAGCGAAACAGTTGAATTTCAAACAAGGGAGCAAAACAGTGCTTTACGGTCTCAGGTGGCATTTACTCTGGATTTAATATTTCACCCTCTCCACGTGTTTTTTCGCAGCGTGAGCGCAAGCAACGCAAACTGTACTCGGACGAATGGGCTTTGGGCGACGACGAGGCGGAAGGCGGGCGGGGTTTTTCGCTCGCCGACAAGCTGGAGAGCCCGGATTTCGAACATCCCGGTGCTATTCACGAGATGCATGGAGCGGACCTCACTGTCGCGTATTTCCAGAGGAATGGGTTCACGACCCCGCTGCTGTTCAAGGACAAAGCTGGACTTGGTCTCAGGTAATGGTTGAATCTTTAAAATAATATTGACCAGCGTGGGCAGAGCGTTGTGAGCGGTGTCGTGATAACCCGAGCGCGCAGCAAACTTGTTTCAAATTTATAGGGCAGTGTGGCCGTGCTTCGAATCCGGGCGTGTATAATGAGTTTTCTGACTTAAGTACATAACCATCACTGACTCCGTGCCTCGGAGAGCACGTAAGCAGTCGGTTACAATCCACAAATCCGCATTGGAGCAGCGTGGTGGATTTAAGCTACAAACCCCCTCACTCTGGGGGAGGCCTAAGCCCCTGCAATGGGGCATAAAGAACTGATGGCATGGGCAGAGCGTTGGTATAAATTAGATACATTCCACATAGTTCCAGCTGGTCCATGTATCTTCTGTCCAATCGACACAAGGTTCACCATCGTAAGCTCATCAATCAGCGAGCGTGGCCCAAGTCGATTAATGTGCTTTCGTTGTGGTTAGATTGAATCACAGATAGAATGTAATACTTCAAGCTCTTTGTGTGTTATTGTTTCATATTTCTTTGGTATAGAATTTCGTCTCCGCTATTATAGTAAGTTATAGAAGTAAGTGTACTATAATAAGTTGTAGAAGTTTTTCGATTTTTAGCGATTATAAATTACTATTAAAAATTATGAATAAAATACCTAGTTTATTGTGCGCAAACGGACAAATCTGTTTTGATGTATGTATGCCAAATAAATTCGTATTTTTGTATGAGCGTTTATGTTTTTAATTTGATTTAATTTGACACAACACTTAGTGTTCTTCGTGTAGCTTGAGAAACCACGTCAAAAAGGGTTAGTAGTCGATTCGCACGAAAAAAAATTAAATGGATGCGAATCCATCAATTCAAAAATATAAAATTGTACGTAGTGTATACTAATATTAAAAAATAAAAAATATTTGATTTTTTGTTTGTTCGTTACGGATAAACTCAAAAACTACTTAACTGATTTAAAAAATTCTTTCACTTAAAGAAAGCTACATAATAAACTATATTTTTGTTTGTGGCCTGGAATAGACCATCATTTTCATTCAACTATTGTATTTGAAGAACCATAAGAGGGGTATTCAAAATCTTTTTTTCCGTTTTCTTTCTTAAGAGCCGCGCTCTTGTCGGTGGAGCCTTCTTTATTCATCCCTGTTCCCCGCCAGCTGCTCAACTCTCTGATACGACTCGGCACCGACCCGTACTTTAATTTCGTCAAAATAACTTTGTCTCCCTTCCGTTTTCTTCCTTCAGTCTTTCCATTGATGATGCTAATTACGAAGGCGCCGTATCGCATCAGATGCCCTATCATCTTTCCTCTCCTCGTCTCTATGGTGTTTAAAATTCTTCGCTCTTTTTCGACTCTTGTAGAAAAAAAAAGAAACTGTCTGAAACAGAGTTTTGTTGATATTTTGAATTTCTATAAAATATTGGGCGAGACATATGCTAGTTCTACGAGTATATTAGGGAGGCGGGCGGCACTTCGTAATTCTATGTTCGGTACTCTATCATATGCTACCTACACATACGTGAACCAAGGGTCGCGGGTTCGATTCCCGGCCGGGGCAAACATTTGTGTGCATGAACATGTTTATTTCCTTCCGTGTCTGGAATAAAAATACGTATTTATTATGATATAAAGAATATTTAAGTATGTATATCAGTTGTCTAGTAACCCATAACACAAGCATAATACTGCTTCCTTTGAGATTAAATGGCCCTGTGTGGAATGTCCTAGGTATTATAATTATACTTTATGGCCCTGCAATAAAATGCAACGTATTTTGTTATCAAAGTTTTTTCCAGCCAAAGATTTGAAGAACCTGTAACAGATATTTGTACCTTGTAAACCTTGTTATTTTAAAAGTACATTAAGCTAAAGTTCTCAACACAATGAGCCGCAGTCAGTTCCAATTTACAATGTATTGTTTATCGAACAGTCGACACGTCTCGCCCGCCCGTCTGCCACAATACTTAAATGGAAATAAGTATATAATTGAATTTATGACGAAATGATAGTAAGTTAACTAGATCCATTGCATTACTAATTCACTTATGATCTTTTTCTTCTTCTTGGGTTATTTAAATAGTACTAGAGCTAATCGGTATGTAAAGTAAAAAATAGATTAGGCCGATTCCAAAACGTTTATTTTATTACCTTTTTAACATTGTATTATCCATTATTAAAAAGGTTTATGCAGATTTTAGAATACAATTTATAATCGTTACTCGTATAAAACAATACGGCTGTTATCGTAATAACCGTGTGGTGGCGGGCCCGCTTCTTGTTTCGAAGGTCGTGGTTTTCGAATCCCAGGGCGTGTACCAATGAGCTTTTTCTAATTTAAGTACATAACTATCACTGTATCCGTGCCTCGAAGAGCTCGTTAACCCCCTAAGCACCCTCATCCCGAAGGATGGACTAAGCCACTGCCTTGGGGCATAATGAGCTGATATGGAAATGTAATTTATAGTAAACTCCTCTGCCCTTTCATCCTCGCTTTGATTTAACCACTTTCAACCGTTGTCGCTCACATAATTTTTTTGGGTCTCACTTTGCACTTTCAGTATGTAGTTTTCACGCAATTTCACACTGTTTCTTGAAGAAAAAAAAATAACGTGATATTTGCCGAAACTTCCACGTCTACTCCACATGAGATTGTGTGAGATTCGGCACGACCTTCTCCCATAACGTCTCACGTAATTAAGGAACGCCACTAAGAGAGAAAAACTTTAAAACAAATTCCCATGTCCGCAGAGTCCCAACTACCAACTTCAGTGTCAACGACGTACGCACGTGCGTCGGTTCGCGGCGATTACTCGACGTTATGGATGTCAACACACAGAAGAACACGGAGATGACCATGAAGGTAATGATCATATGTGTATTAACTCATTTAAGTAACCTCACGACCGTTTCCCAGGAGGGTAGGCAGAGACTATGCAGACAGATGTTCACATCAGCTTCTAAATTTTTTCTTTGCATATTAGGTGTTATTGAAAGATTCCATTTTTACGGTTCCGTACCCAAAGGTTACCAACGCGAACCCTATGACTAGAGCTCCGCCGACTGTTCGTCCGTCTGCTACAGGGCCGTATCTTCTCAACCGTAATACATAGACACTTGTGTATTTACTATTTATTATAATAATAAAATAAACATAAAAATTATAGGGTACCCCATATGAGAAACGTGTTTTTTTTTTTTCGTTTTTCGTGATCGGTAATTGTGAGATCATTGCTTAAACTTGAAATTTTCATGGAGTTTGTACTACTATAGCTGTTGTATCAACAAATAATTGTAAATAATTAAAGGGGTACAACAAACATACAACTACAAACTTTTATATTTTTGAAGAGCTGTAAAATTCGAGCGGTGTTCACAAAACATTACGAAAAATTACTTCTCTATAATTTGTAAGAAATACGTCTTAATATTTACATAGACAGCTAATTATGAAGATACCTACCTGAAAACCACGAGGACTAAGTCGTGGAAAGCTGGCAAAAAGATAAATACCTATTTTTGAAAATTTTCAGGATTGGCAGCGTTATTACGATGATCCTAACAAGGAGCGATTACTCAACGTTATATCTTTAGAGTTTTCACATACGAGACTAGAGAACTACGTCCAAGCACCTAGGATAGTGCGACAGATTGACTGGGTCGATGTTGTATGGCCTAGACATCTTAAGGACCAACAGGTGAGTGGTGACAACACATGTATAGATTGCCGTAAGTTAGAGACAGTTCCAAACTTTTTGACCGCTCTGAAATCGAGGTGAACGGTAGCGTCGCAACAGATGAAAATAATAAGATAGGTGCAAGAGCGAACCCGACACGTTATTTAAAATTGTAGCACGTTCGGTTTCTTACGATTTTATAAACTTAGCAATTTATCCGCTCCATATTTTTCTGCGTTCAAAACTTTATTAAGTGTTTTTGGTACTTATATCGTAATCTGTATAAGTGTCTATTTAAAGCAATATCTAATTATATCATTTAACTCCAAAGAGATAACATACTATAGAGTGGTTAAAAATATTTTTAATGAAAAACTTTCGTTTTACGCATCGGTAAGGGGCCATATTTCGTTAGTTAGCACAACCAAAGTATTAGAACTCATTAAATTGATTTATTGCAATTATTAAGTAATTAAAAGCGAAATATGAAAAAAAAAACCGCGTTATGCATGTTGAATGTATTGTCACAGAGACTAAGCGATTCGTTGATGTTTTTTCTTTGTATTTTATGCTACTTATATTTCGACTGACCGGTTGGCCGAATGGTTGGAGACCCTAACTAAGGTGCCGAGGGTCGTAGGTTCGAATCCCGCTCGGGACAAATATTTGTGTGCATGAACATGTCTATTTGTTCCGTGTCTGGGTGTAAAAGTATCTATGTATTTATATATTATAAAAAAAATATATTTAAGTATGAATTTCAGTTATCTAGTACCCCATAATACAAGCATAAAACTTGCTTATTTTGGGACTAGATGGCGCTGTGTGGGATGTTCCAGATAATATTACCATTATTATACTTTTTTTTTATTTTCAAAGACCATTTTTGGGTCCGAAATGTTGTACTTGTAGTTGATTTGGGGTTTTCATTATGACCAAAACAAAACCTTCCATATTGATACTAAATTGATCAGGTTATAATATGTCAGTTAATAATTATTCTTTATATATTTCAAGATGCATTTACTAAAACTGCACCGCAAGAAGGACTAATTTTAAGACAACACTCTTGAAAGCTGTTAAAAAAATAATTCTTTTTTAAAAGCCGTACATCCAAAGGTGTCAAAAATTAAATAAGTTTATATTGGAAAGCCATCACCAGCAGTGTGAAGTAGAAAATAGTAGATTTGTGTATTAAAAATGTGATTAATAAAAAATAATCGACAAACTGACTACAAAATTAATTTATTTCCTGTATTATGTTTTAGCTATTTGGTGTAATCTTGAATTATATAAAAAAAAATGTTAGAAATATTACTACTACACCGTGGAGATAGTTTTCTAAATAACTTATTAGAATAGTAATTATAACCTAAAATATGGAATGTCACTTAGGTCATTTTAGTTTCACGAGAGTTAATGACAGTGACTAGCCATCTCGCTTTGACACATGTTTTGGTCGTCACGAATTTGTGCAGAGAAGCGAAAGCAAAATTCCTTAGGCATTTTGGGTCTTATTGTTTTCATCCGACTTTATAATAATAATACCTGTTACATCCTAAACAGCGTAATCCAGTCCCAAAGTGAGTATTATGCTTGTATTATGGTGTACTAAACAACTTATATTCATACTTAAATATTCTTTTATAATATATACACATATATATGGATAGTTTTACACCCAGACACGGAATAAATAGACATGTTCATGCACACAAATATTTATCCCGGGCGGGAATCGGACCTGTGACCCTTGTCTCCGCAGCTAGGGTATCTAACCACTCGGCCAATCGGTCAGTCAGTTAAAGGAGTTGTCTTACAAATGCTTCAAAACTATGAAAACCATTAATTATGTCTGTTGAAAACATTTAAAAAAGTTTGTTTTTCATAGTAGCTCTTAATGTTTAATCCATGAAATTTTATTAAAATTATTTTTAGTACAGTGGCTTCATCTATCCTCAAAAAGTTATCCTGGACAGGCAGCGTTGCACCTTGACAAACATATTTTTATGATTTTCAGACTGAATCAACCAACGCGTTGGACGATATGATGTATCCGAAAGTGCAGAAATACTGTCTCATGTCAGTAAAAGGCTGTTATACTGATTTCCACATCGATTTCGGAGGAACGTCAGTGTGGTACCATATTCTGAGAGGTGCGTAGTTTCTAACATACGATTAGCCGCAGCGGTAACTAGCACAATAATCTAGTCTAGGTTAACAACGCGCCTTGAAACTCGTTTGTCCTATTGTGTTGATTATCGCCGCGGTGGTAACTCGGTAGGTAATATTTACGAGAACCGGGCCTTAATCAGACTGCATCTTATCGACCTCCGTAAAACGGTGACGCTGCTACCGATATGCAGGCCTAACGCAGCATTTACGTCCTGATAGCCCGAGCGCAGCGAATCTGTTTTAAAATCTAGAAAGCCATGCGGCCGTGCTTCGAATCCGGGCGTGTACCAATGAGTTTTTCAAGTACAGTTCCAATCAAACTTTATGCCGGATCTGAACATTGGTACAAGTCGCGTCGCAGTAACCAGTTTTAAGTGTAGCGGAACGCAGTGGAGTGAGGGGTATATGACTGTACCTGCGCAAGCACGCTTATAACGTTGTATTCCGATCCGCCATAAAGTTTGAGGCGAACTATACATAACTATCACTGTTTCCGTGCCTCGGAGAGCACGTTAAGCAGTCGGTCCCGGTTGCTGTCAATAGACGGCGGTCGTTACAATCCACCCTGCACTGGAGCAGCTTGATGGATTTAAACTCCAAGCCCCCTAACCTTGGAGGGAGGCTTAAGCCCCTGCAGTGGGGTATAATGGACTGATGGAATGGAATGAATGTTTTCGGTTTTGTTCGCCTATTTTCGAAAGCAAAATAAATCAACAAATGTTGAAGTAAAAACCACACGTCACTTCGACACTCTTTTATTTAAATTCTTGAAGTTCACTTCGTGATGAACACTTACTGACTTTAACGATGTGAAATACGGCACCTTATATCTTTGAAGGTTCAGACGTCCTAGCGTTTTGCAAAAGAAATATCTAATTATCCGTCACTTGTTTGTCGCCTTATTTTCTAGAACGCAATTAATTATGGGAAAGTGTCGAAAGTCAACATCGAGTATACGCATGTAGCAGTACGAATCTGTTTATTGAACATTAGAATACAATCTCCACGTATAGCGTCGTGTGCTTGATACAAAATATTTAAGTGGACGGACTACAGGAATAAAATTGTCGAAAGCATCAATGTATACTGGCGATAGCGTCAGTAGAATGCGCGAAATAAGAAACTTCAATGAAGATTTAAATAGGATACATTTCCAATGTTTTCCGAATGTGTGCAAATTATATGTTTTATTGTCATGACACCATGTAGATCCCTTCCCATCAATTTCCCATCAATATTACAATTGTGTTTCATAACTTTTCAGGAGCCAAGGTTTTCTGGTTGATCCCGCCAACCAAAGAAAACTTGTTGTTATATGAAAAGTGGGTTCTCTCTGGGAAACAGTCAGATGTGTTCTTCGGAGACAAAGTGGACCAATGCATCAGAGTACATGTAAGTTCTAAATGTCTACATACATACTTTTGTATTTGCATTAGAATAATTGTAATTGAAAGATGTAAGTTTTCCTAAATAAATAAATAAATTTAGCTATCTCTAAAGGTATAGTGTTGTAAACACCATTGAGTAAAGTTTACAAAACAAGCAATGGTCATTATTTCAATGAATACAAATTCTCGACCTTATTTTGAGTGTTCCGTAGTCAAATAACAAAAAAAAAATGGAACTGGAAAAATAGAAAAACTTTCTTTGTGTTTATCGGTCTGTCTCAGCCATTTTTCACAGCAATTTCTGTTTCGTCACATAGGCATGCACAAGTACCCACCACCCACCCACACGCACACACCCTCACACACCACAACACACACACACACACACACCCATTTAAAAGTTGGCCTATTTTTGTTCTAATTGTATCGCGTGGCTCTATCTAGACATGTATTATTAAAGTATACACATTACAAGTTGCAATTGAAAAAGGATTATAACAATATTTTTAATTATTTTTTTAATAAATATTTGTATAGGTATTCAATATATTTATTGTACTTGTTAGTCAACATTCAACAACAACAATCTCTTTCAATATAAATACAACATGAAAGTTACACCGTGTATTTTTTATATAATTCGTTACTATTTTCAATATTTCTTACCTCGTGCAATTGATTTATTGTCAATATTTTTTATGTTACAGTTGCAAGCCGGGCATACTTTCTTCATTCCGACGGGTTGGATCCACGCCGTATATACACCGAGCGACTCACTCGTTTTCGGAGGGAATTTCCTACATCAGTTCGGGATCGAGATTCAGTTGAAGATAGCGCAAGTGGAAGACGTTACTAAGGTGATTATATTTAATAATGAACTGAGTATATTAAAAATTAAACGCTTCACATTTATATTTCTTAAACTATTAGTTAAACACTTTCTATAAAATAGTGTATTTAACTAATATTAAATAACGTATAATAATAATAATAATAATAACGTATACATCACAATTATATTATATTTATCAAGAAAATATAAAAATAGACTTTATACGATAACAAATTGAATAAACAAAATTATATTCAGTTGAAGAATATGGAAATTATAAGCTATCAAGATTTTATCTCTGTCTCTTTCTTGCAAAACGAAATTTAACCTACATAATTTTAAATGGCCTGACGTCACACATAGGTACGTCGGGCGGTATTGCCCTCTCTTTCTAACAAGATGTTTATAACTTCGTTAATAGTGATTAATTTTTTTTAATTGTTTCACAAATTATGATATATTCAGAAAACTTTTTCATATAAAATAATTAAAAAAGAATAGTCAACTACCTTATTGTATAACAACACCGAGCTTTGAATTAGTTCCATAGAGGAGTAATGCTTTCCGTTTAGTTCGAGATCCAAAATTATCTCATTTGAGCCATAGGATGAGGTAAGGCGGGATGTTACCTATATCTTCTGTTGTGTCTAAGTCTTTATGTATTACTCATCACAACTTGTTACATACTATTGGATGGAAGTAATTAAAGTTGATATTTTTTCGTCTTTGTCGAGTCACTGAGGTTAGTAGCTTGCGCCCATATTGACCACGGTGTGTTTTTTTGATCATGGGCTTCCGGCTTCGCGTATTACAATATTTAATTGAGTAACGAAACATTTCATTGTTATAGTTCGCCTCAAACTTTATGACGAATCTGAATACAACGCTGTATGCGTGCTTGCGCAGGTACAGTCATACACCCCTCGCTTCACTGCATCCCGCTACACCTAAAACTGGTTACTGCGACGCGGCTTGCGTCTATGTTCGGATCCGCCATAAAGTTTGATTGTAATTGTAATTTTAAATTAATTTTAAGTTCATTATTTACTCAAGATAATTTATTTATTTTATTACAATTCATTTAATTAAGTTAAAATTGAACTCTGAATCTCATCTTTCAAGGTTCCTCAAAAATTCCGATACCCTTTCTTCACGGAAATGCTGTGGTACGTGCTAGAGCGTTACGTGAGCGCTTTGTTAGGCCGTTCCCATTTGAGCAACGAGGCCGCTCAACCGCCTCCTACATCGCCCGCTCAACACGTACACTTGACGCAGAGGGAACTGCATGGACTAAAGGTAACTACATTTATTAGAAGGCCCTGAAAGTGAGGTTTTCCATAAGATTATTCGAAATTGGCTGAACCGATGCAAATGATATTTCGTGTGTAGAATCGGATACGGTATATTTATAACAATGTTTGTAGCTTGCTACTTTAGAGGTGTAAATCATTTTAATTTTTTTTTAAGTCTAATGTGTCATTTCGGCTGCATTGTGTTTTGTAAAAAACAATTATGTATAAATACAATTTTAAAATGTTCGAAACCTCTAAAATAAGGGTTTCTTAAAGAATGACTTAGGCAATATTTCTTTTCTTTTTAATAAAAACGAAAGCTAATTTTATGTGTCATAACACCGCAAACACGCATTCGCTGCGTGTTCACATCAGATATTAAGTTTGGGTCTTAATCTTTGGACTGAATCAATTATTTGACGAAATCTGACTAAAAATAGCGTTATGGGTTTATGGAAAAAAACCAAGGACGTGTTCATGTTTACAAATATTTGTTCCGGGAGGGACTTGAACCCGTGACCCTTGGCTCAGCAGTTAGGGTCTCTAACCACTCGGACAATCGGTCAGTTGCTACATCAGAAAAATGTTTTTCTTCTGTGATTCCAGGCAATAGTGATGTACTTACACCAGTTGCCGGCTGCTAGGAAGTCGGTGCCCGAACTACTAACTGATCCGATAGCGTTGGTCCGAGACGTGCGAACTCTAGTCGAGCAACATCGACACGATAAGCAGCACCTCGCCGTCACCGGCGTGCCTGTACTCAAAGGTACCGCTCGCGCCAACTGAACTAAATACTAGTAGAATAGATAGCACGAACAAAATCTGTGCGCGCGCCACTACCACCTTGTTTCTAACACTTTGATTTTACTACCAAGTATAATACACTGTATTATACATATCTTATACTTGTCAAGCTTGGTTCGTTTCCACTAGAATGCACAGAATTCGCAAGTATTATCTAAGTATTTACTAGGTATTATGCATGTCGTGACATTACTTGTAGTTAAAGCAAGTATGGCGGCAACGGTAGAAAATAATGTAGGTACAAAAATTAGTTTTCAATGTTTTAGTTTTGTTTTGTTTAATTATCGATGATAGGTTATACCACTATCTTTTTTTTTCGCAGTTGATTGATTTATTTTATGCGTTATTAAGACCCACGACGGCATTTTTGAATTGTTTAATCACGTTTTTGGCACGCGGTCGCGATAAGCATAGGCGAGTAACTGAATGAGTTATTGCCGGTCGGACAACACTTAGCCCAAACATTTTGTTCGCGGTATCGTTTCTACTAGTATATAGTTCAGTGCTCGCGCCGAACTTTCTAGTTCGCTCTGAAATTGACGCGGTGGAGGGAGCGCTGTCGATCCTCTGATACCCATTTTTGCTATTCTGACGCTACTTGCGTTTCGATTTCAGGGCGAACTAAAAGTTGGTGCTATAAAACAATAGTAATTCTAAGGTATAATGTTAAGGTACAATTAGTAATAAATAAAAAAGAATTACCTACCAGAATCGGAGATGAATAGAAACATATTTACGAAATAGATAAAATATTTATAATAATTTAATAGTACTTACGTATACATCACAACAACGTCTTGGCCTCAAACTAAGCATTAGCTTGTGTTTTGGGTACCAAGCGAAGACACCACGTACATATAACAACCAAAACCCGGTACCAATATCAATATTCATCATATAAATACTGACCCGAGCTGGGATTCGAACCCGGATTTAATTAGATCTTTTTTATTTATATTATCTTTTGAGTTCTACCATATGTGACAAATAACTTGCTCAAGGAATGAGGGCTATCGTTTCAATTCCGTTATTAAACCAGCCACTCGTAACCTAGATACATTACAGAAATAAATAGGTTTTCTAATTTATTTAATCGCAATCTAATATTTTTTTTTTCTAAATAAAAAGAAAAACTTTAAAAAAAACCACACAAAATATTACCCAGAGCAAACCATCGTCTGCATTTGACAGAGCAGTATAAAATTGGAGAGCACTTTGTTTCTTTGTTCCGTGGTTGCTATAGTAAATTTTGTATATGCTACGTTAATTAATTTAGGTCCAGATGACGTTTTGTCGTCGGAGCGTCGATCATCGAGCGGCAGAGGCGGACGAGGTGGAGGAAGAGGCGGACCTCCCCGACCGAGACCCGAACATGCCAACAAAGCGCCGAGGCGCAGGCGCACTAGGTATGTGAGAAATGTTGACATTAAGATTATTGTTTAATAAACAACACAAACGAATGTCGACAATATATTTTGATTAACTTTTTGATAGTTTAATTATCAAATCGGTTGTGTGAAGTTAGTGTCGGTCAAAATAGTTATATGTGAAATGAACGAAAACATTTGAAGTTTCTCATGATATAAAAACCCATAGCCCATCTTAAATATATCCCAATATATAGCATAATATCATCATCATCATGAGCAGCAGCAGCAGCGTGTGTCTCTTTACTACAGGGTATAGGTTTCTCCCAAAGCTCGTCACTACACATACTTCTTCGCCTTTCGCATCCAACTACCCCCGGTATGGTGCTTCAGGTCGTCTGTCCACCTGACCTGATCCAGTCATAATATATTTAGATGAAACTAAATACAAAGTTTCCCTGGAATAGAAAAGTAAAAATAGTTTACTTTCATCATTTTTGTAAGAGTTAGATATACTGAAAGTATTTTAAAATAACTTACTATGATTTTTCACAAATTACATTAGTTATGTAAAGAATAAAGTTTATGAAAATGACTTTAAATGTTTAGGTGTAAGATGTGTGAAGCGTGCCAGCGCAGCGATTGTGGCGAGTGCGTTTTCTGCCACGACATGGTGAAATTTGGCGGGCTCGGCCGAGCGAAACAGACGTGTAACATGCGGCAGTGTCTTCAGGTATAATATTAAAACTTATTGTGCAAATATAGCTCACGTCTTTATCTCAGTGGGTTAGGTAGATATCTCCCTTTACCGACCTTTCCATCACCCACATACAATCTATTTATTTCCGTTTTCGTTCCATAAATTTAGTAGGTACTCTAAGTATATTCCCGTGCACGTCCCGGCATCGACTGTCGACGTTTACACATCACTAGTTTGTGCCAACAAGTTTGGTGACAGATAAATGATCAATATGTAAATTTCATGGAATTTTTCTAGTTTTTATGAACCTTCTAGACATCTTTATGTTCTAATATTAACTTCCTAAGGTTTTCGTAGTTCTTCGCGAACTTTCTAGAACTCTCATTGTTTTAAAATGGATATTTTATTATTTTCTAAAACTTTACCAAACATTCTAGAGTATTCCATGTTCTGATTTTGAATTTTATAGAATTTTCGAGGATTTTTATAAACCTTCTAGAACTCTTATATGTTTTAACATTTGACTATAAGATTTTCGTGACTCTTCCCGACGTTTACTAGAACTTTCTTTGTTCTGTAAAACATTTTCATCCTTTGCAAAAATAGAAATTATGTGGGAAAAATATTAAGGCGCATAATCCTATAGTGCAAGCGGGCGAAGATTGATTGATTATTCGATATTATACATAATTTTAATAGACGTCCATGTTTAATCTTCAATTTATTTTTTTCAGTATTGACTGTCTTAAATTCTATTTATTGACTTTATTTGCATATATTATTGATAAAAAATAAATGATGAAGTTACTAATCACAATTTAATGGTGTTGCCAGCCTATGTTGCCAGTGACGGCTTCGTGTGCGGTGTGCCATCTCGACGGCTGGATGCAGACTCCTGTCGCGCCACAGGCCAAAGGGAATGCCGGTAGGTGTTACCATTTATAGATATTGTTATTTATATATACGTTTACACTTTTGCATAAGTAAATACTTAATAATAATAACACTAACAACATTAATAACACCTGGGTCATCTTACATAGCGCCACCTAGTCCTAAAGTACGCAAGTACTATGCTTGTGTTATGGGTCACTACACAACTGTGATACTTGAATATTCTTTATAATAAATATTTTACACCCAAACACGGAACAAATAGACATGTTCATGCACACAAATATTTGTCCCGGGCGGGAACCAAACCCGCGACCTTTGGTTCTGCAGTTAAGGTCTCTGACCACTCCGCCAATCGGTCAGTAAATGTTAATTAAGACCTGCAAAGTGCAGTTTATCTTCTTCTTCACTTCTTTATTTCATCAGCCCATTTTTACCTCACTGCAGGGGCTTAGGCCTCCCCCAGGGTGAGGGGGGCTTGGAGCTTAAATCCGCTACGCTGCTGGTTGGGGATTGTACCGACCGCCATCTATAGACACCGTCCGGGACCCCGACTGCTTAATGTGCTCTCCGAAACACGGAATCAGTGATAGTTATGTACTTAAAGTCAGCAAAACTCATTGGTACACGCCTGGATTCGAACCATGGCCCTATGACCTTATAAATTTGAGACAGGTTCGTTGCACTTTGGGATATCACGACACAGCTGCTTAAGACGGGGCGCAGACCAATGACACAAAGCAGCAGTTTATCTTAAGATGTAAAAATTAAATTATGTAGATTAAAAAGTAAAAATAAAGTAAACATAACTTTGCTATCCAAACACCGATATACAAGTTAATTTTTTAGTGAAATTATGAGTGATTGTATTTTTATTGCATATCTTATTTGTTACGACATTTTCCACGGAAAAAGCATGATCTCCGAAGATACCCGAATATTTCTGAACATAAATTTTTTGATGATATCTGGCGTTATAAAATTAAATGCCTAATAGTTATTTCCATATGTTCATCTTCAGGTCGCAACGGTCCTTCTTCTTTGATGGAGTGCGCTGTTTGCTATAGCATAGTGCATCCGGCGTGTGTACCCCCCGGGGGACAGATCAATGAGGATCTACCCAACTCCTGGGAATGTCCCGCCTGTACTACGGCCGGACTTAACCATGACTACAAAGTGAGTATCGTATTGATATCCGATTGCCGGATATATTTAATAGTGTCGTTTATGTTGCAGTAAATCTGGAAGATTCGGAAGGCAATAATTTTACTAGTTAAATTTAAAACCACAGTAATTTTAAAACACTGCCTTCGTGGATATTTATTTTAACAACACAAAGAACTTACTATTTTCACAAACTTTAACAGTGCCGAAACGAAAAGTTATTTGAAAATAAGAAGTAAATATACAAATATCAGAATCATTAGAGAAGTATTTACGAAAATAATTTTGGCAGGCAATATTTATTCTTTGTGTTGCGAAAGACTCACACAATTACCATATTCCGTACTTTCTTCACCTTCAGAACATGAACTTAAAAAGGAAAATTTTGGATTAACCTTTAACTAAACCCAGTTTGTCCCAGGCGTGGATCGAACCTTTTGTTAGCAGTCGGTCATCGACCACTAGACTAATATCAGCCAGCTAATATGTTAGTACCATTTCATACCTATGTTTTTATAATATATGTACAGCCGCGACATTTCCGAGCGCGTCAGAAGTCTTGCGACCTGCGACGGCTGAGCGGAGGTTCCGAGGTCCACCATAATGCACAGGTGAGAATTCACGTTTACTTTATATAGGTTACCGTGAATGTCCGATCTTGGGCAATGTTAAGATGCATCGGTGCATGTTGATAATCACATATGTCGTTGATATAAGACCGAAATGTTTTGGTATTTTTATGCTTGTTAACATGCACGAAAACGATTCCGTGACTATTAGGAACACCAAAGGGCCAGGAACGAAATTTTTTACATATAGTTTTTACATAATTTTCCTAAAATATAAAATAAATATTTAATTTTAAAATAAAAAATAAATTACGTCTGTAATTTTCTTAGTTATTTGTTTAACTTTAACATTTTAGTCTATTTAGAAATCATGTGAATCCGACCATTTTCCAGTGCTTGTCTGGAAAGCGGGAAATATTGTAGCTATTATTTAATTAATTCATTAATTTGAAAGTAATTAATATACTTCTGGATGGCTTGTCGCTCTGCTGCTCTTCACATTGGCATCGGTATAAACCTAACCTACAGTACTTGTCACCGATCTGTGCGGATCTGAGGTGCGATGCGCATGCTGGATTGTGCAGGTCCATCATAGTTACCACCGAATCGTTTCCATGAAATTATATTACTGCGACGCCGCTGTGACTAACTTCAGAGCCGCACTAATCGGTGACATTTAGTGTACATTTTTTTTTTAGAAATTTGAATTAGTTCAATACAGGAGTAATGCTGGTGGTAGCTTAGTTCAAGAACCAAAGGATCACATTTGAGCCATAGGACGAGAAAGACAGACGGGCGGAACGCGCGTATGGCCCACTCCACCCGATTGGTTACCTAAATGATCTTCGCCCCCTCGTCTATGTTTATTACCCGTGTCCAAGATTCCGATAGTTATTTATATCCATTTGGTATGATTGTGAATAAATATAACAATTAGGTCCATCTGGCATTTGATGCTTCTGCCTGTTGCATATAATTGTGGTGTAAATTTATCCTATTGTTGGATTTAAATTCAAAAAATTAAAAAAAGAAGTAATAAAAAATGGATATCGCTTATACCAATAATTGCGCCCGCACCACGAACTATGATCCCATATTTTTGATATTATAAGGTAGGAATCTGATTACTTCGTTTTCTTGCATTGTACATTCAACAAAGTTACATGGAAACTCATAAAATAATACCTAGTCTACACGCATTTGTGAGTTATTCGTTGCCCGTATGGCGACTTTTCAAGGCAGGCGTATCATTTATAGTACCTAGTTATTTAGCTTCTATAAATATTATGCAGTAATGAATTTTTACTAATAATTTCAGAACAAAGTGTCGCTAGCCCCACCCCCTGCCGTCAAGATGGAAGTGAGCTCCGATGGTGAAAGGAAACCGGATCTACCGCATATCAAGAATGAGAACGGTATTTCATTTATACATTACATACTAATACCCGGTTACGTTGCTATTGAGATTCGGCGTTTGGTAGTTGAGCTGCATCGTGCGCCACAGTGTGACCATTTTAGTAGATTTTTACTATTTTGGTAGTTTTATGAATTCAAATAATAATTATAGGTAGTATAATATAGTTTTCAAAAATCAAACGGTAATTTCGTATTTTAATTAAAATAATATTGTAAAGTGTATCCCAACATTATTTTTAATATAATTCATCTTATTTATTTCTATCTTTGTCTTTTATGACTTTTAACAATAAAATGTGTGTTTGTATTTTTTTGCGATTAGAAAATGGCAAGTCATTATTCACTTCATTATCCACAAAATAATTATTAAGAATACGCAATCAGGTTTTTTTATCATAATAGAAAATGTCGTTTTAATTCTCTGATTCTACATGGCCAACACTGTCAGTTCTGTTCTTAGTGCTCAGATCTAAAATGTCCAATCCTAATAGCAATGTAACCGAGTAATATAGTACGAAAGAACACCACATGCAAAGTGTATTTGAGAATAGCTACTACTAGAATCAAAGGATGGCGACACAATAGATCTAAATAGGTCGAAGCCCACCCCACCCCAATTTAAAAAGATAAGATAGTATAAAAGAAAAGAGCGTTTAACAGGAAAGTCATGTCACAGTTTGCCTATCTGACAAAGTGCAATGTTTCATTGCGTTTACAATTCGGTGGACGATTTTAGTAAGTTTGTTAATTGATAATAGTGATAATAGCTAGTATACTTTTTTATTTTTAATTATATTAATGGGTTTTTAGTTAACAAATACTAATATGAGAACTTCTTTTTTACTAATAACCAATAATCTATGAGTCGTGATAGCCCAAAGCGCAATGAACCTGTTTTAAATTTATAAGGCCCCATAGGGCCATGGTTCGAATCCGGGCGTGTACCAATGAGTTTTTCTGACTTAAGTACATAACTATCACCGATTCCGTGCTTCGGAGGGCACGTTAAGCAGTCGGTTCCAGACGCTGTCCATAGATGGCGGTCGTTACAGTCCCCAACCCGCAGTGGAGCAGCGTAGTAGAATTAAGCTCCAAGGCCCCCTCCTCACCCTGGGTGAGGCCTAAGCCCCTGCAGTGGGGTAAAAATGGGCTGTTGAAGTGATGTGAAGAATCTATGAGTGGTTCCAAACTTCCTATTAGAGAAGGTACCTACTATGCACAACGCGGCTAATACGTTTCCCAATACGACCATTTAAAATACATGCAAAACTTCGTTTCGTAGGAAAGAGACAGAAAAACATTAACTTATCAATAGCAAATGACTTGTGACCTTGGATCTAACCCAAATGGGTTAATGTGTAGTATCTAGGTCTTGTGAGTTCTTTATTTTATGATTAATTTGGATTTTGTTTATAGTTTTTTATGGTATTAAATCAATTATTATATTTTGAAGAAAATATAAAAAAATTAATAATAGCCTGCTATACATATTGCTTGTCTGTTGATTAAAATGAATCATAAAATTAAAATTGTTTTAGTTTCTTTGTTTTTTTTTTGTTTTACCCTTGCGATGGGAAGGCGGATTAAACTCTACAGCTTCCGCGCGCCCGAGCGCGCGGGGTATGTGAGAGTTGCACCCACTAAACAACCGCCTGAGCAGAATAAGGACGCGTGAAACTCCCCAGAAATTATTACAAACATTTGTATGAGAATAATACTATTTGCCATATCCAGTCCTCAATGTTCTATGAGCTTTGTGACAGTGGAAGTAAGTGGTAATTTAGTGTTTTATTTTCATATAGAAATAAGACGCGAGGAGAACAGCGGTGTCGTCGCGAGCAATGATTGGGCACCGTCTGTCAAGAAACGAAGAAGCAGCTCCGAAGAGGAGGCGCCAAGGAAGCAAGCGTTGAGGGTACACCTAGCTCATCAGCTCACCCAGCACACGACCAAAGTGCGTCGCTTCACCACTGTAATGTATTTTTTAGGTTATTTAAATTTATTAGACGATAACATAGGCGCTTTCGCGAAATCTAGAAGCTTAACGGCGCCCAACGAAGTTCTTAACATATGGAATACCAAAAATTTAATATAAATATAAAATATGAACTTTTAAAAAAGGCTTCGCCGATTTCAATTAATGGGGTAGTTGTAGTTGACTATTTGTTTATAATCATTTTTAAAATCTGAATATATTCATCAGTAACAAGGTTATGAATGTTAAAAATTTCCTATTAGACAGAGAGGGCAATACTGCATGGTTTACTACATGGTGTGTATTAATAGTCGTCATATTTTCGCCATGTCTGTGCGTCTGTCTGTCTGTGGTTTTTCTTGAATCACTTTATCCATTGATGACAACCGTATAAAAATCCATTTGGCAGTTTTCGAGTTCATCACGTTCAGACAGACCGACAGACGCGGCGGTAGGATTTTGTTTTACAATATGTAGTTATGAAGTGTCGTTTTTACATGACAATCGAATGATTTGATGTATTTAATGACCTATCTGACATATTCTTTTCGTTACATATTTTTATCACTGTTTGTGTAAAACTGTTATGCAATCCTCTATAACTTATGTGTATAGAAATTAATTAAATCATACGAATTTGTTTATATCATATTTCTTTTTAATGACTTAATGATTATTAAAGGAACTGAAGAATGATTTACATATTTTAAAACGATTTTATACGTGATCGAATCCTTAAGATATTTCTTAGAATACCTAGAAAACTGTGGGAAAAAGCTCTTCAAAAGAAAAATTAATGAATATATAGCAATCGTTTTTTATTGAATGATTATTGTGGGAGAAAGTCGTGCATAGGTGTTTTGGGTTTTATATTATTATTATTAGGCACTTATTACTTTATTATACACTGACAAGCAAAATGTCACTCAATAGTAGCGACATCTGCTTTGAGCTTTCAAGTTTTTGACCCATTCAATATTAAGCATTTTTACATACAATAACTAGTTTTCAATTCGACAGCAATTAAAGAAACCGCTATACCCGATTCGTCCTGCGCCGATAACGAGCGCGAACACGGGCGCAGCGGGCAATTCCCCATGGCTAGAACGTGAAGCAGTGCTGTGTGTGTTCCGACGGCTTACTTCCCACGAGCTGGCGACCTGTGCGTTGGTCTGCAAAGCCTGGGCTGAGTATTCTGTTAGTTGAAAGTGTAGAATTTAACTAATTTAGTTGAGGGATTGGACGAGTGGTTAGAGATCCTAACGAACTAAAGGTCGCAGGTTCGATTCCCGCCCGGGATAAATATTTGTGTACATGAAGATGTCTATTTGTTTTTCGTGTCTGGCTGTAAAATACACTTCGGACCATCTGACCACCAAAAGTCACCACTGGTGGTCAGTTGGCACTCCAATTTCTCAACTGATTACCAGTGGCCAAATATCACAATGGTACTTCCATATCATCCGCCAGTGGTGTAAATTGTCCCATTTCACTGGTGATGAATTGAACCTCACCACCGGCGAAATTTCCTACTTCATCACTGGTGATGAATTAGGACAAAATTGCTCCTGATTGACCTCCAGTAGGCAGGTGGGAAATGTTTCGCCTCAACTCACCACCGGTGGTGAGATTTGGTGGTGAGATGGGCCGGAGCGATAAAATATTCACATATGTATATATTTAAGTATGTATATCAATTGTCTAGTATCCCATAATACAAGCATAATACTTCCTTACTTTGAGAATATATGGCGCTGAGTAGAATGTCCCAGGTATTATAGTTATTACATATAATATAAACAAGGCATTTTTTGCTAGCCATTTACCACGAATCCACATACGATAACATATTTCCATCGTTAGTCTTTTTTGTGACGCCCGCAGAACCAGAAGAGATAATAAGGGATTTGCAGTCGAAAGATAACTTACTGAAGGTCGAATTGTTACATTATTTAACGCGACTTGTTGGCTTTCGTTTAGATTATTAATTAATTCCACAACACTCATATGTGAATGCGAATATATATATATTACGTCTCTATATATAATATCAAAATCATAGACTTCTCGTGTCTGTGAATTAATGATTTTTACGAAATAAGTTGAATATGCGAGAAAAGGTAATACAACGTAAAAAAACAATTATTGATTTTCTTGTCAGTTTGTCGGTTTATTTGTTCGTTTGTAAGCGCGTTACGTAAAAGCCACTCATTGGATTCGAAATTTAAGTGCTATAGAATATGAAACACCGCGCGCGTAACGGCTAACCGTCTTAACTCGTGTCGCTTTGAAACCTCTCAGACAATAACACAATCATGCATTTGCTTTCAGATGGATCCAGTACTTTGGCGCAGCATGTCTTTCGTGCAAGTGCGCGTGTCGGGCGCACAGCTCGCTGGTATCGCGCGTCGGCAGCCTCGATCTTTAGGATTAGAGTGGTGTCATCTGGCACGGAGGCAGCTAGCCTGGTGAGTCTTCATCAGCGTCAGATTGTGCTCTATGTTGATGTGCTTTTTCCGTCTCTTACACCGAAATAATGAAGAATCCTGACAAATATTACAAATGCAAAAGTGTGTTTGTTTGTATTTTCTTCATGTAGTGGCGAACAACGAACCGGCGTGATCTTTTATACAAAAGTAGTTCAAAAGACGGAGAGTTAGTTGCATGTGCCACTCTCTATCCTGGTATCGTGCTACCACAAGATTACAATATTACATAACTAGTGCTAAAGCTGTCACTGTCTAGCAAATAGTTTTGTATATGTTCTAAATGCTGCCATCTAACGTTCATAATCTAAAACACTTGATCACATATTATAATTACAACTGAGCGTACTCATCATTATTTACTTCTGCTTACAAGACTTAATTTATTTTTAGTAAAATTTGTCGATACACTGCCTTCTATAGTTACAAGCCATGCTATTAGATTTGGCAATGTCGCATTACCTGTCACATGTAGGCCGATGTACTTCGTCACCTGACAAGATGTTATGATTTAATAATTGAAAATATGGGATTTCAATAACTAAATATGAAATTATAGATAGTATTTAGTAGAAAATAAAAATAAGAGTACATGTTTTTATGATACTAGCACCTGCCCGCAACGTCGTTCGCGTTTATGAGTGGATTTTATGAATAGAATAGAATGAACGTTTATTATACTCGTATCTCATTTCGGTTAGTGTTATTATGGTTTTATACATTTATCACAGGCTACCTATATCTTATGAGCTACTTTTATTTTATAATGTTCCACGGGGATGTACCATTCCTTTGTAGTTTCTTCCTCTCCCTAGGTTCTACGTAATCAATCTCGCCAGACTTGCTGGTGGCTAGCATGTGGTTAAAATTACCATGATAAGTATAAGTATAGTTCTTCGGGATCCTCCAGACTCCATGTCCTCGAACCTACTTGAAAAATGATAAATATTTACTGTAATTTCTGCCCAAACGTGTCAAGATCGTGACTTGAAATGAAAAACGATGTTGATGAAAATATCAACATACTTTGCTAATTATGAATAAACTCGATGCAACAAGTAGTTTTTAACACTTATAATTTTCAATGAATATATGTTTACATAACGTTTAAATAGAAAAAAAGCCAACTAATACCCTGACTTATACCAAGGTTTGGACTACACGCAACATTGCCAAATTTCAATAACATGGCTTGTAACTATAGATGGCAGTGATAGATATCGATTAGTTATAGAAGTTATAATAGCATTTTGCGAACTGACAACAGATGGCGTACAATGTAATTCTCGAAAGTTCTATCGTTTTTACTAAATAAATTGATTTTTTACTACATTAAATAACTTTAACTTAATATCCCAATAAATATTTATTCATTTTTATTTGTACGAATGATATTTACAGTGTATTAACACACAAGTAGTCATAATATTGTGTACGATGATTGAAAACAAATTGAAATCAATTATACAATATAAACTTCTATCGCACAAGCTCTACGAACTAAGACTGTTCGAATCAGTGTCAAATTGGCACTAACTTGAGAACCGTATATTAGTGGGAATGTTGTTTTTAAATCTGTTTGGTCTTGATCGAAAATTTCTATGAGACATGAAAATAATCGAATTCGAAATGAATAACGAACAAAACTTCGAGTCGTGAAATTGAATAGTAGTACACAATAGTAATGACCGATCGGTGAATAGACTTACCGATTAGCAGATCTGTTAGAGACCCCAGCTGCGGAGCCAAGAGTCGCGGGTTCGATTCCCGCCCGGGACAAATGTATGTGTGCATGAACATGTCTATTTCTTCCGTGTCTGGGTGTAAAATGTCTATATATGTATATATTATTAAAAAAAGGAATATTTAAGTACGTATATCTGTTGTCTGGTACCCATAGTACAAGCTTTGTTTAGTTTGGAACTAGATGGCGCTGTGTGGGAATTCTCAGGTGTTATTATTATTATTAGTCCCAGAAAAATTACTGGCTGTGACGACGATCGTTAAACATCGACTATTTTCCTTACGTATTAAAAAGACGAAAGAACAAAAGTTGTTATTGAATTATTAACCATATTACAAATGTATAAAGTTCAATTTTATTTCGCGCAATTGGACGCAATTGATTGCTTTAATAAATATTAGGTCGTTAAATATAAAAAATTTGAAGAATATTAAAACATTTCGCATGCGCCGGTAAATATTTAGAGTGCAATGGGAGTAACAACTCTTAACTAAAACGAAAAGTTCTAATAATTTTAAAATATGTTTAGAAATTAAATTATATAACATGTATGACTGACATGTTGCCCGAGTGGTTACAGACCCTAATTGAGGCGCCGAGGATCACAGATTCGATTCCCGCCCGGGACAAATATTTGTGTCCATGACCATGTCTATTTGTTCCATGTCTGGGTGTAAAAGTATCTATATATGTATTTATTATTTAAAAAAAAAGAATATTTAAGCATGTATATCAGTTGTCTAGTACCCCATAATACAAGTATAATACTTGCTTATTTTTGGACTAGATGGTGCTGTGTGGGATGTTCCAGATATTATTATAACACCATGTAATTAAAATACTAAATGCATTTCATTCAAATTATTCACTATATCTCAACCAAATAATATTTGCACTGTAAAGATCGGTTATGAATCACACAACCATTCACTCGATACGCACACAGCTTAATTTATCATTGCTTTCAGTGTGTGTTCGACGACATTCACATGGAAACCAATATTCTTAACGGATTATTTGTTTCGCGCCATGGTGCCTGGTATTTTTCTGGGCCTACTGTAATAATTTATTATGCTGCTGAGTTGTTAATTACTCTATGTGTTGTTTTAAATTGTTACCAATTCCTCTCCAGGCTTCTAGCCAGACTGCCAGCATTGAGATCTCTATCGCTGGCTGGGTCGCCGGCCGAAGCGGCATTAGCTTTACGCTCGTCGACATGCCCACCTTTAACTGCCCTGGACCTCTCCTTCGCACGATGTCTTGACGATGCCAAATTGCGTGGCATCCTAGCACCACCAGAGAACACGAGGCCCGGCGGTGGTGCGAGGACAGGCGCGGAGCCATCTCGATTAGCTGCTTTGAGGGTTCTGAGGCTACCCGGAACCGATATCACGGATGTTGCGATGCGATATGTTGTGCAGGTGATTAGATATGTTCTTAGTTTATGAATATATAAGGTTTTGCATCAATTTGGTTTCTATCTAAATGTATCTCAACAGATTAAACATGTAGCAGGTAAGTAAATAGTGAAGCTCCAAACACCCTCATCCCGAGGTCTAAGCCCTTGCAGTAGGGCATAATAGACTGATATGGATGAATGGATTATGCTTATTTATTTAATAATAATATTCACACAATCTTTGTAGATTAGAAATGGAAAATCTTAATATGTCAGAAATAATAGCCAACCTGTTCGAATATTTTGCTCATCAAAGTTTGAATAATCAGCGCCATCTATTCGCTTTTAAAGACACTGATGTTGCTGTAAAATTATAATTAGAAAAAAAAAACATTTATTCAGAACATATTCCACGTTTCGATTTAATTTTCGTGATTAGCGGTGAAATTATCTTCTAAATGATAAAAAAGACCTTTAAAAAATAATATATAAAGAAAAAGAATCCATCTGTCAAAAGCGCCATCCGTCGGCTTCTTAAAGGACTAACGTCCCAATTAATCCCAGTAGTTTCGGGTCTTGTTTACTTTTCATCAGCGGTGCAGGTGATCCCGCAATAAACGATTTATTTATTTAAAATGATAGCTTAATCATTGGTTTTGATGTAATATTGAGACAAACATAAAAAAGATATGAAAAAAATAATATATATGTATGAATTAAACGTTTGTGAATTGTATGTTTAATAATTTTAAAAATTGATTCAATGCTAATTAGGCAAAAGTACCAAAGATATTTCATTCCATGTATGTATACTTTACTAAATAATACTTTGCGACCTTTCAGGCCCTCCCGAAGCTGTCAGAATTGGATGCGTCATCTTGCGCTCGACTGACGGACGCGGGTGCTGCTCAGTTAGCTCACCATCCTTTGCAGAGGTTGTCTTTGGCCGGTTGCCGACTTCTGACAGAGGCGGCTTTGGAACACCTCGCTCGCTGTCCTAATCTCATCAGGTAAGTGCAGCCTTGAGACTTCCAAGGTACTTTATTATACGTTACCGAGTTCCAGGTATTGGATGTTGTTCCGTCGAATTACTGTTGCATATTTTCACAGCTCCAGGTACCGTATGTGTGACGCCCTGTAAAACGACCGATAAGTTATTTGCATAAAAGTACGAATTGACTAGAAACCCTCTTCTGCGTTTACCGTCTAACCACTCGTACTCCAGCTAGCTGGTGCAGGATGAGTTTACGTCTGAATTTCAGTGCGCAAGGTCCCTGCGCGCCTGTCTTCAACGCCGCAAAATTGCGTAATGTCACTTCTATACTGTGAATTGACATTTATGACAAAACCAAACGCTACTGTCAAATTAATTTACTCTAAGATTATTTGTTTTGCTAAATATAGTTAAACAAATCTAGCATTATCTGTTTTTATAAAATTCACACGTCATTATCACAACTTGTTAGTTTGTTTTCATTGTACTGATCACAAAGCAAGAGTTGGCATGTAGGCGGATACGCTGTCCCCTTCAAGTTTGCTGTATGTTGCATAGTTAAGACAGATCTCTCATAAAATAAACTCTAAAATGAGACATCAAATAATACCAAAGATGTGAGTGAAAGGGATGAACGATTCAACCGCTTTCTAAAATGATAAATCTGAGTCAAAACTATTTACGTAATATTTTTACTTATATCCGTTGTGTGAGTAATAATTTTGTTACTTATCTACTGATCTATTGGTACTGTCTACACCTTAATTATCTGTGGTATTAACTGTCATTTTGAATCTCGCTGACTCGCACTTCACATCACAGTTCACAAGTGCGCTGTCTTATATATTCGAAGATTCGATGGTTTTAGTGCTTTTCAGAAATATCTCACCAAAGCTGTCCATTTTAAATTTTTTTGCATATATTTTGACTCTTAAGGATACAATTTCAACCTAGATGATCCGAAAAGCGCATGCGCCATTCATATTCTTAAGGATACATTTTCAACTTCAATATTTGTATACTTCAGGTTGGACCTACGTCACGTACCATTGGTCTCCACGCAGGCTGTTATCAAATTCGCCGCCAAATCCAAACACAATCTGCACGTGAAAGATGTTAAATTAGTTGAATTGAGGGAAACATGATGCGATCCAGGCGACTTTGAGGGGTGAGCAGACGGCATTGAAAGAACGCTTTCACACTGAAAACAAATACACTGATGCCAAAATATATTTCAGTGGAATTAACATTGTCCGAAATGAGACGTGTGTGGCCCTAAAAGCCGTACCTACAAGAACGATTACATTATGGAAAGTGTACCTGCCAGTGTTATTAACTCGGTAGGCCGCGTGACTTCACTATGGAACAAACCACGTGGCGTAGTATAGTATTTTTATTTTTTAATAGAGATACGACGAACAATAGACTCGGTGAATAATGTATTGTAGAAAATGAAAAGCTGAAAGTGTGTTTGGTGTATGTTTAATTTTAAGATATAACTGATATATATTGATATCGCTTTTATAATTTGTCCTAAATCAGCGTACCTATCCTAGGGCAACTGTTTAAAATCTCCGGCAGATATACGCCGTAAGGGGCCATCCATAAATTACGTCGCACGTCAAGGGACGGGAGGGGATAAACAAAATGTGACATCGTATGACAAGAGGAAGGACGAATCATAAGTTACGTGACGTCACAGTTTGTATGTTAAAACTTTAACATATTGCCACTCTTCAATATCACAGAATTATGTATTTGTATCACTTTAAACGCACGTGGGGGCCGCGCGGATCCGTGCTCGCTGTAGGATGGTGCCGCGCCGCGCCGCCATCGTGAATCCATCTTTAAATATTTAATTGTTTATATTTAAAATTGCAAAGTTTATGGCATCATACCAGGGGGGTGAGGGGTTAAGCAAATATGGCAAGGACACAGGAGGCTTCAAAAATCGTGCAATTTGAGTGACGTAATTTATGGATGACCCTTAATCACAACTTTCGCGCTGAGTTATATCTGGTTGGATAGAAATTATGTTATGTACGTGTGTTGTAATAAGCCTATTCAAAACATGATAAAACATGGACTTGGCAAAGTTTGTTATATTTATGCTTATGTGCGGCGGCTCTATCGTAAACATTTCTTTGTTTGGTTCTTACCATGCTGTAAGCGTATATTACCAACTTAAGCGACAGATTTCACAGGAAGTCTGCAATATGTCTATGGCTTACTTTATTTCCTATGGTCAACATAATGTCAAAGTTCATTATTAATCGATTGTTTACTCAGAATTACGTAGAAAATATTGTTTATTTTTTTTGTTTATATAGTAAACGAGTGTAATAATTTCAAATGACTTTGGATCGCAGGTTATGAACAAGTTTTTTTTTGTTTTTTATTGGCCACACATCGAGCCTTCGACAAGTGTTCAAAATTTGTCTTGATTTCAACTCGGGTGTTATAACGGTTTTGTAAGGCGTTAATTTAAAAGATTTATTTTTAGATCTTTTATATTTTAGCATCGATCGTGATTTACAAGTAATGAACAACGTTTAACGAAATATTCGATGGAGTGACTTTCAATAATATTAGTAAGTTCATACAATTTTCAGCAAAATGTTAACTATACACTCGTTTTTGGAACAATTATGTAATCAGCAATCGTTAATTTGCTGTATATTATAAAGGTCATTTTATACTTCGGTGTTGCGCCGGTCGCGTGTGCAAGCGATCGGCGATCTGTTTAGGACAAGCTCGACCGGCGCACGCTTGAACTGTAAAACCACCCATATCGTACATTACCGTGTATGTTGGTTGCGAACGCATGCGACCGGCGACACGCCGGAGTATAAATAGCCGTAACTAAATAGAAAAAAAAAGAGTTTGTTTAGGTTTACAATGTGAGTATTTGTTACGCCTCACACTCACTTACACATGTGGACAAACATTTGGCCTTAAAATCAGCAAACGTTTTCCGTGTAACCCCGCCTTAACGCCTTGATAATTGACAAATGTTTGTCGAAAGTTGTACCTCCTACACTACTTGACAAATGTTTCTTCTCCGTACAGCCACTTTGAAGTGCGCAAGAAAACCGACACTATCACGGATAGCAAATGTTTGCCACACAAGGCATTACCGATACGAATGGCCTCCCACACATGCGTGAATGGTCAACGTTTGCCATGTTTGCCACATGTGCGGGACCGCCTTTATGATTGATTCCGTTTGAAATGATAATGTAAAAATATATTGATTTTAAAATTTTTTCTTAATGATGGCTTCCTAAATTGTTTTGTATATATATGTCATTACAAAAATCTTTTATTAAGTATATTTATAATGTGCCAATTCTATAGCTATATTGTCTATATGCACATTTTATTCATCGCACACTAGACATTAGTTACTAAATGTATGTTTAATTTGTTCTGTAAAATTCATATTATACAGATGAAAGTATTGAATGGAAAATATTATCTCAGTAATTATTTTTTCATAAAGTATTAAAAAATCCAGATATATATATTTTTACATATCGTAAAAGAGAATCACTAGGTTTGTTTTACTAGTTGTGATTGAGAGATTTTTGCAAAAATGCAGAATTAATTTAATTAAAAAATAGATAAATATTTTCTATATAATCATGTTTTGGATATTTCGGTTGTGTAGGTACGGTTAAGTTTTAATTGTTTTGACTGATTTGATAAAAAAAAAAATAATAATAAAATTGCATTGTAATTTTTTATTCATTACCAAAAAATTACATTTTTCATATTACTACTAACTTCTTTTAAATATATCTGCGACTGAATTTCAGTTGTGTATTTAAAAAGTATAATAATTTTTAAATGAAAATGGATACAAATCAATTAATATTTTCAAATGGCAAAAAAATTACATTGTTAATTTTTAAGTAAATCTTGTAAAATTATGACATTAATTTTCCTGATCACTGTCTTATTTACTATTTAGAATATTATGAAAACTTCAATATTACCAAATATATTTCCAGGACTGGTATTATTTATACTTAATGTGCATTATTACGAAATCTTAGTTGTAAATAAATATTTATTGTGATAATTTTTTTTAATTGTAATCGAAATTAAATAGAAATAGTATTCTTCCTTTGGAAGCCTAAGTTTGAGTCGTATAAGTTGTAGAAAAATATTTTTTATTGTATTGATTTAGATCTAGTCGAGAAAGCCCTAATTCGATTGACGTTTCGGTAGGTCTGTGACGCGTTTCTATGTTTCCATTTCACGGATAAATTCAATATAGATCGTATCTTTTTTTTGCATCATTTATAGAAAATAATAATTTTCAAATAATTTTTGTGTTTGTTTTTTAAATATGTAAATGAAAAATAGAAACACTTCCGGGCAAGCTGAGAGATCTTTGAGAAATGGGGGAAAATAAATAAAATAAAATATAACACTCTCTGCCCAAAAGTAAAGGAAAGACAGGGTACTGCGAAACGCATCAAATTCACTCTGAAATTTCTGAGTGACCTTAGATGCCTTATTACATAAATAGGCTAGGTTGTTGAGGCTTCATAATGAGTGTGTCCTCTTCAACAAAATTATGTATAATATGCTATTTTACACGCTAGGTTATAACAAACAATTGATGACTGTACTTTTTTAATTTCGGAAAAATACCGATTATCACCGGAGATGTGCCGGAGATATAATAAATCAAAGTTTTTTTTTTACGACCCGCTCGTGACGTCACTCGGTGGCGCTACGTTATCCACGTTATCCCATAGTAATGTAACCGAGTGAAGTCAAAGCACAATTTAAAATTTTGTAGATATCAATAAAATTCTATCACTGATTAGTTTTATTTAATAAATATAACATATTTCTATAAAATACAAAAAGGACAAGACTCGCTCATTATACACACATTATCCTGTCTTTCCTTTTTTTTGGGTCTGAGAACACTATATAGATAAAATTATATCAATGGAGACGACCACGAGTCGAAACAATGTATGTAAGTTAGTATTAAGGATTGTGTGCCTCTGTGTATAGCCTATAGGAATTAGCCATTCACTGAAAAATCATTATTCACGGCTAGATATTAAATAGTTTATTAATTTAGGGATATCTTTCCTTAAGTTTAGGATTCCGTAAGCTATGAAGAATGATTAAAACCCAGGACCGTGCGAGCGTGTGAAATTGACCTTTTTATTAGAATTTTTTAGGAAGCGCTCGCGTGGTCGGGTCGACCGGTCGATTCTATTGTACTTTTGGTTACCATAAGCACTCATAGTACTTGAAATAAATATTTACAGAAGTGGTTATTGTTTTTTATTTTTATTTATTAAGTCACACCTAAAATGCAACTACGAAACGTTTGCCGTTTGAATCAGTTACCGTTTGTTTGTTGCCGATAAACTCAGAAACTACTTAACCGATTTTAAAAATTCTTTCACCTATAGGAAGCTACGTTATCAACGAGTAACATGGGCTGTATTTTATTTTTAAACTAGCTTTCCGCCCACGGTTCCGCTCGCATGGACTACACAGTTGTACCAGGACCGTCAAGCTTAAGTGACAGGCTACTTTTTATTCCGGGAAAAGGGGTTCCGATACAATACTGTGTAGTCATTAAAATAAATACTACTGATATGTCATTCTGAGGAGGCACCATCTGAATGTGTGCGTGTACACGGATTAGTGTAAGATTATATGTGTGCCGTTCTTAATTTGTCACTTTCCAAATTGGACATTTGTTCAAACATATCTTAGGCCGTATAAATGAATCACACACAAGTATACTAAGAATCTCAATTCGCTATTAATTAATTAACACATCTTGAGTAAAGTATTGGGAGTTGGGAGTATGTGCGTTAATCTTGAATTATGGGATGAAATTTTTTTTTCGCGCAACCCTTCGTGTCGGGTGTCGCTGGACAGATCTTTAAAAATATAAATAAATGAAATTGGCAATAAATAGCTGTTTTATTATCTGAATACGAAGAATAATACGAACATTCGGCGGGAATGCTTATGTAATAGGTATTGGTAGCGTTTTCCCAGTTTTGAAAAGGATGTAACCGGCATGAGGAGAACTGTCTGCTTAGCTACTTTGTTACGCAAAACAAGAAATATATATTATTATATAAAACCAACTTGCTTTCCGATACCCTTTTCAGACTACGCCGAGCGACGGGCGCGACCTCTCTACTATATAACCGAAAAACAATAATACATGGGACATACCACGCAGCGCCATCTGTCCCAAAGTATTATGCTTGTATTATGGGTACTAGACAACTGATATATATTAACTATTCTTTATAACATATAAATATTTAACACCCAAAACGGAACAAATATATAGATATGTTCATTTACACAAATAACTATTTGTCCCGGATGGAAATAAAACATAGTGTTCGAGAGCGTCCTTCGCGTTATGCATAACTTACCTGTGGTACTACCAGGAATGATGTACCAATTGGTCCATGAGGGATTTATTAACCACGGGAGATCCATGGTCACGTTGACGTACTGGTAGATGGGATGGGAAATAATATTAGGTAAGAGGTAAAGGTCTTTTATAAGGATTAGAAAAAGGAATTTAGAATTCTTAAGTTACATTACATATTTATAAATAACAAAGAGGAAATATACATAATCAACTTTTTATCCAACTACGACGAAGCCCGCAAAAGGAAAGTAATGCGTTTCGCGCGTACCTATATTAAGTTTACACATTCAACCAGTTTTGTTAAATGAAGTGTGTCGATTGATTTGTATTACCTCGAGGAGTGTCACAGGATGCAAGTGATCAGCGAAAATCTAAATGGCGGACTCTAAACGCAATAATTCTGTACTGAGCGACCGATATTTCTTTAGTAGGTAAATCAAATTACATCTTAAAAATAATAACAAAAAATATCTTTATAGAAATAAGGTGCAGTGTACGTGTGTTTAATAAAATTACAAGATTTTGTATATGAACAGAATCAGTCTTTTTTATTCGATTTTTATAGAAAACGCATTTAACACAAAATGCCCACGACAGAAATAGTAACATTAGGTTTCCTTTTTGATGATAAATCTGTGGTCAATCTAAACTCAGCCTCTTGAGCTCGAATCATCAGAACTAGCGGACGAAAATCTACATCGTCTTTGCCAACCGACAGCGGTCGCCAAAGACAAATATTTGGCGAATCGGTCGGCCGCGACCTAAAACCAAAATTTAACTGTATCCGATATCCGAAGTATCCGAAGTCGCGACTCTAAATTGTTTACATATTTTTATTTAATATTATTTATAATACCTGAGACATCTCACAGCGCCATCTAGTACCAAACAAAGCAAAACTTGTACTATGGGTACCAGGCACTGATATAAATACTTAAATATTCTTTTTTTCAATAGTATATGTATACATATATAGATATTTTACACCCAGACACGGAACAAATAGACAAGTCTTTGCACACAAACATTTATCCCGGGCGGGAATCGAACCCAAAAAAAAAAGGATTTATATCTCTGAGTCAGGAACCGCCGCCGCCAATGCATACGCAATATTTTGTCAGCTTAGTTGTAAGTTATCGGGGCCCTCGTTATACCTAGGAGCCAGCGCTCGTTGATCGGCACACAAGACCGACCTTACCGCCAATCTCCACAGCCAACGAGTTTACTGCACAGCAGCCCGCCCGCACAAACCGTACAATCTGGGCCTACCCCCGTGTCCGAGTTGGCGAAAAACACGGTACGGTCAATACCATACAGTGACAAAGATGATGACATGAAGGGCGCGGAGACCAGTATCGCCTCGCCCAAAATTAGGGTCTGTTTGTGAGCGCGAAAACCCTTCAGGTTCCGTAGCGTTTCGATTAAACATTCGTTAGTTATGAAGCCACCAGGCCATTTCTTAGATGATTATTAGAAAAATAAATATTTTACATATTTTTCAACACTTTGCATTATTCATCTCTCGCACCTAAACGCGCTCCTTGAACTAAAGGTACTTTATCGTAACTTTCAATTTTACCGTTACATTTGGCGCCCAAACAAGGACGGAAAGTTTATTGAATTAGTAAAGAAAAATTCATTAAAAAGTTAAAAACAATAATTTTAGAAATACGTTTCTTTTCTTCTACTTTACGTAAGCCGGAATCGGAGCTAAATACGACGTCGTGTCGTATCTATAGCCGCACTCTGTTGAAATCTCCGACTCCGACTTAAGTTTGTAAGAGGAAAAAAATACTTAATCTATACTAATATTATAAAGCTGAAGAGTTTGTTTGTTTGTTTGTTTGTTTGAACGCGCAAATCTCAGGAACTACTAGTTCGAATTGAAAAATTCTTTTTGTGTTGGATAGTCTATTTATTGAGGAAGGCTATAGGCTATATGTATAAAATAATACTATCTGTCTGTCTGTCTATCCGAGCAAATCTCCAAAACGGCTAAACTGATTTTGATGAAACTGCACAGATGTAGAAAGAAAGTGATCAGAAATGACATACACTACTTTTTGTATGTCTGTATGTACGTCCATTTGTCTATTCCAGCTAATCTCTAAAACGGCTAAATCGATTTTAATAAAATTTCACGGGTATGAAAAAGAGGTGGTCAAATGTGGTATACGTTACTTTTTGTCCGTCTGTCTGTCCGTCTATGTGTCTATTCGAGCTAATCTCCAGAACGGCTGAACAGATTTTAATGAAACTTTGCAGACGTGAAAGAAGGTTGTCAAGAGTGACATCAGCTACTTTTTGTGTCTGTCTGTCGTTTGTCTTCACTGATCTATCAACGTAGATAAAGCGGAAACTACTAAGTCTAGGAAGCCGAAATTTGGAACAGTCGTTTATTTTATAACGTGAGTATTAATTTTTTAAGAAAGGAATATAATATGGAAATTTCAAATTTAAGGAGGGAGGGATGGAGAAGCTTTGTATGAGAGTCTTTGTTCTTTAAAGTTAGAAACATAAAAATTTTGACATAAATAAATAATGACGTGTTTCAGGGTTTTTGGATTTCCACATTTTAAGGGTGGGAAACGGGAGGTGAAAAGTATGGGAGTATCGGTTTTCTTAAAGGAGTGGGGAGAATGAAGATTGTAAGTTTGAATGGGTGTACCCAATATTAGTTACAGCAAAAAGTACCTACGTATAAACCATTTCGAATGTTAATACTATGTAAAACAGGAATGTGTAGTCTACGCAAGCGAAGCTGCGGGCGGTCGCTAGTTTAATAATATTTTGTATTCTTGTTTTTACTTGTTTTTTTTTTATATATATATTAAAATCGTTAAATTGTAGTTGATTTTTTTAAAATATTTATAATTGAAATATGAGTTTTCGCAACCACTTGGCTGATTTTTTTTTCAAATTAGGCCCCAATCTACGCAATATTGACTCCAAAATGATATTCTTGCGTGAATTGCATGTAGGTATCCTGCTCCAACTCTTGAACCACTGTTCAGTAAAAATATTTAAAATAGGTAGGTATGCTTTTCGGTACTACGAAAATTATCACAACTATAAGTTTTTATTACTAGCATGGCTACAGATAAGGTTCTGTATCTATAATACGTACCAATTTTCTAATAGGTGGATATATCGAATTGATTTGTTACAAAACACGAGTTTCCGCATTATACCTCAAGCTGTTCATAAGAAAAAGGGCCTTAATAGATTGACAGACGGAAAACAGAGTTATCCTATAAGGGTTCCGTACCCAAAGGGCTCCAATGGGAACCCTATTACTGGGCCTCCGCTGTCCGTCCGTCCGTCTGTCACAGGGCTGTATCGTCTGATCCGTAATAGGTAGTCATTTGAAATTTTCACTGAGTGGCCGCTACAACAACAAATAATAAAAAAAAAGTTAAAATTAAAGGAGGTTCCCATATAATAAACGTGTTTTTCAATACATTTCCTATTAGTACGGTCTTATGGCATCGAAACTTGTACCGTAATTTTGTATTTTACAGTACTAGGCCTTTGTACTTAACACCAATTATAAACGCGCATTCTGTTTGTACGCTTGCGTAAACCGCGAAAAGCAACCCGCTCGCGCCCTTATTTCCCGCCATTATTACATTTGAAGTATCTACCGTCGTATTTAACAATCCTAACAATAACAAAATTCCTAAACCAATTCTATTACAAATAGTATTACATACTTGTTTTAAGATTAACATACAACATTGCTAAAAGCCGATTTCAATATTTTGTATATATATATACTTACGTATATACAAAAATAATAATAATAATAAAAAATAAAACTAATAGTATCTACCTAATTTTAATCGCAAATGTATTGAAAAACTTCGTATGATACTCGTACTCAGTAAGTTGGCTATTATAGTCATCCATTGTAGTCATCGGTTTATTATAAAACACCTCGACTATAATATACAGCTTACCGTACTTGCCTTATAATGTAGGTACTATTATTCGACGTTTTGTGGAATCTGTTGTTATAAAAATCTATACCTTCTATAATATGTACCCAGTCTTATTAATATAGTCTATGTTTTGTCTATGGTCTGTACTTTGTGGTCATTACTAGAAGAACATATTGTATTTCGTCCTGAATAAAGTTTTGCTAAATTACTTAGACTAAATTACTTTAGAAAACAATAGTATTTTCATTATAAAATAACGAAATCATTTGTTACATTTGAAACTTTCATAAACAATATTCTATGATGTAGGAACGGAACCCTCTGTGTGCGAGCCCAAATCACAACTGGCCGGTTTTTTTTCTAATTCATTGCAAAACCATGAGAAGTTAATTTCGAAACTTTTTTTTTCACGACTTCCAGAAACTGTTGCCTTGAAAAAAAAAATATACCGAAATATTATATTTTAGCTAACCTAATCCCAACTCGCGCCTGCCCTGGGGTGCCTAGGCACACTGTTTCATTTCACTAAAAAAATTTCCCTATGCTGTTTATCGCATAAATCGATTAAGAAATGCTTTTTAAATGCAGGAGTAAAACACCCACCTGTCTATTTAACATACTTTTTTTTTTAAAAAATAACTTGTGTGTCGTGACTTCGACGTAAAAAAAAGATTAAATAAATTCTGTAAGCGTGTTTGATCAAAATATATCTTTTTGATTAATATGGTTTGATGAAAGACCTTCAGGTGCATATTTTCCAGTTTTTATTTTTTGAAGATCACTTTTGGTTACCGAGTTATTAATTTTTATTCAAATTTTTGTTTTTATTTTTTTTCTCCCAAAAACCGCAAAAGTGCGACTTGTGACTGGCACTCAAAGATTCCTCATAAATGCGTCTATCAGTGATAAAAAAGTCAAGTCGCACTATGGAAGCTTTTGGGAGTTACGGATAAAGGTTATATAGTACATTTTAGGGTTGTCACTAAAGGTCAAACAATTGTAATATTTGTAATCAATAAAAAATTTAAGACTCATACATATAATTTTCATTTACGAGTATCAACATGCTGTCGTCAACATTATCATGTTGGAACTTCGTCAGCCACTTCTTCCAACTGCAAGTTTTCTTCATTAACCGGCTTCAGAAGTTCACGAACAGCTGCTGGCAGACAAATCCTATTGGACAATCTTTGGCGCTGTCTACAGTGTGCCATAAACACACAAACGGATCCGACGATTCAAGTGCATGGTGGAAGAGGTCAATCATAGTTTTTTTCCTGTTCATTTTCCGGCAGTGGCGTTCCCTATCTGAGCGCCAAAATTTATTGCGCGATTCAGCCGCTTGTTCTGAGAGCATACATACAGGAAGAGAACATGATTCTACGATCTCTTTACCATAGACTAGAATTTTGTGTACCGTCACAGTCATTGACTGCCAATTAAATGACTGGATGTACTTTTCCGCGAGCGTGCGACAGAAAATGCCAAACTTTACAGTGTCAATAGGAAATTCACAAGATATGGCGACAAAGATAGTATGCAGCCCGTCCATCAAACATGCATCTAGACCTAATATCTCTGCAAATATAGCACGGTATTTGTCTGATAGTGCCGTGCGGGCTGAATTACCATCATTTGTGGTTCCTGCATTGGGTTTAACAACGTCCAGCAACAATCCAATCCGATTTCTTATATCAGCCTGGATATGTTTTTCCGTTCTTCCACAATTTGACTTTCTCTGCTATCTTTTTTGATTCTCCATTTCCGTACTAACGGATCGTTTTTGTAACTGAGATGTAATAAAAATTCGAAAATACGTATCCATACATGAAGTGGATTGATGCCGTGTTGCATATTTTCTTTTACACTTCGTCTTGTTTACGATGTTGCCAAATCATGAACTGACTGGCAGTAGCTTTGCAAAATGGGCACCTTAACTGTGAAGACGTACCAGTTTAGGACTTTGCCGTCGATCACACTCAAAATTAAATTAGAAACAAATGTAATAAGTATGATGCCCTTCGGAGGTTTGGGTCGTAATAGGAATTACGACTCAAACCCAAACTTTGATAGAGAAGCAAATTAAACGTTTGACTCCTGTCAAACGTTTAATTTGCTTCTCTATCAAAGCTTTTTCCTTAAGAATAAGATTAGTGTCTTCTTTTCTATACTGAATGTGGAGCGGCCGAAAAAATCTATACGACTGGGGTGCAGGATGGTGCCATGAAATATAATTTTTGTCCATTACTAAAAGGAATAAAAGTCGAGGCAAAAAAACTATTTTCGTTCACAGAAATGTCTTCGTCTGATTCTGAGAAGTGTTGTTTATATAATGCTTGGCCTGTGCTTCCATCAAAACCCCAGGACCCTTCAAATACGCATGAGACTTCTTGCTTGCCTGTTCTGTTACAATACTCGATAAAATTCTCATCACAACTTCAAACGATTCGTTGCAAAGTATATGTAAGAAGTCCATGCAACGAAACTGACGCTTCTATTTCCGAAACATCTAGCTCTTTTGCTGGGTAACATGCTTTTCTTGCTCTCATTAGTAAGAAGGGTGGATAAGCTAAATAAACTCGACTTTTCAAATCCTGTCTTAAAAGTTTATATGTTTCCATATTTAGTCTCCTGTCGATAACGAAACCTAGAGCTTCCTCAGGTGTATTGTAGTTAAGGACAAAATTGAATTAATTTAAACAAAAATAAAAGGTCAAGTTGAGTGACACCCCTAACACCATATTTTGAAATTCGATTACTCGTAAACGCTTCCATAGTGCGACTTGAGCTTTTTATCAATGATAGACGCATTTATGAGGAATCTTTGAGTGCCAGTCACAGGTCGCACTTTTGCGGTTTTTGGGAGAAAAAAAATAAAAACAAAAATTTGAATAAAAATTAATAACTCGGTAACCAAAAGTGATCTTCAAAAAATAAAAACTGGAAAATATGCACCTGAAGGTCTTTCATCAAACCATATTAATCAAAAAGATATATTTTGATCAGACACGCATACAGAATTTATTTAATCTTTTTTTTACGTCGAGGTCACGAAACACAAATTATTTTTAAAAAAAAAAAGTATGTCCAATTGACACGTGGGTGTTTTACTCTTACATTTAAAATGGATTTCTTAATCGATTTATGCGATAAACAGCATAGGGAAATTTTTTTAGTGAAATGAAACAGTGTGCTAGGGACTGCCATCGGCTGCAAAATAAATAGGTTTTTGTTACGAGATCGTACAGTAACAATTTGCATTTAATTTTTCATTGAAAATGGACTTTATTTTAAGTGCTGTAAGAGTTAATATCGTACGCCAAATTATTTCCGCGAATTTATTTGGACGCTCCTTCCTTCATATCTTTTAATTTAGCGGGGTGAGATAGTGTCGCACGTGAAAAATAGCGCCCGTTTATCGACTAGTGACGTGACTGACTTGTTTTCGTTGACGTATAATATCGATATTTAAAAATAAATTGTTTACACAGATCTCGAAATTATGACATGGCCCTAACAAAAATTAGGATTTTAGGAGTTCATATTTCAACAACTGTTGACTTAAATAAAAATAAAAAATTGTTATAAAAAACCTTGATATAATTTTTAAGACCTATCGTTTGATACATGTCGCGTTAATATACGATAATATTTTTTTTCGTACTTCAGATACATGTATGGCGACTTATCCCATAAAAAATTGTTTTTTCTTAATTTCACAACTTCATTGTGTAGCGGTTTATAGATTACACCTATTTTCCAAATTTCATCTATATATTGCCAATAGTTTCCGAGAAAAACCACATACAGACAGACAGACAGACGGACGGACGGACATGGCGAAACTATAAGGGTTCTTATTTTGCCATACCACTGCAGAATACCTTCTTCTTCTCTAATCTAGAACTTTTTCCTCTGTACCCTAGTATGTATCTAATTTTATCTCTTTGAAGGGCTTTTTTTGTAGCTTATTTATTAGTTGATTCCACCGAGTTTATAATATTCTCAGTTTTACTGTCAAATATGTAGTATATAAAAGTATTACAATACAAAGAAAAGTAATAAGTTACACTGAAAATAATACTATGGTGAATTCAAATTTTCATTATGATGATTTCACTATCAGTTTAGCGATTGATATCGACATCATCATAAATACGAGGAAACCGAGTAAAAAAAACTAAGCGTCATCATAATCACGTTGGAGGAATCATAATTTTCCCTGACGCATATTTTTTTCCTCTTCCTATTCCTCGTTTTTTATTATGCGGGTCATCCATTGCTTGACATTTTTCTCAGGGTAGGCACCCAACTAAGGTCAGCCTAGATCCGACTGTGGTGTCTATCGGAGGCGAAAGGGGAAATATTTCACTAAAAAGGGAAGCCGTAGGCACAAAATTATAAGTGTCAGATCAGATGTATTATAATGTGCGTAATGCCAAATTCGATCCGCCTATTCCGATCCGCCAAACTTTATGGCGGATCGGAATACAACGCTATAAGCGTGTTTGCTATAAGTGTCGTGATAACCCAAAGCGCAACGAACCTGTCTCAAATTTATAAGGCCATAAGGCCATGGTTCGAATTCGGGCGTGTACCAATGAGTTTTTCTGATTTAAGTACATAATTATCACTGACTCCGTGCCTTGGAGAGCACGTTAAGCAGTCAGTCCCGGGCGCTGTCAATAGATGGCGGTCGTTACAAACCCCAATCCGCAGTGGAGCAGCGTGGTGGATTTAAGCTCCAAGCCCTCCTCTCACCCTGGGGGAGGCCTAAGCCCCTGCAGTGGGGTAAAAATGGGCTGATGAAGATGAAGAAGCGTGTTTGCGCAGGTACAGTCGTTACACCTAAAGCTGGTTACTGCGACGCGATTTGTGCCTAAGTTCACATCCGCCGTAAAGTTTGATTGGTAGTGTACCTAGTGTCCTTAGACAGCATACTAATCGAAGTGAAGCGTCTCACGTTTCGAAATGATCGAAAACCGTGACAAAGTCCGACTTAGTGATTAGACACACCATACGCCATTAAAATCATTGTTTAAATTACGCATGGAACGTTAAATAAAATTGAAAGTGTCGTGATAACCCTGGCGAGCCCACGTTGTGGTTTAAGTTCCAAACACCCTCATCCCGAGGGGGGCCTAAGCTCCTGTAGTAGGGTATAATAGGCTGATATTCATGAAATGTAATTTCAAAATCTTTGGCGCCGTGTGGGATGTCTCAGTCATTACTTTTATTATTAATATCATCTTTATTAGTAATAATAAAATCGTAACCGACTTTGCTGTTTAAGGTTTAGCAGCCGAAGGGCATATTAAAGCCCTTGCTGTCACCGCTGTCCGTCCGTGCGTTTATCACGGGACTTTAGCTCGTAAACGAAATGCGTTACAGATCTGAAGTTTAGGTATTTGCGTAGGAAGTTGATCCAAAACCGAATATTGTATTAGAAATTAAATTATTTTCCAGAGTTTCCAGAGTTGGATAGTTGTAAGCACTTTAAATTAAAAAAAAAATAAGAAAAACATATAATAATAATAATAATCATCATTTTGACTTCCAATAAATGTGTGTAAACATCTTATATTGAATAAAAACTTTTTGAATTTGAATAAGGAGCCTTTTTTCTTAATCTAGGAAATGGGGGGTCATTTGGAACGAGTTCAAATATGTTGTGGTTAATTTTAAACCATTTTGTTACACTGTATATCTTCAAAACTAAACTTACTTTGGATTAGGAATTTCCGTATTCCATGTAGCATACTTAGCTCTCCCTACCTATAGATCTAGTAAATACTTACACAACACAAATATATTGTGTTGAGGTACGGAGCTTTTTGTGTGCAAGTCCGATTCGCACTTGACCGGATTTTAATATTTCTTTTTTCTCCACCAACTGCTGTATTACGAAAATAAAATTTTATTTCTTTTAATATAAAGTTCAATATAATTACCGATGAAAATTAATTTGATATATTTTGTTTTACGTTTCTGATTTATTTTCACATTTTCATGTCACAAGTTAGATAATAATAATAATAATAATAATAACACACACAATCACAACAACGTCTTGGCCCCAAACTAAGCATTAGCTTGTATTATGGGTACCAAGCGAAGACAACACATACATATAACAACCAAGACCCGGTGCCAGTATTAATATTCATCATATAAATACTGACCCGACCTGGGATTCGAACCCGGGACCTCCAGCTTCGCAGGCAGGGTCGCTGCCCACTAGGCTAAGCGGTCGTAAGATGCAACTAATTATTGCCATAGTATTTTTGGACCTCTGTAAAGCACTTCGGTCGGACCATAGTCGGACGAAGGAAATTGCAGAACACATAGTTTTTTTACCGCTCCTGTGAATATGATACCTTTATCACGCCAATATGCTCTGTGGTTTGAGGAATACAGCAGATGAAAAAAACGTACATCATATATTTTTTTACACGCTACGTATTTTATAAATTGTATGTACGTACAATTTATAAAATACCTAGCGTTTGAAAAAATACATAAAACACATTTACTTCACCGCGTTCGGGGTGGCGGAGGTGTCGACCGAGTCTCGAATCCAATTATGTTCCCGAATTTTCCAGCGAAAACTCGGGTTCAAAGCTCAAGGAGAAATTATTTCCCTAGCCCCTTGGCGAGATGAAAAACGTCGGAGATAGAAAAGAAAAAAAACACACGTCTGTTGACGTTTCTAAGTGGTTTCCTTAAGGAAAGGCCCGAACGCGAGCTTTGAGAGGACGCCATTAAAAAGGAATTGAGATGTTGAGGTAGTATTTTATGTTTAATGGAAATGAATGTATGCGTTATTCCTTTATTTTTTTTCTATGCTTGAATGAATTTGTCTTAATATAATAATAGTAATAATAATAACGTATACACCACAACATCGTCTAGGCCCCAAACTAAGCATTAGCTTGTGTTTTGGGTACCAAGCGAAGACACCACATACATATAACAACCAAGACCCGGTACCAGTATCAATATTCATCATATAAATACTGACCCGACCTGGGATTCAAACCCGGGACCTCCAGCTTCGTAGGCAGGGTCGCTACCCACTAGGCTAAGCGGTTGTAAAAATATAGAATTGATTTAATTGAGAATGACTGCAAAAAAAGTGATTTAAAAATGTTCTAAAATAAGGTTAATAATTTCTTTAAGGGGAAATTGTATCCATTTTTATGATAAAATTCCAAAAGAAATATATTACATACATTATGTAATTTAAATTATAAGCAATTTATAAAAAGTGTTAAAATCCAACTCATGAAGAAAATTTACTATTGTATTAACGAATATTTAAGCAATGGACATAATGTAACAATTTTAAGCATTTAATTAAAATAAAAAAAAGAATGAAGAAAAACATATATACCTATTTAATTAAAATAAAAAAGAGAAGAGTTACTTGTCGGTTCTTCTCCTTCTAGTTTGCCGAACCGGTGTCTAAATCTTACAAATATTTTTAGTTATTTGATATGATTTAAATAATTTACCGTCCCTTTTAAATTCTAAATTAAAAATGAAAAATATGGAACATAGCGGTAGGTATAGCTTGTTACAAGAAATCAAATCAGTGATCTCCATTCATATTGGATCACGTTTGTATAGAAACAAGACAGCTTAGCGCATGTGTGCGTTAGTCTACGTGAACAACTTACTGTTTATAAGTTGCTATAGATATAGATACGTATTTGGCTTTGAAGTGTCGGACCTAGGGACTATGCGCAACGCACTCAGAACTACTCATGTTTTAATTAATTAAATAAAATATTTACTCATATTTTATTTAATTAAAAAAAAATTAACAACCATCCAAAAAATTCTAGGTGTTAGGTATCACCAATAGACGACCTCATTACGTAAATAAAAAATATAGGTTACATTTTCATAATAAATTATTTAATCTACACTGTTATTTTATAACGTTTGGTTGGCTTCTTTGTGCCGACGTGCCCGAGACCTTGAGACTGAAACGGGACGGGAATAGTGACTAGAGTTATTAGTTTTTTTTGGGAAAGGTTTGTGTAGTCATATCTCAATATTTTTCTATAGAACGATATTAAAAGAAAACAAGACGGCCATCGGTTTTTTATCAGAGATCATTACATTAAAATTTAAATGGTTGTTAAAATTTCACCTTGTATATAGCAAGTACTTCTTGCATATAGTTTCCCAAAAATTGGGTGACGTATTATTTTAAAGTTTTTGTTTTTTTTTTTTATTATTTTAAATTTATTTAGACACAAATCACATACCGATTAAATATGAACATTTTTAGATTTTACCTAAATGTGAACTAGTTAGGTATTTACTTTTAACATTTTATTATAAATAGCGCCATCTAACAATATTTTGAGGTAACAGTTGATATCATCCGTCGGCAACAGTACAAAAACTTACGAAATGGGGCTATATTAAATAGTTATACATAAAAACAATTTTTTTTTTTGTTTGCGATTGCGTTTCCAAGAAATAGGTACAACTTTAGTATAGGAAAACTTAAAAAGTAAAACGTTATTTAAATACCGAATTTTATCCAAATCCAAGTGCCAAAAGCTCCCGAAGTCAATTCATATATGTATATACAAGAAGTACTCCGTTTAATAAAATATAGGATAAAGTGAATAATTAGACAATAACTAATTATAGGTTGCACAAAGTAGTTTTTGATAATTACACTGAAAATGTTCTATTGAAGCCAAGTCAAAAAGAATTACCTAAATAGATTTTTTTTTCATAAAAAAAAATAACCGTAATTGTTACCTGAAATATACATGTTTTGCTATAATGACCATCGCAAATTATTGTTTGTGTCTAATTAAAATCGAATAAATCACGTTTTTATTCATGAGCACACCTACACTTGTAGCAAACCACTATTTTTATGTAACTAACAACTCACAATTAGTGTAATACTGTACTACCGTAATAAAAGGTACCTAATCATTTCAACCCAAACACAATAATTAGTAACAAAAAGCTAATATTTAAGCTACACTCATAATAGTGCGAACTTTTGTTTTTAGCAAGTAAATACAAAGGGTAGGTAAATACAGCTTATTTGAATGTAAGCACACAAAAGTAAGCACACACAAACACCCTCGCCATAGTCGCCATCATTTAGAGATTTTTCCTCAAAGAAACTAAGAAAACTGAAAGACAGAACAAGATATAAATTTAAGTTATGAGTGTAAGGGAGATGCAAATAGAAACAGTCGTGCCGCCCACGAAGGTGGTAGTCGTCGCGTTCAATTTACGGTTTTTTTCCTTTGTGTCTTCGATCGCAAATGAAATGAATGTTGGTATAGGATGGTCGTATAGAATAAATGGCCTTGGTCCAAATTTTTAAATTTCCACTGGGAGTAAGTAATTAAAATTAAAAGGAATAAGGTTATGGAATAACCTCTCAAAATATTCATTTTTCTATTTACGAATTTGCCTGATATTTATGAAAATTTATCTGACGTTGAAACTGTCCGAATGACGTCAGCTTATTACTCCGCTTCCCACAGTAAAAACCAAAGCCAAAATAAAAAAAATATTGAGGTAAGTTCACTATGTCAAAAAAAAATTTTAATCCTCATGCATCAATAAAAATATCATTAATTTATTTAGAATAGAGTAAATTAATTTGACAGTAGCATTTGGTATTAATATAGTCATAAATGTCAATTCACAGTATCGAAGTGACATTAAGCAATTTTGCGGGGCTGGTGGGGATTTCTCGGGGGTGAAGAACGGCGCGCCGGGACCTTGCGCACTGAAACTCGGAATAAAGCTGGCCATTTCGCAACAGGTACACACCAGCTAGCTAGAGTATGAGTGGTTAGACGGTAAACGCAGAAGAGGGCTTCTAGTCAATTCGTACTTTTATATTATTTTGTCTAAAGATAATGTAAATAGTAAACAATAAGGACTATTTTATTGATAATTTTTTTGGGAATAAATGACTAAGAAAATTACAGACTCAATTTATTTTTATTTTTATAGAAAAATATAGATTGGTTCATGTTTTCGGAAAAAAATATTTAAAGATCATAATAATATGTTAACAATTTTGAGATATACACAATGCACGGCAGGCGAAGCCACGAGCGGAAGGCGAGTCTGGTAATTATGTTGGTCAGACTGTAACATAAATTAATTTACAATTTTTGTTTATTTCTGGTCTAATGAACTTGGACCAAAATTCTTAATATGTTAATATGATGGTCTTTATATTTTTTTCCGAAAACATAGACCGATCTATATTTTCCCATAAAAATAAAAATTAATTAAGTCTGTAATTTTTGTAGGCCATAGTTTAGCTTGTCAACAACCATGGTAAGGCCTGTGTTTCTGCATGTTTGTGAACGGCATTCCATTTTTTTAGATAAAAAGTAGCCTATATCATTCTTCAGCTTATAAACTATATTTATGGAAAAATTTATAGCGGTCCCGGTACCACTGAGTAGTCCACGCGAGCGGGGCGGCCCCAGGCAGAAAACTAGTTTGAAAATAAAATTGTAGCAAACGTCACACGCTGATAGTATAGCTTTCTATAGCTGAAAGAATTTTTAAAATCGGTTTAGTAATTTTTGAGTTTATCCGTAACAAACAAAAAACAAAATCCTTTCCTGTTTATTATATTAGTATAGATTATATTCGATGCAAGTATTTCAAGTATGCAAGGCGTGTCGTAATAGCCCAGAGCGCAACGAACCTGTCTCAAATTTATAAGGCCATAGGGCCATGGTTCGAATCCGGGCGTGTACCAATGAGTTTTTCTGACTTAAGTACATTAACTATCACCGACTCCGTGCCTCGGAGAGCACGTTAAGCGGTCGGTCCCGGGCGCTGTCAATAGATGGCGGTCGTTACAATCCCCAACCCGCAGTGGAGTAGTGTGGTGGATTTAAGCTCCAAACCCCCTCTTCACCCTGGGGGAGGCCTAAGCCCCTGCAGTGGGGTAAAATGGGCTGATGATGATGCAAGTCACATACGGAATCATTATGCGTAGTCCGAGTCGCGTAAACCTATTGTCGTAAACACAGCAAATCGGTCAGTTTACCCCAAGACTAATAAGAAAACTATCGACGCAATTTACACAAAAACGCCATAAATTGAATTTCGCAACAATGTAACATCGGTTGACAGATGGTGAAGCCATTTAGAATTACCGCGTTTATACTAAATGGTACATTGTGTATTTATGTTACAAAAGTTACAATACTTTTATGTCGGCGATTGACTTGTAACGTCGTTTTGGGATGATTAGATTATGCTCTGGGCAAACTTTTTTAAGAAAAATGTAACATTGTTGCATTTTCGGGGGAAATGACGATTCCTATTTTGCATTTTTGTACTTAAGTACTTAATAACATATGAGTATAATTATTTGAAATTATACTTATATCTATATTTTTTTATTACGACAATTTTAAATAATTTCGTATTCGGGTTTTCAAATACTTATAGATACTTAGGTCTATTAAAACTATACTTACAGAAGTTAGTTTGTTGAACCATGCATTCTGATGCATTCCAAAGTAGTCAAAAATGTGTCTCTTCTGTTTTAATATTACAACCATAGAGTTATAAACACTAAAAAAAATTGTGCCCACGTCTTAAAAAACACTTACAACCAGAATCGGTTTGAATAAGATATATTGAGATGTTTTTAATTATTATTTTTTTAATTATTATTTAAATTTCAGCTATAAACGTTCAAGTTTTTACTGTGTGTAGTACGAATAAGGTGACAAAACAAAATGTAATATGAAATGTAATATGCCGTATCAATTTGATATGAGTGTGAATTTGAGTAAATATGAAAAGTGCACGAATAAAGGACTACGAGTTCTCTGTCTCTAGTATCGTACGGCAAAATACGCGAAGACCAGCTTTCGATAAGATTCTTCTGGAAAGCGCTAGACCTTTTGAACCATGCTATGTGTATGATTCTAAAAACAGAAAATAATTTTGAGGATCAACTTACCTCCATTTAAAATCTAATAACAAATATTAAACTTCTTTAATAGTAGAAATATGTGCGCGACTCTAAATCTTAACAATAGGCAAATTTTTGTTTTTGGCCGTGACAGACAAAAAGTGATCCAAATAAAGTCATATCATCATCATATCATATCTTATCAGCCCATTATGCCGCACTGCAGGGACTTAGGCCTCCTCTCGTAATAAGGGTGTTTGGAGCTTGATCAACCACACTGTTGCAGTACTGGTCGGTGGATTTTAACGACTGCCATCTGATGATGGCAACCGGGACCGACAGCTTAACGTGTAGCGATGGACCAAGGAGGGGGTAGAGGTTGCAGTAATAACACGTATGACTTATGTGCTAAGGTTGTAATGCAACTAACTTACTTGCTAACATGCATGTACAAATACGCTAACGACTAATATTACGCGCTACATACTACAAACGTGCTCTTCGAGGCACGAAGTCAGTGCTAGTTATGTACTTGGATCACTCATTGGTAGATATATGTCCGTTTCTGAGATTTCAACCACTACCTTCTAAACAAGAGGTAGATTTGCTACCACTGGGCTACTATGACATCATGATTTTGAGGTACGGAACCCTGAAGAAGGTGATCGACCAGCGGAACAACCTGAAGAATTATACGCAGAACGAGAACAGTGCAAAACGCTGTACTTTAGTTTGATCATCGCTGCTCGCGAGCTGCTGGATAAAAGTCGCCAGGCTTTCGCAGAGAAAAATATATCGGAGGTAAGCTTTCATGATGCCCCTACTGCTGTATCAAGCAAGTCATGTGTTAGATTGCCAAAAATAGAATTACCTCACTTTGTTGGTCGTTATCAGAATTGGCTGGAATATAGGGATACATTCATATCTTTGATTTACAACAATGCAAATATTGATAACATTAATAAATTTCATTATTTAAGAGCCTCCCTTCAAGGAAGTGCAGCATTAATAATCAGAAGTTTAGATTTCAAAGCCGAAAACTATGTTATATCCTGGGAATTACTTTGTCAGATATATGATAATAAAAGATTACTAGTTAATTGACATGTCCAAGCTTTATTTAATATAGAACAAATATATAAGGAGTCCAGTAAATCACTACGACGAAAAGTAGACATAACTAATAAAAATTTAAGGTTGATGATCTATTTGATGTCCACTAAATTGCAGGGTGTCACATTAAAAGAATGGTTAGAACATAGAAACACTTTCACTGACCCCCTCACATTAGAAATTATGATCAAGTTTCTCACAAATAGGGTAGATCTGTTAGAAAATTTAGAAGATTTGGAAAACCTGAAGTTTAAAAAAGACTCACCAGAAGGCAGAGCTAAAAGTTTCATCGTGTCCACAGGTAATTACAAAAATATCACCTGCCCATTATGTCATCAAGAACATTACTTATTTAACTGTCAAACTTTTAAGAACCTATCTGTTGATTTACGAATAAATAAAGCTAAAGATCTTAAAGTCTGTCTTAATTGCTTACGTATAGGTAAAAGTACTGTCAGATCTTGTATCAAATGTTGTAGATGTTTCAGAAGTAGGACTGTACAACCTGTAGTGGGTAATCTTCCAGTAGAACGGGTTTAATTAGAATTCCCATTTCTACAAACGAGGGTTGATTATTCTGGGCCAATCATGATAGCTAACTGTATAGGCCGAGGATGTCAACTTATCAATTCGTACATCTGTGTTATTGTCTGCTTAGCGACGAAGGCGGTGCATCTGGAGCTTGTTTCAGATAACATAATAATAATGATAAGGTATACATGAACAACAACGTCTAGGCCCCAAACTAAGCATTAGCTTGTGTTTTGGGTACCAAGCGAAAACACGACATACATATAACAACCAAGACCCGATACCAGTATCGATATCCATCATATAAATACTGACACGATCTGAGATTCGAACCCGGGACCTCCATCTTCGTAGGCAGGGTCGCTACCCACTAGGCTAAGCGGTCGTCAAAAATCTTACAAAAAGATCTTACTAAAGAAGCTTTCGTGGTGGCTTTATCTAGATTTATTTCTCGCAGGGGAAAACTGAAAACCAACTTCTCAGACAATGGTACAAATGTAGGTACTTTCAATGAGCTTTTAGCGCTCGTAAAACAAAGGTTTTCATGTATCACCGAAGAGCAAGGTATACAATTTTCATTTATTCCTGCATACACTCCTCATTTTGGTGGTCTATGGGAGTCTGCAGTTAAATCAATAAAATACCACTTGAGACGTATTTTAGGTCTAATTCAACTAACCTATAAAGAAATGGCAACATGTTTGATACAAATTGAAGGTATTCTAAATTCTAGGCCTCTTACTCCACTGTCTAGTGATCCCTCAGGCCTTATCCCTCTCACACCTGCTCACTTCCTAATTGGACGATCTTTAGTTTCAGTGCCTCACGAGCAGACGACCAACGCTAGAATTTCGAGCTTGCAGCGATTTCAACAAATAGAATATCTAAAGCAACATTTCTGGAGTCGCTTTTCAGAAGAGTATATTTTGTGGCTCCAACAAAAGACTAAATGGCACAAATCAACAGAAGACCTCCATGAAAGGACATAGGTCATTATCAAAGACAAGATGGCGCCGCCATTGATGTGGCTTCTGGGTCGCATTGTCCGAGCGCTACCCGGGACCGATGATGTAGCAGGAGTTGCTGATATCAACACAAAGAAGGGTATCGTACGCCGAGCTTATAACAACATCTGTCCATTACCGCTGTCGTCAGTTGACCCAATACCCAAGACAGTTACCAATAATTGAAGAGACTTCAAGGGGGGAGTATGTTGGCACACAACGAAATATTTCATATGTTGCCGCTTGCCGCGCCCTCCACCACAGCGGCGTAAACAAGAAACTTCACTTCTCATAACACCGCCGTTAACGACGAATCATATTTGTTATCTGTTATAACTCTTTATATTAAATCAGTTTAAATACAATCCACTTATTTCATTTAATAACGTCCTAAACACATACTATAGCTATATAGTCGGTGTATGATGGGGAGTTTTAGTCCGAGTTTCAGTGCGCAAGGTCCTTGCGCGCCATTTTTTACCCCCGAGAAATTCCCGCACACCGGTTTCAACCCCCCTAAAAAGCGAAATGTCACTTCTGTACTGTGAACTGACATTTACGACTTTATTAAAACATGATTAAAACCAAATACAGTTCTAATCAACCTTTATGACAGATGTGAACATAGGCAAAAGTCGCGTCGCAGTAACCAGTTTTAGGTGTAGCGGGACGTAGTGGAGCGAGGGGCATATGACTAAACCTACGCAAGCATGCATAAAGCGTTTTATTCCGATCCGCCGTAAAGTTTGATTGGAACTTTACTACTGTCAAATTATTTTATTCTATGTTCCTACTTCTATGTCGACAAGTCATAAAACCGCGGTAAAGCTCGCTTGTCTATTACCCCCTTTAAAAAAATGTCTTTACTTATGCTGAAGCAAGTTCTGAATAAGTATTACGTAGGTTTTAGAGAACAGCAAGTATTTTCAGTGGTTTTCAGGCTCAACGATTATTGTTAGCGTGCGTCACGACACGGTAGCGTCGACCGCCTCCTTAGCTACTTTAAGATTGACAGCAAACAAAGTCTACTAAACAAGTTATACGGTGATTTAATTTTTAATATAAAAAATATGGACCACAAAAAACTCATGAGAAATTAAATAGCATCAGTCGATCGCAGCACCGATCACGTATAACCGGTGTAGTCTAATAAACAATCTTGCATTAAGAGAATATACTAAGAGTTAATTATTGTTCGTTTGCGTATTCCGTGTGATAAATTCTATGCCCCCTAAACTGTTTTTCAATTGACTGATATCAAATTATTTTCTTGAATGACAGTTCTTTATAAAAAGTACCAATAACGTTGCTAGATGGCACTGACGAACTGCTTGGTTGTCAAACGCAATTGACAATGTGGTCTGTGGTGTTAGTTGTGGAAAGTTTAAAGTTTTTTAGTCTACCTTTATTTATAAAATAAAAACAGAAATATATAACTTTATAAAAATACTTGAAACAAACAAAATATTGGTGTGAAATACTTTTAGTTGACAAGCAGCAGTGACGACAACCAATGAGAACGTAGATGAGTTTTTTCAAAATGGCGCACGTGGAACGTCGTGGTTTCTGGCGATATTTTGAAAAAGCTCCATAATAACTGTACTACGCTGCTTATTCTTGTTATTTTTTATTAAAAATACGAACAGAATACTCGACTCTGGCGAAATTGCTTTAAATGCAGAGAACGCCATAACTAAGAAGAAGAAGAAGAGAACGTAGATTTCAATCAAATCAACTGACGCGATATTGACAGTCACAATGATCAGTAGGTACGCCATCTACTTTCAGCGATAACAACTAAACTTAGACAACCTCCCATTCTGAAAGATACATCGACAACTTGATAGATTGTTATGTAACCGTAACTTAAAATACGGATCACCGAACTTTGATTGCAGCAGACTAGAAGGCGCACACTTAATAAACTCAAAGCCAATAAAATTCGTCAACTTTATTTAGTTGAAATTTTGTTATTTGTATCTATTTTTCATTCAGTATAGTAGGTATGTAACTATTTGTGACGGGTAATGTAAGTACACAAGGATCTAGACGCAACACGATATCTAGGTGAGCCTTAAACTTGTCCCGCCCAACTCCTTTCTTCATCCTATGACTTAATTGTGATAACCTTAGTTCTCGAAGTAAACGCCCAGCATTACTCCTCTATTGAACTAACTCAAAACTCGGTGATGGCGGATATTTATTTTTATGTCACGTTACGTTACTGCTGACACTGTCCAGTTGTTGAGTGTCTCAACAACCACAAAACAAAATATTTTACAAACAATTAATTTTAATTTTAAAAAATATAACTGAAAAATCGGAAATTTAGACCCGTGCCACGCATATATCTATTCAAATATAAAAAGTTTTCAATTAACGCTGTATTCCCGCCAAACTGTTAAGCAGTTGGTTGAAAATGGTGCTGTAAAATTATCATACACATCACAAAATAAATCATACATCCCAAAACAAATGGCTCATTTAAAAAAAAAATATAAACTATTCTATATCTGGACTATTGTAATGTTTTTTTTTTATTTTACGAATGCATTTTCAAGAAATAATCAATTACTAAAAATTTATAACTAATGACGTCACTACTGTTTTGTTCTACGTATTGCACTTATTTGAATGGCCGTTGACCGCTGCATGTCTAAAAAAATTTCATTCTTTTTCTGTTGAATCAGTACACCCATTTCTATAGATATAAAAATGTTTAAGCCGTTTTGCAATGTCCATTCTAGTACTAACACGATATATATTCAAATAATTCTCTAAGCTTGTCGAGTGAACTACGCCGTATCTACACGTTAATTTGCGTTGCGTTCCGCCACCCTGAAACCGCCAGACATTTCGTGTACCCCAGGACAGGTGATTGGCTGTGCGTGCGCGTCACTCAAGCGCTGTGGGTTGGAACTCTGTGTAGCTCTAAGGATTAGCATCAAGTCTAGATAATTTATCTATAGGTTTCAAAATAGCTTTCTCCTCACGACAGTCTTTATGAAAATTCAATCAGCGTCAATGTGACAAGTATACACTTATATAGAAAAAAGTGAAAAAATAGGCATATTTAATAATTGGCAATCAATAAATAAAATTTTTTTTTGTTTGTATCACAATTTCACTAGTTTTTTTGAGTGGTTATCAAAAGCCGTTGAATGAAAAAAAAACCCAAATTAATAGTGTTTTCCAATAGCTATATTTTTGACTTAGCTTTTTGCCCGCGGCTCCGTTCGCGTGGACTACACAGTTCTCCTGGGACCCCTTCTCCGGGATAAAAGAAGCCTATGTCACTCTTCAGCTTATAAACTGTATCTACGCAAACAATTATAGTGGTCTCGGTACAACTGTAGTCCATGCAAGCGAAGTCGGAGGCGGAAAGCTAGTTAGAAAATAAAATATAGCCCATGTTACTTGTTGATAATTTAGCTTTCTATAGGAGAAAGTGTTTTTCATATCAGTTTAGTGATTTTTGAGTTTATTCGTAACAAACAAAAATCAATTTTTTATTTTCTTAAGACGTATTAAATAAAGAATTACTTTTAAACAAAGAAGCTAGTGTCTTCGTGGAACATCAACACTTTTGTAATTATATTTTTTTTTAGTATAGAAATTTTCGAATTTAATTCTACTAGTGATTATAGGACAGAGTATTTTTTCAATACATGTATAGGCGTAATAACTTTGTATACAAAGTAGGTAACGTAAAATTCCAAATATAGTGAACAACATTTTGGCTTACCCTAAAACAGCTCAAAAGATAATTAACCTCAACTAACCGAAACAGTTGTGCGAAATATAAATTTTTGGACCCCTCCCTATTAGGTCCTCTGGGAGGGCCCTGAGGGACTAAAAGAGGGGCCTTTAATCACATATAGTTTAGGGCATACGATGACATACGACACGTCATTCGATAGATGTAAAAACGATTTGTTGAAGTTTTAAATAGCTCCGCAACTGGCAGGTAGTTAAATGGGCTATGGAACCTTTTGTCTAAAATTGTTACTAGAATACAGAAAAAAACCAGTCAAGTCTGTACTACCTAAGTATATTGTATTTAGTTTAAGATTTTTTTTTTCAGTGACGAGAACGCCTGACAGAAAAGTACCATTTTCCTTTTTACATACCACTCTACAAATATCTCAGGAGTCTGCAAAATATCAAGATTTTAGTTTTAGAATCCAAGAAAATTAGAGGAGAAAACCATTTTTATTCAAATTTTTGATATTATTAATACTAAACCTTCTCTACAATACCTCATAAGGTATTTACTGAAAACAACTTTATTTAGGAGACTTACCCACGACCCAACTGCGTTAATAAGACAATGCTTAAAATTTAAAAAAATAGACACAACTCTACAAACTGTACAGAAAGTTGGCAGAAATAATTCAATTAAAAAAAATTTCAAGTTCATACTGGGTAAAAAATGCATGGATCTGGGACAGTCAAAGTTGTGATTTTAAAAATAAATTATTTACAAAATGACGACTAATAGTGAATTTAATGTTGGTAATAATTTTAGACGGCTAATATTTAATACTTTTAGAGATATTTATAACTAAAAAAATTAATAATAAAAATATTTTTTTTTATTCTGATCATATTTTTCTATAAAATTTCGACAATGTACCAGCTGTTAAATAAATTGGAACAACGAGAAAGAAAATTCCAATTGACCAACTAGTTTAACCAACAATCTATTTAACAGCAAACATTAAAATTTAATTCTTAATTGGTAAATAAATAAATAATTCAGATATTATTTTCTTATCAAAAATAATGTCATCTAGGAATCATTATTTATTTTGAGAATTTTAATCCTTGTCAGAAAACCCTAATCTGAACTTAAACTGTCAGTTAGGTATAACAGATAGTTGTTGTGAGTGATGGTCAGGATTACACTACATCTGGCGACAAGTGCGATACAAATAAATAGCCCCTGCTTCGTCCGTTGATCGCTGAAATGAGCGCAATATGCGCGCGCGACAAACGTCTCTAGAGACTAACTTGAAACTAGAAATGTTTGGATATGATATATTAACGAAAAAGTGAAATTTATAAATTAAAACCCAATGGCGTTTTTTGACCATGATGTTGATGTGGCGAGAAATATATTATTAAAGTAAAAATTGCTAAATGGTAAGTGCTAAAATTTTTTATGATTTAACGGAAATGTCAATTTATTTTTAAAGAATGAAAAAATAACGGGAAAAAAATAAAAATATAAAAGAGGAGAAAAAAGTTATAAGAAATAAAATAAAAACCACTTTACAATACAACACAAATAAACAGCCTCCAATACGCACAGGATCAGCCCAAGCTGTTATGGCTGTTTTTCTGTAGTAAAGGCATTGTAATTTCAATAAAAAAAAAAACTGTTTTTATAATGATTTGTTTTGAAGCCGAAATAATAAACATAGTAGCCCACGGAGGCGTTTTACAACATAAATACAAATCAACCATAAAACAATGATATTATACAATAATATAAACTACCTTATCCAAAACAGTCTGTCGTCTAGCTCAATGTAGTCCCATTGGTACGCCCCAAAGGACACAGGCGGCGGGTCGCTTTGATTTATTTGCTCAGTCCTCTATTGTCGACTCAAATTAATGGGCGAGCGTTGTATGTTTAGAAGTAATCGCGGTGTCGCCACTTGTTTGCACTACCTTTATTTATTGTTTAAACAAAACGAGCTGGTTAACAACGCTTTATTTAAACAATCCCAAATATATAACTAGGTATCCTAGTGTCTGATTGGAATTTGTTGTCTATGCCAAAATATATAAGCAATATCACCACTACATATTATAAAAGAAAGTTCCTCCGGCCGCGTCTGTCTGTCTGTCGACTGGGAGCTTTCATCGAAAATGCTATCTAATCCCTTTGAGATAACAAAACAATATATGGAGGAATTGTTTTTCATTTATAGGTCCAAAGAAAAGTCCGCGATGCCATACGTCTATCTATTTTTCAAGGATAGCTCACTATACCCATTTTAATGTTTAAAAAAATGGTCACATAAAATGTGGTAATTGGAAAGTTAGGTACATGGATACGATATTATTCGTTACCAAATTAAATATGTTTGTTACTTTAAGTATTTCATATACAGTACATTATAATGAGCGCGTCCTCTTCAACAAAATTATGTATCATACGCTATTTCACACGCAAGAGTATACCGAACCGATGACTTTTTTTTTAATTTTGGGGGGGTATCTATTATTACCGGAGATATAACAAAGTTTCTATTTTTACGACCCGCTCATGCCTCATGAGTTATGTAACCGAGTGACGTCACAGTACGATTTATTTTAAAAATTCGTATCTTCGACATTTTTGTAGATATCAATAAAATTCTTACACTTAATAGTTTTTCTTAATAAATATAACATATCTCTATAAAATGCAAAAATGACATGATTCGCTCATGTAAAACTAAAATCTGTGACTAAAATATTATACTGCTTGAATTTATTTTGACGCGCGATAGTTTTAATTTTGCGATAACTCCATTGCAGTTATAAACATGCGTGGTAATATTTTAGTTTTTTTTATGTATATATATATTTTTTATTTTTTTAATATTTGCAGAATTTTAAATAAAATATATGGAAAATATTCTAAGTAAGATGAAAATATATTACATTTAAATCTAACTAAATCTTAATCTTAATGATAGGAGTACGACACTGTGACAGAAAAAAAAATGTAGGCATAATTATATGCTGTGCTACGCTAGTAGGTAATTATTATTGAATAAGACGTACATACGAAGATGTCATTATAATTAACAGAAAACTATGCAATTCTTAAGAACTGGCCAAGTGTGAGCGGAAGTAACGCCCTCAGGGTTCCGTACTGTTATATTACCAACCCACCGAAAATGTTAAACATTGAGCTTTCTAGAAAATTCCGAAACTGCAAAACCTTATTTGTTATAAAATGTTTTTACTTTACATTTTTCGATCGATCGATAATATACTATCATACCGAATAAAAGTATGTACGGCAATACCTAATGATACCTTCGATTATATACTGTATAGATACAGAGACGGCGTCAAAAAACTAAAAAAAATAACACCTAACAGTTCGGTTATAAGTCACCCACACAGAGACGGTTTGCACATGGTTAATGCGGCGTTGCGAGAGTATGTGAACAGTTGAGTCATAGATACAAGCAAGATGGCATTGTACTTATTGCAAGGGTCCATCTAGACATTATTTAATGACTTATGGCATTCTGCTTTGGGGACACGCTGCCAATGTTAATACAATCTTCGTGTTGCAGAAGCGAGCTGTTCGAGCAATTTATAAACTAGGACCTAAAGTATCACTTAGAGAAAAGTTCAAGGAAATTAATGTAATGACATTGCCGTCTCAATGTATATTTGAAAACATAATGTACGTAAAAAAAATTGTATTGTTTAAAAAAAAATTGTAATCGGCATAATGTTAGTACAAGAAACAAAGATAAACTTGCTAATCATGTCAGCCGCCTCAATAAAATCACGAAATGTTTTAAAGGGCAATGTATACGCTTTTACAATAAGATCCCAGCTGACATTCAATTTAAAACTACAATAAAACGAAAGCTTTATGCAAAAGCTTATTATAAAGTATCAGACTAAATAAAAATCAATGGGTGTAATCTGCTTGCCTATCAGTTTGTTTCAATAATATTATTCTTTAAGCACTTATTGTTAAAAAATGTTTATAATTTTGTTAAAAAGAGCGTCCCTCAGTTTCTTGCGTATTCTTCTGAGAGGAACCAGTAATTTTTGAATGCGCCTTTGTGGTGACGTCCTTCCACAAAGTAATAAAATTCACTCTTATGACGTATTTCAAGATTATGTTACATAACTACGAAATAAAGATATTTTGATTTGATTTGATTTTTCTAAATAAAGCTTAGGATTTAGTTATTAGTGTATTTTTCAACTGAATATTTACACATTTATTTTCTATATAACGTAAAATTAATAAGGAGTATTATTTTTTAGAATTTCCACTAAAAATCTGCTGATTCCTGTGGCGAATATTAAAAATAAATCAAAAATTTCAACAATATAAAGTCCTCGTATGTTCCTCGTCTACATCCGTGGGATATGCAAATAAATCGCACCGATTTCGCATTTATAATTCAAATCCGACCGAACTTAGCGCATTCCCTCCAAAACGTACCCGCAATTGACGTCCCGACGCGCACAACCCCCCATGCGCTTTGTGCGCTCGACGTGAATGCTGCACCTAATCTCGGCCACGCGACACACACGCGGCTCACCCTGCACACGACAGAACATGTATGGAGGTGCTTTATGAAACGAACTGTCAACCTTCATATAAGCAAACTAAAGTCTATTCTATTTTCAACCCGATACGATTTAGAGTTGACTGTCAGAATCTGGCAATGTTGCCGTTTTCGAAATGGAAATTCGCGCCAAAAAGCGTGTCTTTTATCTTAACTGATTGGATAATCTGTGCTCAAATGTTATGGTATAATGTAACGGAAACGGGAATATAATCTGCGATCTACTGATTAAGTTTTCTGGTGGCTGTCGGGAAATTATAGTGGTTTTTTTGTGACGTGTCCAATGTTCGTATCAGATTACCATTGTTGCGAATGTTTCGGACGAAATTGTCTATGGCTTGTGTAATTATTGGCTACATTTTTCGTTTTCTATACAAATTTCGGGAATTATAGCATTTCTTTGACTATTTAGTTTATTAGGGACGATATTTATATATAACCGATGTTTATTATAATCGTGGAAGTAATATTGCTTTCCGAGTTTTATTCTATTTATCGACTGACCGATTGACTGAGTGGTTAGAAATCCTAACTGTAGAACCAAAGGTCGCAGGTTAGATTTTCGTTCGGGACAAATATTTGTGTGCATGTCTATTTGTTCCATGTCTGAGTGTAAAATATCTATTATATATGCATATACTTTGATTATGTCTAGATAGAAAGTCGGCATCAAAAACATATACAAATATATAAATGTCACCTAACTGTTAACAACGAAAGTTTATACTGAAATGCGCGCGAGCGGAGCGACTCTGCCGTCTCGCCATCTTTTGACGGCACAGTTCTAACCGTAGCGCGTAGGTTCTAATAAAAAATTAATAAATTGAATAAATATAGATTTGATCAAGTTTTTATTATGAAAGAATTACCTATATTGAATTAAAAACAACAGTAATTTAAAAGCTTTTTTCATGGAAAAAAAGCCAGTAAAGAATTAATAGAATTCTGGAAAATGGCGCCAGATAATTTGAAAACTATAAAAAACTGTGCTTTTTATTATGAGTCTTTTTGTTCAACATATAACTGCGAGGCTTATATTCATTAATTCAAATATATTACTCAAAAATAATACTTACGCAAAAAATAAATATCCTACCCGTTTCTCTGATTTCCACCTGGAAATTGTATCAATAATCGCTTGTTCAAGAAAAGAGGCGAACATTAGTGAATTGGTGAAAACCCAGTGACATCAAAAATCACATGATCACGATGGTTGTTTTCTGTTGCCAAAACTATTATCTTTGCTTGACTTTTATTGAATGCATGTTTTTTGTACTAAGTATGTAAAATTTTTAACTCAGTTCGCCGCATTTGCTGCCCCTTGAAAAATTACTTTCCATTTGGCACTTAGAACTAAAAGTTTGAAGATCGCTGTAGTATGGCGTAGCGAAAATATGTGATCTATTGAGTCACACACACAAGTATGTGTGTGACTATTTCCGAAACGTAACGTCCCTTTAATTTAACTCGTTTAATTTTATTACCCTGTAATATCTACTGCTTTTAACACACACAAGTATGTAAAAGCCTACGCCTGTCATTTTTGTTGACATGATACTGCAAGGGTCCATGCAGACATTATACATATAATGAAACATGCAAATATTATAAAGAATAGTATCTTTATCAGTTATCTAGTACCTATCCTGGAGACCTATAAGAACAGGTGCGACCTAGTTTAGGCTCCAGACTCCCACAATTAGCTGTATAGTCTTTATGTCTTTTAGTTATGAGAAATAAATCTATACTATAATATTATAAAGCTGAAGAGTTTGTTTGTTTAAACGTGCAAATCTCAAGAACTACTGGTTCAAATTGAAAAATTATTATTGTGTTGGATAGTGCATTTATCGAGGAAGGCTATAGGCTATATAACATCACGCTACGACCAATAGGAGTGGAGCATCAATGAAAAATGCTGCAAAAACGGGAAAAATTATTCCTTTTGAGAGCTTCCGTCGCGCGCGCTGCGTAAACGGTTGATATTATGCAAAAATCATGTATTACGGAATGGTTCCCCTTTAAAAGTTCTAACCAAAAGTTTGCAACATCATATGTGTATCTTTTAAGGTTAACTCACTATAACCTTTTTAATGACAATCAAATTTGTTCTAACATAATATACTATTTGCGAAGATGTTTTTTAAACGTGATATCAAATTAAATACGTAAAATTTCTTAAGCATTTCATGCATATTACATGCCCTTACACCATATAATTTAAATTAATATCTTAGCAGTTTTTATCGAAATATGAAAACTATAGCGGGAGAAAATAAATTCGCTATCTGTCCCTGTTCGTTAACTTTTTACTTCAAACCACGCAATAGACTTTGATACGGTTTTCAGTAATATCTTATTTTCTTATTATCTTATAATCTATTAATCTATATAATAGAAATACTTATTATAAAGCTGAAGAGTTTGTTTGAATGCGCTAATCTCTGAAATTACCAGTCGGATTTGAAAAAAATCCTTTTTGCCTTTGGTAGCCTGAATCTAGCGGAGGGTTATAGGCTATATATATGAAAACGAACTGTCGAATCGGCTTCGGCCAAAACGGTTTAAACGATTTTGATGAAACTTTACACATATGGAAAAGATGTAGTCAACTTTTTGTATGTCTGTTTGTGTTTGTATATCCATCTGTCTAAACCGATTGTAATGAAACATCACAAGTGTGAAAATAATGTCATCAAAACTAACAAATGTTACTTTTTGTTTGTCTGTCTGTCTGTACGTGTATCTGTCTATTTGAGCTAATCTCCAAAACGGCTAAACAGATAATAAGGAAACTTTGCAGACGGGAAAGAAGGTTGTTAAGAGATTTGACATTAGCTACTTTTTGTCCGTCGGTTTGTCTGTACGTCTCTGTGTCTATTCAATTCAGTTTTATCTATTCGAGCTAATTTCCAATACGGCTTAACATATATTTTAATGAAACTTTGCAGACGTGAAAGAAGGTTGTCAAGAGTGTCATAAGCTACTTTTTGTGTTTGTTTATCTGTCTATCTATTTGTCGTCTGTCCACACTGAACTATCAACGTACAGCCAAAATTACTAATTCTAGGAAGCTTAAATTTGGAACATAGGTTTATTTTATCATGTGAACATAAAGTTAAGAAAGGCTTTTTTAGACATTTCAAACTTAAGGATGGGAATGAAGGACTTAAATAATGACGTGTTTCAGGGTTTTTAGATTTCCACCTTTCAAGGGTGGGAAACGGGAGATGAAGAAAAGGTCCTGGTTATGCTGGACTACTCGCGGGCATTTGACTGCTTGAGTATACCTGTTCTCATAGCAAAACTGTCGTACTACGGTTTTACTGAAGACTCGTGTAAGTGGTTCGTTAACTACTTTAATAACAGAGAGCAGATAGTTGAATGTCTCAATGACAAAGGTAATTTGATGCAGTCTAAACCGTTAAAACTTACAAGGGGTGTAATTCAGGGGTCAATACTAGGTCCACTACTGTATTCAATATACACAGCTGACCTACTTACTACTGTATCTCATAGTTTTGCCCATATGTACACGGATGACACCCAGCTGTATATGCACATGTTGCCAAACGTCGAGTCAATTAATAAAGCCGTGCGTAATATCAATGCAGACTTAAAAGCTATCGTAAACTGGTCGAACAAGCATAGCTTAATGATCAATCCTATTAAAAGTATGTACATAGTTCTCGGTACCAAATCTCAAGCCCAGACGATTCGTAAATTCCTCGACAGTATAGTGGTGGCAGATCGACCAATATTAGAGTCGCTAGAAGTACGAAATCTCGGATATATATTAGACAGTCAATTGAAGTTTGAAGCTCACGTTAGAAATAAGGTATCAAAATGTTATGCCGCTCTTAGGACTATTTACAAGCTCCGTCCGTTTTTATGCCCCAGCGTTCGCAATAAGTTATGCGACTCGTTGGTACTTTCGCATTTGGAATATGGTGATGTAGTGTATGGCCCATGTCTACTTAAAAAAACGCAAAAGAGTGTGCAGCGCGTACAAAACTCTTGCATTCGTTTTCGTCAGCACGTGGCGCGCAGAGCTCGGATTACGCCAATTCTGAATGAAAAAAATATCCTAAATATGCTAAACAGACGAACTCTTAAACTGGCTATCATTATGTTTAACCTCCGTAAAACTGGTTGCCCTCCGTACCTTGCTGAAAAAATTGCCTGGGCCCAGGAAACACGAGCAAGGACGGCCATAAAAAGAAACAATATTTCTATAGTTCGGTCTTTTAGGTTAGCTACTTTCAGGGGTAGCTTTAAATATGCGTCATCGAAATGCTGGAATAATTTACCCCCACCAGCGAGAAACGCCAGTTCACTATATGTTTTTAGACGAATTGTTAAGGCTCACTTATTGGATATTCAAAAAAAAGATCTCACAAGCTGCTAAATTGCATTAAAATGTGTGATTTCAATAAAATTTTGGACTTGAGTTATTGTAGTTGAACTCTGTGGGTCGTAATCTGACCTCTACCCGGCCCTGCCTCGGACTCACTAAGCCATGACGGGACCCGTATCTTGCTCCCTTCTATGTATGCGCGATTCAGTGAGCGAATCTTCACGAGGCATACGATTTTTTTATATGTATTTAGTATTTAAGTTTGTATTTAATATTATTTTTAAATTCTTAAAAAATATTCGATTGCTTGCATGTCTGGATATACCCACGCGATACAATGACAAGAAAAATACCTATTTGCTTTTATATGCTACTGTATGTCAAGTAGCATATGAACTACTGCACGGCCAATACACTCTCGCTGTGCAATACTTACTTGTATTTACTGATCGGGCACCTACTAACCGTCTCTGTGTCTCTGTTTTTGTCTCTGCGTTGGTCACGCATAACTGAACAGTGACGTGATATTTCTATTTATCTACATTTCTGGCGCCAAATTTCTGTCTGGACATGTATGTGATCGGAGTGTGTAGTGATAGTCTGTATAATTTTATGTATATGATATTTATTTTCGGGATCGGCAGAATATCAGCGATGGTCATGTTCGCCAGCGGCTGACCATCATTAGGCTGAGTCGATTCCGTTTGCCACCAATTTTGTAAGCTTCATAAAGAATAAGCTTTTTTTTTAAGAATTTCTGTAACTGCTTTTTTGGTTTTTGGCAATAAATGATTTTATTATTATTATTAATTGTATTGGTTTTCTTTAAAGGGTGGAAGGGGAATGAAAATTGAAAGTTTTAATGGGTGTAACCAAAATTGGTTCCAGCAAAAAGTACGTATAAACCATCTCGAACGTTAATTGTACCTATAACAGGAATTTGTAGTCTACGCAAGCGAAGCTGCGGGCGATCGCAAGTAAATAAATAAAAAAAAATACGACCATAATACTTATTTACTTTGGGACTAGATGGCACTATGTAGGTACTATTATTATTTTGAACTCTATAGGGTAAAAGAAGGTTGGATGAAAATGGGAAGAAACCCACATATCAAAAGAAGTCTCAAACTAAATTTGTTTTTTATAGCACCGTGCAAAGGATGGTTAAAGGTGTAAAACGAATTTGCCATTTTCTTCCTTCAAAAGACAAACACTACTCTTCAGTGATTTAATAGGTTGACATATAGCTGTCAAATACCTTTTTTTTGGCGGCAAAATGTTTTTTATAAATAGTTTTCAAAATGATTCGTTGTGCAGCTATTAAGTTGCTAAAATATAGGAATCCACTTATGCCTGAATTATCTTATATGTAAACTATGGAAAACTATGGAAAAAAGCTTTTTGAAAGAATGTTTTCATTGTTTTTTATATCGGTGATTCTTGCGAAAAAAAAACTAGTATAGTGGTATATTTAATATTTTTATTATTAACTTTAGGAACTTATCAATTTATTGAATCCTGACAAGAAAAAATACAGAATTTAGGTCCACTCACCAAAAGCACCATCTGCATAGAGCTTTCAGTTTTTAAATCCATTAATATGAAAAACGAGTTTGGTACACAGTTCTAAGGAATGTATTTACTTGTATAAAATGTTGACCGTGAAGTTCTTAGTAAATGTGTCTTCGTTATTATCATGATAGACTTGCATAGAAATACCGCATCATGAACTCAGATAAACTAAATACTTGTATATGTAGATATGATACCGCAAAGTGGCGTATGTGTCCACTTTTTTAGATATGTCTGAGTCAGCGAATGTTGCCATCCTGTTAAATATTGCCTCATACAGGAGTTATATGAATAATGTGGGGAGATAATAAAACACCAATAGGTACTTATTATTAAAGGTAATTATAAACGCTTTACTATTTAAATCCGAAACTGATAAAAATTATATTTATCATTTTATTTATTTATTTATGTAGGTAATATTTAGTTTTAGTTTGATTATTTGAAGAAAGTCTGAAAAAGCACGCGTGAGTCTGAAAAATTCTGTTAACTGACGTCGAAACGTTTTTTCTTGTTTTCGAAAGTGTTTTTGTTTCGCACTTTAACTAATAACAAACGAATAATTTAGAATGAAAAATGAAAATAATTATTGGTTTCTTAGTTATTGTCAGCATCCAAACTACACCACTTAGTGTTCATCTGGTGTTCATGACCCTTCGCTAGTGGCGCCACCGATCGGTCCAAAAATTAAACAGTTTGACCCGCGCATATAAACGAGGAATTTTTCGCTCCAACTGCCGCCTGATAACGTATTCATGGGAGGCGGGCAGCAGTGCATTGACATTAATTCGCGAAGATAACTTTGCTCAGTAGTCCAGAAGCGGTACGTCGCAAAGGTTGAAAATTAAAACCACTTTGTTCAGAATAAATATAATATGAGCTGTATTTTTTCATAATTACAATATATTTAAATTAAAAAGTTGTCATTTATGATATGTATATGCAATTGAATGAAACTCATGGAATACTCGATGAAGCATATTATTGTTTCAATAGAGTTGTGACAACAAAAAACTGAGTTTATAAACACAGTTTTCCTCCCACGGTTCCGCTCGCGTAGACTACACAGTTACGCCTGAACCATTTTTTCCTGGATGAAAAATAGCCTATGTCACTCTTCAGCTTATCTATACTAATATTATAAAGCTGAAGAGTTTGTTTGTTTGTTTGTTTGTTTGAACGCGCAAATCTCAAGAACTACTGGTTCGAATTGAAAAATTCTTTTTGTGTTGGATAGTCTATTTATTGAGGAAGGCTATAGGCTATATGTATAAAATAATACTATCTGTCTGTCTGCCTATTTGAGCAAATCTCCAAAACGGCTAAACTGATTTTGATGAAACTTCACAGATGTTGAAAGGAAGTGGTTAAAAATGACATACACTGCTTTTTGTATGTCTGTATGTACGTCCACCTGTCTATTCGAGCTAATCTCCTAAACGGCCTAACCGATTTCAATGAAATTTCACGGATATGAAAAGGAGGTGGTCAAAAGTGACATACATTACTTTTTGTCCGTCTGTCTGTCTGTACGTCTATATGTTTATTCGAGCTAATCTCCAAAACGGCTGAACAGATTTTAATGAAACCTTGCAAACGTGAAAGAAGGTTGTAAAGAGTGACATCAGTTACTTTTTGTGGCTGTCTGTCATTTGTCCTCACTGATCTATCAGCGTAGATAAAGCCGAAACTACTAAGTCTAGGAAGCTGAAATTTGGAACAGTGGTTTATTTTATAGCGTGAGTATTAATTTTTTAAGAAAGGAATATTTGGAAATTTCAAATTTAAGGAAGGAGGGATGGAGAGGCTTTGTATGAGAATCTTTGTTTTTTAAAGTTAGAAACATAGACATTTTAAAATAAATAAATAATGACGTGTTTCAGGGTTTTTGGATTTCTACATTTTAAGGGTGGGAAATGAGAGGTGAAAAGTATGGGAGCATTGGTTTTCTTAAAGGAGTGGGGAGAATGAAGATTGAAAATTTGAATGGGTGTACCCAATATTAGTTTCAGCAAAAAGTACCTACGTATAAACCATTTCGAATGTTAATACTACCTAAAACAGGAATGTGTAGTCTACGCAAGCGACGCTGCGGGTGGTCGCTAGTAAACTATATCTATGCCAAATACTATAGCGCTCCCGGTACAACTATGCAATCTAAGCTTGCGGAGCCGCAGACAAAAAGCTAGTTTGAAAATAAAAAAAACTGCCCATATTACTCGCTGATAAAGTAGCTTACTATAGGTGAAAGAATTTTTTAAATAAATTAAGTAGTTTTTGAATTTATCCATAACAAACGAAAAATCAAAATTTCTCTGTATTTAATATTAGTATAATGTCGTGATAGCCCAGAGCGCAACGAACCTGTCTCAAATTTATAAGGCCATGGTTCGGATCCGGGCGTGTACCAATGAGTTTTTCTGACTTAAGTACACAATATCACTGACACCGTGCTTCGGAGGGCACGTTAAGCAGTCGGTCCCGGACGCTGTCAATAGATGGCGGTCGTTACAGTTCCCAACCCGCAGTGGAGCAGCGTGGTGGACTTAAGCTCCAAGCCCCCCTCCTCACCCTGGGGGAGGTCTAAGCCCCTACAGTGGGGTAAAAATGGGCTGATTATGATGATGATGAATATTAGTATAGAAAAGCAGGAGATCTTTTCAACTCCTATACAAAAGGCGCATTTGACAAGAGAAGTGTCACACGGCGAGTCGAGAATTCCAAATGAGGGTCAAGTTTAGGCACCGAAGTTTAAGTAAGAATAAACAAATAGAATAAAGGTATTGATTAAAGAAATAGTCGTCACACACAACATGGTGTTATAACTATTCATTTTTACTTACTTTACTTATTTTTACTTTACTTTGACGACCGCTTCGCCTAGTGGGTAGCGACCCTGCCTGCGAAGCTGGAGGTCCCGGGTTCGAATCCCAGGTCGGGTCAGTATTTATATGATGAATATCGATACTGGTAACCGGGTCATGGTTGTTATATGTATGTGGTGTCTTCGCTTGGTACTCAAAACACAAGCTAATGCTTAGTTTGGGGCCTAGACATTGTTGTCATGTATACGTTATTATTATTATTATTACTTAAAGAGCAACGCTATTTCTACGTGAAGATGATTCTTTCTAAAGTACAAAATTTTGTATTGCTGTTGAATGTTACTTCCATATCCTCTAAAATTCATACCTTCACGTTACTTACCCCTGTAGTCGTGGACTGAAATGATATTAGGATAATCTAAGTATGATTGCAAAGGGCGCTGGAGTCGTGTTCGAGCGGGGATTTGCTACTTAGTTATAATGTCTGCGCAGAGGGTATGATTTTCGAATATTTTTCATTATTTGTATTGGATATATATCGCTTTTGTTCCATGGCAAATGTTTACTTTTATGCACGCAAAGTGTTTTATATACATTGATACATGTGTTATTTATAAAATACTAATAAAAAAAAATGTGTCTGATACACAGAAAAGTGAATTTATAGAGAGAATTGACTGTGATTATAGTGCGAAGTGAATTCACCTGAAATAATCACATCTTACTAATATTTTAAAAGGGGAGTTTTGTATGTTTAGATGTTTGTTACTCAATCACGCAAAAACGGCTGAGCGGATTTGGGTAGACCTTTACACTGAGTAAAATACCTAGATTATACATCAAAATAACGTGTTGTTAAAGGCACGGTCCTATGGAATAACTGTTTTTTTTTAATATAACAACTGAATGGATTTTGTTGAAATTTAATACGAATATATTTTAAAGGATTGTGATAACACACGGTGAAAAATTCATACCAGAAACATACACGGTTCATGTGGGTTTGTTATTCTTCATGCTAAAACGGCAAAAGAAATTTATCTTTTAAACATGTAGTCAACGCGGGCAGAGCCGCGGGCGGCCCCTAGTGTAATAATAAAATTATGAAAGTAGTATTATAGATTCGGGTTTGATTGGTAGTTAATATCTATACTAATATTATAAAGCTGAAGAGCTTGTTTGTTTGTTTAAACGCGCAAATCTCAAGAACTACTGGTTCAAATTGAGAAATTCATTTTGTGTTGGATAGTCCATTTATCGAGGAAGGCTATAGGCTATTATTACATTACGCTACGACCAATAGGAGCGGAGCATCAATGAAAAATGTTGCAAAAACGGGAAAAATATTTCTTCTATGAGAGCTTCCGTTACGCGCGCTGCGTAAACGGTTGATGTTAAGCAAAAATCATGTATTACGGAATTGTTCCCCTTTAAAAGTTCTAACCAAAAGTCCGCGACAGCATATGTGTATCTTTTGAGATTGATTTACTATCCTTTTTTATGGCAATCAAATTTGTTGCTAAACGCGCCAGAGAATTTCTTTGTTTGGATGATGAATATGATACCATAGTGTAATGTGTAATGATACTATATGGTTGGACTAGCGACCCATCCCGACTACGCACGGGTGCAATGTACTAATGCGTGGAACGGGAAGAGGAACGTTTCCGTAGTCCACCCGGGCGAAGCCGGGTACGACCGTTAGTTGATTGAATAAAATTGCAGTTTCCTGTTATAGGTATCCATTAAATGAAGGTAAAAACAAGTGCGAGTCTGACTCGAGTATCGAGGGTTCCATACAACCACCATATCAGTCCATTATGCCCCGCTGCAGTGGCTTAGGCCTCCCCTCTATATAAAAAACCAGTAAAAAATAACACTGTCAATACTTTTTATTTTAAATTATTTTTTGAGACACCGCTATAGTAGGTCTTTATCTGTCATATTTTTTGAAAATTACGTGTTTCAAAGGGTTTATAGTTTAAAGCTCTAGAGGAGATTGGCATCCTTTACCTACGGAATGCTAAAAAATCAATAGGCTTTATTACTAGAGCTTATTTTCAATAGTAGACGTCATTTCCAATGAATTTATGAAAGTTATTATAAATAATATATTAATATTGGTATTTCGACCGCAAAATTATTTCAGATTAATTTTGTATAGTAGATTTACTTTTTAAATAATTTGGAGGGGTCAACTTTCAAAAACTATCTCCGGAATTATTTTTAAACAATTTAGTTTTCATAAATTAATTAAAATTGTTACACTGTTTTTTTTTCAAATTATATTATTATTATAATTAATTACTATAGTATCTATTATTTATATTCTATTACAATTATTTAATATCATTACAAAAAATATTATATTTGTTCACTAAAAGGATTTTCGGGAATTCCCCCTACAGATGTAGTAATACGCAGTTAGTTCAAGTGTCAACTCTCTGATATCATGCAGTGCAGAGACATGCTGGGATCTTCCATACAACATACCTAATAACTCTGTAATAATAATAATATTGAACTCGTTCGGTCTTTTTACTAGAGGATTGTCGAAATTTAACCAACTTTTAAACAAGTAACTGCATTACATTCAGTTCATATTTATTTAACATGCAGATAGAAATGCAGCTAAAAACTATCCTAATTGGACCAGCTTTCAATCAAAGAAAACCACATTAAAATGGACGCATCTGTTGAGAAAGTACTATGCAACGAACAGACACACAAACACACATACTGGTATAGGCCTTAAATTAATAGAACCCCTCGTTTTCTACGTTGCAGGTCAATAATAGCTGCAATCACCAACGTTTTGCGGCTGATACCAACCACACTACTAAAATTTTAGATTTTGTAATTTCTTATTTATTTATCCCCATAATGAGAAAGAAATCATGCGCCACAAACAGAGGACTGTGAACTGCCCCGCGGCGGTACATAATTGGTTTTTAATTGGATTTTAATTTAAAATTAAGCTTATATTAGCATTGAGAATGCTTTTTCGGTCGCTTCAGTAGGATATAAGTTTTCAAGAAATCCTCAATCATCAAGATAGAGAAATTAGAATAGAATCTTTTTTTTTTGTATAACGTCTATATATTATTATTAATTTAAAAAACCCATATTTTTACACTTTTCTTTTAGGACATTTTTCAAAGAATCTTAAATTTCTCAAAAACGAAAAAGATATCAAAAAATAAATAATTTATACTAGAAAATTTTAATGGCTTCAAAATGCTACAGTTTCGGCTTCGTTAGGAGTGTAATTAAGGCTAGTTAAGGATGTTCACCCCTTTCTGAGACACTTTTTGGAGATTTCACATATTTCGTTCAGTCTGGTCGTTTGTCTTATCGAGACAACTGTCGTAGATATTGTTTCATTTAGTGAGATATAGGCATTTCACAAAATAAGGATATCTATTCCTATAGGTATAAATTTATGTTGCAACATTTTTTATAAATTTTGATCGATTTTAGTAAGTATGGGTTACTATGTAATATAGTCGAACGTTCCCCTATTAGTTTACAAAAGAAAACAAGTTTAAACGACGACCGCTTAGCCTAGTTTGTAGCGACCCTGCTTGCGAAGCTGGAGGTCCCGGGTTCGAATCCCAGGTCGGGTCAGTATTTATATGATGAATATTAATACTGGCACCGGGTCTTGGTTGTTGTATGTATGTGGTGTCTTCGCTTGGTACCCAAAATACAAGCTAATGCTTAGTTTGAGGCCAAGACGTGGTTGTGATTGTGTGTGTTATTATTATTATTAAATTTCATAGTAAGATATATGCACAGTAATTTATTAATATTTGTAAAATTCATATATTTTTTTAGCAATACATAAGTAATCCGGTACAGATTATTTTCCCGCTGTGATGGCATATTGTACGTACTTTAATCGAGTACCAAATTTACAACAGCCAGCTGTCCGTGAATCCGTTTGCTGACTCTTGTGTTAAATTGAATTATCTTCTAACATGTTTTCGATGGTCCTTAGTTAACTATGAAAATCGGTGCCAACATTTGGCTCATGTGTTGTTTGTATGTGTTGTGCGGTTTTTCATAATCCATAATTTTTTTTTTGTTTCACTAGTCGAATGGCTAAAAACGGAACTTGTATGATTTTGTCCTATTAAATTTAGAAAGTACGTGAATCTGAATACAATAGTGTGGGAAAACCATGAAAGAAATTTTTTTACAATGCATATGCTCAAAAAGTGTCACTTTCTAGCCTAAGTTTAGTCACAAAAAGCGATTCTTTTCAAGCAGCCTTTACCCAAAAGCAAGTTACTTTGCGCGTACTGTGCTGCACAGCTCATGTTTATTATTTAATATTTACTGTAGTTATAAATGTACATACAAAAGACATTTAAACATATTAATATTGAACCTAAACTAACACTATTGTCTTTTGTCGGCACCTGTCCTTATACCCTTTACCAACCTAATTTCCTTTTCTCATAACTATCATCGCATGTTATTGTTAAGACATCCTATTTCTATCTTTACAATTGTTTTAAGTTTGTAGTTATAAAATATCCTTTGTAAGTTTAAGGTTTTATGTCGTGAGAAACTAGCGATAAACGAAGATCAAACGCCATTATGAATAGCGTTTATGTCATAATTTTAACATATTTATTTAACATAGTACAGTTAACTTAAAAAGTGTGCCTAAAATTAGTTTCTACTACTGTAACAAGTGTATGGTGCAGGTGTCGTGACGGCCCAAGCCGCAGCGAACAAATGAGTTTTCTTACTTAAGTACATTAACTATCACTGACTCCGTGCCTCGAAGAGTACGTTAAGCAGTCGGTCCCGGTGGGTGTCAATAGATGGCGGTCGTTACAATCCGCCAACCCGCATTGGAGCAGCGTGGTGGATTTAAGCTCCAAGCCCCCTCATCTTGAGAGGAGGCCTAAGCCCTTGCAGTGGGGTATAAAAAGGGCTGATGGATGGATGGGTGGCTGTAACAAAACGTGGTAATAATAAAACAATATTTATTTATTTATTTATTTATACAGTAACAAGTTACAAAGTTAAACCTAAGTTTGATGTTAAATTCTAATATACATATTGAATTTGCAACTCAATTATAACTGTAAATTACATGCAATTATGGTAAACTTTATGATCTAATTAGAGCTAATACGAATTCGTAATATTCAACTCAGTCTGTCTAGATTTATTTATGTGGGGAATCCTGAGAGGCTGACCTTCATCGAGATACGAGTCAACACAACCCCACAGATTGGTCGAATTGACATCGTCTTGAAAACCCGCCTACTGATTTTTATCTTGAGCTTTTATCAATTTTGTGCACTCATGTAAATACAAATAAAAACTAATGTTCTGCATTTTAGAAGTGAAAATAATAAAATTTCTAGTTCCAGTGATGAATTATTAGATTCAATACCGGATGACATCCCTCAAAAAAAAAATGTACAGATTTCACACTACGCGTAACTATCTATCGGCATTGGAAAATGAATTTAAAAATACTAAAACTTGGCAAGAAGGAAGTTTAAATTCTAAACACCTGTTTATTTATAGGTGAACACGGCTCTTAGTATAGTAGAGGTAGAGCAGGCGAGATAAATAACTCGTCGAAGAGCACGACTCATAGACGCCGCGCGCGAAAAAAAGTTACATTTTTTCACGTTGACCGCTCTACAGCCTCAACCGCTCGACCGATTTTTAAAATTTCGGACTTATTCGACAGCTAACTAAAGTCACCTGGCTTATTTTTTCTTCATTTTGTCGCTATCGATTTTCGTTTTTGAGATAAACAACTCCAAAGTTAGAGATTTGAGCAAATTTTCAAAAAATTTTTAGTTTTTCGAAAAAATTTCGAAAACTACCCAACCGATTTTCAAAATTTTGATGTCAATCGATAGCTCTTCTAATTTCGCGTCTTTTTGAACCTCCTATCCTCTTGCCACCTTGAATAGCATTTTCGAATGCTAAAACACAAGTTACAATTGACAGCCTAAATCGAGAGAGAAATATTTATATAATTATAAAAATTTTCTTCAGCGAAAGTAAAAAGTTCCGTCATTTTCTTTTTATTTCCTAGCATAATGCATTCTAAAACGTTGTAAGATATACGTGCCAAAAGATGATTTCAACTCGTGTCATAAAAACACTCTCTTCGCTCGTGTTTCAAATCGCCACTAGTCGGGAATCATCTACTTTCCACACTTGTGTCCACACCCAACTAGCAAAATAGTCATTGAAATCGAACCTTGAAATGCTCTAAGTTTTGTAAAAATTACATAAGCGCTTTGAATGCTTGTAGACGCTCTGTAATATATCATTGTAAGAAAGCATATTACAAATTTGTTACAAGACACATTCAGGATTAAAGATTATGGGTTTTGAGCCCAAACCGGGATTTGTTAGACACTACAAAACCAGTGCAAGAGAATAAATGCGCATCGATGACTTTTATAATATTACTTTTGCTAGTTGGGAAATAACTATTTTGAGAAAAAACGAAAAAAAAATCCAGTGGAGAGTTAACTATGTGATATATATATATATATATAATATCTAATATATAAAATTCTCGTGTCACAGTTTTCGTTGCCATACTCCTCCGAAACGGCTTGACCGATTTCGATGAAATTTTTTGTTCTTATCCGGTATCTATGAGAATCGGCCAACATTTATTTTTCATTCCCCTAAATGTTAGGGGTAGTCCACCCCTAAATTTTATTTTTTATTTTTTAGACAAAATTTTTAATTTCTATTTTTTTATGATACAACATACAAAAATACATACAACCCTAAATTTTCACTTTTCTATCAGCAACCCCTATTTTTTAATAGCCATTTTAGTAATCACAGTTTTCGTTGCCATACTCCTCCGAAACGGCTTGACCGATTTCGATGAAATTTTTTGTGCTTATCCGGTATCTATGAGAATCGGCCAACATCTATTTTTCATCCCCCTAAATGTTAGGGGTAGTCCACCCCTAAATTTTTTTTTTTTTTAGACAAAATTTTTAATTTTTTATTTTTTTATGATACAACATACAAAAATACATACAATCCTCAATTTTCACTCTTCTACGATCAACCCTTATTTTTTAATAGCCATTTTAGTAATTTAATAATTGCATAACTAAATATTATTTCGCAAAAGTGTAATTTATTTAATTAAGTCTGACAGAAATTGTTGAAACGATAAATATTTGTGTTACGGGAACGAAAACGGGAAAGGGAAGAACGGGAAAGAGTTAAGACTGAAATAAAAAAGTTGTACTTGATGAGAATGGAAACAAAAAAGGAAATGAGACCAGGGCCAGGAACGGAAACGATAAAATATTTATGCGATGGGAACAAAAACGAGAAAGGGAAGAACGGGAATGAGTTAAGACGGAGATAAAAAAGTTATTTTTGATGAGAATGGAAACGAAAACGAAGCTACACTAGGGCCAAGAACAGAAATAATAAAGTATTTTTGCGATGGGAACGAAAAAATGAAAGGAAGAACGGGAATGAGACAAGACCGAGATAAAAAAAGTGATTCTTATGAGAAACGAATACTACCCGTGCGAAGCCGGGACGGGCCGCTAGTGTATATATATATTTATATAATATATACCTATATATTAGATTTTTAAAAACGATATAATGGTTTTAAATGACTTTTTTATTTGAGTCAATAGTTTTAGAGATATGCGTTCCTAAAGTCCTAAAAAGTATTCCGTCTCTTTAACTTTTCCACTATTACCCAATGACATTACATCGTACGACTAACCGCAATACGTCGTAAACAACAAACCCCCAATTTTTAAGGGGAAGACACAACACTGTTTTTGTGCTATAATAGATATCTTTTGTTACTAAATTAAAATGTAGAAAAAGTTGAATAAATTATTTACTTACATTAACATTACGTTTATTTAATTTATTTCTATATAATGATATACTTTATATTAAAGTTAGCTGTGGGTTACGACATTTAGTTTATACTATTTGTTTGCAATGTCGGTGAAGACATTTTACTAAAACATTTTTTTATAAAATAATGGACCAATTGCGGCTTACGATATTTTGTTTGTAGATGTGTGGTATACAACTGAAACGATTTTTTTTTAATTTGTTGGTTACGACCTACTGCCGTTTGTCGAACGAATAGTTTTTAGGTAGACATGTTATAAGCTTTTTCGGCATGGCAAGCTCAAAGTAAGGTATAAGCTTTATTTACTCTCAGTCTATGGTCAGTTCTACGCAGCCGATCAGTCACGTAACTTTTGCGTTTTTACTGTCTCATTTTTCAGTTTATTTGAGTAGTTTGAGTAGTGCATGCATACGGCATTCTGCTACCAGATGGAAACTTGTTTCATCTGCTTTATTACATGCTAGGCATATGGGGTCTTCTTTTGTTTTCATGATCGTCAGGTGTCTCTAAGTCCACAGTCTCCTATTGCTATCCCTATTGCTATTCTAATGTTTCTTCTGCTTTTTGTGAGCAGTTCTTGGTTCTTCCTACTATTGTATGATTTTAAGAGCATTTTCGATTTTCGACAACCTTCTACTATACTACACCTGAGATCTGATTCTCCTACATTTATCATATAGATGATTCCTTTTTAATATTAAAAGTAAAATAAAACAAACTATATTAATACTTAATATATCTAAAATTTTAATAAAATTGAATAACTATTAGTTCAATGCGTGTTGGACAAGTTTCAATTTCGGATACCTTCACTAGGTTAATTGATAGATTGGTTGATTTTAATCCGTATTTGGGGACTCCGTTCGAATTTTGTTATTTTTATTGTTTTTCGTGATAGGTGCCATAATAACACAAAATCTGCCTAAATTGATATGAGTAACCTTGTATGGACCTGGCGTTGTTTTTTTTAGCGGACATCATTTTTTTAGCTACTACATTGTCGTACTACTTATAATTAACATATGTATAAAATAGGTTTTGCTGTTAATAATATCGGAGCGTAGCTGTGGCCCTTCAATAATGTTATAAGACAAAAACGATGCCACTCTTCCATACAAATTTACTCACACTTTGTATGGAGCAGTGGCGTCGTTTTTTTTAGCGGCCATCGTTTTTTTGCTTATACTTTGTAGCGCTACCTAAAACTAACAAATCTATAAAATATGTTTTGCCCTTCTCTATGGCCTTTCAATAATGTTATGAGGCCGCCAAAATTCAAAACGACGTCAACTTTACTCATACCCATTTCAGCTGGTTATATCTTACCATCACCGAGTTAGAGGCCTGTGATAGACGGACGGACAGCCAGACATTGTAGGGTCCCATTTTACCTCTTGGGTACGGACCATAAAAATACCCACTCATATAATATGACATAATGTCTCATACGTCTATTGAATAACGTGTTAACGTTTGGCGAATTAAAAAAAAATCTTTTCTCACAACAATAGCAAGTGCCAAACAACGGGGTGGCATGTCGTGTTTGCGGGGGGCCCTCCGGGGGTCGAAGGGGGCACACGATTTGTTCACTTGGCGCGAATAACGTGCCAAATACTATTTGGCAGATGAGACAGTTTTTTGATATAACGGACAAGTGTTAATGCTTATAAATATTAATACCGCATTATCGTTACAACCTAGTGTAGAGGAAAGATACTTTTTGTCTTCTGCGCGCCAGTCGCCACCGCTACTTGTATTTATATATTTCAACTATTTTTATGTATCTATTCATCTCTATGATGTATATAAAAATATCTTTATAAAATATATTTACTTCGTATAAGTGTTGCACGTCACTTTGACAATTACAACGCATTTATTTGTTCTCAAACTTGAATTTCACTTCGTTGTCATCACTCGACTCCCACGTAATTTTGTATATTCGATGAACCAGACGTTCTAGAGTTTTCCATAAAACTTTCAACTAATTACTACAATTAAAATTTGAATGTATTTTCTGGAACAAAATTAGTGATGAAAAAGTGTCAATAATAGACTTGACTGACCGATTTGTTAAATGGTTAGATATCCTAACTGCAAAACCAAAGGTAGCGGAAATATCTATATATGTATGTATTATAAATAATATCTAAGTATGTATTTATACCCATAATACACGTTCTACCTAGATTTGATGATGACTGTGTGTGGGATGTTCCCTAAATAAATGATTTTTGCAAGAGTTTAAGTAACAATATTTCTCTTAAATGTTTTCTAAAACCAATATTTAACGTTGTAAAATGTTATTAAATTCTATTCTGTACTTTTGAGTTCGTGAAATATTTTGAGGTATTCTTTGACATAACAACAGGGCGTAGGAAATCTCTAGTAAGGGCCGTGATTCGAGCTTGTTTTGTGACGTAATTAGGGTAGTTTTAGAAATGAATGGTGGCGCAGCGATACAAATTATACACTGTCAAACGCATTGGGGGCAAACTTGGGTGCCGGCATGGCTGAGGTTAAATTTGTGATTATGGCTTTGAATGTTGTTTATTTGTTTTCTAAATTATTTCTATTATAAAAACTGTAGACGTTTCATTAAATTAAAAGAAATCGTTTATAACAGAAATTAAAATAATGTTTTTTTTTTCTTCTCAGTGTGTCTCTCCAAGTACGAGAAGGTCTTGTCATGGACAAGACGAAAGAGTTCGGAGTGTCGAAATTCCCATTCATTTTCGGATGTTACGCAACTTAACTTCATTCTACGAGCGGCTTTCCTTCTCCCAGCAACTTGTCAGATCTGGTTTCAAGAGCTCGTATTTGTCATATCTGGTCTTCATGGTCTTCAAAAGCTTGCGCTTTTGGTTAACCCGTCTCAGGATTTCTTTCTGATGACTTTCTGGTGCAAGATACAGCGATCATGCGTCTGTGGGCTCAGATTTTTTAATGTTTCGATAGATACGTCTCCTGAGATCTTCCTTCCAGTCCAGGTCTCGCATCCGTATAGGTAGAAGCGTCTACGAGCCCACATTCGGGATGTAGTCTCTGTACGCCTCCTGAGCTGTTTAAAACAAGATGTGGCACTGAAGAAGACTTTAAAATGGGATTTTAAGGATACGATATTATATTTAAAATTTTAGCAAGGATTCTGTGGGCAAATAATAGTAATCTGATCTATTTATGAAATAAAAAAATAAAAAATATAGAAAAATACCCTTATATTTACATAAATAATATGAAATACAATTCATAAACAGTATTTTACAGTATTTTGTATTAGAGATACCTGTTAGTTATAGAGTAAATAAATTTGACAACAGCTTTTGGTTTTAATAGAGTCAGAAATGTCACTTCACAGTATCGAAACCGTCAAACACAACGAACTCGGAACTCGAGGACTGAAACCGGACTGAAATTCGCCATCACGCCAAATGGGTAGGTGTACCCGTTTGGCGTGGTGGTATGATTCGAGTAGCTAGACGGTAAGCGGAGGTGCTGTTAGTAGACGGCAGTAAATTGTGTCTCATTATAATGCTACTAAAATAAGAAGAATTCAAAACCTGCCAAATATAAAATGATGAAAGTATAAATCATTTTAATCGTGTTATACCTACTCGTTTATGTCATTCATTCATAGCTAAAGCATTGATTAATAAACGTTGCTTTTCTTAATTAATTTTATTTCAGAACTCTAACGGAGTGTTAAAACGTGTAAAAAAATTATGTGTTAAAATGTAAAGAATATGCGTTAATGTACGTAATTTCGTATACAGAGTTTTTTATCAGGCTTCTCATGTCTTATACAGTTAATCGATTGGATTGCAACCTTTCAAAGCCGGATTATATTCAGAATCACTGAGGTCACCGTTACGACACTTAATCCACGCCCCAAGGTCACACGCTAGTCAGTTCCCTAAAAATCATAAATCAAAATGACGTACCGATTGACGTGCGCTGATCGTTCATTGATGAAAACCCGTCGATACGTTAGAAGAAAAGAAATTAAAAATGTACAAAAATATTAACGTACCATGATTAACTGGAAATGACTACAAAAAACTGACCTAGCGTTTCGACGGTTCCGTACTATATTTATGGCTTCATGCATATACATCTTACTAAATATCAAACTTAACATAATAATAATAATAATAATAATAATAATAATAATGATAATAATAATAATAATAATAAAAATAATAACGCATATATCACAACAACGTCTTGACCCCAAACTAAGCATTAGCTTGTGTTTTGGGCACCAAGCGAAGACACCACATACATATAACAACCATGACCCGGTACCAGTATCGATATTCATCATATAAATACTGACCCGACCTGGGATTCGAATCTGGGACCTCCAGCTTCGTAGGCAGGGTCACTACCCACTTGGCTAAGCGGTCGTCGACATAAATCTCACATTGTTAAAACCAAAATTAAAAACTGGCTCCTTTCACTAGATTACGATACTACGGAAAATGTTATTACTGGAGCTGTGTAAATTAATTTAATGACATTAATTAAATAGACTTATCTAATCTAATCCTTAACTTGAATGGCAGTTCACAATTTATTGTATTTCGATTTACAACAAATTCAATAGAAACAGCTCTTGTCTACGTAAACATACACACACAACACATACTCACAACACAACACTTAACATACACCCCTGCACACACACAAACACACATGCATGCATAGAATTAGATTGTAAGTATTATAATGATCTTAGGTTAGTATCTATTGGGAGAAGACACTGATTCCTGAAACACAGGTATATATATACCTGCCTCAGGCGTCAGGGATTTCAACATAATTGATTGTACCACGCTTATGTCAATTAAGATTTATTTATTTATTTATTTTTAAATTTATTTATTACGTAAAACCATACACATAGAAATATCCGGACGTAATATCGCGATTTACTGATGCACCTCAGCCAGATGCTAGTAAGTCAGCTTCCTATGTACGCATGCACCAATTTCAACACACCCATACTATAGTAAAACTACCGATTGTCAGTATACAACGAAGTTCCACTCACACATACTAACGCGGCCATTGCAGTGCTTCATTTGTTGTTCAGTGTCAGAGAGAATCTAGAGTTTTTATTACTTCTGTGTGTAAAGCTTAGTATTTTTAATAAGTTCACTATATAAGGACAGCTTTGAGAGTTCTTAAAAAATTCAATTCATGCAAACAAATCCTATAAACTTACACGACAAAATTGAAAAATGAATTGCTAAAACATTATTTTATAATATATTAGCGATCCGCCATGGCTTCGCAAGAGTAACAGAGCATATAAGCCATAGTGTTTTTTCTGTCGTAGTGTCCTATCAGTTTGTTACGGTGAATATGTGGGTTGAATTAAATTAGATTTACATGTAACGTAAGTTCATCCTACTTGGAGTATTTTTAATGTATTTTAATTCCAATTCTATAAATATTTGAAAAAGTAAAGAATTAATATATAAAAATAAACTACAATATTTCTTTGTATACAACATTGATAACTTCCACCTCATTTTATATAGTGCAATTATATAGTGCAAAGGGCAATTATAATGTGCATGAAATGCTGAAGGTAAATAACGTATTTAATTTGATAAGGATTAATACTATGTCCGTATAAATTGCTGTCCAATTAACTCATCTTAAGACACCATTTTTTTTTTAATAAAAATAGGTATAGTAAGCTATCTAAAAAAGATAGATATATGCCCTCACGGACTTTTTTGTAGTCCTATAAAAAAGAAACAATTCCTACATACATTATTTTGTTATATCGCAAAGGGATTAGGCAGCGTTTTCGATGAATGTTCCAGCCAGCTTGTTTTAATTTTTGCCGACTTCTTCCACAATAATCGTCGTATTTCAACTAATTTGCACAAAACATTAATAAATTATACCGTAAACCTTCCTCTTGAATCACTCCGTCCATTGGTGTTAACCATGTGCCAAACTGTTTGGTAATTTTTGAGTTTATCACGTTCAGACAGACAGAAACGGCGGGAGACTTTATAATATGTAGTGATTAGTATGAGTCGGTGAGATTGTCTTAGAACAAGTAATCGTCTATTGTATAATATTTTTTTACAATATATTATTATGTCAGGTTGTTCTTATAAACGTAAATTCCCAGAGTTCTCCTTTATAGTGAACTGAGAGCTTTTAATCCCTCTTTAAGCATATTTACTATACTACGCGCACGGAGGAGTGTGAGATTTGGTATAATAATAATATATGGGACTTCCCACACAGCACCATGTAGTCCCAAAGTAAGCAAGTATTATGCTTGTGTTATGGGTTACTAGATAACTGATATACATACTCAAATCGATGTATTTCTTTAATAATATAGACATAAATATTTTACACCCAGACCCGGAATGAAATAAACATGTTCATGCACACAAATATTTGTCCCAGGCAAAAATCGAACCCGCAACTCTTGGGGTAGTTAGGATCTCTAACCACTCGGCCAATCTGTCGTCAAAATAGTATAGTTAGAGTTGATATGGAGGAGAAGTGGAGAAAGTTAAAATCTATACACAGGCTGAGTTTTTGAAATGGGACTGTATAGCCCACCGACTTATATGTTAACTAGGTTATATAGCCAAATCCTAAACTATGGGAATAACGAAAAGTGTTCAAAGGGATCTTGAACACGATTTTCGAGGAAACAAATCTGTATATTTTCAATTCTAAAACACATACAAAGGAGTATATCGAAAGCTCATATTATTGTTATACAACACAAGTTATAAATATTTCAGTAAGTACCTCACACCTATAACACTGAGATAGTTATTAAGTTTTCTGAGAGCGTGAGCCTGGTGACTCAGTAATACAGGTGCTTAGCCTAGTACTGACACCCAGTGCCGTCTTTACGCAAAGTCCTAATAGGCCCGGGCCTAGGGCCCCAGGCATGTTGGGGGCCCCCCAATCGCAAAAAATCATTTACAATCATTCTTTAGAAAGAACGTTGAATAAAAAATCGTAAGCTTTAAAACCCCCATAGTAATAAAAATAAAGTAATTAATTACGTTAGTCATTTAATTTATAATATAATATTTATTATGTAATATGGAAATGTATCATTACAATTTTTTTCTTGATTTTTTGTGAGCGAAATCAGAAATTATGTCTTCAAAACTTATATTATTTAAAATGTCCGATTCTTTAAACATAATCGAAAGATAATTCAATCGAGGATTTAACATGGCATTTCGATGATCATTTTTTATAAATTTTAAAGCTGAAAATGATCTCTCGCCGCTACAATTCGTGATCATCATGCTTAAAAAAATTTTTGTTTTGTTTTTTGTTTGTCTGGCTGACCGTCTGTCTGTCTGTTCGAGCTGATCTCTGAAACGGCTGAACCGATTTCAATGAAACTTGGAAGACGGGCAAAGGGCATTATCGGTGGTGACATAAGCTGTTTTTTGTCTGTCTGTCTGTCGATCTGTCTGTCTATTTGTTCCGGCTAATCTGCGAAAAGGCTGAACTGATTTCAATAAAACTTTGCAGACTGCAGAGGGCATTATCGGGGGTGGCATAAGCTGTTTTTTGTCTGTCTGTCTGTCGATCTGTCTGTCTGTCTATCTGTCTGTGACCACGTGACCAGATTTTTAAATGCATACATTTTCGACACTATCAATGGTAGACCTATCGTGCTGGTACTCAAACTTGATGTTTTGACGAGGTCTATGTAACCACGTGACCACATTTTTAAATGCTTATATTTTCGAAACCATCAATCGCAGACCTACCGTGGTGGTACTCAAATTTGTTATTTTGACGAGATCTATGTGACCCCGAGACCACATTTCTAAATGCTTATATTTTCGAAACCATCAATCCCAGACCTATCGTGTTGGTACTGAAACTTGATGTTTTGGCGAGATCTATGTGACCACGTGACTAAATTTCTAAAAGCTTATATTTTCGAAACTATAAATCGCAGACCTATCGTGTTGATACTCAAACTTGATGTTTTGGTGATATTTATGTGACCACGTGACCATATTTTTAAATGCTTATATTTTCAAAACTATTAATCGCAGACCTATCGTGTTGGTACTCAAACTTGATGTTTTGACGAGATCTATGAGACTACGTGACCAAATTCGTAAAAGCTTATATTTTCAAACTATCAATCGCAGACCTATCGTGTTGGTACTTAAACTTGATGTTTTGGCGATATCTATGTGACCACATGACCAAATTTTTAAAAGCTTATATTTTTGAAACCATCAATCGCAGACCTATCGTGTTGGTACTCAAACTTGATGTTTTGACGAGGTCTATGTAACCACGTGACCACATATTTAATAGCTTATATTTTCAAAACTATCAATCGCAGATCTATTGTGTTGGTACTCAAACTTAATGTTTTGACGAGATCTATGTGACCACGTGACCAAATTTTTAAAAGCTTATATTTCGAAACCATCAATCCCAGCCCTATCGTTTTGGTACTCAAACTTGATGTTTTGATGAGTTCTAAGTTTTCATTTTTATCGGCAGTCCCTATAACTGCCAACAAATTTTTTGTCTGTCTGTCTGTTCCGGCTAATCTCCGAAACGGCTGAACCGATTTCAATGAAACTTTGCAGACGTACAGAGAACATTACCAGAGGTGACGCAGGCTTCTTTTTGTTTGTCTCTCTGTCCGTCTGTCTGTCTGTCCGTCTGTCTGTCTGTTCGAATTAATATTCGAAACGCCTGAACTAACTTCAATAAAAAGATTATTAGGAGTGAGATACAACACTTTTTGTTTATTTGTCTGTCTGTCCGTCCGTCTCTTTGTTTGAACTGAACTCCGAAAAGGCTGAACTGATTTCAATGAAACTTTTAAAGATGTGATTAAAAGATTGTCAGGAGTGACATACAATACTTTTTGTTTATCTGTCTAACCGTCTCTCTGTCCGTTCGAGCTAAACTCTAAAACATTTAAACCAATTTTAATGAAGTTTCGCAGACGTGAATAGAGGGTGTGAGGAGTGAAATACGCTACTTTTCGTTTGTCTGTCTGTCTTTATGTATGTTTGAGCTAAACTTTTAAAATTTTAATGAAACTATGCAGACATTAAAATAGGTTGTCAAAAGTTATTTATATATACCTTTTTGCCCGTGTGGTTATCTGTCTGTCTTTTTGTTCCGGCTAATCTCCAAAATGACTAAACTATTTCTATGAATCTTCGCAAACATAAAAAGGAGGTTATCAAGAGTGACATACGTTGATTTTTGTCTGTGTGTTTGTCTGGCTGTTTGTTAGGGCTAATCGTTGAAACGGCTGATCTGATTTTACTGAAATTTTGTGAACATGAAGAGGGCGTTGTCAGTAGTGAAAAACATTTATTTTATTTACATATATAAAATCATAGTGCCTGTTAGTCGGTCTGTCTGTTCCGGTTAATCTCCAAACGGCTGATTGATTTTGGGACCGACTTTGGGCATAGCTATTCTTCATGCTAAAATAGCTATATAGATTTTTATGAAGTTTTATGAATGTTCCAGAAAGTGCTACAATGTTTTGGCGCGTCGCGTTCCTGTAACTGTCCCGGTACAACTGTGTAGTCCACGCGAGCGAAGCCCGCGGGCGGAAAGCTAGTATAAAATAAATTAAAATATATATATATATAATATGCGCTACAAATTCTGTCAACCATGCGAGTATGATAGTGTGTCGTTTGATGCAATTTGAATTGACTTACTCTCGCCTAATTACCTATTATTTATGGTTTTATAAAGTGAGTATGGTCGAATTACGGCCACTGGACGACCATTAATAATAAATATTATCTTTAAGCCATTAGTAATTATTTTAGAAATTACCCATTTTTAGTTTTATCCCTTAGTTAGTTATGCTATGTGACTTTCCTTTGCACGTTCGGAGAATTAGGATTATGTGCGCCCATCCAGCGCCGTGGCACCAAAAACATGAGAAAAAAATACGCCACGGATTAAATATACGCCAGTTGATGTTTTGAAATATTCGCTGTAAAGTAGAATTTAATGTGATTCACATGTGAAAATACTTACTGGAAAAGAAAATGGAAATTCTGAAATTACTTTTCATGTGTTATCTAATAAAATGTTTATTTAAGACACTGACATATGTCTGTCTATTTTCTGAATCTGCCATTTGTAATTTTGCTCGGATTTTTGATAGTTTCGAAGTATGAGATTATACCATTTCGATCACAAATGATTTTTATTATTATGCTATAAGGTAACTTCATTATACCCTGGTACGTAATATATTTATTTTCAAAACAATCTAGTTTTATGGAATTGATTCAATGAATAAATTTATTTTTTACCAAATTTCAATATTTGATATCGCTGTCAACTAAAGGTGCTTACGAAAAAAAAATTGACAGACAAAGTGATGTTTTGACCAACCGATTGGCCGAGTGGTTACAGACCATAACTGCGAACCCCAAGGGTCGCGGGTTCGTTTCCGCACTGGGCAAATATTTGTGTTCATGAACATGTCATTCGTTCCGTATTTGGTTGTAAAAAGTATGCCATAAAAAAGTATGTATATCAGTTATCTAGTATCCATAATATAAAGCATAATATTTGTTTTTTTTTTGAGACTTGATGGCGCTGTGTGGAATGTCTCGGGTATTATTATTATTATCATAGGAATTTAATTTTTTTTTGTTTTTTAATTTCGAGGCACGGAACCCTACTAACCAGATTTTAAACAAACCAACCGTATTTTATACGTATCCAGAAGTCATATTCAGAAATCTCCCCTAACGTCACATTACAGTTTATCTAGACAAGGGCACCAACTTTGTATCAGATTTTGCAATCTACCCTCTAGGAGGGTTGGTTTGCAACAACGTTAAACAAAATAGGTATTGGATGCATTGCTGTGCAACTCAGGTCTTGCTTTGAGCATTGCTAAATATTTTGCGGCATAGTACAAAAAAATTGTATTTATAATATAGGTGTCATTATTTAAAAAAAACATTAAATCTTTGGAGCCGTAACAACAGTGATAAAAAGTAAACATGAAGTATTAATGCACAGACAAGTCAACCTTATAGACCACGCTTTGACAGGGAGCAGCATTCGCCAAGGCTATGTAGTGACACTACATAACTACGTCTCTTGTGAGCGGTCAGTTGGAAGCACGTCGGAAGCCATTAAATTGTCAATTTTGAACGAGCCAATGAAAACTAGCCGACCTCTCCCCGCACCCCGCCACTTTTTGGCGATTTCGTTTTCGTACTGACGTTTATTAAAGCGTGGTCTAAAGGTTGACTGGTCTGTGTATTACTGTGACGTTCCTACTACATGCAACTGTCGACGGCCGTTTGAAGAAGTGCAATACGTAGAGCGTCGTTGCTTTAATTAGAAGTAAAGACTTTATCAGCTAACAATTTTTAATAATCCATTATTTCATGATAACTAAAAAATCGCGAACAGGGAGTATCAGGGTACTGCCAAGTGCCATCAGTCTTCGTGAATACATGTAGATTAGGATTGTGGATATGAATTCTAGCAAAACAAAAACTAAGCTGGGTAAGAGTCGCTTTTCACTCCCACCGTCATTTTTTAAACGTGTAATCATAGAAACATGTGAGCTTCGTTCGCTGTGACCGCTATTATTTTCAGACGTTGTGAGAAGTGACAATATACAATTTGGCGGGGTTGAAGACCGACGCGCGGGGACTTCGCACATTGCAACTCGAACTGAAATTCGCCATCTTGCATGTGCTAGCTAGAGTATGAGTTGTTACAACTCTTTCTAACAGCTTCTAGTCAATTTGTACTTTCATGTTTTTACCGTAATATTATGTTAAAATGATCTTTAAAGTTGGATGAAGTGGATGGACAGACGGTTCACGTGTGATCGAATTTTCATTCGCTTCGCCCGACTCTTCCCTAATGACATGTTGTCTGATGATGTTAATTAAAAACCCTAGTTTTTGCTGATCTATAAATACTATATAATTTTTTTGGGCCAGTCGGTTAAGGTTTAATGGGGTGCAACCGTTAACACCGTTTGAATGGAAATTTACCGCTACACACTTCTCTTAAAACTATACGGTCTTAAAATCCTGTTTGAGAGTTACTAATTTAAAAGATCCTCAACCAAAAAATCTGAAAAAAGGGTCTGGATTCGTTTCTCGTCTAGCAAATTTAGAAGTATCGTCTTAAAGATATAATACAAAGACAAATTCATGCAAGAAAAATTGGTCCACGTCCTTCCTAAACGTCTAAGCTGTTTTTGTACTAAATTCCACCAAAATCAATTTAGCGGCTTAGCCGTGAAAATATAACTATCAAGATACATTTTCACGGTAGAAAATAGTCTATTTCCTTCGTCAAGGTATAAGGTATCTCCGTATAAATTTTCATTAAAATCGATTCAGCGTTTTAGCCATGAAAAGATAACAACTATAAATGTACATTTTCAAGGTAAAAATTAATCTATGTTCTTTGTCAAAGTATAAGCTATATACATACGAAATTTCATCAAAATCGATTCAGCGGTTTAGCTGTGAGACATAAACATACAGTGAGACATATTAGCATGGATTATGGAACGAGCCTAAATGTTTTCTAAAACATGTGCTGGTAAATAATTTTGTAAGCACACTTGGTATTAAGTCTATTGTGTTCCACAAGTATCCATTCGGTAGGGGTGTGCATGTCCGCGGGGGGTGCTTAGCCACCTGCTCACTTCGTACTGAACGAGGCGTGAACATACATTTTAGGATGTTGTACAAAATGTTTTTGAAAATATCTGCTGCTATCTTGGTTCGTGGTGCAATTTTATGTGGAACATGACTTAAAATTTGCGATTTTGATTGACGTAACTATTAAATATAACCTGAGAAAAAATATTCACTAAAATGAACTAGTTATTACTTACCAAAGTACGTGTAATTCCCATGACAAAAAACCAATGTAACAGTTCATCATCATCATCATCATCAGCCTATTTTTACCCCACTGCAGGGGCTTAGGCCTCCCCCAGGGTGAGGAGGGGGGCTTGGAGCTTAAGTCCACCACCACGCTGCTCCACTGCGGGTTGGGAACTGTAACGACCGCCATCTATTGACAGCGTCCGGGACCGACTGCTTAACGTGCCCTCCGAAGCACGGTGTCAGTGATATTGTGCACTTAAGTCAGAAAACTCATTGGTACACGCCCGGATTCGAACCACGTAACAGTTATAAATCTGTAATTATAATATCTTTCTGTAAAAAGTAGTAAAGCATTATTTGTGAATCGAGGTAATTTTTCACTTTTCCTTGTACTTTATAAATATTGGTTAGAGTAGTACAAATACGGACGCTGTCAATAGATGGCGGTCGTTACAATCCCCAACCCGCAGTGGAGCAGCGTGGTGGATTTAGCTCCAAGCCCCCCCTCACCCTGGGGGAGGTCTGAGCCCCTGCAGTGGGCTAAAAATGGTCTGATGAAGAAGTAAAAATACAACAAAAAGCTAATAGTAACCACAATATTTTCTAGGAATTGTTAAAGTTAAACATTTTTCTTATTTACTAACGTAGTCCATTAGATATTGCAATGTAATTGCAATTTGCAAAACTTTATTTCTCATTGTATGTAGATACATGAAAATTATAGTTTTGTATGTACCATTTTGGATATGATTGCATGAGCATAATAACCTAAAGCAATAAGGTCATATGATAAGTCTACTAGCGACACTTACCAAATTCTTATGTTTGACTTGTTTGTATGTAATTATTGTCTTTGAAGAACTTTCAGTTTAGGCTAAAACTGTACCATAATCTATATATATAAATAATAATAATAAGTATACAATACAACAACGTCTAGGCACCAAACTAAGTATTAACTTGTGTTTTGGGTACCAAGCGAAGACACCACATACATATTCGTTTATTTATATTTATAACAACCAAGACTTGGTACCAATATCAATATTCATCATGTAAATACTGACCCGACCTGGGGTTCGAACACGGGACTTCCAGCTTCGTAGGTAGGGTCGCTACCCACTAGGCTAAACTAGCCAAATCCTAAACTATGGCAAATAGCGAAAAGTGTCCAAAGGGTTCATGACCTCGATTTTAGAGGAAACAAAAACTGCATATTCACATTTTCGAAAAAATCTGTTTTTTTTTAACAAAGAATCAAACTAATTGATTTGATAATCTAGTGTGTGAGATTTTGCATAGGTAAAGTTTATATGGAAAAGGAGTGCCAAAAGCAAAAATCTATATATACTTAATATGTTATAAAATACTGTCAACCACACGAGTTTAATAGTCTGTCGTTTGATACCGTTTGAATTGACTTCATCATCATCATCATCAGCCCGTGTCTCTCCACTGCAGGATATAGGCATCTCCCAAGGCTCGCATTGAATCGCTTGAATTGACTTACTCTCGCCTATTTAATATTCGTGGTTTCAAAAAGTACCTTCAACGTAAAGAGTTTGTATTAATATTTATTTATATTTAAAACTTAGATGGAGAATCTTACTTTGAGTCAATCGAAAACTCGAGCAAAATGCCAGACGTACAGTTAGACACACTATACATTACAATCATAGTTTATTTTAAATGTTGTGTTAAATTATACTAGAAATGTAGGTAATTTCAGAATCTTTTGAGTCACATTAAATTCTACTTCACTGTGAAAATGCCGATCATCAAGTAGTGTATATATACAGGATGAAATTTTAACAACCATCCAAAAAATTCTAGATGTTAGGTGTCACCAATAGACCTCATTACGTGAATACAAAATATAGTTTACATTTTCATAATAAATTATTTTATCTACAGTGTTATTTTATAACGTTTGGCCGTCTTCTATCTGACGACGCACCCGAGACCTCTAGCCCGATACGGGGCGGAGCGTACAGCGGCCGTGAATGGTGACTAGATTTATTGATTATTTCCTGAAAGGTTTGTATAGTCATATCTCAATATTTTACTATTGAACGATACTAAAAAGAAACAATACGGCCATCGGTTTTTTACCAAAGATCAGTACATTAAAATTAGGATGGTTGTTAAAATATCACCTTCTATATATATACAGTCTGAGGAGTATAGTTTTTACTCACGAAATCATAAAGTAGGTATACCATAATATAAAAAAAAAACTTTTTATACGGCGTGTTCGGCTGACTGTAGTCCAAACTTTTAAAGCGTACAACTTACCAGAAGTTTAAAGAAAAGATACGTGACAAAAAAATTAAATTTGAACATGTTTTTCTCGGTAACCGTTAGTTTGCGCATCTGTTTATGAAACACTTTTTGTTTAGTTCACTGAGCACTACACGTTCTGTAACTTTGGACTACACTCAACCCAACTTACAGTATTTTACATACGGCGTGTTGGCTGAACGTAGTTCAAATTTATAGAGCATCTAGCGCTTATCGAACTAAACAAGAAATAAACAAAAAACAAGATGAGTAATAAAAAAAATTAAACTTTAAAAATGTTTTTCTCGTTAACCGTTAGTTTGAGCCACCTGCCCATTTGAAAACTTTTTGTTTAGTTTAGTTGGTTTAGTTCTACACGCTCTATTAGTTTGGATTACATTCCGCCTAACACTGTGAATAGTGTTCATATGTTTTGATGAGACACGATACAACGTTATCTTTATTACGTCACATCCCTACGATTGAACAGGAGTGAAACAAGAAATGAACTGGAAAAGAATTGCTAGATATCGTGTACTGTAAACATATAAATTCTACTTACTCAACATTGTTACATATCTAAATATCTTTTTTATAACAGTAGCTAACACGAAAATTTGCCAGTCAATTTTCAGCGACATGAAAAGTAGCCTATGTCACTCTTCAGCTTATAAACGATCTATGCAATAACTTAAAGCGGTCCCGGTATAACTGTGTAGTCTGCACGAGCGGAGCCGCGGGCAGAAAGCTTGTTTCAAAATACAGCCCATATTACTCGCTGATAATGTTGCTTTCAATAGGTGAATGAATTTTTCAAATCAGTTAAGTAGTTTTTGAGTTCATCCGTAACAAACAAGCAAAAAAACAAACTTTTCACGGTATTGCACGGGTGATGACTTTGAATAACAGAAATAAAGACGTTTGAAAAAAAAAATACTTTAACTGATTTCATACAAAACAGCAATTTCATAGGTTAAGACCAAATATTATATGTAACAGCTAAAAAAATTTAAAAATACAATAGTTAAGCTAAATCTCCTCAACGAGATCACTCCAAATGACGTGTGCAATTAGAAAAACCCTTTGCGCAAATTTTAGTGTTAGAGACCACCCTCGGAGCGATTTAGGGCTTCTTAACCCTTTCAATGGCAATGACACAATGTGAAGCCAATGATTTTTAAAGGTTTAAATTTTTGACGACAACAAAGTACGCAAATGGCATTTTCGATGCTTTTTTATTTGTTGTTGTTTAGTTTGCTTTCGTTATTTCATTTTTGCTATCGATCACAAATCACAACACATAAAATGGATTTGAATTATTAATACTTACCTCGTTTCTGATGCAGAGGCTCGCCATAGCTATCCAGCGCGGTAAAGCCGCAAGCGTTATGGGTACCTTTGCATCAGGTTCGCCAGGGACTAGTTATTTTTAGCTTTAAAGATTGTATATATAGTTAAATTACGATTTCTTACCTCGTTAAAGTAATTTGATATATTTATGCGTGAATCATCATCATCATCATCATCAGCCCATTTTTACACCACTGCAGGGGCTTAGGCCTCCCCCAGGGTGAGGAGGGGGGCTTGGAGCTTAAGTCCTCCACGCTCCTCCACTGCGGGTTGGGAACTGTAACGACCGCCATCTATCTATTGACAGCGTCCGGGACCGACTGCTTAACGTGCCCTCCGAAGCACGGTGTCAGTGATATTGTGTACTTAAGTCAGAAAAACTCATTGGTACACGCCCGGATTCGAAGCATGGCCCTATGGGGCCTTATAAATTTGAGACAGGTTCGTTGCGCTCTGGGCTATCACGACACTTGCGTATGCGTGAATAATTACTACGATTGGTACGTTACCAATTAAAGTAAAAGAAAAGGGTACCAAAGTACCTACTTATGTAATGTATTAATGTACCAAGGTACCCTATACTTAACCTTCGCTGGCCGTCTGTCTGTTAGTCCGTTTGTCTGTTCGTCCGTCCGTCCCAGGGGTGTATTGTCTGAACCGTAATAAGTACAAACTTGAAATTTTCAGAGTATGTGTTACTATGACTGCTACAACAACAAATAATAAAATTAAGAATTAAACGGAGTACCCATATAAATAACGTGTTTTTTTCGACGTTTTTCATGATTGGTCGTTGTGAGATCCTTTCTTACACTTGGAATTTTCATGGAGTCTCTATAAGGAATAATAATAAAAATGAAATAAAGTTAGAAGTTAAAGGAGGTTCCCTTACAAGAAACGTGTTTTTATATTGTACAGTGGTATGGAACACTTTGTGTGCAAGTCCAACTCGCACTTATTATTTTTGGTATGTGTCTTTACAATTATCAAATAAATTTCACACGACACAAACATGACTCCGGCTGACATGTGGTATCAGCGGATGATGTAGGTATCTTGTGTCGGTCTGAGAGAAAAGTCGTCACCATAATAAGTAGCGCCATCACCATCATATTTAATTTTACTCTATTCTATCTATTTACTGTAACGACAGCAAAAAAAGAACTCCATATCCAACGCTATGCAATTCCTATGTGCAACTATTAAAAAATCCCATCTATTTCAGATAAGGGAGTATTATTGCCATTAAAATGTTATAGGGATGTTATTTAGGGTGTCACTTGTGTCGTACAACACTGTAGACTTTGTCTGACCGTCTGTCTATCGGTTCGCAGATGCGCCAAAATGGGGTGTGGTGGCCCCCCATTGTCTTTTGATTGGGTTTTACAACGGTGGAAGTAGTGTGAAAAATTGGGGGTTTATAAGGGTTATGAAAAATTATTTAGGATCAAGTGTGGAAAAATTGGCATTTTGTTACTGTTTTCGTGATACAAGATATGCAGATGGTTTTTATTACTTAAAGTTTTTTATACTATTTGACTGTATTTCATCGGAATGGTAGTATCTTGTGTACCAAGGGAGCGAAATGGTATATTTTCGTCGAGGATGAAATATGGACTTACTTTAGCATGACGAAGGATTCGACATCACATGCTAGGGAAATGATTTTGCATCCGTGTACCCTATTTTAAATGGATGATGAATGGATAGCGACGAAATAGAGAAGGAAAAAAGCAAATGCAGCGTGTGCTGAGTTAGCTCTTATTATGGTTGCGGAGAACTTCTTTTTGTTTTTGTCATTTGTATTTGTCTGTTAAGTATCATGTATCCGTGGCCGTGATTAAATGTGTTTTTTTCTTTCTTTCAAATCAATATTTCTTACAGTGCTTTAAGCTCAATTTCATTTTACATTCAATAACGTTCTATCCCTCAGTTGTGCTCGGTAGACATTCTTTAGGTGTTTGTCGGTACTTGGAGTGCAAGAGAAGTAGAAAAGAGATGATTGATGGCATGAGAAAGAATAATCTCATCGGTTCCTCCCCAAATCCTTGGTATTCTCCTGTCATCATGGTCAAAAATAAGGATGGTAGCACGCGATTCTGTAAGTCTTACTTTCTGCGGCTTCGAATTGACATTGCTATCTCCGTTTCAATCCCTCTTCCCTGACCTATTCCTGAGTGATAGAAATGACAAAAACAAATCCCCAAAAATACCTGCAATACACCCACCAAAACAGCTTACGGGTCGTGACTGTTTCCACCCCAGAAATGTGTATGAATTAGAACCAAATTTTACAGGGTAAAACAACTAAACAAGATATTAAAAAAAAAAAAAAAACAAAAATATAGCGCCCTGTGACAGTATTTCTCCTATTACATATTTTTTTTATTTGTAAATCTTGATACAGAAATACAGCGAGAATCAGACACGTGTCGAACCCACTTTTTTGTATGACAAGCGTACCCCCTTAAGTACTAAACTTAGGTAGCATAATAATCAGGATGGACACGATCGAAAACGTAATAGTCAAACTGTGAGATTCAGTGATTAGACAGACCATTTGTCATCATAATAGTTTTAAACATTTAGTTAATTTAATACACATGAAATTTAATTTCAGTATCTTCATTTTCTTCTAAAGTACGAATTTCGCATGTAGGTCACAAGAATTTATGCTTCAAGGCGAATGTGTGGTGAAGGTTTCAAAACATCAACTCGTGTATATTTGGTCTACGTGGAATATTTTTTGCTCACATTTTAGTTGTCACAATGTGGTTTCATTTTGAACATACATGATACCTACCCACGCTGGAACAGCGTGGTGGATTAAGCGCCAAGCTCTCTCATCCCGAGGGGACCCCTAACCCCTTGCAGTGGGGCATTAATGAGCTGATGGTATGGTATGGTACTAAAATACTAAGAAAAAATGGTTCACATTCTGTCAAAACTTAGCAGCCAGCACTGCAGTCAGTGTTATTTCATAATAAATAAAATCTGTCTTACCAGCTAGTATTGTTTATCAATTTTTGCTTTTGAATTCCGCACTAAGCTCAGGATTCATGGCTTCTTCAGGCTTTAAACTCAAAACTCACAACAAAAACGAACTTCACTCCCTTGTTGCATAATTATACTGTTATAACTGTAAATAACTGTTAGTCTTAAATGCTGCGGAGGGTAATGTTTTTATATGTTGGTCATTCAAACTGTCATTGACAACAAATCTGTTGATATTTGTATGGGTACCGTAGTTTAGGTATGAAGTCATCTATACTAATATTATAAAGCTGAAGAGTTTGTTTGTTTGTTTGTTTGTACGCGCAAATCTCAGGAACTGCTGGTTTAAATTGAAAAATTATTTTTTTGTTGGATAGTCCATTTATCGAGGGAGGCTATAGGCTATACTACATCAGGCTACGACCAATAGGAGTGGAGCATCAATGAAAAATGTTGCGAAAACGGGAAAAATTATTCCTTTTGAGAGCTTCCGTCGCGCGCGCTGCGTAAACGGTTGATATTAAACAAAAATCATGTATGACGGAATTGTTCCCCTTTAAAAGTTCTAACCAAAAGTCCGCGACAGCATATGTGTATCTTTTAAGGTAAGCTTACTATAACCTTTTTTATGACAGTTAAATTTGTTCTAACATAATGTATTATTTGCTAAAATTTTTTTTATATGTGATATTAATCCTTATGAAATTAAATACGTTAGTTGTCTTAAGCATTTCATGCATATTATAATTGCTATTTACATCATACAATTTAAATTAATATCTTAGCAGTTTTTATCGAACTTCGAAAACTATAGCGGGAGAAAATAAATTCGCTGTCTGCCTCTGTTCGTTAACTTTTTACTTCCAAACCAATAGACTTTAATACGGTTTTTAGTAATATCTTATTTTCTTATTATCTTATAATCTATTAATTTATATAATAGAAATACTTATTATAAAGCTGAAGAGTTTGTTTGTTTGTTTGTTTGTTTGTTTGTTTGTTTGTTTGTTTGAATGCGCTAATCTCTGAAACTACCAGTCGGATTTAAAAAATTATTTTTGCCTTTGATAGCCTGATTCTAGCGGAGGGTTATAGTCTATATACATGAAAACGAACTGTCTGTCTATTCGAGCAAATCGGCTTCGTTAGAAGGTCGTTAAAACTAACAAATGTTACTTTTTGTCCGTCTGTCTGTCTGTACGTGTATCTGTCTATTTGAGCTAATCTCCAAAACGGCTAAACAGATTTTAAGGAAACTTTGCAGACGGGAAAGAAGGTTGTCAAGAGATTTGACATTAGCTACTTTTTGTCCGTCTGTTTGTCTGTACGTCTATGTGTCTATTCAATTAAATTTTATCTATTCGAGTTAATTTCCAATACGGCTGAACAGATTTTAATGAAACTTTGAAGACGTGAACGAAGGTTGTCAAGAGTGTCATAAGCGACTTTTTGTGTTTGTCTGTCTATCTGTCTGTTGTTTGTCCTCACTGATCTAGCAACGTACAGCCGAAAGTACTAAGTCTAGGAAGCTTAAATTTGGAACATAAGTTTATTTTATAACGTGAGTTAAGAAAGGTTTTTTTAGAAATTTCAAACTTAAGGATGGGAATGGAGGGACTTAAATAATGACGTGTTTCAGGGTTTTTAGATTTCCACATCTTAAGGGTGGAAAACGGGATATGAAAAATTGTATCGGTTTTTTAAAGGGTGGAAGGGGAATGAAGATTGAAAGTTTGAATGGATGTAACCAAAATTGGTTCCAGCAAAAACTATGTATAAACCATCTCGAACGTTAATAGTACCTATAACAGGAATTTGTAGTCTACGCAAGCGAAGCTGCGGGCGGTCGCTAGATGAGTATAATGGCCTTGGACTAAAACTTTTAACACAGTTTTTATTTTAATTTTTGAAAATATAACCACTAGGTACCTTTGTCTTAAATTAAACAAAAATGAAGTCTATATTTTCGTAGTAATTTTTTTCCAATAATTGATACATAAAATATCTCTGTGACGTCATCTGGACATATGTTTACTATATATTACCTTAGACTAAAAAAGTGGAATTTTATTGATTTATAAAGATTACAATTTCAATTGACACAGTTTTTTTATACTGTGGAAAGCAGGGAATAAGCTCAACCGCTCAGATGACGTCACAGAGACACTTTGAACGTCAGATAAATTTCCATAAATATCTGGCAAATCGGTAAATAGAAAAAAATTACATTTTGATAGGTTATTCTAGAACCTTATTCCTTTTTATTTTATTGACCAAAAAAAGGGTAAGTAATTTACAAAATTTAAGGCAGTTTAAAAGAAATCTTCGGTTATAGATGGTCCTAAAATAGTGATCGAAGAGAGGCCCACTCCAGCAATAGACATCTGTCGACTGTGAAGAAAAAACCAAGTATCTGGACTTGTATGTATACTTTTATGTATACTTTTTTTCTATTAATGTGGTTTCAGCCTCGTCCTACGTCAACAGAGATGCACCGGAAGCGATATCCACGTAGTGGTATCAACCGAAATTAGTGCCATCAACATACAAGGGGGTTCTCAGCCACCGCGCTGCGGAACAATGTCTGATAACTATCTTCAGGATTAAGATATCTTCACGGCTAAACTTAGTTGACATAGGCGTTAGTGCCTGCAACATCATCTTCACCGAGGTCCATTGTTGGAGAGTGTCATCCCGTTGGGGTACAGCAATTTTAAAGACAGTTTTTGACTACTGCTACATCTTAAAAATCATAGATATAAACTCAAAAAGTACTTAACTGGTTTAAAACATTCGTTCACTTGTAGAAGGCTACATTAACAACGAGTAACATAAGCTACATTTTATTTTCAAAATAGCTTTCCGCCAGCGGCTTCACTCGCGTGAATACACATTTATACCGGGACCGCTATAATTTTTGGCTTAGATATAGTTTATAAGCTGGAAATTGACAAGGATTGAAAGGGATCCCGGTACAACTGTATAGTCCCTGCAAACGGAGCCGCGGGCGGAAAGTTCGTCTTTTATAAACTGACATTCACTTGGTCATCCCGTTAATGCCCCACTGCAGGAGCTTTGGCCTCCCCTTGGGAGAGGGTACTTTGAGCTTAGTCCACTAAGCTGCTCCAGTGCGGGTTGGTGGATTTTGAAGACTAGATCTATTGAAAGCCATCGGAACCGACGGCTTCCGATGACTAAACGGGCTCTCTGAGGCACAGAGTCAGTGATTATTATGTATATAAGTCAGAAAAAACTAATTGGTATATGCCCTGGGTTACGAACCACGGCCTTCTAAACAAGGAGCGGACTCGCTACCACTGCGTTATAAGTCTATAATATATATCAAAATTATAGATCAATATGCAACGTATATGGCTAGATTCCTAATTAGAGATTTGAATAAAATTGTGTCCCCTCAAAATTGACAGCTAAAAAATTACAGAATACTGAAAATTCTCGTGTCTTTGACAGAAATCGAACAGGCAACATCCTCATTAAAAAAAGACATCAATTTCGAACTTGAAAACAGCGTCACATGATCGCAGTTTTGTATTTAAATGCGTCGATTTAAATACAATGCCGCCACCGAAAGGATTGGTGAGGTGTGTCCGTATCACATCTCACTCGACAAAAACTTCTCATTTGTCAGCTTTTCACACGATGTATTAAAAAAATCTATAAGTGTATCTTACATTACACTAGCTAACGCTACAGGAATGAGCTTGCACCATTTAGCATATGTAGTTTTTATATACGTTTTTCCAAAACATAGACCAATTTATCTTTCTCTTAAAATAAAAAAAAAATAAGTCTGTAATTTTCTTAGTATTTTTTTTCCAGTTTGTTAATAAAATATGCCCATGACGTCATCTGGACAGATGTTTACTACATAAAGATTAAATAAACTCATTATATTTTTATTGATTCTTGAGGATTACAATTTACTTCCAATTAGTGACTTTATTAGGGTTCCATGGCCAAATGGCAAAAAAGGTACCCTTATAGTTTCCGCATGTCCGTTCGTCCGTCCGTCTGTCTGTCTGTCTGTCTGTATGTGGTTTTTCTCGGAAACTATTGGCAATATATAGATGAAATTTGGTGGAAAAAGGTAGGTGTAATCTACGAACCGCTACACAACGACGTAGTGAAATTAAGATTTTTTTTTTGGGTGTGTCGCCATACATGTAACTGAAGTACGAAGAAAAATAATTCATCGTATATTAACGCAAGAGGTACCAAATAATAGGTTTAAAAAAATTACATCAAAGTTTTAAACAATTTTTTTTATTTAAGTCAACAGTTGTTGAGATATGCACTCCTAAATTCGTAAATAGAAAAAAACAATTTTTTAGAGGTTACTCTACAACCTTATTCCTTTTAATTTTAATTACCACTACATAATGACCAAATTTTTTAAAAGGAATAATTTTTTAAAAGTCCTCTCACCCTGAGGGGAGCCCTAAGCCCCTGCAGTGGGGCATAGCGGGCTGGTAGAATGGAAAAAAAATGTAACCATCGATTATTCTTTGAAAATCCAAGGTGAAGAAAAACAAGGTGAAATTTTTACAATCATCCAAATTTTAATGTAACGATCTTTGGTAAAAAATCCAGATTGTCTATATTTTCGTGAAAAAAGCATGCAAATTTGAATTCAAAATATTTGGTCAATTTAATGCCCATATCTCAAATATACTTCTACAGTCCTTCCTATGGAGTCACGACTAAAAAAATTATGTATTCAGATCTTTTTTAAATCTTAAATTATCATAATATTTAAATGTATAAACTTCAAATTAATAATCGAAAGTTTACATGATATAGGCTCAGAAGCAAAAACTGGCTGATTGGCCGAGAGCTACCCTAACTGCAGAGCCAAGGGTCGCGGGTTCGATTCCCGCCCGGAACAAATATTTATGTGCATGAACATGTCTATTTTTTCGGTGTTTGAGTATAAAAAGTGTATATGTATAAAAAAAGTATATTGTATTATAAAAGAATATTTAAGTGTGTAAATCATTATTATTATAAAGGCTGACAATCATAAACGGCAATTGTTCAAATATTTAAATATCATGTAAGGACCATAGACAGTAGAATTATCGAGATGGAGCGTCTCATATTTCGAAATGATCGAAAATACGAGCGTAATCACAGACTCAGAAATTACACAGACCATATTACATTATCATTGTTTTTAAAATTTTATGAATTACCCATGAAATGTAATTTCAAATCTTTATTTGTTTTTCCACCAGTAAGTACGATTTTCATTACAATAGGTTTGTTCAATGGGTGGGTTACTTCAAAACATCTGTTATTATGTGTGTTACGTCTGTGGCGTATTTTATGCACACATTTTTGGGGTCACATCCAGTATTTTTGTATACTTCCATGGTAAGCACCTATATATATCTAGATTTTTTACTTGTGTAATTTTTTTAAATATTTTTTAAATATTATATAGAGATTCGGTAGAAGAAAGAGGGAGTGCATAGGAGTGAAAAAGATGGCTATAAACTATACCTACACACTACATATCGATCGAGGTTAAATGAAATCATTCAACCGCACTGCGATAATTTGGCGACTTAACGTAACGTATCTATATATAGATTTATTTCGTTGTTACTTCAACGTTTTTCTACAAAAAACATTCCGTCTCGCATCTTGCGCAAGCGCGTCGAGTTAAGCGAGCTTATTCAAAGCTCAGGATTTACCTAATTCGAGTTGACGGGCGAGGAACAAAAAAGTCAGATATTTTAATACGAGCGACGGATAACTGACTGTGACATTTCATAGTAAAAAAAGGCAGGAAAACAAAAAAAAAGTTGAAGAACCCTCACACCTGGGCTACTGTATTCAAATGAAGTTTTTTTTTTAACGAAAAAAAGCAGTTTTTAAGCAAAAACATGTTCAGGTTTTTGAACCCGTCTGTTATATTTGGATTGTAAACAAAGTTGTATTACATATAAAAAAAAAATATTAATAAGTTTTCATACATTTTATTTTATTTTCTTATTTAATATCCCATTGTGTAGATTATCAGTTCATCTACTTCTTTTCTCTAACATGGTAATGTAAATACTAAGTATATGGTCACGTTGTGCAAATAAATAAATTATTAATTCATCATGTAATACGTAGCTTAAGGCATAGTTATAAGTCCATGTATGAATGTATGTTAGTCAGTAAGTACAGTTGCATTACAACCTTTAACCGAACACAACGTGTTATTAATATCCCCTCTTATATCACTCCATACAATAAAATTATCAAATTATGAGGAAAAACAACGGTGTCGTGATAGACCAGAGCGCATCGAACCTGTCTCAAATTTATAAGGCCATAGGGCCATTGTTCGAATCCGGGCGTGTACCAATGAGTTTTTCTGACTTAAGTACATTAACTATCACTGACTCCGTGCCTCGGAGAGCACGTTAAGCAGTCGGTCCCGGACGCTGTCAATAGATGGCGGCCGTTACAATGTCCAACCCACAATAAAGTAGCGTGATGGATTTAAGCTCCAAACCTCCTCCTCACCCTGGGGGAGGCCTAAGCCCCTGCAGTGGTGTAAAATGAGCTGATGATGATGATGAGGAAAAACAAGAAAAACAAAAAAAAGACGATCTTTGCGATTATTATCACCTTGCTTTACGACACAGTCTACTAGTTTACAGTTTTTACAAAAATTTATGACAATTGAAAAAAAATTAAAATTCATTATCAATTTTGATGAATTGGTCAATTTAACTAAAATCGGTAATATGATAGTGAAATAAAGAGATAAACACATTAAAAATCTTTGTCTTTCAGGTTCAGTAGTGATTGATACTTTTACTGAACCCTGATATTTTTCTGATATAGAGACAACATTTTATCACAATAATTATTAATAATACCTGAGACATCTCACACAGCGCCATCTAGTCCTAGAGTAAACAAGTATTATGCTTGTATCATGGGGTAATAGGCAACTATAAACTTAAATATTATTTTTTTATAACATATACATTATATAGATACTTTTTTACACCCAGACAATATAAATACAAAGACATGTCCATGTACACAAATATTTGTCCCGGATGGGAACGACCTGTAACCCTTGGCCCCGCAGTTAGCCAAGTGCTAACCACTGAGCCAATCGGTCAGACACAATAGCATTTATTGCAATTTTTTTTTTTAAATTTATACCGCAAGTTTCAAGAATAAACCCAATTTTAATAGAATGATAAGATACTAACCCAACCCGCAGTGGAGCAGCGTGGTGTATTTAAGCTCCAAGCCCCCCTCCTCGCCCTGGGGGAGGCCTAAGCCTCTGCAGTGGGGTAAAAATGGGCTGATGAAGAAGTGAAGAAGATACCAACAAACTAAATATACCAAAATTAAAGAAATGTAATAGTATAATTACAACGAGCCGTTTTAAATAGCTTTTTATTTTTAATAAATGATACTTAAAATTAATCCAGTTGAATATCAATAGACATCACTGAAAAGATATGACTGTCATAGATTATGCAAATAAAAGAACATGAAATAGGTTGATTTCGTAGTAGGAGGAGCAAAAACAATTTCGGTGATGATACCTGCCTTTTTAAGACGATAACTGCCTTTTTATGACGCACGATGCTGTCTCGTTTTGCTGTACTCGAACACTTAATACATCTGACTGAAGAATGGGAATTTCTTGCTTTGATACAAAAACTGCTAGAAACTTACTTGCTATTAGGGAACGCCGCCTATACGACAGAAAAATTAATATAATGAATTGCATTGTTTATAATAATAACACCTGGAACATGTCATATGATGTCCTCTAGTTCTAAACTTAACAGAGCTTGTATCATGGACACTAGACTACTGATATACATATTTAATTTTCTTTGTATAGTATATAATTATATAGATATTTTACACCAAGACACGGAACAAATAAACAAGTTTATACACACAAACATTCGTCACGAGCGGAAATCGAACCAGTGACTTTTGATTCAAGATGGCCCGCGCGAAACTGAGGCGGGACGATATAGGATATATGTGTGAAATGTTAATGCGAGTGTGAATGGGAGCGGGAAAGAATTAGTATAACATGTAGAGGGAAGCAGGAGTTACATGAAAGTAAAAGTGTGAGGAATGAGAACAGTGAACAGAGAAAAACAGAGAACAGAACGACGACCGCTTAGCCTAGTGGGTAGCGACCCTGCCTGCGAAGCTGGAGGTCCCGGGTTCGAATCCCAGGTCGGGTCAGTATTGATATGATGAATATCGATACTGGTACCGGGTCTTGGTTGTTATATGTATGTGGTGTCTATGCTTGGTACCCAAAACACAAGCTAATGCTTAGTTTGGGGCCTAGACGTTGTTGTCATGTATACGTTATTATTATTATTATTATTATTATATAGTGGTGAGAGCGGAAAACGACTTAGTACAAGGGCGTAACGTTTTTCCGAACCCGGACGCCTAAAAAGGTATTCTATTCTATAGTTTTCAGATAGGTAACGACGTTTGTTGTCTTTTGAATAGCATAGGTGATATGGATGTTCACTTGATGGTCTGGCAGGAACTAGAGGGTTTTAGGTTCTTGCCCAGAGTGGCAATGGAAAGGTGAGCACTGCAATTAAACACTTCGGCACAAAATTTTCACAACGTTAGCGTTGTATGATTTGTAGTCATGATATCAAGAAAACTGTTTTCTGCACAGCGATTGTCGTATATTTTTTGATCGTACATTTGCGAGTGGCCTACGCTCGCTAATAATAGAAAAGGTGGTAATAGAATTAATAGTTAATATCATCATCATCATCATCATCATCAGCCCATTTTTACCCCACTGCAGGGGCTTAGGCCTCCCCCAGGGTGAGGAGGGGGGCTTGGAGCTTAAGTCCACCACGCTGCTCCACTGCGGGTTGGGGACTGTAACGACCGCCATCTATTGAAGCGTCCGGGCGGGACCGACTGCTTAACGTGCCCTCCGAAGCACGGTGTCAGTGATATTGTGTACTTAAGTCAGAAAAACTCATTGGTACACGCCCGGATTCGAACCATGGCCCTATGGGGTCTTATAAATTTGAGACAGGTTCGTTGCGTATTGGGCTATCACGACACGATAATAGTTAATATAATTTTGCGTTTTCACTTGCTAATTTGACTATTTCAGTTCATTTACGAGTGAAAAATGTTAGCGAGGGCAACATGATTAACCTCCTTGAACTTTTTGTAAAATCCAGGTCTCCATTTTCTTTTCGTCTAGTAAGCTTTGCCCCTAACTGTACCGTTGTTATAACATTATATGTTTTTAAACCAAAATTTCATCTGTACAAATGTTAAAGTTTTCAGAAAATCGGTTTAGTAGCTATTGAGTTGTAAGCGTCCAATAAGATCAACAGACAAGAATTTTTATAGTAGGTCTGTGTATAGGCATAGATAATAGATAATGTGAGAAACTTCAAAGGTCAAGTATGTATTTAGGTATAAAACTGAATTATATTAATCTTTGCTGTACTGTGTCGTGTGTCAGATTATGCGCGGACGCAGGTAGCTGAATGAATTGTCACTGTCGACGCGTTTGACACTTTGTGTAGGGATGACACTGTTACGAATGCTATTATTTATTTCGATGTAAAATTATTTGTGTTTGCATGATGTTCATATATACAGGATGCTCGGGTGAACGCAGTCCAAACTTATAGAGCGTGTAGAGTTTACTGAACTAAATAAAAAGTTAAAAAAAGTTAAAAGCTAAAAAAAATTTTTTCTTGATAACCGTTAGTTTGCGCCATCTGCTACTTAAACTTTTTGTTTAGTTCGGTACACGCTACACGCTCTATAAGTTTGGACTACATTCAGTCGAACACCCCGTACAGCTTATTGTTAACTATTGTATTGTTTGTTACTCAATCACACACTGAGAAAAATATCTATCATCAGTCGAGCAATGGATGACCCCCATAATAAAAAAAACGTGAAATAGGAAGAGGAAAATAAATATACGTTAGCGGAAATTATGGCTCCTGTAACGTAGGTATTATGTTGACGCGTAGTTTTTCTTCCTCGGTTTCCTCGTATTTATGATGATCTCGATCATCAATTGCTCTACTGTTGGTGAACCTTCATATTTTTCGAAGAACACTTTTGTTAGTGGTAGATAGAGTTTCGATAGAAAGTAAATTAGATATTTGTTATGCGAGCAGCCGCTTAGCCGGTGTCACCGGTGTTGGTGTAACAAAATAAGCTTGTTGTTAAACATCACAATATAATGTTTTACTGTCTTCGTGGGTATTGATTATTTGGAGTGAATTCTATAAAAAACTTAGTACTTTTCCAGAAATGAATTACGCAAACCATTTAGTTTGAGCGGAGAGAGTATACCTTTTGAAGTGTGTGAAAGGGGGTTTAATTTTTCCATTATCACGTGCAATCTTTTTTTAATTTCGTTCGTTCGATGTGATCTTTGTTTGCTGCATTGGGAAGGGTAGTTGGATGCGAAAGGCGGAGGACCGTGCGTGGTGGCGAGCCTTGGGAGAGGCCTATATCCTGCAGTGGAGAGACACGGGCTGATGATGATGATGATGTGATCTTTAATTTGTTTTATTTTATATAGAAGATTTACAGCGTCAAATTCTACATATAAACTATAAATAATTCCAATTACAAGTCTTCACATTTACTAAAAATATCTTTATGTATATGTGGGTCCAAAAACTGCCAGAAAGTACGAATCGCTCGTCACCTATTTTTGGTCTATATTCCTTAACCATTTTCCCTAAAAGAACTAGTGAGGTTACGAGAATGTTAACATATTTGACTAAGCTATTTCCGATATGAAAACTACGCGATGCCAACCCTACCACAAAGACATAATCCTCGGCCGCATTAGTAGGAGAACACGGGTAGCGCGTGGGAACGGCCGTGCCATGCGTATTAAAATAATTCTATAAGTACATTTACCAATTACGTAGGTATTTAGGTCTGTCTAGGTTTGATTCTAGAATCAAATATCTGTTCTTAATATTGTTATTGGCATATCCGCCCTGCTATCGCTACAAAGTAGTATAGGAGCTTGCTGTTCACTAATGTTATAGATTATTATTACTTAGAAATACTTATTCTAACATTCCTCCATACACAGTCTCACCTTGACATAGATTATGACATTCGTTACCCCATCATGAGTTTAATCAGGAAAGTCCATAACAAACTATAGATCGTTTAATTGAGAGAGCTTTTCTGAAAACCAGTAGAATGACCGACCTTACCTACTTACTTACTTGCTTACTAGGCAGACGCTTAATGACCATAGCGTCATCGTTAGAACAAAGATTGTACCTAAAGTAAATACACGGTGAAGTGATAAGGTCAAGGTCAAGAAAAATAATGAACTGTCCCATAGTTGTCAAAACCGACGATTTACAAAATGGTGAAAATACTCGTATGTAAAATGGAAATAATGGTGAAAATATGTGAAATAGGAAATTATGTTATTTCGTGGTGATGTTTACTGTAGCGAGATAAACTTAAGTGGAGTTTTATTGTTGCACACAGAATCGACGAGCTCGTGATATAATAGAGAACTAATTTTTTGGGATCTTTTAATTTGAATTATAGTAAATTTTGACGAAGATTGCTAATAGATTAGTGGAGAAGTGAGTTTAATGATAAAAATAATATCAAGTGTTCAAAAAATATGAGCAATGAATCAATCGATTCAGAAAAATAGCCCGAAAAAAAGATATTTTCATGATTTCTTTTGCCGATATTAATTGCATTTGTTATTAACAAAAAACTAAAAGTAAATAGCTAATAGACTTTTAGTAATTAGTCAGAAATTACCAGCCATAGCGAAAATTTAAAAAAAAAGATTGTTAAAGAAGAAAAAAGTTCCGCCTAAAAACCACCTCTCGGAACACAAGCTCTGTTATTTATAATTTTAATTTTATATTGAAAATAAAGTTCCACGCGGCTATAATCTGTAGCCTGAATGCACCGCCTGTTGAGAGTGCACAACACACAAATATTTTTTTTTGTATTAAGTGCCATTTAAAAAATTTACAAAAACCGCAATAGAGACTTTTTGATTGGAAATTTTCTCCTCTTTAAGAATCTTTTTTTCCAATTTTCGTTGTCGCTTGAAGTTATTGAGTAATAGCCACAAAACAGAGCGCTCTTTTTTTTATATTTTTTCAATAACAAATGCAATTTTTGTCGGCAAAAAAAATCAGGACAACCTCTTTTTCAGAAATTCTACCGAATCGAATGTGCCGTTGCTCATATTTTTGAACATTTAGAATTATGTTCCTCAAGAAACTTCTCGACTAGATTTTTATGATTTTCCTTAAAAAAATCGTTTTGTCAACGTCTATTTCCTGGCATTTTATTTATGTTTTCATTAATAAGATAACTACAAATATTTTCTTTGTAGTATCGTGAAATCGTATCGATATTTAATGTGTTAAGATTACGTTATATTGTGAAATTTAAATAATTTTTAAAATGAAAAATATATTTCTAATGGTGTTGAAGAATGAAGTCATTTCACACAAGAAACTTGTCCAAGGTCGCATCGGCATGCGCACGATATATTTATGTTTTGTGTTTACTACAAAAAGTAACTATTTACGTATAATTGCAAAAAATATTTTTTATATATTAACAACTGGTATAAAAACAAATTAACGCTTTATTATTATTACTATATATATAACCTGTGCGTGAACATGTTCATTTGTTCCGTGTCTGGGTGTACAAGTATCTATATATGTATATATTTAAAAAAAAAAAGAATATTTAAGTATTTATATCAGTTGTCTAGTAACCCATAACACAAGCGTATTACTTGCTTACTTTGGGACTAGATGGCGCTGTGTGGAGATGTCAAGTTTATTATTAGGTATTGCGTTGGCTCAGAAACTTGATTTTTTTATAGCTCCAAGGCACTGTAGACCAAAGTTTAGTATTTGATATAGATTTCAACTCGATACATAGACTGACCGATCAGCTGAGTAGTTTGAGACCCTAACTGCGGAAACAAGGATTGCGGGTTCGAATTCCGGCCGGGACAAATATTCGTGTGCGTGAACATGTACAGTACATTTGTTCCGAGTCTGAGTGTGAAAGTATCTATATATGTATATATTATAAAAATATTTAAATATATATATCAGTTGTCTAGCGCCCCATAATAAAAGCTTAATTGTTTACTTTGGGACTAGATGGTGATATGTGGGATGTCCTGAATATTATTATACATAGACAAAAAGACGAAAAAATAATTATTTCTTAAGCCATATAACTACAAATTAACAATTTTCTTATTTTTCTCTTCACTTGTGCTGTGAGATCTTGCTACTTGTAGAATTTCATGATTTTAGGCCAACGGGAAGTACTCGTAGATTTCAAGTATATCTGTGAATTTTGTATTTAACATAATTGTATTTACAGCTCTAAGGGACCGTATACCTAAGTATTTGTTATTAATTTCAACTTAATACCTTCATGCGTTTCTAAACCAAAAATCTTGACATACAGACAGAGCGACGGACAAAGTAATGGTCCTATAAGGATCTTATAAGAAAAAATCCACAGATCTTGCAGTCTCCGCAACCATCGGTTTCATTGAAAATGAACCTACCCAAACCCGATTTTCACAGATTATTTTATTTTATTGCCACGAAAACGTGGCACTATTCTTTTCAACTCTTTAAACTCAGAAATAAATCAACGAAAAAATTCTCTGCTACCCGTGCGAAGCCGGGGCGGGTCACTAGTTCAACATATTTGAAACATTTAGGTTTTAAACTGCAGCCTCTGATATCCTTAAACGTTTTGAACTCGATAATTAAGCATTCGAACGAATACAGGCCGAAAGGCGATGACCGTAATGTTAACAAGTTCCCGAACGTCCATAAAATCTAACATGTGATGTCAAATTTCTTGTTCGATTTCCAACTGATTTCCAAAATTTTGGTCTCAAACTGTAGCTACCGACGCCTTCTAACCTTTGGTATAACACTTTGAAGCGATCCGACGAATACCCTCTGAAATATAGTAACTTATATCCACAAACACAAGCGATCGACCAAAAAATCTCATCTTTCGGAAATAATTTCTCTTACAATTACCAACCGATTTCCAAAAACTTGGTCTCAAACCGAAGCTACGTTAATGGCCAGGATACATTTTTTTTTTTTCGATATCGGTCCCCATTTTTGAAATAATTTGGATTTAGTAAAAAAAAATTCAGAAAAAATCCCGATTTTTTTACATTTTTCAATTTTTTTTCAAAAACTACTTAACCGATTTCCAAAATTTTGATGTCATACAATGCACAACTGAATTTCTAATCTTTTAAAACCTTAAAATCTTGGCTAGACCCCATACCCTCGGAGTTATGGCCAAAAATGCGTCTCCCGTGAAATGGATATGATAGTCATCAATGACAAAAGTATTTAATAAATAACACATATTCTGTACGCATTTCTGCCTTTATATGGAGAGATCATAAATGCTTTTGTGATCAAACTCTGGGTGCAGGACTTAACGAAGTTCGTAAAGGCGATTTCTACTACATCTCTGTAAAATTTACAATATACCGATCTTGTTTTACATATTTTGTTCTCAATTAATGATAAGTATTTTGACTCAAACGGTAACACTTAGCTATTTCGCCAATGAAAAGTCAATCGAACTCGGCCCCCTCCCCACTGCCCTTACGTATCCTAGCTTAGCTTTCTATCTGGTTCTACCACCTTGGCCGTGCCAGTAGTTTATGGATGCTCCTTTTTTACATATACTTTTTTAATTCTTCAATTGCAAGCAAAATCAAATCTGCATCACAGTATCATGCATTCTCATAGTGTGAGTTTTTATCTGAAAGATTACCACAGGCGGCTGCCAATCAAAACGTCTCAAAATAATCCCGTTGAGGATTAACAAAAAGTTCGGGCGCAAAGCGACCCCACAGCTTTCACGCGCCGTCGAACATCGCACAACTTTTTGTGTTGCCACAACACGCTTGAGGTTTCGCGGCGCGGGCTCGTTTGCTATTGTGTCATTTGAAAAATGTTTACGCGTGATAAAAATTTACTTTGTATGTTGCAAATAGAATATGGAATCCATAAACATGGATATTGTCTAAATATTTTGTGGATTACTTAAATAATAGTCACATTTGAAAAAAATATGTTCGAACCTAGTCATACAGATCAAGTAAAACTTTAGGAGTGATCCGAACATAGCGCCGTGTAGCCTCACTTTAGCAAAGTCTAGGTATTAACGAGTGTGAGCGGGTGTACTGCTATCCCGTCGCAAACTCTCACTTATTTGATATTCAGAGCGGACGAGTGGATTATAAATCATTAAACACTAAAATCGTTTTTTTTTATGTTAAAGTTTAAGAAATATAATTAGAAAAATTAAAAAAAATTATAAAATATAAATATTTTTCTTATTTTTGAAATCTTATTTTGAGTGACATGAAATAAAATTTTATTTGAAAAATTGTAAACATATTGCACAAAGTAAATACTTAAACTAAAACCAACACTATAAAGTTTGACTGACTTACTTACGGTGCTTATAAACTGTAATTCTTGATTTTTGGTTACGTCCCACTAAGCTATAAAAGTGACGTAGATTAGATGCATATATAGTTTGTCCATTATATTAACCCACTCCTTTGACACGTGGACACCGCATACCGACAAAAGTTCACGAAGAAAGCCGCCGGCACTTGGTTGCCGCCTCAAAGGATACCGACGCCAGCGTCTGAGGTCTAATATAACGGATAGACTTTGTATAGTCTATCCGTTATATTAGACCTCGGTACACCAAAAGGCAAAGCAGGAACGAAATAGACAAATTAAAATATATTTATTTAGAGGAAACAAAAACTTATCACATTCGCTACACACGAAACAAAAACTTATGACATTCTTCGTTACTCGATGTGTCCTTCGAATCACCACATGTGTTTATAATAAAACATAATACTATGTCATTTACATACTCGGTGAAGTATTGATGTATACTGATAAATTTTCGCTTGAACTGTACGCGGCACGCGCAAGCCGTCGGTTTCTTTGTTACGGCCGGCACGTGCAGCGGTTTTCTTTTGTGAATTTTTTGTCTGAGTGCTTTGGCGGCGTTTCAAAGGATGTGAGTTAAAATAATGGATATACTTTACGTATGATTTATTGTCTATTTGGAGTTAAAATAATTTAAAAAAAATGTGAGACATTTTTTTCTAAATTGGTAGGTCTAACAAAATAGTTTGAATAAATGTTAAACTTGATGAGTAGATTCCGTATTAGTATAGCCGAATACCCTGTAGTTCTGGTCCAAGTATATTCAACATAGCATGATTCTACCTAAATACCTGTTAGGTAAGTATCACCACAACACTATCAGCGACTCTATAAGTAGAAAGTAAGCAATAACATACCCCTACACACACACAATTTTTTGAATTTAGTTTCTTTTGTATAATCATATCATCTTATAGAAAATTTAATTTATTTAAAGTCGTGGTCGGCTTTGCAGAATGCAGTTTAGTTAGATTTCAGGTTTCTAAAACTATTTAAAACTGTAAGTTTACTTTGTAACAATAAATCACGATGTTATTTTCAGAACAAGAATAATAAAAATCTACGTTGTTAAAGCTGTTTAAAAACAGTTTATCTTAAAATATGACAAATTCCTATAGTCTACGTTATAACATTTATGTATATCTGGAGCTTTATAAGTAACGCGAATCGAACAAACCACGCAGGCAAACTCGAAAGCAAAAGCTAGGGTCATTAAGTAATAATAACAATATCTCAAACATGCCACACAGCGCCATCTAGTCCCAAACTAAACAAAGCTTGTATCATGAGTACCAGGCAATAATTTCAGTATATCATTAACAAGTATCCCAGAGTTTACAGTGTTATAAATATTCACATTTCACATATTACCTAGTTAAACGGCTGATTATCGGTATTTGTATTCTATCTGTGACATGAGACACGAAATAAAAATTTCGTGTACACATTGATGGCTTCCTTAAAGTTGTAGATTGCCTATAGCTATTGTTTATAATTTACTTTACGGTATACATATTCATTTTTTAGGGTTCCGTAGCCAAATGGCAAGCGTAGCCGTAGCACTCCTGAAGTCCTAATTTTTGTTAGAGTCATGTGTCCCCTCCCCTACCAGCTAAACCGTTGTTTTTGGATATGTGAAAAAATAACGTAGTTAAAAGGAAAACTATCACAGCTAACTAGACTGTATTATTTAACGAGTAGTCGATTAACTTATAAAATGCATTTGTATTAGTAAAATTTTTGTAAAAATTCTATAGAAAATGACAGATAGCGTTTAGTCAATAAGCGAAAACTAAATTCATTTTATTTTTGTGATGTAATTGTAAAAGATAATTAAAAAAAACATATTATGATGAAATTAGATTGTTTTTCTAGGTACTAGGTAATGAAATAAGTAATAAATTTTTCTCTAGCTATCAGTGCACTCGTTTTATTACTTTTCGGATTAGCCAGAAAGGATCGAGCGCTTTCTAAATAACTAACGAAATAAAAATGAATTTTATTTGTACAATAATTCTTAAATTACATAATAACAACGATTAATGGTTAAGTTCGATTAACGTCGCGTTAGTTTTTTTATATTGTATGGTGGTACGGAACCCTTTGTGTGCGAGTCCGATTCGCACTTGGCCAGTTTTTTTTATAAAAGTAAGATTGATATAAATATATTCGCCATCCCTGATTACTGCGAATGAAATGATAAATACCTGTAGTACAATCATAATGCTTACTTTTGTTCTGTGAGTAGGTATATTATTAAAACATATTCCTAAAACTATTTAAACTAGCTGAAAAGACTTGGTGCGTCTATTGCATATTATTAAGCCTATGATTGTAGCCCTGGTTGACTTTGATGGTATATATTTAAAGAATGACAGCTCAATTCAACGACGACAACATAGCTCACAATATTTGATTATCCCTATATCTAAATAGAGAGTATGCGTCAAAAAATGTAAATAAAAATATCACCTAACTGTTAGGCTATAATTCACGCACACAGAGACGATTTGTACATGCTCAGTATGGCGTAGCGAGAGTTAAGTCACAGATAAGTATGTAAAAGTCATGCCATTTAGACAATGTATAATCAAAGGTTGACATGACACGACGAGCCGTTCGATCGTTATGAGGTTACCAGCGCACAGCTTCCAATGCGGTCTGATGACCTCAGAACGATAATTTTGTACGTTAATTGTCAAGACTGAATCAGACCGATTGGTACTTTTACATCTCATGTACTGTTCATTATCTACAAGTAATTATCCGAGAGATTGCAATTTTGAACGCTTTCTAAAAAGCTGCGGTGTCAGAGGTCGCCATCACGTCAAAATTGTGGCGGTAGAACTGGGAGGTTCTTCTTTAAAAACTCAACACATAAAAAAACCATAGAGATAATATAACTAGAGTAGGCACGTTCCATAAAGCCCTGTATGTAACAGTCGGGCATCGATTGGGCATGGGAGAAAAAAATGATGGAAAATAATTGAACCACAACTGTACCATAATAGATCAAGGTGCTTATCCTCTGTTTCTTTCTGTTGAGGGCCGCATTTCGGACTGGCTTGCCTATTCTATTTTATTACCTCTATGGCTATCACATCATCGTCATCATCAGCCCGTGTTTCTCCACTGCAGAATATAGGCCTCTCCTAAGGCTCACCACCACACACGGTCCTCCGCCTTTCGCATCCAACTGCCCCCGGTATGGTGCTTCAGGTCATCTGTCCGCCTGGCCGGGGGTGTCTAACGCTTCGCTTCCCGGTACTTGGCCTCCACTCGAGAACTCATCTACCCCATCGGTTATCAGTTCTACGGCAAATGTGGCCGGCCCATTGCCACTACAGTTTGCTGATTGCTTCGGCTACGTCGGCAACTTTGGTTCTTCGACGGATTTCAGTGTTTTAGATTTTATCCATCAAAGAAATACCGAACATAGCCCGCTCCATAGCACGCTGAGCGACTTTAAATTTGTGGATCAGTCCTGCCGTGAGAGTCCATGTTTCGGCACCGTACGTCATTATAGGTAGGACGCATTGGTTGAAGACCTTTTGGCAGTGGTAGGCGACGAGAACAGATGACGAAGGCTATCACGCATGCTCAAAATAAAAAGAGATAGACTGATCATTCTGTATAATTCAAAGTATAAATTCGTTTTTGTTTCTTTCTGTTCCAGTATTTCGGACTCGCTCGCCTACACTGTTATATTACCTCTATGAAAGTGAAATTTTTAGAAGCTGTACTGTCACAGCATGACTACGAGACCACCGCAAGCGCATTATTTACACATTTCGTGTGCACAATGAGCTTTCGGGCTTTCGTTTTCCACAAGATTGGCCATTTCTAGGCCCATTATTATCACAGGTAAGCGAAACTAAATCCCTACGAAAGGGCGACGAAACCTATACGGATAATCCTGACAAAAAATCACAAAAGTTACCAAATACAATGGGTACTTCCAAAAACAGATTATGACAAGTCCGTATATTTTGTTTGTAAACACAACGGGGCTCTTTGCGATTGCCGATCGTAATTCAACACCTTGCGAGAGCTTTTATATATATCGTATAATAAATGATACTACTGTGAAAACGAAACGTCGTAAAGACGCTGTTTAATTCTAATTTACGCAATTTTCGTTGTGGTTAGTATTAATATTATATTAATAAATATTAAAAATTTAAAAAAAAAATTAATTAGATTTTTTGATGTGAAACATCTATTTTAAATTAAGTCAAGTGTACTAGAACAATCCGTCATTATTCATTACATTAGGTGATTAAAATATATTCATATTACCTATATAGAATATTACATTAAAGCTATGGTCGCCGAGTACCTAAATAATAATACTATTACCAATAATATTTATAATACCTGGATCATCCCACACAGCGCCATCTAGACCCAAAGTAAGCAAGTATTATGTTCGTATTATGGGGTCCAATATGACTGGTAAACATACTTAAATATTCTTTTGTAATATACACACAAATACATACTTTTTACACCCAGCCACGGAAAAAATAGACATGTTCGTTCATGCGCACAAATATTTTTCTCTGGCTTTGTCACAAATGTTGTAAGTTCGATTCCCCCCAAGCCGACGCTCATTTCCTAATGGTAGGTACTGATGGTGGAGGTAAACAGCTCTCAACTCGCACAGGAGCAGCGTGGTTGGCTCATGTTTTAAACTCCATCTCGATCTTGAAAAGTGCTCGGCTGCTCTCCAGCAATGAAGGCATAACAAGAAGTTTGATACATTTTTTAAAATCATTACGAATGTGACGAGTTTTAAGATTATCTTAAGCTAACTATCCGCCCGCTGCTCCGCTCACCACACCACACAGTTGTATCGGGACCCCTTTTCCTGGGATAAAAAATAACCCATGTTACTCTTCAGCTTATAAACTGTAATCAATAGTTCTCTGCTGTATAGCAAAAAAATATGTCCATTCCAGTACAACTGTGTAGTCCAAGCGAGCAGAGCCACGTGCTGAAAGCTAGTTCGAAAATAAAATATAGTTATTGCAACTCGATAATAATGTAGCTTTCTATAAGTGAAGGAATTTCTAAAATCAGTTAAGTAGTTTTTGAATTTATCCGTAACAAACAAAAAAATCTAATTATTCCTCTTTATAATACTAATGCAGACAACTACAGAATCCAGGTAAAATCAAATAATATTAGGAAATGTCGCTTACAACATTGTAGAAATTCGTATTCATAAAATGGCAACACCGTCGTTAGTAGGATAGGGATCCGCTTGACGTTTGACGGGTACGTCCTCCATTGTGGTTATTGTTGTGATATAATTTGATTACATTATACTGATATGGCTATTGTGCGAAGAAAATGGAGATATATTTTTGACAAATTTCGAATAGACGCACAGATGTCGCTGTCGTTGACTAGAATTAGATGGTCGATAAAAAAAACTGGCTGCGTGTACTTATTGTACTCACATTGGAACTTATATGTACCTTTGGACGTGCATACTCGTATAGATACCACGTTACGACAGCGAAAATGTGGGCAAAAAATATACGCCACGTACTAATTATACACCAGTTGATGTTTTGAAATATTTACTGTGAAGCAACATTTTATGTGACGCACATATGAAATTTCTACGGGAAAAACAAATAAAAAAATTGAAAATACGTACTACGTGAAAATACTAGGCTTTTTGCTAGGGTTTTCGATTGTTTCGAACTATAAGATCCTCCATTTTGATGATTTTGCTACCTAATATTCACAAGTTGTAATGAATTTTGTCTGGTGTGTATAGGTACTTAGCTTTAGTAAATCTGATTTCTCCTGGATTGTACTAAACAATCCTTAACAGTTTAATAAAGCATAAAGTTACCAATTTTTAACCGACTTCAAAAAAGAGAAGCCTTATGTTCGTTTGCACCATTTTCACGAATGTTTTTTTATGTATGCTCACCGATGATGTCTTCGACAATTGTGGACCGACTTAATAAATTCTTTTTGATTAGAAAGGGTATAAACTACAATTGTGTTTGCGGCTGGGAGTCATCATCTTATTCTGCTAAGCTAATGGTGAAAGCTCCAGGACTTCCTAAAGCGTCACTTTCCTTAAATTAAAAATTATTAATTATTTTAACTATTTCGTTTTGGTTTTTTTTTAATATAGTTACTTATAAAATCTAACGACAATTTAAAAAAAAAAAACAAACTTAGTACGCGCTTAAAGAAGCACAAATAAAAAAAATCATTTAAACGGTTAGTAAAATAAATATACCTAAGGGTTTCACGAACTGAAACTTGTGGTCAACAGAAATAAATGACAATTAAAAAAAAAACAAACTTAGTACGCGCTTAAAGAAGCACAAATAAAAAAAATCATTTAAACGGTTAGCAAAATAAATATACCTAAGGGTTTCACGAACTGAAACTTGTGGTCAACAGAAATACTATCATAGTATTCGTCAGCAAATAAAGTCATATTGGTCGGCTAATTAAATACTTGTGCAGTAATATTTACAATTAACCTTTTGCGTGCCAGACTGACACGTGACTGTGGTAACTGGTCGTGTGTTCCACCATGCAGTTATGATTCTACGTGTAAATACGTAGTTGACATAGGAGTGGATAAAAGTGATAACTTCAATTAAATAGTCTAAAGTGACAAGGTCAATTAAATGCACGAAACCAAACGTAAATGTGAATTTACATATAGAATATTTTTAATGTTTCAGAATTATGTGAAAATGTGCGTCATATAGATAATTTTTTTTATATCTATGTCTTTTCTATATACTTACTTTAAATTGTTATCGAATTTATAATTAATATTTAATTATACAAATTTAACGAGTTCGTAAGAACCTGCGCCTAAATTAGAGTACGCAATATCAGTTTGAATCGACCTACGAACTATGAATCGACCGTGAACTACGAGTGTGAAGGCGGTTGCGCGGGTGTACGTGGATTGTCGTCGACAGTTGTTTCACTCACAAGCCGGCTGCTTACGCGTCAGGAAACTAATGTTTAAATCTTAAATGTTTGGAAGGACCATCCGAAATGTTAACTCTGCCGCAATGCTACCTACACTGCTGTTAATTTTGCGTAGCAAACTGCTTCATTACCCCAAAAATGAAAATTTCGTTAATATGTAATAATTTTTTATGTATATTAGCTATTACAAATTTACTTGTGAATCGTTGTGAGCTAAACAACGCGCACTATCTAGGTCTTTTTAGGCAAGCCCGTGTCGAGACCCACCGTTTGTTCCATCAAAATGTGCCCGCCCACCTTGCAAATTAGTATTAAAGACAAATTAACACCCTAGACTGAATAACAAAACAAGAAAAAAGTAAATTTATCAATTTATACACATATTGGAAATAATATTTCCAAATATTGGAAATTTTCTTAATCATCAGCCCGTGTCTCTCCACTGCAGAATATAGGCTTCTCCCAAGGCTCGCCACCGCACATTGTCCTCTACCTTTTGCATCCAATTACCCCCGTTATTGGAAATTTTATTTGGATGAAATATTTGGTGGTTTTTAAGCTCAAATTCAAACCAAAATACAAAGACACAAACAAATAAACGGTTTTGGGTTCAAAAATAATTAATCGTTTACATTAGTGTTTCTAAACATATCATTATTTAGAACATTAGAACATAGAAACAAACATTATTTAGAATTTTATCCTGTAAATAAAATACAGGTGTTTCAAGAAAACCTTTCGTATCAGAAATCTTCAGACATAACTAACATAATCAAGTTATTAATTGTATAATAAATATATAACTATATACTTCTTTAAAATGTACGATTATTGATATAAAATTCGTGGTTTTTTTTTTAAAGACATTCGAATATTTCTGAGGAAATAGGTTTTCTTGGAACAACTTTATGTACTTACCTCGTTCAAACTTTTTGTAGAGCTGTCATTTTTAGAGATTTCGTTGTGCGTAGTACATTCGCTTTCAAACGGTCAGTTTAGACCACACACAGATTAAATGTAATTCAAAGAAAATCATTCGGCCGCGATTTAAACATATTTGAATAGATTTTTTGTACGTACGACATACAAAATACCATCACGCTCAATTTTAATAATTTTCTTGATCTTAATCTAATTATATTTCTAAGTAATTAATTTGTAACTCATTATTTTATCCAAACATTTAATTAAACACGTCAACTGCGACCGCTTTGTAATTAACAACTGTCATATAGTTTAATGAAATCTGAATGAGTTTAGAATTTCATAAATTATTAACATTAATTACCATTGAGAAAATATTTGTAAATATTTTATTAAGGAACTATAAGAGGTACAAAAAAAAATGGTGTCTGCACATAAAAGAAAAACAAAAAAAGAAGAAGATACCTATATGTGGAAAATTGTGATCGATTTGATTTATCACCCCTGCACCTAAAAAACACATTTCTGATTTTCTTGTCTGTCTGTTTGTCACTCAAGTGCCATTAAAATTACTTTGATGAATCGCTTTAAATACATGTCATAGTTTATGTAAAGCGGGCTTTCACAAAATAGATCCACATGTACTACAAAAAACAATTTATCTAATGTAAAACATACATCGAAATAAAAACTTGACTGACACGTTGGCCGAGTGGTTAGAGACTTTAACTGCGGAGTCAAGGGTCGCGGCTTCGATTCCCCGCCGGGACATATATTTGCGCATGGACATGTCTGGGTCATGGACATATCAAGCATAATACTTACTTACTTTGAAATTAGATGGTGCTGTGTGGGAAGTCCCAGATATTAAAAAAAAACACGAATCGAGGAAAGCATGCAAGCGAAGACGCATAATATACAAATAATATAATTTTGTAATGATCCTTAATAAATTAGCCATAGAGTAAATTGGTTTTAATAGCGTCATAAATGTCCCTTATTCACAGTACAGAAAATGTCAAATGCAGTTTTGCGAGGTTGAAGACCGGTGCGCGGGGACATTGCGCACTGAAACTCGGACTGAAACTCGCTATGTTAAACGAGCTAGCTAGAGTATGAGTGGTTAGACGGTAAACGCAGAAGTGGGCTTCTTCTAGTCAATTCGTACAAATTATGCGGAATTAGCATTTACGAATAAAAAAAATCAAATCACTTTCGATAAACAGCCTCTTTTAGTAACTTGTAGATATAAAAATCTAGACAGACAAGTTCAATGTTAGGTGTTATACTATAGGCTCCGTACTTATATACATCCTATCGGAAGATAGCTCGACCAAAACGGAGGAAGCTGTAGGGTTGCCACTCAAACTTTCCTCTCATATAATATTTTTAGAAATAACATTTGATTGTCACTAATTGTATTACACCAAAACAAACAGATACGCCTATGCAGCTCAGAAAATGAGCTACACACTACAAGTCAATTGATTCGTATTCGAATAATGCCTCTAGGATCAGCAAAAGAATGGAATGTGCGTAGTTGTCCGTCTGTACTGGTGAAGAGTGAGACAAAAGTAGCTCAAATACGAGAGCGTGATAAAGACAAAAACTTCTATATATAGAATGAATGCATGTGACTCATTTTATACTATATTACCAGTATTACAAAATACGATATATAAAATTCATCATCGCACAGCGTCATCTAGCCCAAACTAAGCAAAGCTTGTATTATGGGTACTAGACAACTTATATACAAACTTGAATGTTCTTTATGATGTTATGGATATTTTACACCCAGATACGGAACAAATAGATATGTTCAGGCAATAAATATTTGTGGCGGGCGGGAATGGAACCCGCGTCCCTTGACTCCGCAGCTAGGGTCTCTAATCACTCGGCCAATTGGTCAGTCGTTGAAACTGATTTAACTATGATTCTATGAAATTTAACTTCTGCAATGGTTATGATGCATAAATTATAACTTGAAACTGAATTTTAGAGAAGCAGGCTTTGTCTATCTGTATTATTCATCGTCGAAGGCAGTTCCTTACAGTATATTAAAACTAAAAAAAAAATAAGAAAAAAGAACAGAACCCTGTTATCACGAAAAAAATAAATTCCCCCAAAAGACAACCCTATCCCCTGACGTCTAGTTCGGTAATGAAGCAATTTAAATGCATGAGGCTGGGCGCGAGCGGGTCGTAGAGGGGGAAACCTTCATCATACAAAACGTCTTAAGCGCCAAATCGTATTTATTGAATTCCGTTTCTTACCACAAAACCATAAGGTTGATTTTTCTGTGGCGTTGTACGAATAATATAATATAATTGTCGAAAGGAACATAGTAGGTATAGCAGATAGTGGTTGCCCCGGGAAAGAGTATGGTATATCAGCAGGTACAGTGCGGGATTATGAAGATGGCGGAATTAAAATGGCGAAAATGTTTTTCTAAGCCTGGCAGTCGCCTTCTCAGTTGTTTATCATTTCGACTTTGAAGTTTTAGGGGTCAGTCGGGGATATTTAACTGGTGACTTTATGTCTTCGTCAATTTAAACGTGTCGAGAAATTACGGAACGCTTTTGAAATTCGTTTGGTGAATAAAAGTTTCAGAGTACCTATATAGTTAGTAACAATAAGCCGTTAGCAATACGATAGTCGACTATTTAAAAAAAAAATTATATGCAAGAGTTTTGTAATATATCATAACATCGAATTTAAAAAAATAAATCTTTTATTATAACATATAATAATAATAATAATATCTGGGACATCCCACACAGCGCCATCTAGTCCCAAAGTAAGCAAGTATTATGCTTGTATTATGGGGTACTAGACAACTGATATACATACTTAAATATTCTTTTTTTTTTATAATACATACATATATAGATACTTTTACACCTAGACATGCAACAAATAGACATGTTCATGTACACAAATATTTGTCCCGGGCGGGAATCGAACCCGCTACCCTCGGCTCCGCAGTTAGGGTCCCTAACCACTCGGCCAACCGGTTAGCCAACAGAGTTATCAATGTTTAAAACGTCTTCTTATATAGAGAGGGCAATACCGCACGGCGTAGGTACTTTGTGTGACGTCATTTAAAATATTGTTAAATATCGTTTTGCAAAAAGAGCCAGAGATAAAATTGTAATAGCTTATAATTTGCAAATTATTCAATCGAATATAATTTTTATAAATTTTGTTATCGTATTGTCTATTTTTATGTGTTCTTGTTAAATATGATACATTTAATAGTAGTCGAAGACTATTGTAACTAATAATAATAATAAACCCGTGTAGACTACAAGTTTGTATTATTTCGGTTTTAATATAAATGTATACGTATTATGTACAAAGCTTTTTCTTTAACCTAACCAAAGCTTCCCTCCTCTTCCTATTTTTTCTTATCATTGTCTTTTTCATTCCTATTTTAGTCTTTCAAAAAGAAAATGGGAAACCAGCGACTAATCTACATTTCATAACGTTGAGAATTAAAGACATTTGCGCCCACCCAAGGCCCTAAACTTTTTTCGCCCAAACAACTGAGATAAAAAGCCAACGAACTTTGATACATCTATTCGTGTAAAATATTACAACAATTATACTACAAATACACATACAGATTTAGATTAGACAAATTGATATACAAAAGAAATGTATGATTTGTACATTAGCGCATACTCGAAAAAATGTACATTTAGGTCATCATTATGTTTCATCATATTCCACGCATTTTATTCACATTTCATTTTTCGCGCATTTGATTGACGTCTCCGTCATTTCCTACTGACATTTGACACACTCATGAGCATTGTCCCCCCCCCTTTTTCCTATTTAGAAAGTAGGTTTCTGTTTAAGCAAAGCAAATGAACCATGACGTCTCGGTGTGTTTTCCATACCAGCACAATTAGATCCATAATCAGACTGGGGCATACCCAGGGCCGGCGATAGGGGGGGTGTAAAGGTAATAGTACCACCAGGGCCCGGTTAATTGATTCTTTTTTTAAAGTAAGGTGGGGTGGGCCCCTTAATGTTTTACACCCGGGGCCCGATCTGGCTCTCGCCGGGCCTGGGCATACCCAGTCACGTATACACGATAATGCGTATTTTGAGTAGGTATGCCTCATTTTATGTCTACACGTGTGTCTATATGACTGTGTAAACATGTTCCCTTAGAACTAGCCTCTGATTATATAACGTCTGGAATCCAGAGCATTTTACATACTTGTGTGTGTGACTCAACAGACCACATACTCCCGCTACGCTATACTCACCATGTACAAACCGTCTCTATGCCATTGAATTATAACAAAAAAGTAAAGTGACATTTTCATCTACGTTTTTTTGACTCGATCCAGACCATGGACGTATTATCCAGACTCTGGATCAAAATTCAACGTCAATATGACGTCAATGCATGTCATTTTTATTGAGCGTAATTGTACCTATAAAACAAAGCGAATCCATCACGGTGTGGTGTCGTGGTGAAACTCATTATGTTTACAAAGTAATTGTATATAATATAATAATAGTTTTATAATAATTATAATACATGGGACAACCCACACAGCGCCATCTAGTCCCAAAGTAAGTAATGCTTGTGTTATGGGTTACTAAATAACTGATAGACATGGAACAAATAGACATGTTCATGCAATAAATATTTGTCCCGTACGGAAACCGAATCCGCGATCATTGGTTCTGAAGTTAAGGTCTCTAACCACTCGGCCAATCGCTCAGTCAATAATGTCATAAGTATATCAGTTAATGCACACTTGTCAAATTATCAAATCCTTGAGAGATGAAAGAAAAAGAATAAATAAGTTGATACTGACGTGCTTATTTCATAAAAGTCGTTAAGCACCGATTTTAACGTTTTGAACTGTTTTGTTTTGTAGAGAGCAAACACATCTCCCGGAGACTGACAATATAGGCACAACCCATCTATCTATATCTTTAGAAGCTATTGCAAAAACTGGTGAGTCGAGTACATTCCGATTTCTTGTATTAAGCAGTGAAAGGAGTTTTAATTTATTTCTATTATTCGACAACGTTCGCCCCTCGATCGCTGTCAGTCAGCACAATACGATCAGGGGGTTCCCCCTTTTTGTACAGTAGGGGAAGGATTGCGCGAGACGACCGCTCGCGGCGGCGGTTGGCGTGCGTTTGACAGACCGGCTTCCGTGTACCTGCGTCATGCAATGGAGGGTAGACGCGAGATTAGTTCGATTGTTCTGTTTTTGAAAATCAACGAGTTTGGCTCGTAAATTGACGGGTGAGCGGCGGTTTTTACATGTGTCGAAATATAAAAATAAAGTATTGCAGGAATATAGTAAATATATTTGACAGCAATGTTAGGTTTTAATAGATTCAGAAATGTTACAGTATCATAGGGGGTGAAGACCGGCGTGCGGGGACCTCGCGCACCGAAACTCGCCATCTTGCACCAGCTAGCTAGAGTATGTGCTTAGACGGTAAACGCCAAAAGAGCTTCTAGTCAGTTCGTCCTTTTATTATTGCAGGCATAGATTAAATAAATTTCACAGCACCGTTTGGTTATTGCAGGTCGAATAAAAGTGCATATATGTATGTTTTGTTATTTATGGTCACTTACAATTTCGTGCGCTACCTAAGTATTTTATAACACTTTTGTAGTTCTGGGGTCCAATCGAGCGCCAATGCTTTTCTTTCGCTAATTAATATGCGAACTTTGCTATTTAGCGAGCGAAAACTCATGATTCATTACAAAATTCTGCTGGCGTATTTAGTGATAAAAAATCCCTCAATAAACCATATATTAATCAAATCAAAATATCTTTATTTCCTAGTTATGTAACATAATCTTGAAATACGTCATAAAAGTGAATTTTATTACTTTGTGGAAAAACGTCACGACAAAGATGCATTCAAAAATGCTGGTTCCTCTCAGAAGAATACGCAAGAAACTGAGGGACGCTCTTTTTAACAAAATTATAAAAAAAAATGTAATAATAAGTGGTTAAAGAATAATATTATTGAAACAAACTGATAGGCGAGCGGCTTACACCCATGGATTTTAATCATATAAGCAGTCTGATACTTTATAATAAGCTTTTGCATAAAGCTTTCGTTTTATTGTGGTTTTAAACTTATTAAGGGGTAGATCTTGAATGTCAGCTGGGATCTTATTGTAAAAGCGTATACATTGCCCTTTAAAAGATTTCGTGATTTTATTTAGGCGGCTGACATGATTAGCAAGTACAACATTATGCCGATCACTATTTTTTTTAAATAATGTAATATATTTTTTTACGTACATAATGTTTTCAAATATGTATTGACATGGCAATGTCATTATATTAATTTCCTTAAACTTTTCTCTAAGTGATACTTTAGGTCCCAGTTTATAAATTGCTCGAACAGCTCGCTTCTGCAACACGAAGATTGTATTAACATTAGCAGCGTGTCCCCACAGCAGAATGCCATAAGTCATTAAACTATGGAAACCACTGAAATACACAAACCTCGCGGTTTCTATGTCCGAAAGGAAACGAATCCTTTTTACAGCGTAAGCTGCAGAACCGAGCCTTCTCGCCAAGTTAGTGATATGAGGATCCCATTGCAATTTGGCGTCCAATGTGATTCCTAAGAATACAGTAGAATCCACAAGGTCCAATTTCTCGCTTTTAATAACAATATTGGTAGGTGCCTGTTTGACGTTCGGTAGCGAGAATCTTATGCATTTGGCTTTTTTTCATTTAGTAATAAATTATTAGCCGTGAACCATTCTACTATTTCGGAGATAGCATTGTTTACATCGTCGTAGGTAAATTTCTTTCTATTAACTTTGAATACTAAAGAAGTCACGAATCGACGAATCACTCGCGATCCTCGTGATTTCAGAACTTGAAATTATATTGAGGCTGTGATTGAAGTTAAAATAGAAATTAGCTGTGGTGGTCGCTAATATGCGAACATATAAAATGTGCTTTGGCGTGGCTTTGGCCCTCTGCTGCTATACCAATTAATACTATTAGCTCGTTAATACCCTACTATAGGGGCTTAGGCCTCCCTCCTGAATGAGAGGGCTTAGAGCTTAATTCACCACGCCCACCACCAGTGGGTGTTGGTGGATTGTGACGACTGCCATCCATTGATGACAACCGGGACCGACGACTTAACGTGCTTACCGACTTAGCACGTAAAGTCATGGTTCGAAGTTTTTTCTAACTTATGTACATAACTCGTACATAAGTTAGAAAAAACACAACGGTTTCGTACATGCCCTGGGATTCGAACCACGGCCTTCCAAACAAGAAGTGGGCTCGCTATCACTCGGCTATCACGATGTTATATACTTACCAAATAATACTGAATTTAAAAAGACTTGTGATATACACAATGTTAATTTAATACTAGGAATAAGAATAAACTCGCAGTACCCACTACTAGGCTCCATAAAATAAGTAATTCATTCAAAGGTAATTCTTTAAGATTTTATATTATTACCATGATTTTAGTGTTCCAATAAATAAATAAATAAATAAACATACAGGCAAAAAAAATCTATATTTCAGGGATGACTAAGTACTTACGACACGCTCAATATTTTATGTATACAGATATTTACTAACGCCTTAGATAACATATAAATCAGGATGGAGCGTCTCGGACTTCGGAACAATCGAAAACGTGAGTAAAATAAACCGACCATACGCCACTATCATTGTTTTAGACATTTTGTTAAGTTAAGTATACATAAAATATAATTTCATAATCTTTATATTTTTTTTCAATACACATTTTACATGTGGGTCACACAGAATTCTATTTCACAGCGAATATTTCAAAACATCGACCGGTGTATATTTGATCTGGCGTATATTTTTTGCCACTTTTTTGTTGTTACGACGGGAGTCCCTCCGTTCCGATTTTACGTACAAATAGTGCTAATAGAAGAAACAAAATAAGTAAAACACAAATTCATTATACTTCGTCACATTATAACAATTATGTGATTATTTTAAATTTACCCTTTAATTATTATACATTATAGTAATTATTATAAACGTAACGTATTGTTTTTTTTATTAAACTTTGTGTAGTAAGTAGAAAGGGGGTGTGCTAACAAATGAATAGTTTTCATTCAGTTTTGTAACATTTAATAGGACCTGTCGGACCGCTAACTTACAAAATGTGCAGCCGTTAATTAGAAAGATTAAAATGATAAGCGAACATGTTAAAGGCATTCAAAGACGCAACGAAGAATTAATGTTGGTTTTTTAATAGTAGTACTTGACGACCGCTTAGCCTAGTGGGTAGCGACCCTGCCTACGAAGCTGGAGGTCCCGAGTTCGAGTCCCAGGTCGGGTCAGTATTAATATGATGAATATTGATACTGGTACCGGGTCTTGGTTGTTATATGTGTGTGGTGTCTTCGCAAAAATATTTATATATGTATATATTATAAAGAGTGTTTAAGTATGTATATCAGTTGTCTAGTAACCCATAACACAAGCATAATACTTGCTTAATTTGGGACTAGATGGCGCACACAGCGCCATGTCCCATGTATTATATTATATATATATAATGTACTTGAATGTAATTTATAATGGCTAATCTTTAGTGTAGTGTAAAATTTGTTATTGCAATAGGACATTAAGAAATCAAACATTACAAAGATCCCTACTAAAAGAGTCGCTTCTGTCCGAGTTTCCGTATCCATGTCAGCAGTTTATGTTTCACTGCAGGGACTTAGGCCTTCCCTGGGGATGAGGTACTTGGAACTTAATCCACCATGTTGCTCCAGTGCGAGTTAGTGGATTTTAACGACTGCTATGTGATGATGGCAACCGAAACCGACGACATATAGTACTCTACGAGGCACAGAGTAAGTGATAATTATATATAATCAGGTCAGAAATCTGGGATTCGAACTACCAACTTCTAGAGAAGATGGGAGCTCAACACTACATGGCTGTAGGTGTACTGTTTCTTAATTTGGTGAAACCACTTTACCTACATAGATTTGATATTTTGAGAGTATTTATGAATACATTGTATTACAAATTATTTCCATGTTAATTCTTTAACGGTCATCTCATGGGCCGAACTCCGTGCCGTAATGTCCGATGTCCTTTAGCGTGATGTCTATTATATGACCTCTTATACCTACGTACAAATTAATATATTTTACGTCATAAAAAAACTTCATTATTTATAAACAGTAGTATCGCCAAAGACGTCTAGCTGTGATCAGAAACTGCAGTCCGTTGTGAGCATGTGTGCGTTTAGACTCTCCACTCCTAAAAACACACAACATGTAGAGTGTAAGCATATAGAACACAGTCGAGTTGTTATTGAACGAGCCGTAGGCGTGTCGGACGATACGTATCTCAGACCGCGAGTTATGTGTGTTATAATGAAAGTGCCGCCCACTAACCGCTGCCAGCCGGGTAGCAGAGATCAAATGATAGACGGCCTTGCGCTCAGGTATTTTCTGAAAAATAACAGCATCCTACATAATATACTAAACTAGTTCTAGAAAAAAGTTAAAAAGGTAACCAGAATCCGCTCTTACACAATTTTGTGTAAATTATCAATAGAGATGACTATGTTTTTAAAAATTTTAGAACTGTGCACAGAAACAATCAAAACTCTAGACTCACTGTCACTAAACAACCAATGAAGCACTCTAATGGCGGCCGCGTAAGAATGTGAGTGGAACTTCGTAGCGTAGAAACTAACAGCTTTTTTAAAAGCTTCGATTTGTTGATATCAAATAAATAATTCTAGAAGAACAAGTATTCTACGTAAACTTTTAGGTTTAAATAGAATTTGTTCAAATTTGAGGCTATGTCGCCATAATATCTCTAAGCTATACTTGTGTACCCTTTGGTAATGAGACGTATTTTTTTAAGGTCCCGTACGCAAAGGGTACCAACGGGAACCCTATTACTAAACATGTCTGTCCGTCCCTTCGTCCGCCACAAGGCTGTATCGTCAGAACCGTAATAGGTAGACACTTGAAATTTTCACAGAGTATGTAGTAGTTTTTGTCCCTATACAAAAACGTGCGTTTTAGACGTTTTTGGTAATTGGTAATTGTGAGATCATTGCTTACACTTGAATTTTTTTGGAATGTGTACTGTTATGGCCGCTATAATAACAAATACGTACCATACTATCAGCTCAATAATACCCTACTGCAGGGGCTTAGACCTCACCTCAGAATGAGGGTGCTTGGCGCTTAATTCACCTCGCTGCTTTAATACGGGTTGGTGGATTGTAACGACTGCCATCTATTGACGGTAACAAGGATCGACCGCTTAACGTGCTCTCCAAGGCCCTGGGATTCGAACCACGGGATTCTAAATAAGAAGCGGGCTCGCTATCATTGCTATCGCGATGGCAAACTAACAACAAATATAAAAAATTATTTAAATAAAAAATTAAAGGGGGTCCCCATACAAGAAACGTGTTTTTTTTTATATTGTACGGTTGTACGGAACCCTTCGTGTGCGAACCCCACTCGCAATTGGCCGGTTTTTAATTAGTATATCTCGTTAAGGTAATAATAATAATAATAATAACGTACACATCACAGCAATGTCTAGGCCCCAAACTAAGCATTACCTTGTATTTTGGGTACCTAGCGAAGACACCACATACATGTAACAACCAAGACCCGGTGCCAGTATTAATATTCATCATATAAATACTGACACGACCTGGGATTCGAACCCGGGACCTCCAGCTTCGTGGGCAGGGTCACTACCCACTAGGCTAAGCGGTCGTCAAAAGGTGGATCCGGATTTTTTTTAAATAGGTAATCTTAACCGCACCGTTAAGTGGCCTTTTGGTCTTAAGTTGGTTCAAGTAATTTGTTCAAACACTCGGCTATTAAATGTACTAAATTATTACGCTGTATTGTTCAGATGGGAGCGCTGCGGGCGACTCCTTGTTTGAAGTGCGAAAACCAAGAGCGTATTTAAGCATTTTTCTACGGTAACTTGAAAATTGCATTAAGTTAATTCAAGGCAATGCCGAGCCCAAAAAAAAGCGCCAAAGGGAGCGTAGCACAAATCAATCAAAAATTACAATTTATAGAACAGAGCGATGTATACAGGGATACTTTTTAGCATAGAGTAAATTTTGATAGCTTCACTTCATCAGCCCATTTTTACCCCATTGCAGGAGCTTAGGCCTTCCCAGGGCTTGGAGTTTAAGCCCACCACGCTGCTCCACTGCGGGTTGGGGATTATAACAACCGCCATCTATTGACAGCAACCGGGACCGACTGTTTAACGTGCTCTCCGAGGCATAGAATCAATGATAGTTATGTACTTAAGTCAGAATATTTCAATGGAAAAGTAACCCTTTAAAGATTCCACGTTGAACTGCAAAAGTTTTGTACACGCTCGTAAAAGAAAATCCTTATTTTTAATTTTAATCAAATGATTTTTTACAGTTATAAATTAACTTGACACAATAAAAATTCAACAATTTTTACGCATGCTTTTAAGTACGATAAAGCACGAGTACGATACTCAAAAGCACTGTTCTAATGAAATCGTTCGATAATTACCTTATTTTTTGGATTTTTGCAATGCAAAGGAGATCGTTTTTAATCCCATAAGTTCGTTTTAAGTTACTGGAGAAATTGTTAGAGGGGGCAGTAGCGGTGGCGATGACGATGATGATCATAATAAATAATACCTAGGACATCTTAGATACGGCCATCTAATCCTAAACTAGGTATTATGGGTACTAAATAGCTGATATACATACTTAGATTTTTTATTTATTTATTTAATAATACCTACGTAATAGATATTTCACACCCGAATATGGAGCAAGATTCAAAATTCATAATACAAATATTTGTCTCGGGTGGGAACCGAACCCGCGACTTTTGGTTCTGCAGCTAAGGTCTCCAACCACTCGGCCGATCGGTCAATCATCATCAACATACTACAATCGTTTTATGTAAGCTAGTCTGTTTCAGGTGCTATATTATTTTTTAAATTAAACGAAATTAAAGAATCTATGTTTTAATACATATGAACATTTCAAAATAAGTAAAAAATGTCAAATGCCTGGTTATAAATATTATAGGGATCAATTCATTTATGAACCGTAATTGCTTTATGTAATACTAAAAAAAAAAGTTCTATTCCTTGGAAATATTTACAAGTTTTTTAGTTCGTAAAATTCAACTGCTAAACTCTCAAACTATAACCCATAGAAGTAGATATTTAGTATAGTTTATATGACGTTAATGTCGCCCGTTCGTTAGCTATGAGAAAAGCCGCTGGGGACCCGATTCTCAAACGAGATGAGTTCTTCACCACAAAGACATATTTAATGAGAATGTAAAACACTTCGGAGGTAAAAACCCAAAGAATGAAAATGAAAAGTAGGCTCTTGCTGGTGCAAGGAATATTTTATATTGTTTTATTAATAATGCTAAAAACACCTACATAGCAAATCACTACATATTATAGAATAAAGTCCCCCGCCGCATCTGTCTGTCTGTTTGTCTGAACGCGATAAACTCAAAAACTACCAAACGGAATGGCATATTGTTGACACCAATAGACGGAATGATTCAAATGAAAGGTTTATGCATATAATTTATTAATGTGTTGTGCACATTTGTTGAAATATGACGATTATTGTTGAAGAAGTCGGAAAAAATCAAGCCGGCTGGGAGCTTTCATCAAAAACGCTGCCTAATCCCTTTGATATATAACAAAATAATGTATTAAGGATTTATGTCTCTTTTATAGGACTGAAGAAAAGTCCGCAATATTAGTAAGTAATAATAATGCGGTAATAGTAAGTCAGCTTACTATTACCTATTTTTATGTTTAAAAAAATTGTGTCATATGATGAGGTAATTGGAAAGCAATTTATACGGATACAGTATTAATCCTTATCAAATTAAATATGTTATTTACCGACAGCATTTAATGCAGATTATGATTGCCCTGTACACCATACAATTTAAATTAATGTCTTAGAAATCGCAAAATAAAAATATCACGATATTCAAATTTTTGAAAAATCTGTTACTTTAACCGGGAATCAAACCACTTGATTTTTAAATACTGTCCTTTCATAACCCTTGCAATTTGAATTATTTACTTGCCTTCGATCGATGGGCGACCACTAGTTAAAATTAATTTATAAAATATTATCGATATCGATGTCGATAACTATAAAGGTCTATTTTCCTTTCCCGTGACTTACAGTCGTTGTACGTATTGATCTCTCCCACACTTCTCTGCATACCTTCCCCGCGTTGGCCTAAGACGTTGTAATATTTCAGTTGAATAGTGCTCGTTCTAGTCTTATGTTATGCTACTTCTATGCTTGTACAGCTCAATTTTTTACTCTTTCAGTTTTCTTTCGTTGCAGAAGATATGCTGTGAGCTGCGGTGACCGACTGAATAAGCACCGAGCCTTTGATACAGAGATCGTGGATTCGATCTCCGCCATAGAAGCCTATGGCCAGTGTTTTTTTAATAAACATTCAATTCACAGGTTCGCCGACATTGTTTTAGGTACCAGCTCCCAACCTTCACTGGACCAGCACCATGTTAATCCAAACTCTTTAATTCAAAGTTCAAGAGAATCTACACGCTAACAGTGCAGACGTGAAAGCCTGATTAAAAAAATGGATACACTCTTCTGCTATTGCATGCGGTATGACACCACCTACACACACTCTCAAAAGTGTGTATCCATGCAAACGACGAATCAATGTACAATATCATATCTAAAGAAACCGATATTACAATATGATTTGTGGTAAATCTGAATATCTATGTGCGTGCGGTCACTACAGGTCAATAGTATAACTTACAACCACTTTAAAAAGTAGTTTATTTTAAGAATACACACCCCGTGCCGTACGTAGCGCACTTCGTAAATTATTAATAAATATCCAAGTCAGATTTTTATATCCTTCTTCTTGTTTCATAAGAATATTCGTACTAAGTATTAGCTTTTATAAATTTTTAATATTTTATGCCAATAATATGTATAGTAAGAAAATATTTTATGGATTTTATATAAACCAGTCACCAGTATAGTTGTATTTTTTGACTTGATGTCAAAGTTGAACCCAAAATAAAAATTATTAGAAACTATAATCATGGGTTACGACCATAGAGTAAATTAATTTGACAGCAGCATTTGGTTTTAATAGAGTCCTAAATGTCACCTCACAATATCGAAGTGACATTACGCAATTTCGCAGGGTTGAAGACCGACGCGCGGGGACCGAAACTAAGACTGAAACTCGCCGTCTTACACGAGCTAGCTAGAGTATGAGTGGTTAGACGGTAAACGCAGAAGAGGGATTTTAGTCATTTCGTATTTTTGTAGTTATAATTAAATTCATTTTGACTTTTAATTGGTGTACGTTATAACTTATAACGTACTCCAATTAAAAGTCAAAATAAATTTAATAGATACAGTTTCGAAAAACTGGAAGAAGAAGAACCGTCAAAAAAATCCACCCGAATTATTTTATTTATTGTAATATAATATCGTATAATGTCGTGATAGCCCGAACGCAACGGACCTGTTTCAAATCTATAAGGCCATTTGGGCGTGGTTCGAATCCGGTCGTGTACCACTGAGTTTTTTCTGACTTAAGTACATTAACTATCGCTGACTCCGTGCCTTGGATAGCACGTTGAGCAGTCGGTCCCAGTCACTGTCAATAGATTGCGGTCGCTACAAGCCGCCAACCCGCATTGGGGCAGCGTGGTGGATTTAAGCGCCAAGCCCCCTCATCTTGAAGGGAGGCCTTAGTCCCTGCAGTGGGGTATAAAAAGGGCTGATGGAATGGAACATAGTGTACTTAAAGCTGCAAAGACGATGTCAACGTTTTTTATCATTTAAATATTCATTAATATAATTTTAAAGTTCCTTCTTGAGATGGATTATTATTATTACTTGTATTACTAACTCTTATTAATAGTACTACCTTCGATCCAATTTTTATTGCAAGAGTATTTGAATTTAAACTTAATAATTTGAATTAAATAAATTAAATAATTAAACTTAAAAATAAATTTATACACGCTGTTTCTAATTATCGCCGCTACTCGTACTATCTGTAATTTTACTTTTTTATATAATAATGAATTAGCCACCCTGCCTCCAAACGATTCATCTTCTAGCAACACCGATGTCAGTTAAGATTGATGGTGTTGCCATGTGTCAGGAGGGCATTTCGGTTATAAATGCGTTATGTGTTGGCGAGAAAAACTGAGCTGTACCTGTTACTGGTTGAATTAGAACAAAGCTCACCTCTTTAGAGCAGTGTTTTGAAGATAATATCTAACACAGAGTAATAAAGACGGCATCGTATGGTACAGTAGAGAGTGCAATGTCTGTTTTAAGTATGAAACGAGGCCGACCGAATCATGAGGGGGCTTAAGGCGGGCCCGTGATAATCGCAAGACCATTCTGACCATCCTGACAGATTATGATTATGATAAAAAACTCAGTGATATAAGAGCCAGTATCTCAATGATTGTTAGCTGTTTTCCCGCGTTTATATTTTCGATTGTCAACGTAGAAAATACATATTTAAAAAAAAGTAATTAATATATAAATGAATAGGTATATTAAAATAGTTTCTTACAAACATACAAAGTGCTTTAATTTCACAGACTTAGTTAATACGTCACACAGCAATGAGCACTATGAGAGAAAATTAATCTGTTCATTACGTATTTACAGCTGGCAGTTTATAATTTAGGTTTATTAGTTTGTCCGTCCGTTCGCGTTCTAACGTTGTTATTTTCCAGCGGATTCTTTTGAAACTTGGCACACAGGTAGGTAGGAGCTGGTCGGAAGAAACGAAGCAAATGGAAGAAATGAGGGTTTCTTCATTTTATTTTTATTGAAACTTGGCACAGAAGTTTCCTTTAACTTCTATTTTTGCAAGTATCATTTTGGAGCTGATTGCAGAAAATGGAGGAATCGAGAGTTTCCTTATTTAAATTTATTTAAAACTTGATACAGGGGTTCCCTTTGACCACTAATTGTGCAAGTACCAATTTGAAGCTGCTTGGAGAGAATTTTGTTTTAAATTTAAAGGTATTTTGGAGTTGAGCGTCATATAAAAAAAATCATCGGTACTTACCAAATTTTTACTTTTGACTTTATTGACTGCTTATCATAAAAGTTCACATGGAATATATACATCAAAAATACGCCGATCGTCATACAAAATTTATGACGTTCTGTGAGTTCCCTGCCATCCCTCGAACACACGTAACACAAGCATCGAGCAGTATCTATTTTATTTTTAATTAGACTTCCATCATTTTTCGTGCTTAAATTGCGAAATGACCATTTCTAGTTTTGAAGTAAAGTCCGTTATATTTTATTTTGAAGGAATAAGCAATTTCAAGAAATTGATTTGAAAAATGTTTTTTTTAGATCGATGTTTATGTAGATATATTGAAACGAAATTATAGCGTGACGTCACTAGGTGGAATTATAAGTTTAGCCATTGCCGTTGCATATTTATAAAAATAATGACACAATTACTCTAGCTAATTACTATTGACCATAGAGGTAATATGACTCTAGTAGGCAAGCTCCATAAAGCCTTGTATGTAACGATTGGGCATCTGTTGGGCATGGGAAGAAAAAGGAGGGTAAATAACTGTACCTTAGTATAAATCAAGGTACTCCTACGATTTACTCCTCTTTTTCTCTGTCTCTTTCTGTTGAAACTAGCATTTCGAATTTTCAATATAATTTATCTAAGTAAAAACCGATCTAAAAAAAAAATTCCGAATCCCTTTCTTAGAATTACCTATTCATTCAAAAAAAAAAAAAAAATATAACGGACTCTAGTTCAAAAATTGGGAATGCCGATTGCAAGACTATCGGTATATCAAATCAAGTTAGTGAAACTGGATGGTTATTAATATTAGTACAGGGTACGAAAAAAAAACAGACCGCATTCAACCACAGACAAAGTAACAATCAATTTCGAAATTTCGAGAAAGGAACCTGGGCAGACATCACGTCCAGGTCACGGGAAACCGCAGCGCCATTAGCTCCGATTCGTAACAAACGAACTGATTCGTTGTTGCCATTGGAGTCGCAGCTTTATTATAACTAGTTTTTGTCTACGTGCGCGACAAGCTTTATTTATAATTAGCTTTTCCCATGACTCCTGTAGCTTAAACACAACATCCCCTGCTCCAAACACTCCAGAGCTGCCATGATGTTATATACTCTTGCATAGGAGTGTATTGTATGTAACCGGTCGTAAAGGCTAAGTGGACCAATATTTATATGCTACCATATTCCTGTTGTTTAGCTTAACGTAGTCCGAACACAAAGAGCGTGTAGAGCTTACTGAATTAAACAAAAAGTTTACAAAAAATTAAATTTTAAACATGTTTTTCTCGGTAACCGTTTGTTTGCTCTGTCGCTCACGTCAGACTTTTTGTTTCCGAAACTTATTTCTTTATAATATTATTGTAGTTTTTTGTTACCTATTTGTAATGTAATATAGGTAATTATATTTTTCCTTTGGTTTCGCCCTGGCGCGCACATAGATAGGTTCGTCATTCATTTCGAATCTAAATTGGTTTTGTATCCCATGAAAATCTTAAAACGTACGGAACCCTGACAGAAAGGCTTCGACTCGCGCTAGTTTTTTTCATTCAAATCCAACAAAATTTCAATTAAATAATCAAAAGTCACTGACCACCCCTCGCCGGCGAGTCGTGAGTGGACAAACAAAAACTTTCACCGGCGGCACACCAAACAAAATAATTACCACCTTGGAAACGAGCAACACAAAAACGCCGACACGAAATTAGTTCCCGATGACAGTACAAAATATATGTATAGGAAACGGTTTTTGTAAGCAAAGCCGAAGCCAGATAGACGCGTAACCAACGAAATTTAAAAATTTCATTTACAGGATTTAAAATAAAAATATTTGACACTGAAATATAATAATAAAATGAATATTTTTTTGTTGTAACACAAACAATCTAACGCGAATGAAAGACAGAAGAAAACTTAAATAAAATTAGAGCTAATTATAAACGATTGAATATTTCAGTGGACTTCACAATGTCCATCAAACACTTGAAACTAAAAACTAATACAAAATAAAGATTTTTTGTTATCACACAAAAAACAGACCCAAATGAAGGAAAGAGAAGTACCTGCTTTAATACAATTAGATTAGAGTCAAAATATAAACTTTTGGCAATTTGAACTGATTTTACCATGTACATCAAATACTTACTGAAAAATAATATAAAATAAAGATTTTATTTTTGTCACACAAACAAGCAAAGGAAAGTAAAAAACTGAAACAAAATTAGATTAATGACAAAACCTAAACTTTTCACAATTTTAATTCACTCAGAATCGCTGGTACCTATTCTACGGATTACAGAACTTTATTTCTTCAAAAAAAAAAAGAAGAATTTTCAACAAAATAATCATAAATAAGTCAAACAAAACAGAAATAAATTCGAATAATATTGTCTCGGAATAAAAACAATGATAATTTGTAATGATAATTGAGAATTATAGGCAACATCAATAAACACAAAAAAAATCAATACAAATTATAATTGTTGAAAATCAATTTACATTAGATTTGTTTATATTACGATTAGATTTTTGTTTGTGTCATGTCCCATAAGTTTCACTTGATAACGGTGACGCTGTTTGTGTAAAAACCCAGTAAAGTAGGTTTAATGTAAGTTCTTACACAGATCTAGTACACTATAAATTTGATGGATAACTCCATAAGTAGCTAATTAATTTCAAAAACAAAAAAATGTGGTGATTTTTGTGTCATATCATTTGAACTCTAGTTGGCTACCGCAAAGTTTTCAAAGCTCGATGTAGCCAAACCTTAAAAACTCGTAGCGCCAGCGGCTCCAGTGCCCAGCGGGGCGCAAAAGCGAACCACTAAATTTTGGGAGGCACCTATGACATATTTATATGACCACGAGGTCAAAAACTACTAATACACCATAATGGACTTTCTACGAAATATTATCAAACCGTTTCTCCCATAAATATGTTAAATACAATAAATGACTGCGAAAATCTAGGTTTTTACTAATTTTAACTCCTCTTTGTTTTATGGATCCTTAGTTATAGATGTTTTATGGATGGTGATTATAAAAAACGGGTATTTTTATATGTATATTTTTGTCCCTATTTCTGTTACCTAGTAAAGCTATTGCCCGATTAAGTGAGTGGTTAGAGACCCTAACCGTGGAGCCAAGAGTCGCGGGTTCGATTCTCGCATGGAACAAATATTGTGTACATAAACAATGAACATTTCTATATACGTATATCTATATACGTATTTATTATAAAAAATATTTAAGTATGTATATCAGTTGTCTAGCACCTATAATATAAGCTTCGCTTAGTTTGGGACTAGATGGCGCTGTGTGGGTTGTCTCAAGTACTATATTTATTATTATTACACTTAAGAAGGTAGAATTTGGTGAAACAAATTAAAAAGAAATATTATCTGCAAAATGTAACCCAATTTCTTGACACAATATAGATTTCATTTAATTAAGTAGGTAGGTACCTTTTTATTGTGAAATGTTTGAATCATTTTTTTTTATTTATTGTAGATGAGATAGCTGAAGATCCGAGGAGTTACCTAGACTGCTGTTTCTATGTGATATAAAATATGTCATTTCTGTACATTGTAACGTAGCAACGAAACGCAGTGATTCTTGTACGAAGACAGTTGAAAGGGTAAAGGATAAAATATAATTTTTATACCCTGGCGGAAGATTTTCATCGGATCCAAAATTAATATAATTAAGGAAATTAAATGCTAGTTTGGAATATTGCTAACATATTCCTTATACGACGTAGGAATCTATGCACAAATCCCAATTGAACGCATTTAATTTCGGAGGATCACGTAGTTCATATGGGAATGAAATATTAAATTTTTTTTCGAAATTGCAACTATTTGTGTATGACAGAAACTTAATGACGAGACATTATGTGGAACAGTAATCCAGATCAAACGAAGTCTTACTACTACTTAGTACTTACTGCTGCGCCAGAAGTGTCGGTATGACAACCATATGAATCATAAATAGTTGTTATCGGCTAAAAATAACATGTAAGTTCATGAAATAATGTGTATTATTTATATATAAATAGTAATATCAATTTAACATAAAACATTAATTACCTGAATAACATAAAATAAATAAATTAAACCGGGTTCAGTTAAATACTGTGAATAATGTAAGTTACATGATTGAAGTAAGAAACATAATTGAATTCATAATTATTAATCAATTATTTTTTCACAATTATAAATTGTCTATCCAAACGAATAGGACATTTACAATTTTTAACTTTAATAGTTTTCGAAAAAAAATATATATATTCCTCAATATATTGGTAATTCTACATATAAAATTAATTGGTACAATTAATATCTGCCTCTTTATAGAAGAACTATATATGTCAAAATGCACTCTTAAATGCGGCCACGCGCCACCACGCCCCGTAAATATATTTTGCAATACAATAATATTTATTTATTGCATGCCTCTAATTTGGTTATAATAACCCCCTTTTTATATTAATACTTATTAAAGCAAAATGCCCTTTCCGTGTATATTGGATAAGGTTCACTGTTACTTGGGTAACAATTCAGATTTTCACGCAATTTTTCACGCTTGCTTTTGCGACGAATTGAAACGCGTGCGCAGTGCGTGGGAAAAGTCAGAATTTTAGGTTATAATTTATTTGTGTAAATTCAGATTTTCATATATAAATAATTATAAAATTGATTTTTGTATTTATTTATTTAAAACAAAATGTTATTGTGAACCGACTTTCATTGACATAAATTAAAAATTAAAATATTATTTTAATTACTGCATACTACACATGCACTTGGGCGGTTTCTTCGTTGATAGATATTGAACATAATTTTAGTAAGATAATAATAAATTATCTTACTAAAATTATCTGAATTAAAAATTAAAATATTATTTTAATTACTGTACTACTGCATACTACACATGCACTTGGGCGGTTTGTTTGTTGATAGATATTGAATATAATTTTAGTAAGATAATAATAAATTATCTTACTAAAATTATCTGAATTAAAAATTAAAATATTATTTTAATTACTGTACTACTGCATACTACACATGCACTTGGGCGGTTTGTTTGTTGATAGATATTGAATATAATTTTAGTAAGATAATAATAAATTATCTTACTAAAATTATGTTCAATACCTATCAACGAAAAAACCGCCCAAGTGCATGTGTAGACTGTGTAGTATGAATGTCGTTTTCTTTGCCACACCTTAGAGGAAGCATAAAATATATTCGCCAAGGTCGAACATGAGCCGAATTTGAATCTCGATCGTATGACGTTAGAAGACAGCTGTCTAATTTTCTTATACGATGCTGTCTCGTTTTGTGGCATTCGAAATGAATTCCGAATGCATGCTTCATTTCCCGAACACGTGTTTTGGTACAACGTTTGGTACCACCGTTAAATGCTTGCTCCATAAGGTGCCGCCCACGAAAACGACATACACACCTATATCCATATCTCTATGCAATAATCACCGTATTACATACTACACGAATACTCAAACAAAATGCTGTACACCCGAATTATTTTCTTTGTGCTAGCTTGAAACATACTTTGAAGAATTTCTCCAAGAATGCATAATTTGCAGTTTAAGTACACTTGCTGGGTGAATTGTATATACCGATTTATTTGAACGCTTAAAATGTATCAAAGTCAAAATTGAGTATATTATTTATTATTACGTAGGCTATGACTTAGATCCCAATGAGGCAATGTGCAGGTCAATATTCTAAATACAAAAATATTTATTAGCATTGGTTTTTGGATTATTTTACTTATTTGTATTTGTTTTACAGAAATCGGTACAAATCGAGAAGTAGTGTACGTAAATCGTTATGAGAATATGTATAAATAACCATACGCACCATAGCCGGATATCCATCTATAGTAAATTTTGTCTACTAAACTGTTGCGGTTGCGGCATCGGGTTCTGTGTAAACGCGTAGTGAAACTCACGGTTAGTTATTATTTCCGCTTCAGTTTCGTTTACTAACACTTACGGTAGAATTAATGAATAATTATGATCACATTCACTTCTTATCAAATTTGCAAGACACTGACAATTTGTTTATGCCTTCTCTATACTAGATAGTTTTTGTCATCACTACAAACCACCGGTTGTCTAGTTCGCCTTATATATTGGAGGGTTCAAAGGTTGTTCTCGCTATGTTGTCATCACCTGTTTTCGACCTTCTGGAACAAATTACTGTCGAAAATCAATACCAAACTGGTAAGAATATTTTAATAGTACCTCCACCGGCAGTTGGGCCCGTCTTGTATTTCAGAGCACATTTCTCGGTAGGTGTACACTCTCCCCTATTTCACCGACCCTATCCGCGATGAATAGCAAAAACTTGAATCTTTTGAATTTCACGCGTCGACTTTACGACCGCTTTTTTACCGACATTTTCTAAATTTGACTTATCGACGAAGGATACCTGGTGAATTTATTTAGTTTATATAGATAGTTAATAACGTATTTATTGTTAACATCTTAAATGCAGAAATACAAATATATGGAATATTTGTCACTCTATAATTACGTCCATCCCCAATAAACATACACGTCTGAGATGAAGTTCCATGCAGATAAATACAATAACTATTGTAGTCAGAAGTAGTACTTTAACCGACCGAGCGATATGCTAAGTGGTTAGCGACCCTGGCTGCGCAATCGATGGGTCGCGGGTTCGATTCCCGCCCGGGACAAATGTTTGTGTGCATGAATATGACGTCTATTTGTTCCGCGTTTAAGTGTACAATGTATATGTCACCGTAAGATTCTAAACTGCCGATAGATTATGAACGGACTTTACAGTTTGCAATTTAATTGGTTAGGTTAAATTTTACTTGCGAAATTATCATTTTTCTAAAATCAGAGTTTAATAAATTGATTTAAACTAACCGTTTTTACAATCTTACAGTGAAATATATATTATATTATAAAAAATAGTTAAGTATGTATATCAGTTGTCTAGTACCCCATAACACAAGCAATACTTGCTTACTTTGGGGCTAGATGGCGCTGTGTGGGATGTCCCAATTATCATTATTATTGTCCCAGGTATTATAGTTATACTACTTAGGTACATCATTGTAATTGTCTCATCCGCTGGAGATTCGCTGCTGGTCATAGATCTCTCATCCCACTTCGATATCCTCGATATATGACTGACCGGTTGGCCGAGTAGTTAGAGACCCTAACTGCAGAGCCGAGGGTCGTGGGTTCGATCCCCGCCCTAGACAAATATTTGTGTGCATGAACATGTCTATTTGTTCCGAGTCTGGGTGTAAAAGTATCTGTATATTATGTATATATTTTAAAAAAAGAACATTTAAGTATGTATTTCAGTTGTCTGGTAATACATAATACAAGCATAGTACTTGCTTATTTTGGGACTAGATGGGGCTGTGTGGGTTGTCCCAGATATTATTATTATTATTATTTTTATTATTATCAACATCTACAACAAACAGCTATAGCTGGTTGCAACCGAGGGCGGCCAAGTGACCTTTTCCTGGCCGTCCAAAGCAACGATGACCGGTTTATAGTCTACTCGAGAGTTGCTTCCCCAACAGTTATTAGTTATGAAAGCGATATGACGCATCCATACCTAGCTGATTGAACTTCCTGTGAATGATCATTAACGAGCACGTAACCTATGGAAATAAAATCCGGCCTTTATATTCTAGGTGATAGATGTCCAGACCAGTGTCGTGATAGCCCAGAGCGCAACGAACCTGTCTCAAATTTATAAGGTCATAGGGCCATGGTTCGAATCCGGGCGTGTACCAATGAGTTTTTCTGACTAAAGTACATTAACTATCACAGACTCCGTGCCTCGGAGAGCACGTTAAGCAGTCGGTCCCGGACGCTGTCAATAGATGGCGGTCGTTGCAATCCCCAACCCGCAGTGGAGTAGCGTGGTGCATTTAAGCTCCAAACCCCCTCCTCACCCTGGGGGAGGCCTAAGCCCCTGCAGTGGGGTAAAATGGGCTGATGATGATGATAGACATCCTATCATAGATATCGCAATAGGTGCCTATCATTTAAATGACCGCGGCTGGCTTCCTAATAGGTCACCCTACGCCACTGCTAGGTAGATATTATTATCTTACTACCTATTAGTGGCGTATAAACATGTAGCAGCATTTTAGTTTTTAGCAAGTGGTGACCACGATATCGGCTCTGGACTATAAAAAATGTGATATTTGTATAAATATTTAATGAAATCACACAAAGAGTTGCCAAGTATGATTTTCTCACATTAGCGATGCGCGTTATCGGTCACAACATCTGCATTAGCGCAACCCCCTAATGCGCTTTGAGCGTAGAATAATTGAACAACACAATAAACCTATAAGCGACATGTCTCACAGAGGCGCGGACACGCAAACTCGTAGAATGATTGATGCGGTGTATGCATTGAAGTAAACGAGAAAATTAAAACTACATTGAAAAATATTAGAAAAATATGACAATATAAAAAAAAATTTAGTGGTGTAAATTAATTTATATTTGCTACATTGCATTTTTACAGTTTGCAGTAAAATTTTAACAATTATATTATATATATGGTATCCATCACACCTTTGATGAGTTGGCGATTCCTTCAGACAGACGTAGTGTGGACAGACATAAACTAAACACTGTCTGAAGGAATCCCCAACTCATATTCTTAATTTTTTACCACGTAGTTTTGTATATATTAATTTGCGTTAAAAAATTTAATGCATCGTTCTTTAAATATTTTTTGGTGAATTTGCAAGTTGCGTTTTATGTTCATAAATAACATAGATAAAATATTATACACAGCCCTCTATTTCAAAAACTTTAATTTTACGATTTAGACCCATGTCGATAGAAACTCATTTTTTTTTAATAAATTTTTTTTTTAATATATCGAGTAAACTTCTTAGTATAGACTTTTAATTGTACAGAAGTATGTGTGATTAAAATTGTAAATACAGGGGTTTGTTTCAAAAGTGTGGCGTTTTCTGGAATGCAGTCTATGCAACGACCCATCAAATGTTTTTTTTTTTCTTTAGATCGCCAAAATCCTTAATTTTTATTTCAACACTCACCGTACTGTTTGTTTTTACTTTTATCAAATATTATTTGATTTTGCTCGAGTAGACTATAAACACTAACAAAATTTACCTTTAAAGAGAAAAAGTGTGTTTGTTTGTACCATGTGCGCTAAATTAATATAAAAGAATCAACGGCGAGCACTCATGCTTTTTTTTAACTTGGCGTATTCTGGCGTCACGCGTACAAACACGTGTAACTCTGACATCAGTTTAATTTTGCTATTATTTATTGGTGCCGACGTATATACAGTTTTTACGTCGATTTTTTCATCATCAGCAAATTTCTTGTTTAGGCATTATATAGTAGGTAAACATTTTACACATTAAAATATTTTCCCCAAAAAAAAATTTCAATTTAGCATGTTGAGTCAAACACGAAAAAAAAGTGCGACCGCGGACGTAGTGGGTAGCGGTATCCCACTGACGCCAACGCAACCCAATAACTTTATGGCGTCATATCTTAATATTTTAGTTTTGAGTGAACTACAAGAAAAAAAACACGTATTTTATTATTTTCACCGAAAATCATAATATTAAAATTTGACTAATTTCGTGTACTAATTTCGTACTTTAAGTGCATATTAGATCAGACCTGGTTGAAAAAAGCATGTCCCTTTTTTATACCTAACGCCACATCTACCACTTACGTCTTCTAGCTAAGTACTCAGTCAAACACTAGCCGTTGATTACATGCACGCGACATGCGCACACGCGGACTGGCTGATTGATGATCCATTAATCATGATCATTGTGATATTGATCATTGCTTGACAGTTCTGCTAAATACTTATTTGAAAGAATGCGAAATTTTGCCGTACAAAATTATAATTTTATCATAGGAAGCATGTATTGAAGTTCTTCACGAACTACTAAACCGATTACGATAAATTTTTTGAAATTTATTAGTCGTAACCCAGAGTCTATCCACCAACTCACACTGGAGCAGTGTGGTGGAATTAGGTCCAAGCACCCTCATTCCGAGGCAAGGCCTAACCCTGCAGCGGGGCATTGGCTGATATATGCTATACAGGGTAACCCAGGTTCTAATCTAAGATTCAATTCATTTTCTTTATTGATCTGTTTGTTTGCACGAACAAGATGAATTCAAAAACTACTGAACCGATTTCGATGAAACTTTTTGTAATTTATTATTCGTAACCTTTTTATATCATGCCGAACTGTTAAAGACAAATTCTTTAGCTATAAAAAATACCCTATGTTAATTTCTTTCCTTGCAACAATGTCCATGCAAAAATACAAGTCTTCGTTACAAACATATTTTCGCTTATGAAATATTAGTTAGGATGACCAAGAATGTACATCCACTGGTTATTTTATATTTTGTTTGAAACAAAAACTGTGACGAATTTGTAAAAAACTTCTCGCTAAGTTTTTTACTTGATCTTTAGGGTCCGCAAAAAACAGTTGTAACTGCAATATACTTGAGATGGGATGACACCTCTACGGACACCGCACCTTACGTTACAGGATGTTTTTTCTGTATTTGTGTTTATAGTAAAGTTAAATAATTTGATATTGTAATGTGCTGCAGGATCAAAACGCAACCATAGATAGACAACTATATAAAAACTGAAGCGAATAACAAAAAAAAATTTAAAGCTGTTATTGAATTAAAAATTATGACAAATAAAGGATTTTAAACCCGTTAACACTCACAACAAATTTTATTTTCGTTCTTTGGTTTCACTTCGAGATTACTTGTTTACTTCTATACTATTTGTATATTTTTATGTTCATGCGCGATAGAATATCTTGTTTCTATACTTGAATGATCCATTCAGATGATTCATCAAAGAATCATTTTTCAATCCGCTATTCAACATTAATCCCAAGTTCTAATACCTAGAAGCAAATCGAAATCAGCTCCGGTTAGATTAGAAGCCACAGTCTTTATGATTATTTTTATTAGTTACAAAAAACATGGAAACTTTGAGCATTTTTATTTAATAGATCAATAAATCAATGTGGAACAGTTCAGTGGAAAATGATCTCTAGATCATTGATCACAATGATAAAGGTACTTGAAAATGACCTTAGTGGATCATAATCGAACAAGACGTTAGAAAACTAAGTCAGTCTCGACAAACCTCAAAGTTCTCAATTTAAAAAAAGTCATTGTAATTTGACAGCGCCGCCGTTATTTTATAATTTAAGTTAAACCTTAAGTTCAAAAAATTCTTATTCGCAAATAAATTTGAAAAAACAATCACGCTGTATATACGCGATCGTTATACGTCTTTCTGCGAAGACAGACAGATACACCCGCCATCACGCACATGACACGGTTTCATTTAGAACTGACCATTCCATTTGATTTATTTTATTTTGAAATGCAAATTCTAGAAATTATGCAAATTTTAGTTTTATTAATTCATAACTATATTTAACACGAAAACTAGTATATGGTAGTATAATATATATTATATAAAATATAACTACCTAAGCAAATGTTCTATATTTTGCAACATGATTTATTTTGTGTATAATTTTACTGTGGAGTAAAAGCATAGAAAAAAATATTTATAAAAGCACACAATATGACGTCACAACTACGCCGCCGCGCCGTTATACAGCCATACTTTAAACTAGAGCCATGTATACCTTCATTTGTAGTTAGCAAGTCATTAAAGCATTGAATTCTAATACACGATTGTTGCAATAAAAAAATTGATTTAATATTAAAAATTCAGCTTTAGTCTATATTTTAAGAAAAAGATCTTAAAAGATAAAATAATTTTTTTTTTATTAGTGTAGCCCATTGGCGTAAGTTTTTATTTTTAATATTTTGTCTGATAATATGGACAAATTAAAGTAACTTATTTTTAACATTTTTTTTAAATTATTGTTAAATGTGAGATTGCAAAAAAGAAATATACAAGAACCGCACATTCTGGCTGGCATACTCTGAAAACAGTATAAATGTAAATTTCTTTTTAAACTATCTTGATATATCAAAAATGTAGTAATTTAGTCATTTTCTTTGATTTATGACAGAATTTGTAGTTACATTGTTAAAATCTTTCAAATTATTATTTTCGTAAATAAAACCTATATAAACCAAACAAAATGGCGTTCAATAATATTTAATGAATAAACTCCGATTGATTCATAATTCCACATTATAAATTTTAAACATTATTTACTAAATTAAAAAAAAAACTATTTTGTGACATTTGTGACACTTCCGATATTTTATTGAACTCATTCAATAACTTGAAATTTCGAAGCTTTCGCCTTTGCCTGACGTCAAACCCGTCGATTTTATTCAAATCATGTCAAATACCTTTATTTCGTAGTAATGTAACACAATCTTGAAATACATTCCAAAACAAGAGTGAATTTATTATTTTGTGCAAAAACGTCACCACCGAGGCGCATTTAAAAAGTGTTGGTTCCTCTCAGAAGAATAAGCAAGAAACTGAGGGACGCTTTTAACAATATTATAAATAATTATAATATTAACAAACTTATTATATAATAATAACAAGAAACCGATAGGCGAGCGGTTTACACCCATGGATTTTTATTATCTATGTAGCCTCAGACTTTATAATAAAGTTTTTCAATACGCTTTCGTTTTATTGTGGTTTTAACATGTTAAGGGGTAAATCTTGAATATCAATTGAGATCTTATTGTAAAAACGTATACATTGTGCTTAAAAGATTTTGTGAATTTATTGAAGCGGCTGTCATGGTAAACAAGTTTATCTTTGTTTCTTGTATTAACATTATGCCGATCACAGTTTTTTTTTAAACAATACAATAATTTTTTTTACGTCCATTATGTTTTCAAATATATATTGAGACGGCAATCTCATTATATTAATTCCCTTGTCTCTAAGTGATACTTTAGGTCCTTGTTTATAAATTGCTCGAACAATTTGGTGGGGGACACCCACAACAGAATGCCGTAAGTCATCAAACTATGGAACTCACTGAAATACACCAATCTCGCGGTTTCTCTGTCCGAAAGGAAACGAATCCTTTTCACAGTGTAATGCAGAACCAAGCTTTCTCATGAAGTAATAGACATGAGGATCCCATTGCAATTTCGCGTCCAATGTGATTCCCAAGTAGGTATACAGTAGAGTTCACAAAAACCAATTTGTCGCTTTTAATAACAATATTGGTAGGTGCTTGTTTAACGTTCGGTAGCAACAATAATGTTATGAATATAGCCAAAGAGATATAAAATTCCAGTTTTAACCATTATTTCCTACATGTACTAATCGTTACCCCCTATGATATGAGGTCGTGATGTTTTTTTTTTTCGTTTAATCGTTCTTCTCGAACACGTGTTTGTTTCTGAGCCATTGCGTTGATAGTGCGTATAAAAATGCAAAATTACGCTGATATGGTTGTTTTAACAATTATTAGCGTTTTGCACGCGAACTGACATTATTTTCAAGGAGCCCGTATACCGAAATTAATGTAATTTCATAAAATTCTAAATATGATTGTTTTTTTTTAAGTTATTTATGACTTTTACAGTCCGTTGAATTTTATTTAAAAATCGCTGTTCTCTAATCCATATTTAAACATTTTGTAAAAAATGTTTGGAAGCACTATACACCACACTTGAAATAGTTTCTCGTCATATAATTTTTATTTAAATTTAAGTGCAATATCTACAAAGAAAAAAATTGTAATTTCCTTAAAAATACACAAGAAACGTGTGGATTTTTTTTTTAATTTTAAGATAACCGATGTGGAATACCAATTGCGTAAATGTTTGGAATTTACTTTTACTTTTATTTATTTTTTTAAATTTATTAATGATTAACGAGCAACAAGTAAGTAGCTACTGCTGGCACAAATATCTTGAATCATAATAAATGTCGACAATTTCACTTTGGGACGCCACATGTGTCAGCACATTTGCCGCCTCTCGCCTTGGTGGTCGCACTATGGAATCAGCTGGAGCCGCTGCGAAGTCTGCGGCCACCAGAAAACGAGTCAAATACTATACTATGGAGAGTAAATACTTGTTCGTCCCTCTTGCTGTGGAAGTTGCTGGCTGTTGGGATAGTGAAGCTAAACGTTTCGTCGCGGGTATCGGCTGTCGTCTAAGGGAAAGGGGATTCGACCCCCGCTCCGGTTCCTTTTTGGTGCAAAGAATTGCCATTGCTATTCAACGCGGCAATGCAATGAGCGTTATGGGTACCTTTGCGTCAGGAGTGACGAGTGGTGGAGTATTGGATTAATTTTATTTGTAGATATTTTTAGTTTTTAATTTGGTATAAGCTTTTATTTTTGGTTATTAGTTTGTATTTACTTGTACTATTTCCAAAATTAGTCAACTATATGATAGTAAACACAAAATTCTTTATATTATAATCAATTAATTAATTAAAATTTATATTATAATTTTTGTATTATTATAATTAATACAAAAATTTGTCAACTATCGTAATAAGAAACAACACACAAAGTACTTTTATGACATAAAGAGACAATACTTTTATATAAGAAAATATATTTGTACTGATTTCACTACTAAACATTAAATAAGTAAATCTATTTTAATTTAAAAGCATTTGTTTTAATATCCATACAAGCATTGAATTTGTAATTAGACGAAAAGAATTGACATGATTCTTCTTCAAAATAACGACATTTTTAAATATAGTTTGACCGAAACCGCTGTACCGAGCCTTAGGTACGTGTGAGGCGCAGAGGGAGGCAGCTCTACTATGTCAGTCCGCCGCGCCGTCCAAGTACTTGGAGCGCGCGGCCTCGGGTAATAAGTTATCTTCGGTACTAACGCCGTTTTACGTATTTAGCGCGAGACACACGTGTAGCTACGAAAAAATATCTTTTTTATTCGTAGCTTCGTATATATATATATAACTTATACGTTAGCGTAAACTTATACGTAAACATTTTAATACCTTTTTTTAAATTAACTAAACCTTTTTAGTCTGCTCTCTCGACGCTCGCGTTGTTGACGGCCGGGATGCGTCCTTTGCCCCACCGCACCGCTTCTTCCCACTTGTGTCGCCTATTTATCGCGAAGATGTTCTACTTATAGAATCTTAACCTACATTGCCACTGTGAACGCTCAGGAGCTATTTCCCTCCTCGTCGCGCCCATACTTAAGGTAAACTATAGTCGTTAGATCCCCCTAGATCTCCACAATCAACGATCTTGGGCCATTGACAATATTATATGGATACGGCATCAGTGCATCACCTTAATTTCACATGGCCGCAAACGTTTGTGACGGATCGTCACATAACTCCATAGTCGTAACAGTCTTTTCATAGCCTTTCTTTAATTTTGTTTGAATGAAATTCGGCCCATATTATAGTGCCAACCGATGGAGTCTAGAGCCACCTGTAATTTAAGGATGTAGGCTCGCGATTTTTGTCTAGTCGTCAGTCCGCATAGTGATGTGCCGTCTAATGCTACAACGTCCGGTAGGTAGGTGCTATTCGAGAACATTTTTCTATCAGTGGTTATTATCGGTTCTGTGTGGATATGACCTGTCCATTATTGTTATTCCAACTTCCTAATTTTGTGAGTTAAACTCGTCACTCTATTTCCATACAAACGGCTTTAACGGCTGTACACTATTAAGCCTTAACCGATTGGCGCAAAAAAAAATGTATGGAATTCAGAATAAAAAAAAAACTAGGTTTACTTGTACGTTTTTACTTTATTCAATATTTTAATACATTATAAGAAAACAGAAACTTAAATGAGCATTTTTATTCTTAGATGAGCATTTAATTGCATTTTCACGTATTGTAACAAATTCAAAAAATCTAAAAATAACGTTATGACGCGCATTAAATTTTTTTTTTTATCGAAATCTCAAATATATAACCTAGTATTAGCTGTTCCGAACACTATATAATTTCTTTCCGGCAATCGGTTAACGTTTGATGGGGTGCAACCGTTAAAGCCGTTTGTATGGGCCACTACACACTCCTCTTAACGTGCCGTTGATTTGATTCACATGGGCTAATTCACCTAAATGAATTAAATATACTAAATCAGTATACTTTATTCTGTGTGTATAGTATATGCACCTTAGTGAATTAAATATCTAATTAGTATACTGGATTTAAATAAAAAAATGAAATGTATGTTACATTCATTTTATCACTTCATCAGCCCATTTTTACCCCACTGCAGGGGCCTAGGCCTCCCCCAGGGTGTGGAGGGGGGCTTGGAGCTTAAATCCATCACGCTGTTCCACTGCGGGTTCGGGACTGTAACGACCGCCATCCATTGACAGCGTCCGGGACCGACTGCTTAACGTGCCCTCCGAAGCACGGAGTCAGTGATAATTATGTACTTAAGTCAGAAAAACTCATTGGTACACGCCCGGATTCGAACCATGGCCCTATGGGGCCTTATAAATTTGAGACAGGTTCGTTGCGCTCTGGGCTATCACGACACTCTAATTACTTCCATTAATATTTTATTATTATTACAAATAAACGATTAATTCCACATTTATATCTTCGTGTAACGATTCCATTTGAGATTCCTGAATAATTTGACTACAAATTTACGTTAATAATAATACCTGGGATATCCCACACAGCGCCATCTAGTCCCAAACTAAGCAAAGCTTGTATCATGGGTACCAGACAACTAATATACATACTTAAATATTCTTTATAATATATGCATAAATAGATAATTCATACTCAGACCTGGATTAAATAGACATGTTCATGCTCACAAATATTTGGCCCGGGCGGGGATCGAACCCGCAAACGTTATACTATTAAACTAGTTGTCCACTCGTGACTTCACCTACAAAGATTACACATTTATACCGATATCTCTAAAGATAGTATACATTCTACGACTTGCTTGAGACTTGAAGACTTGAAACTTGAAACTTGAAGATGAGCAATTTGGTCTTGTTGGTCTACGGACTTTTTAACCGCTTCTTTTAATAAACAATATTATCAAGCGCTCTTATGGGATAGCTTTTTATTAAAACACAACGATTTAATTAATTTAATGAAAATAATAAAAAAAAATATCGTGAGAATAGTTATATAGTAATAATAATACACGGGACAATCCACACAGCGCCATCTATTCCCAAGGTAAGCAATTATTATGCTTGTGTTATGGGTTACTAAACAATTGATATACTAATTTTTTTTTTAAAATAATATATACATATCTTCACTTCATCAGCCCATTTTTACCCCACTGCAGGGGCTTAGGCTTGCCCCGGAGTGAGAAGGGGGGTTTGGAGCTTAAATCCACCACGCTGCTCCACTGCGGGTTGGGGAATGTAACAACCACCATCTATTGACAGCGTCCGGGACCGACTGCTTAACGTGCTCTCCGAGGCACGGAGTCAGTGATAGTTATGTACTTATGTCAGAAAAACTCATTGGTACACACACGCCAAGATTCGAACCATGGTCCTATGGGGTTTTATAAATTGAGACAGGTTCGTTGCGTTTTGGGCTATCACGACATATATACATAAATCAGTATTATAAAAGGTGTTTTAAAATTGCCAATATATCTGCCAAAAGACATTATTTATTACAACTTATATGTTGAATCCTGTCCTGTTTGCCAAAGTTGGTCATTGAAGAAATGTTAAGAAAGCAAGTTAGCAGTACGTCAACGTGAAATGAAAAGGATTAGATTGGGACTTAGATTATCAGACAGAGTAACTAACCAAGATGTTAGAAAAATTACCAAAATGACTGATATTGTAGAAAGAGTAAGAATACCAAAATGGAACTGGGCGGGTCACATATGTCGGATGACTAATGATAGATGGACCAAAAAAATTATATAACGTATCCCAAGAGATGCAACAAGGTCACGAGGACGTCTAAGGAAAAGATGGGCAGATCTATTCATATAAAAACTGGGACTGCACCGGATGACCAAAGCCCGAGACAGAAAGTACTGGAAAGAAATGAGGGAGGCTTACGCCAAAGAGGGGACTGCAACTAAACAACGTGACTGAACTTATATCACATTCGAAATTTATTATTATTGGCAAATTAATTGTAATAAGATAATTAAATATTAATTTTTTAATTTTAATTGTAAGAGGTATGTAGTAGAATTAAAGGCTATTTTATTTATTTATTCTATTTATTATATATGTTCAATAAAATTATTTCTTTCATAAAACTTTAGTAACCACCATTTTAATATTTTATATTTAACAAAAATTTAATTCATTTATTTCCAAGTAGGATTTTGCATGAAATTTATAATGGCTCGTTTTTTTTTTCAGTATCAGCACTACAGTGTCTTAAAAACTAAGTGGATTAGAGCTTATTAATCCCAAGCATTTTTAACATTATGCTTTAGACATAAGTTTTCGGTTTAATTCTTGCATTCATTTATTGACAAATCTATGATATTGCTTAAAAGTTTATTATAAAATCTTACACAAAATTACCTTTGAATGAATTATTTATTTTATTGTAGTGAGTAACATTGTGTATATCACTGTTCTTTTTGAATTATTTTCATGAACATATACCTAATTATTTTATAAATATACTGACCATGTAAAGTATATGCATTATTTTAATCCACATCCTTTGAGACGTCGCCAAAGCACTCAGCTAAAAAATCTACAAAAAAAAACCAAAGCGCGTGTTAGCCGTAACAAAGAAACCGACGGCTTGCGCGTGCGGCGTACAGTTTCAGCGAAAATTTATCAGTTTATATCGACGTTTCACGGAGTAAATGACGAAATAGAACGTTTTATTATAAACACAGGTGGTCATTCGAAGGATACGTCGAGTGATGAAGAATGTGAAAAGTTTTTGTTTCGTGTGCATCGAATGTGATAAGTTTTTGTTTCCTCTAAATAAATATATTTTAATTTGTCTATTTCGTTCCTACTTTGCCTTTAGATGTACCGAGGTCTAATATAACGGATAGATTTTACTGTCATTATATTAATTTGTTTGAATTTCCTTCGTCGGAATTTTTTTCGTAACGTATCCTTCGTTGTGGGTTTTTAAATTTATTTTTGTTTTTATATTACCTAATTACTTTTCTAAACATTTGTAGGCTTTTGTACAACGATGTAGGTTAAGGGTTTGAAAAAAAAATCTACTGCACAGGTGACCTATTAGCGTAAAGCCTATCTAAAAACCTGTTCAAAGATTATAAAGGCCATTAAAGAAATTCCTTTGTAATTAGTTCCCATACGGAACCTTGATATCTGTTTTAAGTTGTACGCTTTGTCATTTAGCGCACGTCTCAGTCGCTAGTCGGCTACTGAAAGCCGGCGGCGTAATATCTCTAATTATAGAGCGCAAGATTGAGGCGATCGCTCCGTGCGGCCGGCCTTTGATTATACTTCACAGGCCATATTTGGGTGCAGAGATGTAATAAAAGTAGACGTTGGATTTACCATCTTATCTTGACCGTCAATGGTCTACTGATAGTAAACATTCAAATTTTCTTTTAAGGACACTTTTCTCGGTGAGGTCCCATGCACTTTAGTATAATGAAACCCATAACTATAACACACGAATATTTTATTGAAACGGTCGAAAGAATTAGATAAGCAAAATTTTATTAAACTCGTTTGATATAAAAATTGATGCCATTGATATTGCGCACGTCCATGGTAATACTACCGTCATCCTAGACACTTCGCCTCTCGCCGTTGAACTGATAAGACACGTGTTGCACGTGTTACGCGCGATATCTAATATCTGATCTAAAAGCCTCCGTTTTTGTCTCGGCTTATATTATTGCAAGATTATTGTGTGCCTTAATTGATTTGATTCGGTGCCAAAATTGACTACGCCAAAACTAAAGTTTTGTGTGTCGGGCGTGTAAAGGGAACAGACATTTCTCGCGTAGCATTGTTGGTGAGATCTTGGTGATCTGGGTAAACGGGAACCGGTATACCAGGATCCTGGCTGAGCCGTGAGCTGGCCTGCGGGCACACGAGAAGTCTGCTTGAAATTCATAATAAAGATAAGACGACGGATGCCCGTGTGATTCGACAACAATAGACTCGAAATTAAATATTAAGCTTCCACTGTGCCAACTGCGTTCTGTCATCGACATTTTATGGTAGCAGAGTATTGATTCTGTCGATGAAGATATCCGGAACCTGGTTTGAAATCACATTTGTATTGTACGTTAACATTCGTTGGTATCTGGAGCGTGGTTACGGTCCACTGACCTCTGGGGTATGGACCTCATAGTTTTGATCCACGTTCTATTGTTAACAAAACTGTTATTTTACATTTCTTCATGCACATTAAATTAATACATAATTATGTTACAATCTTAAAAAGAAATATTTCTAGTATTTTTAGTATATACATACTTCAATATTCTTTATATCTCATATATACATATATAAATATTTTACACCAAGACATGGAATAAATAGACACGTTGATGCACACAAATATTTGTCCTAGGCGGGAATCGAACTCGTGATCTTTGGGATCCACAGTTTTTAACCTCTCGAACACTTGGTCAGTCAAAAATTTTACTTTTTTTATTTTACTATTAACAAATTAGGATGCAACGTGATTTTTTTTTTGGACTCTTGATATTCGATAGCATAGTAACAATGGATGTATAAAAAATATTTAAGACCACATACATCTGAAGATAAAATGTGATTTATAGGGTAAATATGTGAAAAGTGAATTTGATGCACATCTTTCAGTCGTACGTGCTATAAATACTGTTTTACTCAACACGTAGTAGGCAGACACATTTCACACGCCCCTAGCTGTAGAAATGACGGAATCGCAAGGAATTTTTCTTCAAGGCGTCTAAGCTGTAATCTGAGTGATAGGTTATTTTCACAACAGTATGAAAATCATACCAGTCTCATCTAATTTCACTTGGGCAGATGAAGAAAGGAAGTCACCTAATGCTTTAAAGCTTACCATCGGTTCAGTGTCATTTTTAGGCGCATATCTTTCACGTCGATTATCAGTTTTATCACAGAACTTACACTTAAAAGTAAGTTTTGTGGATGGCGCGAGAACACTATATAATCTTCGAATCGATGAAACGTGTCACCAATGTTTCAAGTTTGAGTCCAGTCGAGTTGTCAGTGTCAAAATGGCGTATGGATTAAATAAGATAGATATGCAGTTTAGTAAATTTATCACTCTGAGTTTTTCGATAGCGATACAAACGTAAAAATATGCTGTGAGTTTTATTGGACGTCACACAGAACCCTTCGTAATAATATTATTGATTCGCGTCAGTGATGAAATATTGGGTATTTTAAAATTATTTATTTATATAGCGCACTGAAGTCACAGCGAGTAGCGTCGCAGTTAGAATTAGTATCAGCTGCGGAGCGAGAGCGGACTCTACATCTGCGCAAAACTGCAGAGGAAACAAGATGTTTGGCGAGCTGCACAGATACTTTACAATGTTGCCTGATGAAACGTTAAATATAAATGCTCCGGCAGAAAGGGGAGGCGGGTGGAACCTATTTAAGGAATAAAATATTTTTAACGGAAATACAAAAAAATATATAGAGCTTCATGATGCTTCGGCGCTTCACTCGTTTTCGTTCCTCATATTAACACAAGCAAAACCTAAACTAACCAATAAAAAATTTTTTCATGCTTATTACCTAATAAAATCTGCACCAGGGCTTCTGTTGCATGATCATTTTTAAATTTTTGGACTTTCAGGTGTTCCTTTGATCTCAGAAATAGATCAATGAATAAAATATCTTTTCCATATCTATTGTTTAAAAAAAAACTACTGTGAAAGCTTCTAACATAATTGTATTCGATTATGGTGCGCCCAAATTTGCTCGATTTCAAAAACGAGTGTATGGTAGGTATTTATTCCAAATTGTTCGACAAAATCGTGCAAATATAAAGTCATCTTTTAGTTTTTTTATTCGCTTTAACACTTAATAAAACCTATACAAAAACGAGGTGTTAGGAGAAAACTGTTCCTTAGATTATTACTGAACCAAATATTTTGGACGTCGACTTATAAAATAAAATATTCCTTTATGAAGCGTGTTAAATTTTTGTTACTGATAAAAATCGTTGTCGACTTGATTGTAATCGCAGCTACTTTAAATTAAATTTAATCGATTTACGCTTCCTCTTTACACATTTAGAAAAACAGCTGTTTCAATGAATATTTTATAGGTATAGGCAATACAAATTGAAAACAAGGAGTTTCAACAAAAAAGACTACCCCTTTTTTAAAGACTAACCATATTTGACTATGGTATATTTCGTTAACATATACCGGTAACGTTTTATTGTGCCGGCTTCATAATAATAATAATAAAAAAAAATACTTATTTGACACCATAAAATGAGATAGAAAGGGAAAAAAGACAAAAACCTTTAAAAAAAAATTCACCTATACCAAAATTTATAACTAAACAACTTATTGGTACCAAAATTGTTGCACAATATATGGAGAGCACGTCCCGACCACTTGTATTTTGTGGATGTGAATGTGGATTACCAAAGAATTTATTTAGCTTTTGAAAAGTCAATATTTTGTATTTGACCTTAAAAGTGTGAATTGTTGCAGTATTACTTATTGGTGAAGGAATATAATTCCAACACTTTGTTGCTGAATAACGGACGCAGCGGATTACCTCACGGAGGATATAATTATAAGGAGATCGGTTATTTGTGATTGTCGTTGAGTAATTTATAATTTAAGGAATTATTCGAATAGGCTTCGACCAAAAATTTTTAACAAACAGTTTTTATATATTTTTTTTGAAAATATAAACCAATTTATACCATCGCTTTAAGAAAAAAAAATTAAATGAATCATTTCATTTTCTTAGTTATTTTTTTTTCACAAAAAATTATTAATACAAATCTTTGTGACGTCAACTGGACAAATGCTTATCTTAGACCAAATAAAGTCATAATGTATTGATTCGTGAGGATTACAAGTTAATTGGACGTAGTGAGCTTACTTCAATATCTTTATTGACTTTTAGCTTTGGTTTTTGACTGTGGAAAATAGCGCAATAAGTCACAGGGACATTTTCAACGTCAGATGAATTTTCATAAATACCTAGGAAATTCGTAAAGAGAGAAAATTGATATTTTGAAAGTTTATTGTAGAACCTCAGTCCTTTTTGTTTCAATGACCAACAGTGCAACAAACAATTTTTTTTGCAAGTCCATTACTTTCAAAATTAAGGTCGCAAACTTATAATCTTTGCCGGTATCATAAATTACGAATTTTGATGATTTTCACTGTACAACCGGCCAGGGCCGTTTCAAATCGATTTTTATAGCAGTAATTCGCTTCTGGTGATGACCGAACCCTATTGTTACGCTAAGGGACGCGAGTGCATGTTACTGTGTGCTACCGAGCGGATAACTCGAGACAAATCGTTCGGTCGCTAACACGTGTGTGAAATGTGCTTTCATTTTTTTAGGGATCCGTACCTATAGGGTGCCAACGTGACCCTATTGCTGAACCTACGTCGGCTGTCTGTCTGTCTGTTCGTTGTATCTTGTGAAACATAATAGGAATGAGTTCGAAGTGAAGAAATCCTCGATCCCTCCATTGACTTTCATTTCTCCAATCAGCTCCAAAATGGTACTTGCTAAATTAGATGATAATAGTACTTGCAAAGAGAACATTGTTCCAAGTGTCAAGTTTTCAAATATTTCGTTGGAAAATAACGTCAATCGAACAAAGACAATATTAACCGTAAATAATCGTTATTTCGAAGAGAAATTATATCAGTATTTATTATAATTTGATTTGATGTACTTACTACTGTATTAATTAGGTCAAATATTGGGTCGGGGAATAAGTTTCTTTGCATTTTACATGAAAACTCAAGACATTTTTTTTCAAAGTTTATTTACATTTAAATACAATATACTCGTATAAATGCCATTTTGTTCGATGACTGTCTACCATTTTATAGATAATGACATGATCCCGTTGCTGTAGAAATTTTGAGACTTCTGATCAAAAAAAAAACGCGACAAGTAGTTTTAGCAGTCCTCTCTTGATATTAACCTGATACTGTCTAAAGAATTCTGAAGAGACCGAAACAGGTGGAAATCTGAAGTTGCAAGGTCAGGGCTATATATATGGCGGATGTATTAACAACTCCAAGCCAAACTCTCTTAATTTTGTCATTGATAATGACTATCATATCCATTTCACGGGAGACGCATTTTTAGCCATAACTCCGAGGGTATGGGGTCTAGCTAATATTTTAAGGTCTTAAAAAATCAATAATTTAGTTGCGCATTGTATGACACCAAAATTTTGGAAATCAGTTTGGTAGTTTTCGAAAAAAATTGGAAAATGTAAAAAAATCGGGATTTTTTCGGATTTTTTCATCAAATCCAAATTATTTCGAGAACGGTGACCGATATCAAAAATAAAAAAAAATTGTATCCTGGCCAATAACGTAGCTTCGGTTTGAAACCAAGTTTTTGGAAATCGGTTGGTAATTGTAAGAGAAATTATTTCCGAAAGATGAGATTTTTTGGTCGATCGCTGGTGTTTGTGGATATAAGTTACTATATTTCAGAGGGTATTCGTCGGATCACTTCAAAATGTTATACAAAAGGTTAAAGGGCGTCGGTAGCTATATACAGTTTGAGACCAAAATTTTGGATATCGGTTGGAAATCGAACAAGAAATTTGACATCACATGTTAGATTTTATGGACGATCGGGAACTTGTTAACATTACGATCATCGCCTTTCGGCCTGTATTCGTTCGAATGATTCATTATCGATTTCAAAACGTTTAAGGATATCAGAGGCTGCAGTTTCAATCCTGGCAATGCCACGATTTCGTGGCAATGAAATAAAATAATCTGTGAAATCGGATTTGAGTAGGTTCATTTTCAATGAAACCGATGGTTGCGGGGACTGCAAGATCTGTGGATTTTTTCTGAGTGACTAAAGATGTGTGAGGTCTAGCGTATCACCATACCCTTTCTATTGATTAATTCCGGCCGCTTTCTCTCAATTTCTTGCTTTAATCTCATCAGTTGTTTACAGTAGTAATGCGAATGCATGGATCTGCACTCATTATGAACAATACCCTTTCGGTTTCATTACGTCTTTACAAAGAATCGCAAACGAGTGCATGGTTCATTAGGTTTTTTTCAGTGAGCCCATGTGGCACCCAAATATCGAGCTTTTTTGTATACCCAGGTTTTGTAAAGGAGTCAAAACTGTTTTGTGGTCAATTTCCAGATCTTCAGCTATGTCGTAACTACTGATATGCCGATCGTGCTCCACTTTTTCAAAAATGACGTCCATTTTAGCCGTGACAGGGCGACCACAGCAGCTTTGACGTCAAAATGCCCGGATTGAAAACGTTTAAACCAACTTTGTGCTACTTTCACTGATACCGCATTAGGGCCATAAGCGTCACAAAAAATTTTTCGCAGCTTGCGATGCATTGTTTTTTTTTTATGTATTTTTTATAATAAAATTTTAAAATATATCGAATTTCTACATTAGATACACTCATTTTGAAAAAAAGAAAAACAAATGAAAATCGGCGGGAAACAATATAAAATTTTTTTTTTTTTAAATGGAACCTTCTTAATGGTATCAAAACCAGCCAGATACAACTAGTACAGCCAAAGAGATTTTTTAAAAGTAAATACAAACTATATGCAAAACGACCTGATATGATAGACACGGCATGTTTTAATTTCTTTATATGTAATTTCAAGTGTTTCTAAAAATGGTTTCCTCTGAGAAGAAGTTTCGCAATAAGAAACTCGGGTTTAATGGAAACAATTAAATTAATAGGTAGGCGTTTATGAAATTATTTAAAATTCCAGTTAACGTTATTTGTAGTTAATTACATGAATTAAAATACCATGTGCAGTCATTAGAACTAAAACACAAATTATTTCTATTTTTCGCGTAGGTATAAAAACAATTATGTAAGAAGTGTATGTTCTAGTTAGAGTTTTGATTTTGGGAGTGATACTTATATGGTCTTTCATATTTCAATACGGCGTTTGCGAATGAAAAAATAGAGAAAGACATTTTTTTTTTGTTTTTAAAACAATATGTGTATCTAATAAAAACTAGTAAATAGTCAAATATGTTATTATAACACTTTTGTGTTAGAATTTTGACATAAACTAAAAAAATAGTGTGTTTAATTACAAACACAGTACGTTATATTTTTGTTGGGCTGTTACCGAAACGAAAGTAAATCTGAAAAGCAAAAAGAAAAGGTATTAAGTGAAAAAAAACAGGCTATATTCTATAGAATTTGGTTTGAACAACGTAAAATGCACAAAGCAATGTTTCTTTGTTATAATGAATATGTCTGCTGAATTGTGTATGGTACTGCAGGTGGGGACCGGCGATGGGGACAAACAAACCAATAAGCAAAATATTATGTCTGATGGTGGTTTTAATTGGAAAAAAAAGTATCATTACAACAATGATATTTTGAATTTTAAAACAACTTTTTTATTTAAGTAAATAGTTGTTTAAAAAAGAAAAATTGTAAAAAAATTTAGGTTAATACAACGTAAAAAACACTTACGAAGAAAATTAATTTGAATAAGATATATTGGATATTTTTTGAAATACGTATGTTAGCTTTTAAACTTATTTGAATTTTAACCATGAAACGTTCATCCCGATTACTAACTCTTCACTGTGCGTGGTCCGACAAGCATTTCTCTTGTTTTTTCCGTTCGCGTCCTCACAGCTGTACTTCTTCTACTTGACTTTTTGAATTCTATCGTACTTCTACTCTTGAATTTCAATTCCAGTTCTATCTCAAAACTCGAAGCTTTGCTCATTGAACTTTCTAACAGAGCAAACAGTTATTGCAGCTTATTCTCTGACCCTTCAACGATAACTGTGAAAAAAATCTACAGATTTCGCGCTTCTTCCAACTATCGGAACACATTAAAAATGAACACCAAAAATAAAAACTTATAACACATTTTTATCGAAAAATTTTATTAAGTTTTAGACAAAAGTTTTGATTTTTTTTCGAAAACCAATTTTCGAAAATTTGGTACCATACGTTGCCCTGCAAGCTCTTGCATCTTTTGACACTACTGTCTTTCGTCTAACTTTATAACTTTCTGAAATATAGCCGAATCTCACTCTCCGGGTTAACTGACCTGATTCAATGAAAAAGGTACCTTCTCAGCCCACAGTTTTCGACCGATTCCAAAATTTCTTTTTATATACGGTAGACAATCTATCTTCTTCTTATCTATGCTTCGGGAGCTTTTATTAATTTTTTTTATATTAGCTTTCGTTTTCGAAATAGTCAACTTTTTGAATAGTCAAATTTCGTCCTTTTTTTTCCCGACCGATTGCAGGAAATTTGGTATCATACGATGTTCCACAAGCCCCTGCATCTTTTGACAGCACTGCCTTTCGTCTACCATCATAATTTTTGGAAATATAGACGAATTGCACTCCCCCACGAAAACGATCTGAGAAACATTGTCAGTATTAAAAATCACCTCTTTTCTTGCTCCACCAAAATCCTAATGACGGTTCGACAAACAAACACATTTTCGCATTTGAATATTTTTATAGAGGTCTTGTCTACGTCTGTGACTATTTACCAGACGTAAATTTAATAAAATAATATTAATACATTGGACATCCCACAGCGCCATCTAGTTCTAAACCAAGCAAGGCTTGTATTATGGGTACTAGACAACTGAATTAATTACTTAAATAATTTTTATAATAATTACATATACAGACATTTTACACCCAATACGGAACGAATAGATATGTTGACGCACACAAATATTTGTCCCGGGCGGGAATCGATCTTGCGATCTTTGGTTTTACTGTTAGAGTCTCCAACCGCTCGGCCGATCAGTCAGTCAATATGTTTATAAACATTAGATAAATAATTAGATCCTAAGTTACTTTGGTATCGTGAAACAGGCTATTTTCGTAGGTGTCTATTTTTTTTTTCATTTTACAATTTAAAGTATGGGACGGTCAGTAAGCAATTTGTATGATAACATCGTATCCGGTGGGAGCCGAAGTATGGGCGTGTCTTGAGGTGCGCGCGCGACGATTTATTACGAAAAACCATCAAAATAATATTTATAATGTTGGAAAACAAATTATATATGTAATATTATTAAAAGCGAGCGTAAAATAATTTACATTTCACAAACTTCTTACGTAGGTATGTATCAAGAGATTAATTCTAGATTAGGAAATGGGTTCTGGGCGGAAAGCGGAAGACCGTGTGTGGTGGCGAGCCTTGGGAGAGGCCTATATCCTGCAGTGGAGAGACACGGGCTGATGATGATGATGACGAATGGGTTGTGTTAAAAATGTTTATTTATTTTTTTGTTGTTATCCTAGTCTATAAAAATATGTTATTAATGAAATATCTGTCTGTTGACTTTTGTACTTATAATAATAGTAATATTTGGGACATCCCACACAGCGCCATATAGTCCCAAACTAAGCAAATATTATTATTGTATTATGGGGTACTAAACAACTGATATAGGTACTTAAATTTTTTATAATATATACATATATAGATACTTTTACACCCAGACACGGAACAAATAGACATGTTCATGCACACAAATATTTGTCCCGAGCGGGAATCGAAGCTACGACCCTCGGCACCGCAGTTAGAGTCTCCAACCACTCGACCAACCGGTCAGTCGACTTCTTCAAAATGAAAAATTAAACCTACATATTTAAGATAACTAAAATATACATTGTTCTCTTGTATTTCTTAACTGAAAACCATACAACGTGAAAAAGTTTTAAATGAGCTTGGAAAAAAAATTTAAAATTGCTCTGATGGTTATGAAAATTTAAAAAAGTTCTAGAATAACCTCACAAATTATCTTTTTTTAAATTAACGGATTTTTGCCAGGTTGTCAGTTCAGCTAGTGGGAAGCCGTCTCACGCAACACGACTTACGGTTCGTGATCGCCTACCGAAAACTCTTCTTCTCCAACGGTTGTTCTGCAAACGATGTGGCCAGCCATTTTGGCAAGTCAAGTTGGCGGCTTGCCAATTCTTTTAGCTACGTCTGTCACCGTAGTCCTTTTGAGAATTCTTCTTTTCGATTTTCATTTCGAAGAAAAACTTCAAGCATATTTCCTACAATTTTTTCAATTCTCTTTCGAGGATTAAAATTGTAGGATACGTTGTAACAGTAAAAGTAATCAACCATTGGAGAAATACTATATTAGCTATTTTTATAACTCACTGCAGGGGTTAGGCCTCCCCTCAAGATAAGGGGGCTTGGAGATGAACAAAATCCATCACGCTGCTCCAATGCAGGTAACGACCGCCATCTATATGTAACGACCGGGACCGACTGCTTACCGTGCTCTCCGAGGCACGGAGTCAGTGATAGTTAATGTACTTAAGTCAGAAAAAAACTTATTGGTACAAGCTCGGATTCGAACCACGGCCACATGTTAAAATTACCAACCACTTAAGTACTGCGACTCAAGTACTAAAACATTTAGGTTTAATAACTTGTTCTCAATCAAAACTGCAATACATTTAATAAAAGTTATATTAATAACAATAATAACGAATACATCACAACAACGGCTAGGCCCCAAACTAAGCATTAGCTTGTGTTTTGGGTACCAAGCGAGGACACCACATACACATAACAACCAAGACCCGGTACCAGTATCAATATTCATCACATCATATACTTAAATACTGACCCGACCTGGGATTCGAATCCGGGACCTCCAGCTTCGTCGGCAAGGTCGCTACTCACTAGGCTAAGCGGTCGTCCGATATTACGATATCAATGTACTTTTTCAAGTTTCAGATTATAGTCGCAAAGTTACTAAAAGACAACGCAAATGTTACCTTATAGTTAGGGCTCAAAGAATAAAAGTAATTGGGTATGTGACTAAAATGACTAAACACGTTATTAAAAAAAATTAAAAAAGAAAACGATTGAAAATATTGTACTTAGCAAGAAAATATAAAAATAGATTTTATACGATAACAAAATTCTTAAACAAAATTATATTCGCTAGTGCACCGTGGGATATTGCCTTCTCTGTCTAACAGGACATTTTAAACATTCTATTAATAATAATTTTTTTTTAAATACTGGTAAATGAGAAAATTTTAAAGAGATGTCGGGTTCAGGGTGCCAAGGATACTTTACGCGTTGCCACGCTGTAGATATTGCGACACTGATACTCTGAACAAGGTATTCCTTGCTCAAAGGATCACCTGTCAACAGATGCAGCGCGACACCCAAATCGTGAGCAAATAATTTAGCATCTTTGGAGCAGGGACTCATCGTCTCGACAGCGAAAGGTATGAATTATTTAGATAGTATTTTTAATTTATATGTATTTTTAGTTTTTTTTTTTAATTATTTCCGTGTGATTTCCGTTTTTTTAAATTAAAACTCTTTTATATAGAATAATATTAATTAAAAAAAAAATAGTCATCTACCCATAAAAAAACGAATCGACTAGAAGCCCTCATCAGCGTCACCATCTAATCACTCTAGCTAGCTGGTGCATGATATCGAGTTTCAATCCGTGAGATCCCGCGTGCCAGTCTTAACCCCCGTAAAATCGTGTTTAACATTTTCGATACTGTGAAATGACATTCATGACTCTATTAAAATCATAATTAAAATCAAACGCTGTTGTCAAATTTATTTAGATATACTCTATGCATCTAAGTACCCCATTGCGCAGACATAAGGAACTTTACATAGGTACCACTTTATACATATCACACACACTATCGAGTAATTTGGCATGGTTTAGACTTGAAGTCATATTTTATGACAGTATAGTATCAGATTTCCCAACTACGAATACCCCCTTTCAAAGTGATTGTGGAGGAACTGAGGCAAGAGCTGCTTGAAAAAATGGAATACGATAAAAACAATGTGGGAGTGTTTCGTACATTTTTGTCATCTGACAACCGAAGTGCGATGGTGCCTTACAAGTATACGAAATGGCCACACGAAACTGACATAATCAACTAAAGATAAAGATAAAGCATACACTTTAAAGGCAAGTTCATAGATATCTTTTTATCTCTAGGCAAAGTAAGCTAAGATCCTATAAGTAGAATGTTTGCGATAAATAGGCGACAAATGTGAGTAGAAGCGGTGCGGTGCGGCAGAGGACGCTTGTCGTCGGTCACTATAGCGAGGGCCGGCGGAGTAGACAGAGTTAGCACTATGGTTAGCACGTTATGCGGCTCACGCGCTCCCGCAGTAGAGAGATATTTGTTTTTAGCTATCCAATGTCGACAACCCTACACGCGCCTTGCAAAAGTTTTAATGAAACGGTGCTAGTAGGGAACATGTCTTACTTACTCGGGGCCGCACGCTCCAAACACTTTGCTCTACTTTGCTCTAGGACCAATTTCGTTAGTATCATAATAAAAGATGACAGTGTGTATGATATATGTATCGTGGTATATTCCTTACGTCTGAGCAATGACTTTTTTGAGCCCAATCGCTTGTAATCCTTTGTAATACAACCAACACCTACATAGGTATAACCTACAACTACAACACACCTAGTCAGGATTTATGTAGCCTATTATCTTCAAGAATCATGCTATGCCTACCCGTCAGCCGTGACACATCTCCCGCTTGAACTCATTTCAGGCTTCAGTGCCTGTGCCCCCCTCTTTCATCCCTTTCCCCTTAAAATGGCCCCCGTGCATCCATCCCCTTTACACGGATGGCTGGCTTTCACGGCTTAACCCTCGAAAACTAATGTATACTTACATAAGTATAATATTATTAAATAGTATGTTCTGCGGTTAGAATAAAACTTGCATTTTATAATTTTCAACTAATTTAATCGACGAAAGTTAAAAGAAAAATTGCTTTAATTATTACCGTTTATTTTATTGAATTTTAATTCTTTTACAGATTTCTATATAAAAATAATAATAACGTACACATCACAACAAGGTCTAGGCCCCAAACTAAGCATTAGCTTGTGTTTTGAGTATCAAGCGAAGACACCACATACGTATAACAACCAAGACCCGGTACCGGTATCAATATTCATATTCGTATTTTTTTTTTAATTTTATTTATTTATTAAATTACAAAACAGTACAGCAAACATATACCAACACAACCCTTAAAAACCATTCAATAGTTTGTCTGTGGTTGTGAGTTGTGAGTGAGTGAGTGAGTATAATAGTTATAAATAATAATAATAACTGGAACATCCCACACAATGCTATTCAGCCCCAAAGTAAGCAAGTACTATGCTTCATATAATGAATATTAGACAACTTATACACATACATAAATACTTTTATAACAAATACGTTATAGACATTTCACACCCAGACACGGAACAAATAGACGTCTTGATTGTTCATGCACACAAATATTTGCCCGGGCGGGAATCGTACCCGTGACCCTTGGCTCCGCATTTAGGGTCTCTAACCACTCGGCCACTCGGTCAATCCGAGGGATAAAAAGCTCTCATTAGTATGCACGTTACACGTTACAGTTACACGTTAAGCACAATTAAAATTTTGACTAATATAAAATTATTTAATATTTATTAAAATAACAGTAATAATTAGGCTTGTTTTTTTTTCAGTTTTGGCGATAAAATCAGTTGGGAATTACAACATGATATATAAATTTTTAAAGTATTAGCAACTGAAAATAGTCAGAGAGTAAAATAATTTCAATACCTAATCTACAGAATTTTGTTCTAGCAATTTAGAAGACCTACACCAAATACGTGTTGCAGGCCGGAACAAACAATAACCCAAAATAGATTTTTGAATGAAAATCAACTTTAATTTATAGCAACAATTAAAATCGATTATCACTTAAAAATCGATTTTGGGTTTTGGTTCGCTTCAAACTTTATGGCGGATCGGAATACAACGCTATAAGCGTGCTTGCGCAGGTACAGTCATATAGGTATATGCCCTTTGCTCCGCTGCGTCCCGCTACACCTAAAACTAGTTACTGCTACGCGACTTGTGCATATATTCGGATCCGCCATAAAGTTTGATTGGAACTGTACCCACCTGCATTGCCTTATAATATTCTAATGTTTAATTTAGTAGGTGTCGAATAAACAACATTGTATAGTGCACAATGTCTACAATGCTCAAAAAAATTCTATAGACTATAAAGCACTTGTATTAGGTTTTAACCTATGAAGTTGCCGTTTTCAGTACTGGCTATTTAAAAAAAAAAGAATAATAATTTGATTGGCTGTGAATTATAAATTGGATTTAATTTTGTTTTAAAGACATGACATTCTTTTTACAAAGTCAGTCTTTTGTTTATTGATTAGCGTTGTGTTTTCATTACATTTGAACATTTTCCGTCATAATGGACACTTTTAAAATTAATGTAATTATATAATATGAGTTCCGTTGCAGCATTAATGCGGCACAAACAGCACGTAACATCAACAACGTTTATGGAAGCTGATGATACTCAAACTACAACTGAACTAGCCGCAGCTTTTGATGTTAGCATCAAAACAATATTTGACCATTTGCGACAAATTGGCAAAGTAAAAAAGCTTGATAGATCGAACTTAACGATCACCAGCGCAACGTACGCGTCAAGCCCTGTCTCGCGTTGCTCTTCAGGTACAAAAATGAAGGAATGTTGAACCGGGTGGTTACCTGTGATCAAAAATGGATTCTGTTCGAGAATCGAAAGCGCTCAGCAAGTTGGTTAGATCTTGGTTCAGCACCAGAGTTATGTGTTAAACGATAAATAACCCCTAAAAAGGTGATGGTCACTGTTTGGTGGTCTAGTGCCGGTGTGATTCATCACAGCTTTTTACAAAATGGCATGAGCATTACTGCAGATGTGTACTGTGAATATCTGAAGACAATAGTGGAGAAGCTCGCACGTCTGCGACCCGCTTTGGTCAATCGGTCGTCCCAGCTGCTCCTTCACGACAACGCGCGACCCCATACTGCACAACAAATAGTCTCCAAGCTAGAGTTGGAGTTGAAAGTTTTCCCTCATCCTCCATACCTACTCACCAGACCTTGCATCTACCGACAATTTTTTTTTTCCAAATTTGAACAGCTTTTTAACGGGAAAAAATTCAATTCCCGAGAGACAGTACAAAATGCCTTTGAAGAGTTTGTTGCCTCCCGTCCAGTTGATTTTTACAAGAAGGGCATCAATAAACTGCCACTGCGTTGGCAAAGATACATCAATTGCACGGGTGATTACTTTGAATATCGGAAATGAAGATGTTTGAAAAAAAAAATACTTTAACTTATTTCATACAAAACGGCAACTTCACAGATTAAGACCTAATGTTATATTTCTATTTTCAGTTAATGTTTTTAACACAATCGAATTTATTTTAAAGTTATACATAATTATTATTTATTTTTTTAGAATATATCTAGAGTTGATGGTCTACAAAGATTCCAAAGGCAAATCAAAGCCAAAAAGTTCAAAAGTTCCTAATGAAAGTTGTAGTAAAGACTGCGTCGTGAGTTTTACTGTCGCACACGGAACATGGACCGTGCGGTTGTCACAATAGTTTAACATAATAGTGATTTTTTAAAACAATAACTCATTATAATCTGTCGTTTATTATAAGATTTATTCATTTGTCAAAGAATATTTTGTACATCAAGTCTTTTAAGAATACCGAATATTGTCGAACGACTTAATACATGAAACATAATTTTACTATTCGACACAGCGAGTCAAATTTTCCAGCTGCAATACGATTTGCACGGCTGGTTGGCGTCGCGTGGCTTGACGTCACAGGTGCAGCAAGACGGCCTTACCATACTAAAACGGCATAAGTCACTGAAAATTTTTGAATCTGATTTGTATTCTAACTTTATACATTTAAAGAATTGATTCGTATGTTATACTTGGAATAAAAAATATGTAGTGAAATCATGAATATGTACGTGCAAAATATTTACGTACAAATATTGTTCTTATTGCGAATACCAATAAGGATCAATTTTTAATATCGAAGGTTTATTCGGTGAGCGGACGGTTAGGGTCTATATAATGACATAATGGTCATCGGTTCGATCCCCGCGCAATTACGCGGCACACGATCGATTATTGTGATCGATCAGGGGTCAGATATCGATTTGGCGTAGTTTATTCATTTTTTATTGTAATTCATCGATTTTGTATCGATAAAAATCTTTAATTCGTTACAACTGTTCGCGGTCAATCCAAGTATAGATGGGTGCGTCGTGTTTTTGTTACAATCATGTATGTGAATCCGTTTACGCTAATATTTTGACGTATAATTTACAACAAATTTTTCATGTAAAAGATACTATTGGCTGGAAATCCTCAAAACCGATTTTATCGACATTTTCCCATCACTAATTTTATTCCAGAAAGTTCGATGAAAAACATATGACGATTTTGTTTGGATGGGAGCGTTCAGGAGAGCAGTAGAACGCACGAACCTTTAAATATTTAAGGTGACACGACTGACACGCGAAGTGTTCAGTGAAATTTGCTCCAAGTACTTATATCACCAAGGTTGTGCTGGGTGACGAAAAGATGACAAGAGTAGGCCCGCAGTATTGTCAAATGTATTTTTTTTATATGACAGCATCTATGGGTGTTGAAGTTTGCGATGTAGTTTACTAGTAGGATTCCGTTTATAGGAATCATGGCTTACTGTCATGTACCATAATGGTTAAATTTGTTTCAAAAATTGTAAAATACACGTATACACATTTATACGTGTATTCATATATTTACATAGCAAAAAACACATTGCCTTCATTAAATTTATCGAAGTCGTGCCCTAGAAAAATACAGATTTGTTTACTGAATTTTTAATATAGGTTGTCACCATTTAATTTATATCTAGAAATAAACATATGTCTAAAATTATCAAAACTCATTATTCCAAAACCCCAAATGCTAAATTTTGTATTTCATATTTAAAAGATGTGCTGTTCATTTTTCTTGTACGGAACTTAGTTATATTTTCGGATCTGTATACATATTTTCCATATATAATTAAAATAGGGTTCATCCTTGCACAAGGCTAAAGCGAAATTGGGTTGAGCGGTAGATAGGATGTCGCCTAGACGAGCGACATCCAAAAATCGTACAATAGTTAAATGTTAAAAAAAATCAATTAAATGCCGTATAGATCCCTCTTGATAGTATTATTTTTAAAGACCGTTTATTTGATATTATTTTTTAATATCATAGCAATTGTTTACTTCTGAATATTTCACGAACGAGCGATATAAAACGCATAGTTTTTTGAACAGAGAAAAGCTCTACATGTGCTCGTATTTAACTAAATTTTTTTTTTCAAATTTCTTCAAGAAAAGGGAAAATCGTCTTACCTGAATGTGGTCTTGTCACATGACATAGCATATGATAATTACGCAATCGATCACCAAGTCTGCGTATCGGTGCTGCGTAGAATTGTCAAATTCTTCTTCTTATACTTGGCTCTGGAGTTGATTAAAATCAGTCGCTTTTTCAGTGTTCGTTTTGTCTTGTTGATCAGTATTTACAACGTTATCAGTTTTTAGTGTTTTTTGCTAATCGTTTTTTAAACTATTTTCACTTATAATTCTGTTATGAAAATTATTGTAATATTATATAATGATGCAAGTACGGTAAGCTGCATACCTATAGTCCAGGTGTTTATAGGCACGAGGTCACAGACAAGTCAACCTTATAGACCACGCTTTGACAGGGAGTAGCATTCGCCAAGGCTATGTAGTGACACTACATAACTACGTCACTAGTGAGCCGTCAGGTGGAAAGCACGTCGGAAGCCATTAAATTGTTAATTTTGAACGAGCCAATGAAAACTAGCCGACCTCTCCCCGCACCCCGCCACTTTTTGGCGATTTCGTTTTCGTACTGACGTTTATTAAAGCGTGGTCTAAAGGTTGACTGGTCTGTGCACGAAGTGAAGCCGAGTGCGTATAATAAACCGATGACTTCAATAGCTAGCTTACTGAGTACGAGCATCATACGTCGTTTTTCAATACATTTGCAATTAAAATTAGGTAGATACTTCAAATGTAATAATGGCGGGATATAAGGGCGCGAGTGAGTTGCTTTTCGCGGTTTACGCATGCGTTACGAACAGAATGCTCGTTTGCGATTGGTGTAAAGTAAAAAAGGCATAGTACTGTAAAATACGACATAACGGTACAAGTTTCGATGTTATGTAAGACCATATTAATAGCAAATGTATTGAAAAATATTATTATAGATCAGAAATGTATTATATGTGTCCATTTTATATGGTTATTGGTCTCTTATTAAATGCTCAGTTTTTTATGCATTAACTGACAACTGAATTTCTCCAATCGGATGAGTTGTCCGATTATTCAGTCAGAATAACAATTTCGTGTGTAAAGCATAAAACCAAAAGACAGACCATTTACATTTTACGTACTGCTAGATCTCAATGAGTGTTTGCCACATACTTGAGAGCGAAATCATATAACGTATACTTTCTATGAACCTGAGGTACAAGTCGTCGTCACGTCAAAATATCGACACGAATACAGTAGACAACAACGTCCCATCACTAAAACAATAGAGTCGTATCGATGACCGATGATCGTTCGACAATTTCGAAAATCGTTCCGATTAGCACGATTACCCAAAGAACGGACACCCGGACGGGACGGCCATTAAAATAATTGTCCGTATAAACTGTGGTTGTAGGCGCCGGTTAAATCCCTAGTTTTTTTGTCGACGGCAAACAAGCGAACAAGTGTTTGTGAAACGAGGGACAATATAAGCTTCATATTCGATTCCTTTTAAAAATTTCGATTTGTCAATATGCTTTAATCAGGAAGATTATCACTCATGATACTAATTTCTTTACACCAGCGAGCTATAAACTCATCGGCATAGAAATAGGAAATATATAATAGTAAAAACAAGCGCCCATTCAACTGGACTTCCCTTAGAGAAATCTTTCGTACAGGCGAACGTATATTTCAGGAATATACAGTCAACGCATACTTTAGGCTTAAATACGTACAATATAACAATAAAAGTACACCGACAGACTTGTCCTGCAGCTGCATGGTGTAATGTACTGTGCTTCGCTAAATCAAGTAATACCAGGGTTTAACTATACAATATCCTTTTTTCATGCTGAAATTTTTCGCAGTGTTTCTGCTTGTTCTGGTATTACTATTATACAAGGTGAGATTTTAGTAAAAAAATTTTTCTAGATTTTAGGTATCACCAATAGACCTCATTGCGCAAATAAAAAAATATGAGTTACATTTTCATAATAAATTATTTTATCTACAGTGTTATTTTATAACGTTTGGTTGCCTTCTTAATGCTATAGTAAACGTACGCGCCCGAGGCCTTGAAACAGAATGGGGCGGCGGGCATGAATGGTGATTAGAGTTATTGGTTTGTGTAGTAATATCTCAATATTTTTCTATACAACGATACTAAAAAAAAACAAGACGGCTATCAGTTTTCTACCAAAGATCATTATATAATAATTTGGCTGGTCATTAAAACCTCAATCTGTATAATATTCCTACTTCTATGCCGAAAAGTCACAAGTCAAAAGCTCGCAGGTCGATCACCTCCTTGAAGGTGAAACCCGTTTTATTAGATAATCCGCTTTTTATTTTCTAATCCTTTTTGTTACAAGTAAATTAATCAATCCTATATTCCAATCTTTCAACCACTGTCGTTAATGACTGACTTTTAGTGTACAGTAGGTACAAAAGATTGTTAATGTTGCCAAATTATGAAATGGTTGACAAACAGTGAAGCCTTTAAAAAGAGGAGTAAAAAAATATACATATCGATCAAATACGTCACAAGAGTGAATTTATTACTTTGTGGGAAAACGTCCTCACGATGGAGTAAATAAATTTGATGGTAGTGTTTGGTTTTAATAAAGTCAGAAATGTCACTTCACAGTGATCGAAAATGTGAAACGCAATTTCGCGGGGATGAAGCCCGGCGCCCAGGACCTTGCAGACTAAAACTCGCCATCTTGCACTAGCTACCTAGAGTATGAGTGGTTTGACGGGAATCGCAGAAGAGGGCTTCTAGTCAACTTGTACTTTTATGGTCCTCACAAAGGCGCATTCAAAAAAGTTGTAGTTCCTCTCGGAAGAACAGTCAAGGAACAGAGGGATTCTCTTTAAAAAAAAAACATGAACAAGTGTTTTAACAATAAGTGCTTATAGATTAATATTATTAATACACAACGTTGAATATTGTTACAATAGGGCCGATTGTTTGTTCTTATTTTATAATATAATATAAAGTTAGTGTCCATGTCGTCGTCCTCAACCACTAGACGTCTATGCCGCTGAATTTGATAGAAACATTGGTGTCAGGTCTTGTATTTGCCCGACAATAGAATACCATATCAGCTCATTATGCCCCATTAAGCAGGGGCTTAAGTCTCCCCTCGGAATAAGGGTGCTTTAAGCTTGATTTACTACGCCGCTCCAGTGTGGGCTAGTGGATTTTGCCTTCATCAGAGCATCATCATCATCAAATGGCAACCGGAACTGACGGCTTGGCGTGCTCTTCGAGGCTCGGAACCAGTGATAACTATGTACTTAAGTCAGAAAAAACGTCCACTACTCTATTTTCTCTATTATTTTTCCTCTCCTTCAAACTTTTAACCATTACGAACTGTCTAGGACCTTTGTCAAGTCATCAGCTCAACTAAATAGGTAAGTCATCGTCCCACGATACGATATCATGTTCGTGGGTTTCACATGAGACTCTTTCTCCTCCAGCAGTATCATTAGTTCTGTGATCGGTACAAGTTATTGCATTGAATTGGTGATTGACTCCAATAGCTACAGATAAAAGTGATAGATAAATTTACTATTAATTTACGTAATTTGTGAACCTTGGGGTCGATATGGCACGGGTGGCAGACTCCCTTCAAAGGTGGACTCTATGAAATGAAAGGCCGTCTCTTGTTCAATGCCGCTTCGGTTCACTTCACCAGGCCCCGCCACTGTCTGCTCTTCAGCGGCTCGCTGCTGCTCGTCAACTGGTTTGTACAGCTTTTTTTTACCCATGCGAATTTAAGACGGATAAACCTCTACAGTTCCCGCGCGCCCGGGCGCGATATGTGCAAGTCGCACCCACTAACAACCGCCCGATGCATAATGAGGACGTGTGTCGTTGGCGCGAAAGCTCCAACGACTTAAGGTTCGTACAGCGCTGCGTCGCTATATTTATTCCTTTTGCGCCGCTGTATCGCGGTGGTTGTACTACATGTCCAAAAATCGCTTTCATGCAGATACCAGTGGCGGGGGAATGAAAAAAAAAACCGTTACGAAACTCGTTTAATTTCAAAAAATGTCAATATTTACAATCTTTCATAATGCAAAAACTATTTACATTAATGTTTATGTTTAAACAATAGAAACGCATCATAACACACAAAAAGTCACATCACAAGGTTCACAAAACGCATCATAACACATAAAACAGTTGCGTCAGCGTAAAATGAAAAGTCAATTATTTCACAATAAAAAGCTCGGACACTCGATAAACGCACTGCACTTTAAGTTCCTATTCTTTATCAGTTTATTGTTCACAACTCTGGCCCGTCGTTGACATAATCTTTTATGTGCATTATTCTACTGATGATTGTGTCGTGATAGCCGAGTAGTGGCAAGTCCGTTTCTTGTTTAAAAGGTCGTGTTTCGAATTCCAGGGCACGTACCAAAGAGTTTTTTTTTGACTTAAGTACATAGTTATCACTGGTTCCGAGCCTCGAAGAGCACGCCAAGCCGTCAGTTCCGGTTGCCATTTGATGATGATGCTCTGATGAAGGCTAAAATCCACTGGCCCACACTGGAGCAGCGTAGTAAATCAAGCTCCAAGCACCCTCATCCCGAGGGGAGGCTTGAGCCCCTGCAGTGGGGTATAATGAGCTGATAATTATAGTATATTATTGTCGGGCAAATACAAGACCTGACACGAATGTTTCTATTAAATTCAGCGGCACATGTAATTACAGTTTAAACTTCTTCAATATCAATTGAGTTTTATCACCTATGATTAGCAGACGATCTTATCATTATAGGAGAAGCGCTGGAAGGTCTGGACAGTATGTTTTGTGCCTTTGACAATGTTTATTTGTAGATGCGTTTGATGGATATAGATGATACGGTGCGTGCCCATATCAGACCCGCATCAGTTATTGCTGGAGATATGTCCATAAAAGTTATAAATCTACGAGGACAATGGTTTGAACCAATTCGGCTGGGCAGTATTTGCTAAGGTTGGAGCTCATCCAAACAAATCTCAATGCATATAAATTTGATTATGTTTGGATGGACCATCGCAATACATTGTCAACAAAAATGGCCGACTTTTACGTACTTGTGTGTGTGACTCAAGAGATCACCTACTCTCGCTACGCCATACTACTGTATACAAACCGTTTCTGTGTACGTGAATTATAACTGAACAATTAAGTGATATTTTACTACGTTTTTGAAGCCGCATCTCTAACCAGACATTATATACAGAAAGACTTATAGGGACGGTATCAAAATTGGAAAAAGGAATGGCAAAGTGAAAGGGATTTCTTTCAATACAATTCTATAATTGTTCCCAAAACACTTCCGAACTTTGAACCCCGGTATCTTGATCTTGAGCATCAGGATATACCCAAATATTATCTCGTATTTAGCGATAAGTACTATAATAGTCGGCAGTTAATACTGATCGGTGTAATTTGAACTAGGGTTTTAGCTTTTTTTGAGCTATTAGCTAAGTTAGGGGTCCGTCGGTAGTGCCTCTAATAATAGACCCCCGTGGGCACTCAAATTATTTCTGTATAGTACAATTTTTTCCGTTCAAGGAAAAACTTTAATGTGGTGTAATGTTTTTAGGATCATTTATTAAATTAAGCTTCTCAGTGTTTGTTTGATTTTTTTTTGTTTATTTTTATTTTATTTTTTTGTAATGTCACATTAGTTGTCTATCTCCTTATTCGTAGTCGGTGTGTTGAAATCATTTATATTTGATATTCTTGTAACATAGAGGTTGGTCCTTTGATCCACAGTGTTTTGTCCACCGAGTTTTGAACTAGTTCAGTAGGGGACGAATGCTGGCCGTTTAGTTCTAGAACCAAAGTTATCATATTTGAGCCATATGGTGAGGAAAGGAGCTGAGCAGGACAAGCGTAAGGCTCAATCAACTAGATGTCGTGTTGTGTCTAGGTCCTTGTGTATTACCCGTCATAACTCATAATAACGTGACATACTATTGAATGAAAGGCAAACACCAAAAGAAAAATTGTAAATAAAGATTATGAAAGTTGTTGGCTTAAGTGAGTTTAGCAAGCAGGCTCACTTTAGAGAAAGCAACATTTTGACAGTACCTAGTCAGTACATTTATGAAAATATAATTTATGTACATAAAAACTTAAATGTTTTCTCTAGGGTGGGTGATGGCCACAACTTAAATACAAGACACAAGCATAGGTATGTTATCGATTCCCAGGTTCAGACTCTCAAAGGTTAATAATTCTTTCATGGGAAATTGTATTCGTTTTTAAAATGAAATTCCTAAAGAAATGTTGAACTTAAATTTAAATCAATATACAAAGCAAGTTAAAGTCCAACTCGTGAAAAAAGCTTACTATTGTATTAGCGAGTATTGAAATAATAAGTGCGCATGGACATCATTATAATAGTCGTAAGCATATTTAAAAAAACAAGCAACTAAGAAAAACATATATTTAAATAAAATAAACAGGGAAGAGTTTCTTGCCGGTTCTTCTCCTTCTAGTTTTTGAATCGGTACCTAATCAGATAAGCAATTCATTTTGACTTTCAATAAGTGTGTGTATATATCTTATATTGAATAAAAACTTTTTGATTTTGAGTTTTGATTTCACGCGTCTTCTAGTCTGCTACATTAAAAGTTCGGTGGTTATAGCCCTTTATGTTTCAGTAAGCATCATCATCTTCGCCAGCTCGTGTGTTCAACCTTTTGTCTCTCCACTGCAAGTGTAACCTGTTATAAGACAGAAGGTTCGCCACCACACACGGTGCTCCTCGCATACAACTACCCCCGTCATGGTGCTTCAGGTCATGTGTTCACCTGGCCGGGAGGCGTCCAACGCATCGCTTCCAGGTACGTGGCCTCTACTCGAGGATGCATCTAAAAAAACGTTTGCTCTTCTATAAAGAGACCTCTTCTATGAAGAAGGAGAACGTATATAAAATTACATTTTTCTTAACATTTTCTTAAACTATGTACAGTAAAATTATATATATAAATTATAAATATTATCATAATATATTTGTGTCTCCAAATACTTTCCATGATATAATACATATGAGAAAGGCTTTTTTTAATTATCTATTTTGTTTTTAAAATCAAAAATGAAAATTTATTTATTGGTTACGTTTTTTTGTAAAATAAAATTAAGGTTTATATTGTCTATTTTCTTAAATGGTCAATTTGCGCATATTTTCTTTGGTATCTTTTAAACCATATTTTATAAATTTATAAAAGAAATACATTTGTATTTCTCATAATATGCAATTTCATTTGATGAACTTGGAAAAACTTTAAAAATATTAGTTCTAATTTTCTAATTTGCACTTTAAAATTAACTTCCTAAAATTAAAATTAGTTTATTTACACTATACGTCCGTTATTGGGTCACCAAATACTGTATAATCACAAAATTTAATGTTGTTTCCTTCGCTGAATTAGGAGAAAATAGGCTGTGACAAACGGACAGACATCAAACCTATAATAATATATTTTTAATGCCTGAGACATCCCACACAGCGCCATCTAATCGCAAACTAAGCAAAGCTTGCATTATGGGTACCAGACAACTGATATACATACTTAAATATTCTTTTTTAATAATTTATATGTACCTAGATATTTTACACGCAGACACGGAACAAATAGACATGTCCATGCTCATAAATATTTGTTCCGGGCGAAAAATGAACCCGCAACCCTTGGCGCCACAGTTAAGGTCTCTATCCACTCGTGCTATCGGTTAGTCAATTATATTATTATAGGATCGATAGCCTAGCTTTCCGCCTGTAGATACGCTCTTGTGGATATCATGTTTGTACCAGGACCGCTAAAGGGACCTTCAGGTATTTTTCTGCAGTGAAAGTAACCTAAAATCTTGCTACTCCTCACGGTTCAAGCTATCATCATCATCATCATCAACCCGTATCTCTCCACTGCGGGATATAGGCCTCTCCCGAGGCTCGCAACCATGCACAGTCTTCCGCCTTTCGTATCCATCTACCCCCGGTGTGGTGCTTCAGGTCATCTGTCCTACTGGCCGGGGGGCATCCAACGCTTCCTGGTACGTCGCCTCCATCCGAGAACTCGTCTACTTCATCGGTTATTACCCGATGCCATCTATAAAACTATATACTGCAATCACCAATTCTCCTGATTATTGGCAAACCCTCCCAATGCCGTTCAAGCTATATCTATGAAAAATTATCGAAGTCGGTTGTGCGGTTTTAGCTGTTAAAAATCTACAAACATATTTCCGCGGTAATATTAATCTGTGGTATAAGAACCAAAAAGTTTTTTATTACTTCAGTATCAATCAAGTTAGAATTTTTCTATATACACAGTAGGTATAATCACACCGCTACAAACTGAGGTCAATATATTAAACTAAGACCCAAAAACTATTCCTTTGAAGCTGGCAGTAATTAAAGTACGGTCAGAACTTATGAATAATAAAGAGTCAAACCACATGATTTATGTATGCGAAAGGCCCATTCACTGTATCCATTCATTCTTTTTTATTTTCAAAGAAATAAAAACAAAGCCACTCTACCGACTCAGAGAAGGGTTTTTTGTATTTTTATTTTCTTTATAGTCTTGATTAGAATTTTCGAAAGGTCGAGATATAATCACGGAAGGATGTTTTTTTATGGAGCTCTCAAAAAAACTATTTGTTTCGTTGTAATTTGTGAAATTTGATTTTATAATGTCTGGATGGACAATATCAACAAAAATTACAGACCACATGCTCTCTCTACGCCATTTTTATCTAAGTTTTTTGACGCCGACTCTCTATCTAAAAATTATACAATCTTAGTTCGTAATACAGTTACAATCAAACTTTATGGCGGATTTGAACATAGGCACAAGTCGCGTCGCAGTAACCAGTTTTAGGCGTTGCGGGACGCAGTGGAGCGAGGGGTATATGACTGTACCTGCGCAAGTACGCTTAAGCGTTGTATTCCGATCCGACATAAAGTTTGAATTATACCCATTTTCAATTTAAGTTCATACTGTTACGTTTTGTTGATGAAATATGCGCTTTTGCAAATAAATCTGTAGTTTGTAAGTTTGAAACTAATATGGACATTGCCGCGGGACCATTTTATAAGAAAAAGATAGTTATAACTGGGACGCCATCTAGTCCCAAAGTAAGCAAGTTTAATGCTTGTATTATGGGGCACTAGACAACTGATATACATACTTGAATATTTTTATAATATATAATATATACATACTTTTCACATTCAGACACGGAACAAATGAACATGTACATGCATACCAATATTTGTCCCTGGCAGGAATTGACTCTACGACCCTTGGCTCCGCAGTTAGGGTCTCCAACCACTCGGCCAATCGGTCAGTCAATCAGCCAAGATAGCTTCAAAACATAGTGACCTCCGCCCGTATATCGCCACGCCACAATCGGTACAAGTGAAAACCGCCTCGAGTTGGTTCAGATAGTTCAGAGCAAGCGACACCGAAAGTACACTGAAAGTTCATGCGTTAATTTATTACTATCGATATTGATGACTAAACTGCTACAAGAGTCGATTCTACTGCCTACGTGGCACCAATATAGTATCGCATTTGTTTATATTTTCTAATGAATATTAGGAAATGTCAAAAGCTCGCTGAACGGAATAACTATACAAGTGTTTAAAGCACAACTGAAGCCCTCATTGCGTAACTTTGAACACTGTCGCGACTGCAGCTTGAATGCATGCTCTTTCATTTGACACTAACTTCCGTATTAAACTGAAGGACACACTAAGAAAAATCTACAGATTTTGCGATGCGATGCTATGCGATGCTTCGCAAGGTCCTGCATCTTTTGACTCTACTGCCTTTCGTCTATTTTTATGACTTTCTGAAATATAGCCGAATCTCACTCTCCAAGTTAACTGATCTGATAATCAGCCAATGAAAAGAGCACCTGCTCAGCCGACAGTTTTCACTAATTCCGATTTTTATTTTTCAAACGGTAGACAGTCTGTTTCGGGTTTTTTTTCCGTGTTTTCGATATTGGCTTTCGTTTTCGAAATAATCAACTTATTGTCCGAAAATTTTTCGTTTTCCCGAAAAAACTTAATTTTAGGAAATTTGATAGTATATGATGTCCCAGAAGTTTATCCATCTTCTGCCACCACTTTCTTTCGTCTACCGTCATAAATTTTGGAAATATAGCCGAATAATACTCCCCCCCCCCCCGAACCCCCTCCCCCCGAAAACGATCTGACAAACATTTTCAGTGTTACAAGTTTTGTACATCATCATCAGCGCGTGTCTCTCCACTGCAGGATATAGGCCTCTCCCGAGGCTCGCCACCACACACGGTCCTCCGCCTTTCGCATCCAACTACCCCCGGTATGGTGCTTCAAGTCATCTGTCCACCTGGCCGGGGGGCGTCCAACGCTTCGCTTTCCGGTACGTGGCCTCCATTCGAGAACTCGTCTAACCCATCGGTTATCAGTTCTACGGCAAATGTAACCAGCCCATTGCCACTTCAGCTTGCTGATCGCTTCGGCTATGTCGACAACTTTAGTTTTCGTTTAGTTTAATTAGTTTTGTACATATTGTAATAAAATCAGTTTATGATTCCCGAGGCAATTATTTTATAGTGATTTGAACGAAAGTTTTCTTAAAAGTATTGTTTGCAAAACAGTTATTACATAATTTTAATAATAACATGAATAATTACATTGCAATATCTAATGGACTAACTTAATAAATACGGAACATGTTAAACTGTAACTGTTAGCATCTTGTTGTATGAGTATTTGTGGCTACGTTAACCAATATCTATAAAGTACAAGCGAAAAATGGGGAAATACATCGAATTACAAATAAAACTTCTTATTACAGAAAGATATTACAATCCCGGATTTTTTACTGTTACATTGGTTTTGTTGTCGTGGTAATTACACGTATTTAGTAATAACTAGCTTATTTTAGTAAATATTTTTCTCAGGGCAAACTGTCAAAAAAAGAAGTAAAGCAAAGGAAATAACATACTGTTTTATATAAATAACAAATATTTTTATTGTTATTTCAATGGTATCTCAATGTCAGAGACGTACGGCAGTACTTAATAGTCGTCGACACACACGCCCACTCCTGGACTTATGCCTTCCCTAGATTTCCACATCTCACAGTCTTAGACATGTACCTAACCAACGGAAGCCTACCAAGTATAATTCACCAGGTAGGCATGCTACAAATACCTATTAGCCTACCACAAAAGGGGTATGTAATAAAAATGTTTTATTTCAAAAAACGGACAAACGGACAAAAGGCAATGCGAATCGCGGTTTGCTAACCCTTTGTGTCAGCCGACAGGCGGTCTCAATGTTGGATTTGTTTTTTTTTCACGCAGGGAATTCGATCGAGGTAAACGTGAAATACGTATATTACTTATATAGATATAACATATATATATATATTCTAATGATCTCCCAGTGGTCGGAATTCGACCATACTCACTTTTTGAAACCATCAATAATTATTAGGAAAGGGTAAGACAGTTGAAATTGCATCAAACGACAGACTACCATATACTCGTATTGGTTGAAAGTATTTGTACCATAGACACAAATGTTTGTAACGCATATTAAATATAGATTTTAGCTTTTGGCGCACCTTTTCCATGTACACTTTAACTATGCCAATTCACGCGCCTCCGTACCTTTAATAAAAATTACACATAAACATTAATTAAACACATAAATAATTCTTTAATTTATTAAAAATTTAATGATGAGCGCAAAGTGCCGAGAACCCTAGCAGCTTTCCCGCGCTGAATGGCTAGGCTAATGCTCTGAACAAAATATTCTTTGCAACAGCATCCCCGGACCATGGACCCATCGTCTCTACTGCGAACACTAAAAATTCATATTTATTCATTATGCCCTCATATTTAGAGCGTTTCAAACGCACGGCTGACTTGACTGATTTTTTTTTGTATTAAGATACATAAATTTTATATATCAAAGCTCAAGAGGTGTTATGACCACGAATTATTTTAGAGATGGCGGGGCGGAAAAAAATGGGTGACGTTGGAAAGGGTTAGGGCTGTAGGTTAAATAAATATGCAAAATGGAATTTTTTTTAAATACTAGCTATAAATGTTAAAACATTTACGTAAATATTAACTATATAGTTTATAAGTGTGTGAAACTCTCATAAAGGTTGAAGATAAGTTAATTGATATTAATAAGCAAATTACTCAAGTTTGAATGTAGTTTTGTGCAACAAGTGTTTCGAGATTTTTTCCAAAATTGGACTGGAATGCAAAATATCTATAAAAATATTTCACAGTTTTATTTTATACTAGCAATCTGTGAACATTCCAACTGTCTAACTATCACGATTCATGAGATACAGCCTAGTGACAGACGGACAGACAGACGGACGGACAGCGGAGGTTTAGTAATAGGGTCCCGTTGTACCCTTTGGTACGGAACTTTAAAAAGAGCCCATTAGGATCACTTCGTTCTTCGTCGTCTGTCAATCTGTTTTGTCTGTCCGTCTGTGTGTTGAGACAATTTTCTTAGCTACTTATAGAGGTATCAATTTAAAAGTAATAACAAATAGTTACTAAGGTCTACGATATTTAAAACTGTACAAAAATTAAACGCAAAGTTAACGCAATCGAATAATACGGTCATTTATGCCGCATGATTTGACACTTGCTAATAAATCAAAATCGTGTCATGATAGCCCAGAGCGCAACGAACCTGTCTCAAATGTATAAGGCCCCATAGGGCCATGGTTCGAATCCGGGCGTGTACCAATGAGTTTTTCTGACTTAAGTACACAATATCACTGACACCGTGCTTCGGAGGGCACGTTAAGCAGTCGGTCCCGGACGCTGTCAATAGATGGCGGTTGTTACAGTTCCCAACCCGCAGTGGAGCAGCGTGGTGGACTTGCGCTCCAAGCCCCCCTTCTCACCCTGGGGGAGGCCTAAGCCCCTGCAGTGGGGTAAAAATGGGCTGATGATGATGAATAAATCAAAATGCTCTTAGTTCTAAAATACCTACATACTTCTATAAAATAAACAGTATCAAAAACTGGAATGAAAAACAATAAGAAAAACATCTTTTTCATATATACCTATCGACTATTATTAAAAACAAAATCTGTGCAAATAAAGATTCTTTGGGAAAACCTTGAAAAGACTTTATGTTGGAATAGAAAATTAAATATTTTCCGGACGTGTGCACTTCATTCGGAAATTATTATGAGAAATGTGCGAGTTTTGCTAAAATAGTTAAAATCGAGTTTTCCGAAGGTACCTGAGTGTTTCTGATGGCAAAACAAGGTAAAACAACTTGTTTTTTATAACACGGTAGTAATAACACAGTAACTTGTTTGAGCTATATCTTGTACATGTAGTCGTGATGTAGTTTACATGTAGTTATGTAGAAAGATGCAAGATAATCCCGGGTGGAGCCACCGCCCCGTAATTACCGTTTCTGCCTCTCTCCCTGATGAGAAATTAAATTATACGGTAGAAATCTCGAGATATCTACTTTTATGTGGTAGGTTTTCTTTTTATGTATTTATACAGCTACGTTAGATAGGTATTACTCGTAGAAATTGAATGTGGCTTGGCTTCTATTGAATTTTTTTATCACAGTTTCTTTTTGACTTGCAGAATATATAAGAATATTTATTATTATTATTATTATAGATTATTTCTTAGGTTTTTTTTATATATATTTTTTTGTTTAATGGTTTGTTATAGTTGTAAATATTATCATTGTTTTTATTGTCATTACCTGGTACGTAAGTATTCAATTAAACTTTTTGAGTTGGCCGAGTTCATAAACTATGTGCTTTATAAACTTCATTCTTTGAAGTAAAAATATTATTTTTAAATTTTTAGTAGTTTGTAATAGACAAAGTTTTGAAATCGGTTTTTATTTGTTTTACGAAACATTTACTTTATTTTTAAATTTTCAGTGATTCTATAGGTTATTTGTATTTAGTAGGGTAGGCCTTCAAAAACTCCAGCGCCGTTCGGAGGAAACCATTGACGCTAGAAACGATAGGGAAAGAAATGCAATAATTTGCGCGTTGGGTAATTGGCCGCAACTATGAATACAATGGAAACAGGGCAGTAGTGACTCCATACAAATGCATACAATTCTTCTTACTGCTCCCGCCCCGTTTCCGGTTCCGCTGTATTTGTGGCCGCAGCCTCTTCGATGACAGTCAAAACACAGATAGTCAGTTCACGTTAAATGAATCATATGAGCTGTAATCAACACGAGGTAGCTGCTGTACGCCATTTATGACTTCCCTTGACTGCCTGCCGTTTTCATCATCAGATCAGCTATGGTCAAAAATTTCTATATAACTACACCTATGTACAAAATTTTATTAAACGGTAAACTGAAAGCAGGTGAAATGTAAATAAATGAGATTCATCCCCTAATTTTCTACACTTGCAGGTGTAATATTATTTGGTGTTAAATCAAAACCAAACTAACTAACTGCGAAAAATAGCTTCAATTACGCGTATTTTTAATAAAATTTCTTTGCAAAGGTAATGTTGTCCAGTTATTGTCAAACACTTAAAAAATTATTTAACGTCATACGTTTTATTCATAATCACACAGAATCCAGGGTTGTAACAGTAGCATAGAGCAAGTGCTGTCTGCAGTATATCTGATTAAAAAATGTAAGGTCGTAACAGAGGATTTTAGCAAGCAGAGAGTTTTGAACAATGACGTCACATATAGAGGTAGGCCAGTTACTTCAATACAGATGAAACCTAGAACTTGGCTAATAAAAGCGAATTCGTATTATTTCCACATACATTACACAAAAAGGCATTTTGAAAACTGAGGCAGGATAAATACAGAAGCTCCGTGACAGATCGACTGCGTAAAGCTTAAACAAACTCGAGCAAGTAAGTTAAAACTTAATTTGAGCTTCCTATACCGACAGGGCGTATGTCTATCTAAAAGCTTTATGTAATATTATTGGTTTCGACACATTAATCTCGTGTACAGTTAACGTATTGTTTCTAATTTCACTACACTGGCCATCAACAATGCAATACTTAGATTTGAGGACTACAATCCTAGATTGAGTTGAAAACCCTGCTTGTGGTATTAACATCCAACTTCGTTAGATTATAAACTGGTAAGGATATTTTTTTCAGCGTGTTCCGATATAAAATCGTGACCAGTAAAAACGACTTTGACTCCTGAGAAATGCCTTTTTTTTAAATCCTTTGCGTTCATTAATATCGGAACGAAGCCTGCGGTGTGGGCGGGTCGGCTCCCAGTTAACTGAGCCCTTTAAAATACAGACAAACCCCCTACATTTGGTTAGTTTAATTATAGCGACTTAGATTCCAAAAATGGAAAACGTCTTATAATAGATATTTAATTAACTTCGTAATCTAATAAGAATTTATATTTAGAGACATTTTTAGCAGTTGAATTTTATCAAAGTGAGCTCCTTTATTTTTTGTTCTGGATGCATATGTCTGGATGTATTTTTGTGTCGATAAAGAATCTTATTGAATTTCACCAAAAATCAAGAACGTGTTGCGATATTTGAGTTAGTAGCAGATTATTTTGTTTATACAAACTCGTATTTTATGGTGAGACAAAATTTTTGTCATGGATTAAAATTTTAAAGGTGTGATTATGATTTTTAAAATTGAAAGGACAACCTCTTAAAATATCAATTCTTTCTTTTTACGAATTTATCTGTTCGGATTAGTTTTAAGTTTCTAGTTTTTAGTTGATAAATTTTAGCCAGAAAACGTTCTGGTACTTTATGTTTAAAGTTTAAAAGTATGTATGTACTTTTTTGCATTTTCTATTTTGTGTCTGTTTAATTGGCAAGAATGTTGGTGGGCCCAGTTTTTCAACAAACAAGTGTCTCAATGGAATTAGAACAGCAATTTTAATATTTATCTGATATTTATGAAAATTCACTTGACGTTAAAATAAAAAGCAAAAAGTAAATGTAAAACATTTAGGTTAGTCAATATATCAAATACAATAAAATTGTAGTCCCCGTGAACCAATCAAAATATTATGACTTTTTTAGTCTTAGACAATGCAAATTGTATACATTTGTATAATATATTTTTTCAAGAAATAGATTTACATACATAATTTAAATTCATTCACAGGTGAAGAACATATTTCGCCAACAATCACATCAGCTAACGGAGGTTCCATTTTTTCTGGAAAAAGCTAAAATAGCTAATAGCTAAACACTCAGGACCGAAGAGTCTCTTCATACCCCACGGGGTAAAAACTATAGTGCCGAAAATTAAGAAAAAAATCGGCCAAGTACGAATCGGCCTCTCACTCAAAGGGTTCCGTACCACCATACAAAATAAAAAAACGAGTATGACGTTAATCGAACTTAACCATTAATCGTTATTATTATGGGTAAATTAACAAATTATTGTATAAATATATTTAATTTTATTTTGTTAGTTATTTAGAAGGCGCTCGATCCTCTCAGGCTAATCCGAAAAGTCATGAAATTATGAGTAACATGAGTGCACTGAAAGCTAGAGACTATTTTTATTACTTATTTTATTACAGTGAACCTTTGACTTTTAATATCGATTGTGAAGAGAATTAGCTCTGCAAAGGAATGCAAATAACACGCTGTCATTTTCTACGGAGTTTTTACAAAATTTTTAATACTTTTAATATAAGTTAATCTATTACTCGTTAAATAATACAGTCTAGTTAGCTGTGATAGTATTCCTTTTAACTACATTATCTATACTCCTGTCATAAATTTTTTTACATATCCAAACACAACGGTTTAGCTAATAGTGGGGGGGGGGACACATGACTCTAACTAAAATTAGGAATTTAGGAATACATATCTCATCAACTGTTGACTTAAATAAAAAAATTGTTTGAAACATTGATATAATTTTTGAAGACCTATCGTTTGGTACCTCTCGCGTTAATACGATGAACTTTCTTTTTCGTTCTTCAGTTATATGTATGACGACCTACCCAAAAAAAAAATTAATTTTTTCTACGTCGTTGTGTAGCGGTTCATAGATTACATCTACATTCTAAATTTCATCTATATATTGCCAATAGTTTCCAAGAAAAACCACAGACAGACAGACAGACAGACAGACGGACGGACGGACATGGCGAAACTATAAGGATTCCTTTTTGCCATTTAGCTATAGAACCCTAAAAAGCATTGTATGTCAATTTTTGCTTACAGGAGTTAGCTGCCTTTTAAAAGTTTTATGAAAAGCAATTTGCTGGTGTGAAACCACCTACTCGCCCAGTTCGCCCGCGGCCTTGCATATTATCTGGTAGCGGCCGACCCACGCTTAAGGCAGTGCGCGTTGTATTTCGACATATATTACCATACAGTTTATTTATTCGGGTTACGACCTAAAAATCCTTTCAATATTGAAATAATTTTTTATCGTCTATATAGACCATAAAAAATTATTATCATTGCAAGACTAATTTATAGGAAAGTAGAAGAAAGGAATGTACGACGAATACTATACCTCAAAGTTTTTTTCAAAAATAAAATTATACTTAGTCTAAAAAGTTTTTTTTTTTTCATTTACAGATAAGAGCATTAATGGGCTGCATATAGTTTGCATACACACCAAAACTTGATGGCCGCGCTAAGAGACCGCCGGCGCGGCGAGAAAAAAGTTTAAAATGCTTAAATTGTTCACCGTGAAATGCTTAAAAACAATTCAACGTCAGAGAAAATGCCCATAGAATTATTTTCCACCTCAGTTTGAGCTATTCGCACACGTAAGCTTTGCCGGCACACTGTCTTTCGTTTTGACGTAACGTATTAGGTATACCTCACGTTCAGCGTTTCTAGGAAGCAAAGACATAGAGTTACATCATGAAATTTTGATCTTGGTTCCATACTGGTCTATCATCATCATCTATGCTTATTGCTGTTTATTGCTGGACGTAGCCTCCTGCCGCCTTTCCAAGGTCATCTTTGCACCTTTCTTTTGCAGGTGGTGGAAAATCTATACAGACTAGTATAATGAAATCGCAAACTTTCCGTATTTGCACTTTAACGAATATTGCAAAAAAAAAACTGGGAGATGCAAAAAATAAGTAATAGAAAGTATTTTTTTTTTAATGTTTGTCTCTGTTTGTCAGTTTGTTTGCTCGTTTGCATGGGCATTACGTAAAAATCACTAATTGGATTCAAAAACTAATTTAACGTTTTGTGTTTATTAATTGGGTCGGGGAAAAAGTTTCTTCGCATTTTATATGAAAACAAAAAACATTTTTTTTAAGTTTATTTACATTTAATTACAATAATATATATGTGCCATTTTGTTCGATAACTATCTGCCTTTTTGTAGGTAGTGACATGATCTCGTGTAGTAGCTGTAGAAATTTTGGGACTTCTGATAATAAAAATGCGACAAGTAGTTTTGGGAGTCCTCCCTTGAAATTAACCTGATACTGTCTAAAGAATTCTGAATAGACCGAAACAGGTTAAAATATGAAGTTGCAAGGTTAGGGCTATATGGCGGATGCATTAACACCTCCAAGCCAAACTCTCTTAATTGTTTCTGAGTGACTAAAGATGTGTGAGGTCTAGCGTTATCGTGATGAAAGACCACACCATTTTCTATTGATTAATTCCGACCGCTTTCTCTCAACTTCTTGCTTTAATCTCATCAGTTGTTCGCAGTAGAGATCCTAATGGTTGCTTCTGCCCGGCGGTAAAAGCTCATAATGAACAATTCCCTTCCAATACCACCATACACACGGCATCACTTTATTGCGAGTTAGCGGATTTTCACACAGTCTGCGAAGCTAAATTGTTTCTTTTATTGAAATGTAACCTTTTTAATAGTATCAAAACCAGTCAGATACCACTAGTGCAGTGATTTTATTAAAAGTATATACAAACTATATGCGAAAAGACTTTTTAAAGATAATTCAATCTTTCAGTTTACTTATAAATCTCATAGCACCACGCCGCCGAGCTGTAGCGCCGCGTCATGCGTACCAGTGTTGCGGGCGCTGTGTCGTCGAAGAAGCTTGCTTAAATAAGTAAGTAAGCTTACGTAGCTTACGAAATACTCGTCTGTTTTTATGAATAATCAAAAAGAAATCATGAAGATGTGAATTTATAATTCATTTTCAAAATGTGGGCGCAAAATTTCGAACGCAAAGACGTATTATCTTTCTTTTAGTCCACTTTTTCATAAAAATACGAAATGACTAGAAGCCCTCTTCTGCGCTTACAGTCTAACCATTCCTATTCTCGCCTGCTGGTGTAACAGTTTGGCGCGATGGCGAGTTTCAGTTCGGTGTCAGTCCACAATGTCCCCGCGTGCTAGCCTCCACCCCCCGCGAAACTGCGTTCGACAGTTTCGATACTTTGAAGTGACATTTCTGAGTCTATTAAAACTAAACGCTGCCGTCAAACTTATTTAATATATATTATTTTTACTAAATTACTAGTTAAACGTATTTTTTCAAGGAAGAGGAACGGTGTTATTTTTAATTACAGTTTAAATGGTAAATATTTGAACCGTGTTTCAGAGGTGAGAGATCTCGGTGTCCAAATTGACTTTAACCGTATTTTAGATTCATATGTAACTATTATTATTAAGAAAGCCTATAAAATGTTAGTCTTTATCCTGCGAAATGGTAAGGTTTTCCGGAATAAATCAACTTTCATTGTTCTACATACTTGTTTTGTTAGGTCTTTATTAGAATTTGGGAGTGTTGTATGGAATCCTGCATATGGCACCTATATAAATAAAATTGAAACTATTCAGCGAAAATTTGTTAAACATTTAAATAACACGAACTCTGACCTAATCACGCAAAATTGCTCCTCCCTCGCTTCTCCAGAAACATCTTTCCCTCCTTTAAAGTCCCTTTCCGACCGTCGCTCTCTTATTGATTAAAGTTTCTATATAAATTATTAAATAATGAAACTGACTCTGAGTAGGTACTTATTGAGCTACATACAATATAACATACTTATTCTACCAATTTTATGTTACAGTCGTACTCAGGGTTATAATCTATTTTACATTGAATTTAATAGAACGACGTACGCCAGCAACTCCTTAATTACGCGTCTTTGTAACAACTACCTGCAATGTGCGCTTCCTTGAGGCCGATATTTTCTTTTTAAACCGGAGCTCTATCTCTTTTGTAATTTGTGATTTGTTTATGTGTTTTATTTTAGGATTTAATTATTGTATTTGGTCAAATCAACTTACAATATTTACAACATAAAAATATCGTCCAGGTTGGTCCCATGTGGCATCTATCCCATTACGCTTGCACTGTTTCCGCGCTGCACAGCGATGCTCAGTTGCTGTGTGAAATAGGCACCCGCTCTAAGATCGCCAGCAGTGCTGACCAGACGGGTGGACAGATCCTTTACGAATTTTTTCGTATCAGACGACCACGGACCGAGTATCTCATTTGTTTAGTTTAATGTATAAATCTGATTGTTGTTTATTAAATGTGTTTATTGTAATTGAATAATTTTGATTTCATTTTGTTGCTAATTCTGTTGTTTGCGGCATCTACTGTATTTATGTATAATTTATTAATTGAAACCGTTTTGTGTAGGTTCTATTTCATGTTTTATGTCATGTTCTATTTATACCTGTTTGTTTCTTGAATAAATAAATTAAATTATCTCTAATTTCAATAGTAGCACTCATGACGCGATTTTGAACCTCTTGAACGGTTGACACAAGTGACATATCGTACACCAGACTCTTCATGGCTCCAGACGTAATAAACCTGAATTTGAGGTACTTGAAGACGTGCCTTTGGAAATAAGAAGTATTCGCTACCAGCATGAAGGTTGTTTTGCACGCTACAAAATTACCGTAAGGGAATGGCTAGATATATATTTTTGCGATCGGTGGAATCCGATCGTAGAGGAGGACTTATCCCTTGGCCAGCGAGATGTCCAGACGTCACGCCGATGCACTATAACATCTGAAGCTACATAAAGAATCTGGTGTACGATGTGTCGTCGGTGCTAACTGTTTAAGAACTTTAAAATCGGATCATATGCGTTACTAATGAATTAGACATAATTTAAATAGCAATATAGCAAAAAAGAAGGAAAGGAATGCGTTTTTATGTACGAAATAGAAGCTCATATTTTAGCAATGAATTATACATTTATATCTTCTTGATTTGTTTTGAGCGGGCTGACATAGATACCTACTGGCTAAAGAAGCTGCTTCAAACGGAGAGGAAATAGAATGAAAGCCATGCTATTTTGAAAAACTCCCCAAATTTAGAGCAGAATGTCATAACCTTTGGAAAGAGTACTTCAATGAACACTCTAAAGAGAAGGGGAAATGGTATAAAACCATGTAAACTGAGCCCCTTCGCGTTCCATGGTTTTAAAGTACCAAATTATCTAGAAATATAGTCACAATAGATTTTAGAATATAAGGTCTGGCGATATGATATTAAATAAATTTGGTTTCATGTTGAAGAAAATTAAAACAAGCAGATCAGGATTTATTAATATAATGTGGAATAAGTTCCAACTGCGACGATGATACTTTGAAAGATTCTTGGGGACTATTAACTATTAAGAGAAATTTCGACGACCAAATTGTAGCTCTATTAGATGTGTGTAAGTATACTTCCGCTATCCACATTTGCAATACATGTAACTCTAAGGAACATGTCTATCATCTACTATGTGAATGTGCCCTAAATGCACAGTATTAATACAAAGTTTTGGAGTCAACTCCATGGATTTGGGTTACATACGTATGCAATCAATTTTAAAGAAACTATTGTGTTTGGCCGCATTTTGTATTCATTTATCTGTAAAAAAAAATATGTCGTTGAGAGCACCCGCTCAATAATTCTATCGGACATAACTGTAAGAACTTATTTAATCATGTGCTAAAAATAAATGACTAGAAAAAGATGGAGCTTACATGCTCACCTATGTGAACAAAGCTTTTAAATAAATAAAGAAAAAAAAATAGATTTCCTTTTGATTATGCATGAAAACAGACGAGTATTTCGTAGTTTTACTAATTGTGATGATTTAGGTATTTTTCTTTATTCTAAGTTACTTGATTTTTTTCAAACAATTTGTCAAAGTGATGTGTAGTTTTTATATCTGGTTGGATAGCTAATTAAGTGTAGACGTTTTTAAAATGTTACGCAAATCAAGTTCCATAGAATTTTGTTCAAAATATCGTAGTTTTTATCAAAACAAATTAGTAAATTTGTCTACCTTTACAGTTGCAGACCCCTATTTTGAAATATTTAAACATATTTTTTTGTTTTAAGCTATTTATGATTTAATAAAGTTTTCACAAATAAAAAATAAAAATAAAAACATATTTTATTGTTTTTTAAATAGTTTTTAATGTATCCGGGTTTTCTTGAAAATAACAAAATTTTGAATATCTCGAAAATAGTCCACTTTTGCGCCCCGCCTCTACGATATCTTGAAAAGATAGTGACATATTAACCTTGTATCATATATACATACAGTAAACACGTTCCTGTCAGTCGATGTGCAGCAAGTAAAAATTATTCTACATTTAACATTATACTGTTATATATGAAATCCCAATTGGTGTTTCTTGACCACCAATAATAAAATATTTAAATGGTATAAAAATTAAATACATAATCAAGTAGGTATTAAATCGCATTTTTAATACTAATCAACCATTATCGAATACCCCGTTTTAATTCTTTTGTGGATTAAAAGAGAAACGGTAATTATAGCTACAGATAAGCGACCAGTTAAATTTTTACCAATGAAAAAAAAAGAAATTAACGACCTTTTATTATAAACAACCATTAAATTAGTAGAAAATTTGGGATAACCTTCAGTTGGCAATTTACGCAGAATCCAAAACGGCTAGAGCCATAATAAACATCAGTCATTCATCCGTCAAGCGAAAAACACTCCTAATCCGTTAGCGAAGGTGTACATTGTTGAACACGACACGAAATTTTATTTATTAAACTTCTATGAAACTATCTCCGTTCTCGACAGAAACCGCATATAACTTATACATACGTTATTAGCAAACCATTAACAAACGCGATTTTTTAACAGTGGTAGGTATTACGATTAGGTACCACAGTACTCTCTGGACAAACGAAATATTATATCAGTAAGGTATCTCAACGTGGGAACAAATAATTTAAAAACACGAGACACTAAGACGTAGTGTGCTAACTGTGAGAATGAAGTTAAAAGAATGACATACATTAAAGACGTGCGACCTTGACAGTCCGCTATTGCTATCACCAGCCGGGAAAATCAGCAATCATCATCATCATCATCAGCCCATTTTTACCCCACTGCAGGGGCTTAGGCCTCCCCCAGGGTGAGGAGCTTAAGTCCACCACGCTGCTACACATTGACAGCGTCCGGGACCGACTGCTTAACGTGCCCTCCAAAGCACGGTAACAGTGATATTGTGTACTTAAGTCAGAAAAACTCATTGATACGCGCCCGGATTCGAACCATGGCCCTATGGCGCCTTATAAATTTGAGACAGGTTCGTTGCGCTCTGGGCTATCACAAAATCAGCTATAATTTAAGACAAAATGAAAACATTCTGGCGGATATTTAATTGCTTAAAAGGTATAATTAAAAAATAAATATGATTCTAAACTCCTTTACACGTCGCTGCTTCTTGTGAATTACCATATTCAACTATATTGACATTTTATATATTCTACATAAAATTGAATCACATTGCAAAATTAAGTAAAATGGACGATGTTTTTTATTTATTATAGTCTAAATTGGCTAATCATGACTATATTTCAGATATTTTCGAATTCAGCATAAATGTAATTTCTCAAGATATTTCTTAAACCATCCTAACTTAATAATCCTATCATATTGTTTAATATATTCAAAGTTAAAGTTCAATATATCGTCATGAATTTTCAGGAGGGTACACCAATCGTGAAATAAGTTTAACACATTGTCTTCTATTTTATATTTAACCAACTTAGCAAAAATACATTCTCTAGTAGATTGATGTGAAACTAGTGTACGAGTTATTTAATTTAAAATTATTTTTGAGGAAATTTGGAAATAAATGTGATTGTCACCACTATATATTATCTTAACCAACATGAAAATGATTTCCGTGATAGAATAATTCGAATTGAGTGCAATTTATTGCTAAAATTTAGGTTGTATGAGGTGACGACACGTTCGAAATCATTTGATTGGAAAAACTATCCAATGGAATTGAATGAAATAAAACAGTTTTACGTTTGTATCTCACTAGATAATATTTAACATTTAGATAATAGGTATACCTTAAGTTATCGTGACGGCACAAACAACGGAAAAGGTGATTTCTTAAAAGATGACTTCTTATTATTCATACAACGCATTTGGTTGTCGGCGCACGGCACGGCACAAAACTGACATCGAAATTTCGATACGAAAAAGTGTAAGTAAATTATGGAAATACACATTTGATGTTAGGAAGACAAAGCGATAAATAAAAATTAGATTACTACCTACTTAATTCTTTTTTTAATCTAAAATCGCTGGAAAATCGTATAAATAAAACATAGCAATATTTTTGTTTAAATTTAAATAAAATTTGCCGGAATAAAAATTGTTTAAATTTATATTTTTTATTTTCTATATTATATAACAATAAAATTTCAGTTGGATGATTAAAAAATAAGTATAATAAATATACTTTTAAAAAAGGTTAAATTAAATGAAAAGACCACTTCGCTTGGGTTAGATGGACACAAGAGCGATCGAGAGACAAACAAACACTATGAATTACATATTTAGCATTGGATCGTTTTTGAAAATACTGAAAAGAATGCTCTTAAACTGTGTTGGTTTTTTCATTGCTTATTTTAATTAAAATAGTATAAAAATTACAGTTTAATTTTATTTTATTTATTTATCATAGCACTGCCATAAAAGTCATTTTTCATAAACATTGAACAATTTAATATCAAACTTTCGTATCTAAAACATCATAATGTCATATAATAATAACTTAGACATCCCACACAGCGCCTTCTACTCCCAAAGTAAGCAACTATTATGCTTGTATTATGGTTACTAGACAACTGATATACACACTTAATTTTTTTTTTAATAATAAATACATATGTAGATATTCCAATGTCCATTAAAATTCTTAAAAATACACCCGTCACCTACAAAACGATAAATAATATATTCGCGAAATATCGTCCATCTCATAACAACCTATAATTATCTAGATACACAACGCGGACTTCTTTTAAACATATTTCACACGATCTTTTTAAGTCCACCTGCGTCCTAAAAATTTATTTTGGAAAAAATTTCGGTTGCCACGATATAAAAAGTCTAGTGCCACGCCCACGAGAGCTTCGACTGGAAATTAATTGTGGTTTAAATTTTTTTTTTTCGCATCGCTCCGTCTTTAGAACATTAGAGATTTTTTGGTATTTAGTATGAACGGGCGGAGCGGATTTGATTAATATATTTTGGTTAGGAACTAAAAAAAAATCATAATGAACGAAGACCCGACAACCTGAAGTAGTCGAAAAGGGTTCACGATTATACGAAAAAGTTATTAACAGTGATTTTATGTTAATAACCGAAAGGTATTGTTAAACTTTTTTTATATCGACTAACTTTTGCCCGCTGCTGAGCTAACTTCTTGAGTTTTACTTCAATTAACTCTCCGTACCTTCACTTGTTTCCGTACAAAAAAATACCTATTTTAATTGCGCCACTAAACACACAAACTTACGCATTTTAATATTACGTAGTTAGGGTAAATTAAACGTACGTATTGAAAATATTGTAAATTATAGAGTTGTTTAACGATTTTGACTTCGAAGAATAAAACGTGATATTACAAGATACTTGTAATATAATGAAGTGTCATGATAGCCCAGAGCGCAACGAACCTGTCTCAAATTTATAAGGCCCCATAAGGCCATGGTTCGAATCCGGGCGTGTACCAATGTGTTTGTCTGACTTGAGTACACAATATCACTGACACCGTGCTTCGGAGGGCACGTTAAGCAGTCGGTCCCGGACGCTGTCAATAGATGGCGGTTGTTACACTTCCCAACCCGCAGTGGAGCAGCGTGGTGGACTTAAGCTCCAAGCCCCCCTCCTCACCCTGGGGGAGGCATAAGCCCCGGCAGTGGGGTAAAAATGGGCTGATGATGATGATGATGATGTAATATAATGTAGTAATAAGATATTAATAATACTTGAGACTCTGCATAGTTCGTATTAAGGTTAAATGTACCGCTGATTTCCCTACAAACATAGACATTAATGCCTACAAAATGTATTTAACCAAAAGTAAGAAATGATGTTGTTATACTTATTTTTCAATCCTGATACGTAAAGTGCATTGTTAAATTATCGGTAAGTTCATAAGAATATATTCTTTGGTTTTTAAAGTTGATAATCTTTGATTTATTTATGTGTGCGGAACCAAGTATTTTTGAAAACTAAAATTAGAACTGTTTCGTGTTAAAGAGAACATATTTTATAAATGTAACGACAATTTTGTAATATATTTAACTTATTGAGATGCTAAAATAAATATAACATACTGTAGTTCTTTTCGTTCTAGTCAAATTAATTTTGTATGGAAATGCATCGTTTCACCTAAGTATAAGTTTATATATACTTAATAGGAGCAAAACCGTAAGTTTTTTATGTATATCCGACGATGGGTAAAAAACGTAACGAAATACGTCAAAGTTGAATATTTAAACGCGGTGATTTTTGTTTTGTCTGAAAAAAACCACGAGGGAAATTAGGTCCGCAGGTGTGTGCTGACATTTGCGTGTAGAGAATCACCCCACTTTTGAGTCAAAGTTCACTGAACAACTTTTATTAGTCAATAGAAAAAGAACTCTTTAGTATACGGTAAATCGAATAATGTTTGCGCTTGTCACCTAAAATAATAATAATATTAATAATAATAATAACTGGGGCATCTAGTCCCAAAGTAACTAAGTATTATATGCCTTCTATTTTCTTTAAAAAAGTTGGCAACCCACGTGTACATTTTCAATTATTTTATATATCTGGATGTAAAAAGTATCTACATATGTATATATTTCAAAGAATATTTAAGTATGCACGTCAGTTGTCTAGTACCCCATAATACAAGCATAATACTTGCTTACTTTGGGACTAAACGGCGCTGGGTGGGATGTCCCAGATATTATTATTATTCTCCAACGCCTTTAACGCTTCCGCTGTTAGGTAACAGGCGGTAACAGAAAAATAAAGTTCCTGGTATAGATTATCTGATCTATTTTTTGGTGTAGATTTGATTTGGAAGATTGGATTTTATTTTTCTTTAACCTACATGGGTAGTATCTTCCACCTCAGACAGTAAAAGCTTTGTCAGCTTTTGAACTAGTATTTCCACAAGTTTCTAGAAAGCTCTTGGAAGGTTACACCGCATTGATAAACCGTACTAGCGTGTCACGACTTGGCACCCGATACAAACAAGTCCCCCATGCGCGAGTAATAAAGCTAATTAATGGCCTACCCACCGCAAGTCGTTATTGCGGCGTTATTATATTTATCGTTTGCGTTACCGTTTCGATTTTTATCTAAAAACATAACATTTTTAAATTAAATATCTTTGATTGTGTCTGTTTTTTATATTTGTATTAATGAAAAGGGTCGATAATTAAAAACAATTATATAATTATTAAATTTTATTATTTTTCTGTTATTTACTTTTAAGTTATTCAAATAACTTTCGAATGTTATTGATAAAGATTGTTTCAAAACCGAAAATTTTCATGGAGATTTGATATCTTCTAAGACGAGCACCTTAAAATTTTCTGTTTTCTTATCTTCCTTGCGCATTTTTGAGTATATAATAGCCGACTTTATTAACTTTATATCAACGTATGCAACATTTTACTTTTTTTATACATCAACAACATCTAATTACTTTTCATTTGAGCATCGATTAAGTAAACGATGATAAGTGACGACGTGAGTTTTTGTTTGTATAAAGATAGTTTATGGATTGGAGACTGACATAAGTTATTTTTTATCTCGAAAAAAATACACAGATCCATTGGATCGTGACTATAATATTGTAGTCACGTTTCGTCCCTTTTAGCAGTCCTAGTTCAAAGGTTCAAAGGCAAAGCGGAAATGTAGACCAGCCGGAAAGCTTGTATAGGTAGGTAATAGGTATGTATATACGACAGAGTTTGAAAAGGATTTTAGACTGTAACAAGCAATATGTTTTCATTACTAACTTGTTTATTAACTCGTTCGAACGTTTTTAAATAATTTGTTTTTTATTTCACAGCAATTTCCTTGTGTTGGTGTTGTTTCGATGAAAAATATCTGCCAGCTTCGTACACACGGGATCGGTGAGACATACGGGTGCGGGAACTCTGAGTTCTCGAGGTTACAGTCTGTCCTAACCATTGAGTAGTTCCAGGAGAGAAAACTCCAAGTACAATCCTGAAACATGACTGCGGGGACGAGGGACCCGTAGGCTCAGTTACGGCAACGAGACTCGACACCCATCATACATACCGTTGACCGGGGAAGTCCACCTGGTACGAGTACCTTCACAACTTTTACCTCGATACGTACCATTGGATATAAGGCCCCATAGGGCCGTGGTTCGAATCCGGGCGTGTACCAATGAGTTTTTCTGACTTAAGTACACAATATCACTGACACCGTGCTTCGGAGGGCACGTTAAGCAGTCGGTCCCGGACGCTGTCAATAGATGGCGGTTGTTACAGTTCCCAACCCGCAGTGGAGCAGCGTGGTGGACTTGCGCTCCAAGCCCCCCTTCTTACCCTGGGGGAGGCCTAAGCCCCTGCAGTGGGGTAAAAATGGGCTGATGATGATGATGATGTACCATTGGATGACCATGTAGCATGAGAAGTTCTCATCCACTCATTAAAAACTGAAATTACGCATATCCAAATAACATAGTCCAAATTTATAGAAGATGCAGGGTTTACCAAACTAAACAAAGAGTTTCAAAAAATAAATAAGATTGAAGGAATATTGAATATTAAAATAAAGAAGAATTGAAACTTTTTCTTTAGTTTCGTAAGCTCTAAACGCTCTATAAGTTGGAACTACGTTCAGCACAACAAGGTGTCTCACTCACAACCATTTTTTCGACATTTTTTCGAGATGAGAGGAACACGAGTTGTTTTCACAAGCTTTTATTTAACCTGCAATTTTCTTATGTTAAGGTGGGTCAGTAAATTTTCACTCAAAATTTTGTTATTAATTTTTCGGCCACTTCTTAGCTTAAGAACTTGAATTTTGCGTGCATATGTAGTTCCGATGACAATGCCATAATCTGATAACCAAGGCCTGTTGATGCAGCTAGGACTGTCTCTTAAACAAAATAAATCCAAATCAAATACCCAAGCTACTGGGGTACGTGTTGAAGAATTACATGGAAGTAACAAACATACACAAGCGTCTAACATACGAAACTTTTGACCCTGAATACGTATATTATAATAATAACTAATACCTTTTTAAAAACGAGCTTTTACACATTTAAAAAAACATCTGATCGCAATTGTCAGCACACGTGCCACGCCTAAATCTCACTAGTAACCTATTCTAATTCATTCATATAATACTTACCTCTAATACGGACATGGATATGTAGAAATCGAACTTCTGGCTACCTCTAAACCCAATATGTCGTAACTATACCCTTGCCCTTTAACGAGTACCTTCTACTATTTACTCCACTACCAATCAACCTCAACTCGATACGGTCATCGGTGAACTCTCTGTGTTATAGCTGTAAAATGTGCAACTCAGCAGTAATTGCTTAAATGTTTATTCATAGAAATATGATTACGACATATATTTTAGTCTAAGTATCTGTAGTTTCTGCCCTTTTAGAGGTACCGACTTTAACAGTAATAGACAACAACGAATAAGGGTCTCTGTTTATGTTAATGGCTTGGACTAAAATTTTTAACACCTAATTTAAGCTCCAAACTCCCACAATTACCTGTACTATTATGAAGTATTTCTGTCTTTTAGATTTTAAAATTGTGATGGGAAATAAATAAATAAATATATTAAAAAATTTATTTTAGAAAAAAATATTTTACAAATATCTGTAAACTCCAATATTGTATTGACATCTATATCCTGTTTGAATAATTTATACTTTTTCCATAAAATAAAATCAAATTAAATCAGTAATTTTCTCGATTATTTTTTCCCATAAAATTACAAATGGCATCACGGCGACTGTCAACTGGACAGGTGTTTACTAATTACATAATTTTGTACTATATAAAGTCATTATATTTTTATTCTTTGATAAGGATTGCTATTTCATTTGACATTTGACAACCTCACCACAATATTTTTTATTTCGAATTAGCTTTGAATTTTTATTGTGGAAAGTAGTGCATAAGTAGGTTGCTCTAGAGCCTTGGTGTTAGATTACAACTGCCTTCCAAATTTCATCTGTACAGTGCCAACAATCTCAGAATAACATGACTGACAGACAGACAAACCCTAAAAATGAAGTGCAATAACCCGACCCGACACTACATATTATGATGCATAGGATCGCATGCGAACACTTGCATAGCTATATTAACGTGCCAACCATCCGTCCGTGAGAATGAACGGGTGTATGACTGCCACTTTTCCCGCGTTTCCCCGAATTCCAATTTTCGTTTACGACCGAGGGCGACCCGGCCCCACGTCATCCTGACGTATCTTGATGACCACAGACCTATTTAGGGTGATCGAGTGATATTCCGTGAGATATATTTCATTTAGTTTGTTTTACGTTCAGGAATTATTAGTGTATGGGGTACCCATGTACTCCGCAAATTAAAAAAAAATTGCTCTATCACCTACAAAAATTAAATACACATTGTATGAAAATATGAATAGCGATTTCAAACAAAACTAGATAAATGTCATGAAACGTCATAATCAAAGTCATAATAGGCTCTCGTTCAAACTCAGCGACTTCAAGTCCATGCTGTGGCCCTACTCTGACTTTTAACACGACACCGAAGTAGCGCCGAATACGTTCCGATTCAAAAATCCGCTCGCTAGGACTATGGGCGAGAGTACGGATTTTTGAAATGGCGCGTATTAGGCGCGAACTAGGCACTGCGTTAATTTACCAAAGTACGGCCGCAGAACTAATTTTAGGCGTACCTACTCAATAAGGGATGGCGCGCGAAAACTTTGTTGATACCAATATGGTTCCCTATGGTATCATACGAATTTTAATACTTTTTTCACATTCTTATAGGTGAATTTTGAAAAACTGTTCCTTGTTGGAATAAAAAATCCGAGCAGCCGTGCCCATCCTCCGCAATCCTACGCGATGTATGTACATAAGATGTCTTTTTTCCTAAAGGTAATGTGTTCTATCCAAGTAACTGAATCATATAAACAAATGTACGCAGTAACAAAAAAAAACATCCTGTATATTGTGGTGCATTACATACGTATAAAATGTATACAATATATCTATATGGTGTATTTTTATGCAGATATTTTTCAACTTTTATTTGATATACCACAAGATACGTTCGGTAAGAAAAAACAGTTCACTTATTTGTACTTCTCGCTTTGATTTTGATTTCATTCCTTAACAGTGAAAATTTAGAATCACAATCTATCTAAAGGATAATATGATAATAAAACGAACTGAAAAATATTGACTTAATGTTAATCTTTATTCGTTTTGGTATGTTCGTATTTCAGGAATTTGCCGCGACCTCCTGCAATCCTAGTGCTACACATATTCGTGAGCATATCGCCGAGAAAAAAAAACCATAGCGCTCTTTGATATTAGTCGATTAATGGGTGCCTGACTGCACTTCGGAGAGAACGTTAAGCCGTTGGTAGCGGTTGCCATCTATAAATGCATGTCGTTGAAATCCACCAACCCACACTGGAGCAGCGTGGTGGATTAAGCTCCAAACCTTTCATACCGAAAGGAGGCCTAAGCCTCTGCAGTGCGGCATTAATGGGCTGATAGTATGGTATGGTAGTGGATAAGTAAATTTCTGCAGATATTTTCAGTCTTTACTGGAAAAACCTATTTGAGGTAGGAAATATTGTGGAGGAATTTGTATAGAAATAAATAATACATCGATGACATGTTTTCAAATAGATTTTATTCTTACATACAATTCCATTATATTTTATTTCCTAATGTATACCGACATTGCAGTTGCATGTACCAAAGTATCGACAATTACAATTAAGTACATTTAACCATCCGGTTGTGATCTCATCGTAAAGTCCGTAAGTTACGAAAAAAAGATAAAGTAAGAAATGCCGTAAGATAAGAAATTAGACAAATTTTATCAGAATTATTTAATAAAGAACATATTAGTAATTAAAAAAAATTAAAAAATATTTAAGTTATTCGAGATGTGATGATTTATGTTTAAATTTCAATATAAGTCTTTAAAGCCAAGGATGTAGGAAATTTAACAGCTTAAAAAAATATTTAAATATCGTATGGTAACGGAAGGTACAATGAAAACACATTCCCAAATTCCATCAAATACTTTACATATATTTTTCTTATATTTAATAGAATAATTCACTCGAAAAATATGTCTAAAACATATATACTTAATTATTTACACTGTAGGGCATGAGGGGCAATAATATTCTTTTAATTTCCTTGAAAACAAATACCTAAGATAATTATCGGTTTGAAATTTTTTCATGTTTATGCACAAAAAATTTGTTAATTTTTTTCCTGCAATATACATTATAATAATACATTAGGAAATTATTTACAAAAATATTTACAATATAATTATTTATATTAGAGAAATCGACTCTCGTATTATACCTAATTACCCATTTACGATTGTACTAAGTTATAAATATAAAATTAAATAAATACAAAAATAAAATGCGAAGAAATAATCTTAAAGTAGGAACCAAATTATGAGACTTAACCGTAAACATTTTGAATTGGTCGAAATAAATTAACTTATTGACACGGATAGTCATATAGATATATTTCTGTACAAATAACCTAAAAAAAAAATATTCACAATTATTTAAAAATAAGACATTCCTTTAATAACTTAAAGAAAAATATTATAAATCGCTTATAATCAAATATGAGATTTTTCAACAGAAACTAAATTATATCATATTCGTAAATTTTAAACCGATAGTTTATTTGTCTTTCAGCTGAAATAACAGTTACATAAAATCTCTGTTAAAAAAAAACTGCCACGAATCACTGTTGACACTGTTCCTATCTAGTATTTTACCAAATATTAGTATCGATACCTATTATTTGTCACAGGAATTATTAGCGCTGTAAAAAAGCACCGCGTTTAGTGTCAGTAATTTTTCTTGTAATAGATATTTTGTAATGACTTATCACCTTGTTGTTTTGTAAGAAATATTATATTAATCAAATAGTACACAAGCTTTAGATACTTATTATAGCACTTCAAAGAGGTAGAATAGCTGCAGAATATTTTTAAATACATTTTAAAGCGCACGAAAACACTGTTGGAACTTTTTGCTCTAATAACTGTCTTATAGAATTCATAATGTATTTTAAATCCTTACGCATTGCAAAAGTATAATATCTGCATACAGAATCATTGTATGCCTATTTATATAACTTAAGAAGGGGTTGTGCGCGTGAACGCTCATACAAACGCTTGTAAACAATTACGACATTAATACGCTTTTGAATCTTAGTATGTTTTGAATTGCAGTCTCATTTGAGTTAGAACTAGGTTTATATAGAGGAGAAACTTCGAAATTTCTATAAACATCCTAGTCATATAAAATTCGTAATAGTTATAGAAATATTCGAAACTAGAATATTATTAGAAATTTCTAAGTTTTGGTTTAATAAATCTAGATCTAACTCAAATGAGACTATCATTTAAAAATACCAAGAATAAAATGTGTATTAACATCGTAATCGTGCAAGCATTTGTATGGGTGTTCACGCACACAGCCTCTTCTTAAGAGAGTTAAATGACTAAATATACAGCTGATTTACAGGAAGTTTATTTAGCTTGTCTACTATTTGAGTAATAAACATTTATTTCCAAGATAATAAAATAAATTTAATATAAGTAATTATTTCATAAAGAAGCAAATAAAAACATATAATTGTAACTACTGAAATAATCCTGAACTGAACTGAGCAAATCTTGACAGTTTTTTTGTAATATTCATACCCGTGACGTAGATACTAGTTACCTATACTAATATTCAACGAATACTAAAAACTGTCACTGTTCCTTTCACTACCTTAGTGTAGTTTGTTCCTAATGGTAGCGAGCGTCGCCATGTCCGGAGCCGCATCAATCGTAGTCCCGCGGCTCCGGCTTCAGCTACCATACCAACGCGTCAGGGTGTAAAGGAGGCGGCGGCGCTTCAAAAGGGAATTCCGGGGAAGAGGGGCGCGGGAGGCCTAAGTGCTCCCCTCCAAACTGCTCGAATTCCCCGCCACCTCCCAATGACTCCATGCCGCCGGCGAAACGACCTGAGGACATAAAATTTGTTGATGGTTAAACAGCGAATGAACGCGGTGTAAGGTAAAGATACCGTTCTAAGGGTTTCGTATACAAACGTCATCGAGGTTAAAATATTATAAAAACGTCCTCCTTTATAAAAAAGTCGTTTTATTTCTGAGTTATGTCTACATAAATATACCCAATGCTAAAAACTAAACTTGAATATTTGCATTAAAACGCATTTCACAACTGTAACTTTGATTATGTAATGTCTGGGTAGAGCGTCGTAACACAATGCTAACAAAAATGATAACCCAACTTTTATATATTTGTGTGTGTAACTCAACAGACCACATACTCTCGCTACGCCATACTAACCATGTAAACCGTGTCTGTGTGCGTGAATTATAACCGAACCGAACCGAACAGCTAGGTGATATTTTAATTTTAATTTTTTAACGCCAACTCCCATCGTACAGGCTTGGCCAAATTTGGGATTTATATGGTCGTGTGTAAGATTTTTCTGATATTAATTATTATATCGGGTGTTCAGATGAACGTGATTCGACCGAACTTAAAGAGCATGTAGAACTTACCGAACTAAATAAAAAGTTTCAAGTGAACAGATGGTGTGAAATAACAGTTCTCAAGAAAAACTTGTTTAAAGTTTCATTTTTATCATTTTTTTTAAATTTATTTTGATTGGTAAGCCCTACATGCTCTATAAGTTTGAACTACGTTCAGCCAAACACTAGGTATATACTAGACATCGCCCACGTGGACTACATAATATTTATAGACAGTATATCGTGATTAAACTCAATAACTTCTTAATAAAGTAAATAGGAAGTCCATTATTTTTCGTCTTCTTTCTTCTCCTCTTTCGCTTGCAATTTCAAAGGAGAAGTAAGAATCCCGCGACAAATAAGCTCATATTTGAAAAAAGCTTTTATTACCAGACAGAGGACTGATCGGAAAGAAATCTAGGCTACTTTTATCCCAGAAGTATTCATTTATTCTATACAAATAAAATAGAAGGGGTAGGTCGGTACTAATAAATCATACTCAAGTTCGATATCGATATTAAGCTATCTCAAGCTAGTTCTAAATCAATCAGGACTAGCTTGAGATAGCTTAACAGCTGAGTGCGTGTTCACACATAGTAACGACCTTAAATTTAAATGACGTCACATAAAGCTCAAACTGAATTGTTTTTAATTGGCTACTTAAGATTCGTTTAAGTTTAAGATAGTTACTATATTCGAACACGCACCCAACTTTTACCGTTCTCAAAATGTTCTGAACATGAGACGGCCTTGAGTGTCATCAGCAGCTTTGGGGATTAACCAACAACAAACAGACAGACAGAGTAACAAAAATTATAAGCACGCGAGATTTGGTAATACGAATAACCATAGGAGCTTAAAACAACCCTTGTTTTGAAATAACAGGCAGACAGTCCTATTTAATTTATTTTTAATTATTTATCCTTATTAATAAATAAATATTATTATTATTATTATAGTTATTGTATAGAATAATTGAATATCTATGGGACAAAAAGTAGCCTAGGTTATACTCTCCGATAACATTTTTATATGCCAACGACAGTCCCAACAAAATCGGTATAGCCATTTCGGAGATTATTCCAGACAAACAAACAAACATACAGACAAAAATTTTAAAAAACGCGTGGTTGGGTTTCGGTTACGTACAAATAAGCATATGAGCGTAAAAAAAGTCTTTACTTCGAAATCACAGAAAGACAATTAAATTTTATTTATATATATTTTGTACTATAGATTATTATTACAAACGAAAGATTACATCATTGGGTCTCCCCCATTCCCCACTACTCAAGTAACAACTCTTGTATCGTGTTTATTGCTTCATACAGTCCATACATGCTCAGTAGCAGTTCTGATAGCAGGCCAACTACCACACCATTACCTACTTAAACAGTGAAGAGTTCTATATGGGTTGTATAACTGTTATATAACTCCAAAGAGGCTCAAGATACTGAAGCTATTTAGTCTTTGTCATTATAATAACTCTTTTTTGTCGCTACTGAGCTGTAGAAATGACAATATGGTTTCTTAGATATTTTTAGGGCTATTTGAGAGGAAACCCTAGTACAAGAATATAAACCGCTTTTAACAAGCTTTTTACCAGTTCCGGAAATCCATGTAAACCGACCTGGCTGATTGAACGGCATAGCAGGAGGCGGATGGAAAAACGGAGCGTCGTGATGAAAAGGTGGTCCGTAGCCAAACTCGAACTTCCCGTCGGCCGCGAAGTAGGGGAAACCAGGTGGCGCGTCTTCCAACCCCCCGGGCGATAAGCTCACAGGAAACCCCCTCATCTTCCGTGAAGATCCAAAAAATGGACCTCTTCCCATGGAAGTCAGCTGTTTCAATCTACGTTCTTTAGACCTTTTGTTCTGGAACCAGACCTGTTGACAAAATGATTCTTTTTAAGATATTTTTTAAATATAGGTATATACTAAATTCTAAGCCTATTTTTCCCATAAAAGATAAGACATCAAAGGTCTCCATTGGATACAAAGTCACAAGGTATTACCGCTTAATACCTCTCCAATCAACGTTAGACAAATTTGTATACTCCATTCAGATTCAAAATGGTACTTGTAACACTAGAAGTGAAAGAGCTATGCTAAGTTATGAAAAATCCTTAGAAAAAATGACGAATTTAAAGCGCGAATGGACGGACAAAACAAATAAAGTACCTTACCAAAATTACAAAGACTAACTTCTTAATTAAAAAACTGGTTTAGGTAAAACATGCATCGTCTCTTTCTTTTAGGGCCAAGTGTCACAATGAAAGACAAGGATAGAACATATTTATTTTAAGTAAATGCTTCAGAATGGGACAGTAACTTTGTAACTTGTTCATATAATACATCATGTTTAACCATGTTTAACCAACTAAGAATGCATATTTTGTGAAAAGTTACTTTTCTGTTATTTTACGTTTATTAATCTATAGTCATTAGTGATGCCGTTTCAAAGTTACGTACCTAAATAAAACAAAACATTCATTGTAACATTAAGGACTCCACGAAGATTCGAAAGGCAGCCCATATATTATATAAGCCAAAAAGAATAACTATTGTGTATTTTCGCAGGACTCTTGTTTCCGCCTACTTGGAACTTGGCTTCATCGTCCAATTAAACATATATAAGGATGGAACAAATATGTGAGCCCATATTGGTCAAAAGGATACAATTGTGTGTTTCCGTAGTGTGGGAGACTGTTGGATTTTCGTTAGATACACGTGACGGTTGGTTAAGGTCAACTTCTGTTCCTGCCTACTGGGAACTTGGCTTCGTCGTGCAAACAATCGTAAATGTGGGGATAATATGTAGACCCGTAGCAGCAGCATAAAGCAGCGCGTTTTTTTTTTCAAAATTTGTAATCGTAAAATGTAAAAAATTTCGACCACACCAGAAGGTAGCGGCAAAACGTCGCCAAAATCCACCGCGTATGGATTGTTGTCATATCGAAACTGCATTTGATGTTCTGAAGCTTCTACTCGCGACACTGTCCGCCTGATATTCTTTTTTTTCCATTCCATCGGTCCATTATGCTCCCCTGCAGGGGCTTAGACCTCCCCCAGCATGAGGGGGCTTGGAGTTTAATCCACCACGCTGCTCCAGTGCGGGTTGGTAGATTGTAACGACCCTCATCTACTGACAGTAACCGGGACCAACTGCTTAACGTGCTCTCCGAGGCACGGAGTCAGTGACAGTTATGTACTTAAGTCAGAAAAACTAATTGGAACACGCCAGTTTTGGAACCACGGCCGCAAGGCTTTGTAAACTCGAAACAGACACTGAGTTATGTGAGATTAATTTAGCTATGTGTCGCTTGAGTTGGTAGTAATAAGCTGGGGAAAGGGTACTGCAACTCCTCGACTATGAATAGATGGCGGTCGTTACAATCCGCCAACCTGTATTGAAGTAGCGTGGTGGATTTAAGCTCCAAACCCCTTCATCTTGAGGGGAGGCCTAAGCCCCTGCAGTGGGGTATAAAAAGGGCTGATGGAATGGAAAAGAACTCCCCGACGACCCGCCACTAGTTGATGTTCTACGTATTATCTTGCTAAAATTTTTTAAAGATTTTCGTTTACTATATCTATTTTGGAGATATTGCGATGGATCGAATTAAAAATCTCATTGGTGACGTCATTTCCTTTATATTTGACACGAATAAAGAAATGAGCTTGAAAATAGTAGATCTATCTAGATACATGTGATATACAACCCTGCCTGCGAAGCTGGAGGTCCCGGGTTCGAATCCCAGGTCGGGTCAGTATTTATATGATTAATATTAATACTGGCACCGGGTCTTGGTTGTTATATGTATGTGTTGTCTTCGCTTGGTACCCAAAATACAAGCTAATGCTTAGTTTGGGACCTAGGCGTTGTTGTGATTGTGTGTGTTATTATTATTATTATTATATATTATTATTATTCTGTTACATTGACGTGTTAGGTATTCGCAAATTATCTTTCGATCGATCCCGGGTTATGGTTCATAGAAATTTGAAATTTGCATATAAGCATTACATAAAATTGTAAATAAAAATGCTTGGGGTTAAGTACCTATAATCCATTTAGTTTATTAGACAATGGTTTGCAATTATGTCACTAAAAAACAAGCCACTTTAAGCTTCTTAGAGTGGTGGTACGAACTGGCTAGACTTAGCTTTATGACTTTCAAAATATGACAGCAAAGTATCTTACTTGTAAAACAAATTATTTAAAAAAATGTTAATTTTTTTAAGTTATATATATCACTGATGCTTCAAAAATTTATGTCGCAGCTAGTAAATATTAACAAGCAATTTTAAGCGTGTTTGCGTCTGTCAATTCTTGCGTTCGTCGGTACATCGTAAATTTTAGGGATCACACGCAAACACGACACGCACGTTCTCAACTTGTGGTTTAGTTTTGTGGTATTTAAAACAATACGAACTTGTACGCTTAATTGCATAAAATATATTCTTAAAATGTTAGGATTTACATATGATTTATATCTATAAAAATTTTGGTCAACTAAAAAATCATGAATACGTCGTTATGGAATATTATTGCAAATCGAATGAGGTATTTGCTCATAGTTTTTGAACATTTGGTAGGTAGGTAATATGATATTTTTTGAACGATCGCACTCATTTTGGGTGCGATCGTTCGTTTGACAACAGTGTTTGGTTTTAATAGAGTCAGAAATGTCACTTCACAGCACAGAAAATGTCAAACGCGATTTCGGAGCAAGGGGGGGGGGGGTTAAGGCTGGTGCACGGGGACCTCGCGTATAGTTTGCCTCAAACGTTATGGCGCATACAGTCATATACCCCTCACTCACACACTGGTTTCTGGTCTGGTCTGGTCACACAAAACTGGTTACTGCGACGCGCCTTGTGCCTATGTTCACATCCGCCTTAAAGTTTGATTGGAACTATACTAAACTCGAACTGAAACTCGCTGTCTCGCAACGGGTACACACCAGTTAGCTAGTGTTTGAATGGTTAGACGGTAAAACGCAGAAGAGGGCTTCTAGTTAATACGTGTTTTTATGAAGTTATATTAGATTGGGTTATGTATGTCGCGTGTGTTTGACTTTGAAATAAAAACAAACAATTTCAAATATGGCACAGTCATGAAGTTAATTTGTTTTGTGACTAAAAAAATACAGAACTTAATTACACTTGTCTGTTAATTGACTGTTCTTCAATTAATTTAAATGAAGTTGTTAAGACATCAATCTATTTGATGTATTTTCGTTAGAAAAACATTTAAAAAATCGATTGGAACAAACAGAAACGTAATTTTTTTTTAAGTTGGGACGTTTTTATGGATTACTGAGATAAATAGTTACCTACTCACTATAAAGTAGTACTTCCAAAAAATGTGATGGTAATACAAGTTATATAATTTTATTACCAATAGTTTTGTTTTATTCATAGAATTAATTAACGCCGCCCGCCTTCGTGTATAGAACTTCTAAGACGTCGACTCTATGAAAAAAAATTAAGCCATCGTGTGGAGGGACTCAATATGATTACAATGTAATTATTTAATTACTTTAATATTACTTTTATTTCTAAAATTAAATAAAAAATTAAATCATAGAAAAGTTCTTACAAAAGAAATCATAGACGATTATACACTAGATTTTTATGTATGTTGGTCTCTGGGATTTTCAAAATCGGTCAACTACCCTATTATGTCCTATCTAGTATTATTTGATTTCTATGGTCTATCTTTATGGATATGGATTTATAAGATGTGCCCTTTTCACATACATTATTACATCCTCGACTTCGCATATCGACATTTCCGAATATTAACCGTTATATGGTCTTTATTGGTTGTTGATAAACTTCATTTGACCTAGATAATTGTGTTAATTACTCCATGCTGACGTCCCGGTCCCAGATCTTAATAACTTCCTTGAACACGCAAACACGTGAAATAAAGCTTCAACCGCCCGGATCAAAACCGGCCACCCGCTGGGCATGGTCTTTTCATGTCGCCGCTCAAAACATTTCAAAGGCACCTGTCGCGATCGGCAGGTAAATCCAACTAGGGATTCATAAACGATCCAGCGAGGTAACGACACATTTGTCGATGTCGAGAAATGGTGTTCCAAACGCTAAGCGTAGTATAGATGGCGCCAGTGTCGACCCGGCTGCTGTCATGTCAAGTGACTAACTGTGTTTTCTTTAGTATTTTTTATTGAAGTTTGCTAGTCCTCTTTGTGGACATCATGGAATTTAAATTATTTGATAGCTGAATTAAAAAGAAGGGGTGTAATTCCGTTTGGAAGGAAAGCGGACCTTGTACACAGCGCCATCTAGTCCCAAACTAAGCAATGCTTATATTATGAGTACTGACAACTAATTTACATACTTCAATATTTTTTATAATATATCTATACCTATTTTACACCCGGACACGGCACAAATAAACATGTTCATGCACACAAATATTTGTCGTGGGCGGGAATCGAACCTGTGACCTTTGGTTCTGCAGTTAGAGTCTCTAACCACTCAACCCATCAGTTATTTATGAAATGGATCAGTTTGAATGAAATCCGGCTTATACCTAGACAACCTATCTATAACATAGTAACGTATGTCTATGGTTAAGGCGCATACTTAGAGTGACTAATTACGGTCTGTGGATAAAATCACTGAATATTAGTATAACGTACCAAAAATTCACCTTTAAGAAAGTCGTGACCATTTTTGGTCACGGACTCCGGGACTTACTGTGTCCCGTGTCTCTGCGGGATGCACACGCAACACGTATTATAGTGTTAAACATTATAGATCAAGCGGCGACCGACCGCTGCGCGCGCGCATTCTGCGTCGTAAACACACACAAATTACCAGACATTACATTTGCATATCGCATTCAAAGTATCGCTGTCCGTTCACACCTATTTTTATATAAATGTGACAGAATAGTTTGTAGCTATTTACGAAATCTATCTCTGCTACTAAAAAACTGTATTGGAATTACGTTTATACACGGAAAATGTCATGGGAAGAAAAAAATTTCGGATCGACTCTTTCATAAAATAAATACATTATAAATAAAAAAAAATTTAAATCTTGTCTCTTTATTTCTCTGAATGTATACCTATAACTCAAAAACTACTGATTACTGTGATAGAGGACCAAAATCAGAAATAAATGATGGCTCCATATAAATGCATACAATCTTTCTTACTGTTCCTCCTGGCATGCTTCCGCTTCCGCTGTTTTCGAGCCGTGACTTCCTTTATGCCAATCAGATCACAGATGGAAGTCCACGTCAAAACAAAACATATGAACAAAAAACCCAAGATAGATGTTGTACATCGTTGAGTAGTTTAAACCATTTCCATCATCAGATCAGTTTTAGGTCACCGTTATGTTTTATTTTCTAATAATACTTGGGGCGTCCCATACAGTGCCATCTAGTAAGCAAAGTAAAGTAAAGTAAGCAAGTATTAAGCTTGTGTTGTGGGTACTGTATACATACTTAATTATTCTTTTCATATATACATATATATAAAAACTTTTTTTGTTTTTACATCCAGACTCCTGCAGTTGAGCATGCATGGTAAAGAAAAAGCCGAAGTTTTGAATTTAAAAGAAGGACAGTAGAACAAGCACAACGTTATATGGGCGGTGTAATTAAGCGAAATGCAATTTGTATCAAATTTAAATTTATATTATTATTTACATTATACTACATAAGGTACCCTCGAAAAATTTTGTAAAACATGGAATTTTCGTATGTGGCCCATTTATTAATAAATTATTGGCCATTAGAACGGTAACGGTGTAGTTCTCATGTCAATAAACTTTGTATTCGATTACTCGAAATCGACTCGAAGACGATTTTTAGGAAGTAAATTAAGATTTTTATTTCGAAATATTATCGCCTGCTGAAACTTCGACAATGGTTAAGTTAATTAAGTTAATTATGATAATTAAGTTAATCAATTAAAAATCGTTAAGTTCTTACCACGCTGATTGAAGCAAGGTTCAGTTGCTACTTCGAAATTGTTAAGAAATACTGAACACCATTAAAGTATAGTAGGTATCTTATTGCTCCAAATGTCCAAGGTATGCTCCAAACCCCCCTCTTCACCCTGAAGGAGGCCCAAGCCCCTGCAGTGGGGTGAAATGGGCTGATGATGAAGTATCTTATTTATAATTTGCCTACAAAATACAACATACACAGAAAATATTTATAGTATGTAACTCTTCATTATTGGCGGGTAAAAATTAGTTGTATGTACTAATAATTTTATTCATATTTATACTAAAAATAGTGAAAATAAATGTGCGATAAATAAAAAGATAATAAAATGTATAATATTTATGCGCGGCAATAATGCTTTAAGCGTTTTAGGTGATGTATTAATTAAATGTATTTTATACCGATCTGTTGTTCGTGGTAACCATAGAGTAAAATTATTTTACGTATCTCGAATAAATGATGGGGTAGATGACAATGTTTTCTAAATATATGTTAACCTGTTTCCTACACATTAACCATATTTGGTCAGATTGAAGGTCATGACCCATTTAATTAACAGAGACAATTGATTGATAATCATTATCAATCAATTGTCTCTGTTTATTATATGGGTCGTGACCTTCAGTCTGACCAAATATGGTTCATAAGTAGCGAATAGGATAACAATGAAATTATTTAAAAAAATGAATCATTAATAACAAAGTTTTGAATGTTTAAAACGTCCTGTTAGACAGAGAGGGTAATACCGCACGGCGTACTTAGCTGTAACGTCAGGCCATTTAAAATAATGTTACATTTCGCTTTACAAGAAAATGACAGAGTTAAAATTTTATTAGCATATAAGTTACATATTCTTCAATCGAATATAATTTCGTTTTTGAATTTTGTTAACTTAGAAAGTCTATCCTTTTAGTTTTTTGAAAAATACAATATTTTCTGTCGCAAACCCTATTGAAAGCGACTCAGTGTGCGCGTTAGCTGACATCATCAGAGTTTAATATCGTTATCACATTTATAGTCATACTCAGCTGATACCGTTCTCAAGAAGAATTTTGAGTGTGTATTATGCGTACTTTCAACTCTTACAAACCCTTATATCGTTACGAGGGAAAACTTCACATCGGCCAAAACAAAGGGCTCCGAAACACGGTCGTCGGCGAAATGCTGATTCTTTGTGTTAGCGCCGGGCGAAGGGATCACGCCGGGGGTCCTCCGCGGGGTGGCGCTGCGGCACAATACCAGAAATATGGGCTATCGACAGATCCACAAAACGGTACAGTTTTAACAATTATTATACTCGAGTATTTTATTAGAACGCCACGAAGGATAACATAACAAAAAAACGGGCTAAGTGCGTGTGAAGCAACGTATAGTGATGTGTTCCTAGTGGGGATGAGCTTTCATGGTTTAAATTCAAATAATAAGCTCAAAATTCAAGTGGCTCAAAAACTACTCAATATTCATTGAAACCAATTTTCGTTAACAGTTCTTTTTTTTTCAAGAGGTGTGTGTAGTGGCAATTTTCCATACAAACAACGTTAACGGTAGCATCCCAGTAAACCTTAACCGATTGACCCAAAAAAAATATATGATATTCAGATCAACAAAAACTAGGTTCGTAAGTTTTTAATTTTTTAAATATTTTAATACATAATAAGATTTAAAAAAAAAAAACAGCGTGCAGGATTTTTTTTCAAAATTGTTTCATTTTTTACATGTTCAACATAAAACTGCAGTTTCCCATACGGATAATTAAAAAAAAAACGTAAAATTATTAATTTCGATGAGATGTTGTGAACATGCAATTAGTTTCATTTTGAACATGCTGTGAAAAAGAAACAATTTCGAAAAAAAAAAATCACGCCCATTTGAGGTTTTTTTTTTGTCTAATGATGTATCAAAATATTTTAAAAATTAATAGCTTATGAACCTAGTTCCTGTTGATCTGGGTTCGGTACCTACCCAATTCGGTACCAACCTTTTTACTAAAGCTTCGTTGTCCATCCGTCCGTCCGTCTGACACAGGGTTATATCATTTGAACGGTAATAGGCAGACACTTGAAATTCTCACAGTGTGCGTATTACTTGACGACCGCTTAGCCTAGTGGGTAGCGACCCTACCTACGAAGCTGGAGATCCCGGGTTCAAATCTCAGGTCGGGTGAGTATTACCTACCTAATATGGTGAATATTGATACTGATACCGTTTCTTGGTTGTTATATGTATGTCTTCGCAAAAAAAAACATTTATATATGTATGTATTATAAAGAATATTTAAGTATGTATATCAGTTGCCTAGTAGCCCATAACACAAGCATAATACTTGCTTACTTTGGGACTAGATGGCGCTGTGTGGGAAGTCCCATGTATTATTATTATTATTACTATAGCCGCTATAACAACAAATAATAAAAATAAAATAAACTTAAAAATTAAAGAGGGTCCCCATACAAGAAGCGCGTTTTTTGTTGTTGTACGGTGGTAGGTACCTACGAAACCCTTCGTGTGTCCGACTCGCACTTAGTCGGTTTTTTAGGACATCTTCGGAATTTTTTTTATTTATTTTACTGGATGATAATTTGCTTGCGAGTGTACTGTAACATATTTTCGACGCCCGCGGCGATTTCTGCGCGCCATATGCAACTGCCAAAAACTCACCTTTGGGGGAGATGTTATATAATTCGCTCATTGTATAGGTACATACGACATATGACCATTTGGTCGTATTAAAAATAGATTTAGTAACGTGTTAAAATTCAAAATTAATGTTTCCATCGAGGGGCAGGGGGGCAAAATTTTAAGTAATTTTTTAAATTTATATTTGATGCTAATTATTGTTACATTTATTATTACAGAATATTTACGTATGGATATGAGTTGTTCCAACCAGTCCCAGTTGTATATTAGTATGCACCATCCCGCACTAGAACAACGTGGTGGATTAAGCTCCAAGCCCTCTCATCCTGAGGGGAGGCCTAGATACATGCAGTGGGGCATACCTCATAATATAGTATCATTTGTCTATAGTATCCCATAATACAAGCATCATACTAGCTTACCTATTTTGGGAGTAGTAGATGGCGCTGTGTGGAATTTGTTCTATTTTATAGACGTATATACAAGAAATTTACTGATTGCTGTCCTAACAAAACACATAGCCCTAACATTTGGGTCTATATAGAAACTTGAAATTCACAGAGGTTCTTCATATAGCTTAAGGGTCTACTGAAGTTATTTCCATAATTGAACTGCTACGGAAGTAAAAAGCAAGTATTTACTTTTAAAATAAACCTAACGCATTTAAAAGATACATAGATTATATGGAAAAAGAAACCTCTCTTTATATACTACTGAAATCATTATCAATAATACAATTAGTATATTATAATCGTACGGACAAAGTCGCGGGCAGAAACTAAGTTGTTAATAAGGTAAAGACTTAAAAACATATGAAGAGCTTTTAAAAAGGAAAAATGTGGACCACACGCGCGCAGACGCTTCATATAAGACTGGTTGCGGTGATGACGAGAAAATCCCTCATGTGAAAACATAGAATTGTTTATTAAGAAATACCTATATAAGTACATTAAGGTTTTAACGCAGGCACGTGTTACACAAGTTTGTTGTAATCGACATTCAAGCAGAATTACCGAAACGGATCTGGTATGACAATGCAAATTCAATTAGATAATAAATATTTTTTCCAAAAAAAAAAATTATATAAATTTTTAATAAATATTGGACGTCATGTGGTTTATGAGGTCGGTGTCAAGTCATTCATTTTGTATTGTATTTTATATCGGAGTTTATTGTAATATTTTGTTATAGCTGTAAAAATCATTATTATTTTCTGGTATGTATCCATTTATTTTTTATTTATTATTATGAGTTGGCACCGACTTCATAAACTATATTTGCCAATTATTGCTCTCTTTTTTTCTTTAAAATTAAAATATGTATTATTTTTAAATTTTAGGTTAAGTTTGTATATATAGACAAAGATTAGAGGGCGGTTTTTTTGGAAATAATATCTTTATTTTTTGTATTTTTTGTTGTAACTGGAGGTTTTATTGTGTTTAATGTAGGTCTTTTAAACGCGCTGCTCAAATAATACAGCGCCGTTTGGAGGAAGCTGTCAACAAATCACAGTATTATCCTCTAAATCCTAACGTCAAGGAGTGCTGTGGCTTCCACCATCAGAAGAACAGCATGAGATATCATGACTCCCAAACGCAAACACCTAAATAACTAAAAAAAAGAGCTCAAACACACTACACGTGCCGAATAAGTTATGAGGTTATCCCTCCATTTTCCTGGAATCACATCATCAGATCCTGACTCGGTGACAATTTTACCACTTAAGTATACTCTTTCAAGCAATAACAGGGTTTTCGAAATCAGTTTACAATTGACAAAGATACCGATGAACATACATAAAAAAAGGGGATAAAAATGTACAGTCGAACATAGACCCTCTTCTTCTTTTGAAGTCGGTTAAAAAACTAAGTTCGTATATGCCATGCGCTCAAAGTCCTAGGTAAAAGCAAGTAATAATTACTTATATATAGAAAAATAAAAACACACAAAAGTAACTGACACGCTTCGTCGACTGGATCAGCAACGTAGCGGTAGTTGGTCACACTTTTTACTTTAAAAACACGAAAACTCGGTTTTTCCCCGAAGTTTTCAACTAAAAACTGAAGAATTATCGAGCAAAAAGCAAGACGTGCCTATAACGACCAAATGACGCCACGGCAAATATTTGTTAAGATGAATTGATGCGATTTTTTCGTTCGCCTCGCCGGTTAGTGACAGTCGATCAATATAAACTGTGAATACTGATCTAATTTTTTCCGAAGGTGGGAGTACACTTTGTCGCGATAGCCGAGTGGTAGCGAGCCCGCTGCTTGTCTAGAAGGCCGAGGTTCGAATCCCAAGCCATGTATCAATGAGTTTTTCTATAACTTATGTACATAACTATCTCTGCCTGTCCCTCGGAGAGCACGTTAAGCCGTACTGGAGCAGCGTGGTGGACTAAGTTTCAAACCCTTCATCCCGAGAGGAGGCCTAAGCCCCTGCAGTGAAGTATGTGGGGTACACTAACGTATAATGCCGTTAATTAACGAAATAATTTTGTGGTCATATTTGCTAAGTCCATATATGGCCGCACTTGTAGAAGTGAGTAATTTGTTGTTGTTATGCCAAAGCGACCCAGAAATATATTAGAAATTCGATGTAGGTATGGCACGCGTGCTTTAATACGCGATCAAATGTGATTATTACATAATGCCCAGTGCTTATATATGTTTGCCATAATCGTCCTTTGACAGTTAAGTATCGTAGGTGTGTAGAATATTTACAAAGGTCAATTTCATCAGCCCTTTTTATACCCTACTATAGGGGCTTAGGCCTCTCCTCAAGATGAGGGGATGAGGGCTTGGAGCTTGAATCCACCACGCTGCTCCAATGCGGGTTGGCGGATTGCAACGACCGCCATCTATTGACAGTAACTGGGACCGACTGCTTAACGTGCTCTCCGAGGCACGGAGTCAGTGATAGTTAACGTACTTAAATCAGAAGCCGACCGCTTAGCCTAGTGGGCAGCGACCCTGCCTGCGAAGCTGGAGATCCCGGGTTCGAATCTCAGGTCGGGTCAGTATTTATATGATGAATATTATTACTGGCACCGGGTCTTGGTTGTTATATGTATGTGGTGTCTTCGCTTGGTACCCAAAATATAAGCAAATGCTTAGTTTGGGACCTAGACGTTGTTGTGATTGTATGTGTTATTATTATTATATTATTATTATTATAGAAAAAACTCATTGGTACACGCCCAGATTTGAACCACGGCCACATGGCCTTATAGATTTGAAACAGATTTACCAAGTACAGCTAATCAAAACCAGTTTCTAGGTGTTTTCTCAAAATAAATTAAGTTTATTAGTAACGCTTCGAAAAAGTCTAAAATTGTGTGTATTTCAATAAAATTGTGATCTCTATTTAATACCCACGAAATTAGATAAGTTGTTTTAAATGCGATAGGTATTTTATATAATATAATATAGTAATAATATTAAGTATAATTAGTCATGAAATAGTATCAATTCAAAATATTTATTGTCTCAGTATTTAATTATTTAATAAAAAAATTAATATTGAAATCGGTTTCTTAAAAGAATTTATGATTATAGAATTTTTTTTTATATTTCTCATATATAAATATATCTATTTGGATTCGGACACATTCGTTTCTACACAATATGTGTTTAAGTAAAAATAGCTATGTTTTTTTGGAAAACCACACAAACGAGTAGTTTATTATAATAATAAAAATAAATATTCTTTATTCCACATCAAAAAAAAAACAATACTAAAATAAAATGCAATATAGTTCGTTATTGTCGCTTATAAATTTTTTTGATAGAAATGTTCGCAAAAATTGTCTTGAAAGGTATATCGAATTACTTAATAAAATTGAAAACGAGAAATGTATTAAAAACTAAAAGACTGTTGTTTCATAATAATAGTGTTATTGATAATATTTTAATAATAATAATTAAACAAAACGTAATGGCGCTAACTACGTCTTTATGCCAAGTAAATAAATGCAGGAATTCCTCCAATCCATAAAATTGCCATCAAATGCAATTTTGCCGGTAATATTCCGGCTCTTTGATTTTTTATTTAAATAATAATAATTCTGTAACTCTATAATTTTTCAAACTGTACTTCGTATGACATCATGAGGTATATATAAATAAATGTGAAAATATAAATTAATCTACGTGGCGTTCTTATACCATAAATTCTAAGTTGTTATTATAAAAGTATTAATAACAAATAAAACAAATTAAAACAGCTTGATTATCTAACTTCCTATAAAAAAAAACTTTTGTAGATCATTTCTTTTTTCTTTTTAATTAATCAAATATTACAAAATATTCGTACAAAAATACTACAAAATTAGTATTGAAAATATTTGAATTTCCTCGTTTTCTATTTGTTCGAAATTTGTTTTTTTTTTATGAGAAACGTTCAAAAACTAAATACGCCCATTACTTCTTACAGTCAATTAAGCCGCTAAATTAAGCAAACCAGCGATAGTTATTTTAACATCTAATTCAACGCAGGCGGTGGACACGATACATTTAAGCAAATTATTGCTAACATATTTCGTTAGATGCGTTCAATTTATCCAAATTAAAAGCTAAAAATATTTATAAAACAACACCGCTGATTTTCATACAAAATTCATTTGACCAGAAATGACAAACTGCAAGTTATTGTATTTATTTTACGATCATATTAAGTGTGTGAATTGTCGTTTTTATAAAATTGTGTTTTTTTTTCTAATACAAAACAGTTCTGATTCTAATAAAAAAACACGCTCACACATACATAAATAAATAGGAAATTAAGTGGAATGTGGGGTGGCAAATTTTCATACAAACGGCGTTAACGGTTGCACCCCATTAAACCTTAACCGATTGGCGCAAAAAAATTATATGGTATTCAACATGAAACTAATTGCATTTTCACATGTGAAAAATAAAAATAATAATAAAAAAATTATGGATTTCGACGAGATGTTATAAAAAATAAAATAAATTCGAAAAAAAATCTTATGTATTTAAGTTTTTTTGTTTCTTATGTTGTATCAAAACACTTAAAAAATTATGAACATATAAACCTAGTTTTTGTTGATCTAAATCCCATATAATGTTTTATAACTTTTTTTAAGTTCGCTTTTTTCGCAGTCGGGTTTTTTATTTGGCGACTGCTTGGCCTAGTGGGTAGCGACCCTGCCTACGAAGCTGGGGCCATTACCGTTTTACATCTTCATATAAAAGATGCAATCAATATTTTGTGGATGATGACGGTGGAGTGAACAAAGTGTTGCCATTGTCTAATAGCAGAAAAATACGAAAGGACATTAATGTTAGAAATCATAGAAGTCGAAGATAGAAATATCAAAAATAATGTTGAGATACATTTGACTGACCGGTTAGGCGAGTGGTTAGAGACCCTAACTGCGGAGCCGAGGACCGCGGGTTCGATTCCCGTTCGAGATAAATATTTACGGGCATGAACATGTCCATATGTTCCGTGTTTGGGTGTAAAAAGTATATATGCATATATTATTTAAAAAAAAAGTCTATTTAAGTATATTTTCCAGTTGTCTAGTACACTATAATACAAGCATATTACTTGCTTACTTTGGAACTAGGTGTGTGTGGGAGGTCCCAGGTATTATTATTATTTTACAAGATTATATTAATTAAAATACAAAATTGCTATTTGATTTTTGAAAACTATTATAACTATAATTTTTATTTGAAGTCTTAATATTACTAAATCGTAAAAATCTACTAAAAATGGTCACACTGTAGCCCACGATGCAGTTCAACTTCCGGGTAATACAGTAATTAATATATTCCGTTATACGAAACTTCTATAGTTATAAACGTAGCGTAGAAGTACCTACGCGGAACAGATTCCTCTACTGTTACTGTGAGGCGGAAGCAAAGCCATTGAGGTCGACAAAAGGCGGATGGACTTGAGGCCACTTGCATGCGCTTCTGACTAACTACCGCTAAATGATAGTCATCTTACTTGACAGAAACGTTTATAAAATCTTACAATGTAATCATGTGGAAGATCTGAAATCTGGAGAATAAGTGCAAGTTAGGAAATTATTATGTACCTATATGCTTGCTTTATTGAACCCCTGATGTGGTGAAAGAGGTGGTGAAAATAGGTGAAAAAAAAATGTCGACAACTGCACTAATATGGATGTCGATGAAAGAGTGTCGCTACTAACATGTTTAGAAAAAAAAAACGACTTGATTTTCTTCAAAATGTATGGTTTGTATTGCCTGTAGTTGTACACAAAAAAGCGATGTAGGTTGTGGTGAATACCTATAATTTTAAAAACGTTATAAATATTCAAATTCAAATTCAAATTCAAAAAGTTTTTATTCAATATAAGATGTTTGCACACACTTATTGAAAGTCGTAAAAATTGATTAGGTACCGGTTCAAAAACTAGGAGGAGAAGAACCGGCAAGAAACTCCTCTCTGTTTATTTTATTTAAATATATGTTTTTCTTATTTTTTTTTTTTTAATTTAAAGTCTTACAACTATTACAATGATGTCCATGCGCACTTATCATTTAAATACTCGGTAATACAATAGTAAGCTTTTTTCATGAGTTGGACTGTAACTCGCTTTATAAATTGATTAGAATTCAAGTCTAACATTTCTTTTGGAATTTTATTACAAAAACGGATACAATTTCCCATGAAAGAATTATTAACCTTTGAGAGCCTGAACCTGGGAATTGATAACAAATGCTTATGTCTTGTATTTAAGTTGTGGCCATCACCCACCCTAGAGAAAGCATTTATGTTTTTATATACATAAATTATATTTTCATAAATATACTGACAAGGGACTGTCAAAATATTACCTTCTCTAAAATAAGCCTTTACACTATCTCTAGATTTTAATTTATATATAGCTCGAATAGCCCTTTCATATGTAGAACCGCAAACAAAAGCTAGTGTTTCATAAAATAAACTCTATCCCCATAAAACATCAAACTGTCATACAATAAGATCGACGACTAGAGCGGCTTGCTCAAAAAGGTTCTAAAACGATAAATTATTAATTATGACAAAAAGGCACGTCATACATGTACGAAAAATGGTTGTTTTGAAAAATAACCGCTTTTGAGATCCGGCGCCGGCGCTTTGTGTACTACAAAGAGAGAAGGCATTGCAAAAAATTGTATCATTTATCAATGACGACAGAGGAGATGTGTTTTTCGACTGATTCGAAATGTCGTCGGTGTTTCGTACAAATTATGCGATATTAAAATAATATTACTACTTATTTAGATAAAACAATTACAATAATCTTTATAAATAGGTATATTCTGTATCTGAAACGGCAGAAAATTTATGAAAAAATGTCTATACAAAAATACATTTCTAATATTTTGGAACTAGATGGCGCTGTATGGGATGTCCCCAGTATTATTATTACTAATTAATTAATAAAAAAAAATGATGATGTTACACCGATCACCTATTCATGGATATGAAATACATAATGAAAAATGTTCATAGTAATACCTACCAGTAATAAAGCATGACTAGTGCGTCACTCACACAAACATACTTACGACAACTTATACACTAAGGACGCATTCTATTCAATTATGCGACCCATGATATATTTTTAAATTTCAAATGTTATCTATATATCTCTATAAAGTTGTCGACATAGCCGAAGTGATTAGGAAGCTGAAGTGGCAATGGGCCGGTCACATTTGCCGTAGAACCGGCAACCGATGGGGTAGACGGGTTCTCGAGTGGAGGCCACGTATTGGGAAGCGAAGCGTTGGACGCCCTCCGGCAAGGTGGACTGATGACCTGAAGCACCATACCGGGGGTAATTGGATGCGGAAGGCACCGTGTATGGTGGCGAGCCTTGGGAGAGGCCTATATCCTGCAGTGGAGAGACACGGGCTGATGATGATGATGATGATCTATATATCTATATAGACATTTAGCCATCAACCAGTTATAAGAAAGCTATTTAGTACTTTAAAAAAATAATAATTAATGAATCAAATGATAGCATAATTCATCGTTAAAATTCTACATTTGTTAAGTTATTGGTTTTCTAACTTTAAGTAGCCTTGTTACAACTGGCTGTTAGAGATACATTTCTTTAACACGATTTACTTTAACATAGATTCATTGTACCGTAAACAACGTCACAAACATAGAGCAGACAGACGCTACACGGTTGAACGCTTTAAACTTAAAAAAAAAAACATAAAGTCACCGATTTCCCGCGCAATGGAGCGTGTCCCGCCACTAAACGTCACAATTTTGACGCAAATCCGCCGCGCCGCATAATACCAGCATTTTTATCGTTAAACCAGTTGTAAAATCGTTGTTTTTAATACTGCCACGCATCTCGGTGATATTTTAATAATGGCTATTAAAGGAGCCAAGTTATTGATTGTAACTTTTTCAGACCGCTTCACGGTAAAATTTTATTGTAAAAATTCCAAATTCTGCACAACCGATAAAAATCTATATACGTTTAATAAGATATGCTAAAAAGACATACGTATATTTATCTATAATGATAATTTATGATGATAACACATGAATATCCATAGAGATACCGCGTTGTGTTGTAACAACAAAAATGTAAGCAAAAATATATACACAGGCCAAAATACACACCAGTTGAAGTTTATAAATATTTCCTGTGAAAAAGAATTTTGTATGACCAACATAACTATACGATATAATTCCTACCGGATAAAGAAATAAAGATTCTGAACGTGTAGTTTTATTTCATGTGTAATTTAACAAAATGTTTAATTAAAACAATGATAATTAGGTATAATTTGTCTAATCACTGTGCCTGAAATTTGGTCATGTTTTTGATCGTTTAAAAATATGAGCCGCTCAATCTCTATTATCATGCTATCTCAGTGATAACAACAAGTGCGACAATGCTTTTTCTACAGCAAAATACAAATGCGATAAGATGTGCCTATTCAGTTGTATTTCTCCAGGTTAGATACCATAATTTATCAAGCTTGGCTTTCATACGGAAACAACTGTAAACCCGAACAAAACGACTGGTCCATAGTCTAGACAACGACCTCATCTCAAATGGGTGAACAGTAAAACACTTTTCACGTTATATTAAAAACGTAAGTCTTAACCGGAGGCCCGCGCCAACGGAATTATTTCGCCTCGAGTAACCCGTTACCCGACAACTCCGCGCCAGCAACACCCTAGTGTGCCGCCTGGCCGCTCCGATGAAGTCGTTAGAGCTTTCGGGCTAACGACACGCGTCCTCATTCTGCTTCAGGCGGTTGTTTAGTGGGTGCAACTCCGACATACCCCACGCGCTCGTGTGTGCGGAAACTGTAGAGTTTAATCCGCCTTCCCATCGTAAGGGTAAAACAAAAAAAAATACCATATCAGTACCTACTATAACAAGAGTAAGCGAGCCAATCCGAAATACAGGTCTCAATAGAAAGAGAAAAAGAATAAGAGTACATCATAGGAGAACTTTGATTTATATAAAGTACCGTTATTTTCCATCCTTTTTTCTCCCATGCCCAAGCGATGCCCATGCCCAACCGCTACATAGGTATTATAATAATAATAATAATACATGGGACTTCCCACACAGCACCATCTAGTCCCAAAGTAAGCAAGTATTATGCTTGTGTTATGGGTTACTAGACAACTGATATACATACTTAAATATTCTTTATAATATATACATATATAAATATTTTTTTTTATATATAACAACCAAGACCCGGTACCAGTATCAATATTCATCATATTAATACTGACCCGACCTGGGATTCGAACCCGGGACCTCTAGCTTCGTAGGCAGGGTCGCTACCCACTAGGCTAAGCGGTCGTCGAAATTATAACTCCAGCTAATTTAAGTAATATCTTTTTTCAATTATCCATACTCCATTACAATGACAAAGGCTGCTTAATAGAGTTCCAAAAGCAAAGCGCAGTATAGATGGCGCCAGTGGTGACCCGACTGTTGTCATGTCAAGCGACTAGCTAATGAATTCGTTAGTGTTTTTTGTTGAAGTTTTTTTAGTGCTTACTATTAAATCCTGTTATTACCATGGTCCATACACAGGTGCTAAATTAAAAACAAGGGGTGCAATCCAGTCTGGAAAGAAAGCGGGCCTTGTCGACAAGTATGGACTGTTAGCGACAAAGATGATGTTCTTTGAAAACAATAGAGCACATGGATTAATTTACACACTTGTGTTGTTTACTAAATTTAAATAACAATAAAACATAGTTTAGGAATTGTATGCGCATGTGACATACATCAATAGTCATGTCAAAGATTCACCCTCTGTAGGAAGAAATTGGCAGTTGGAATCCCCATTCCCTTTCGCTGTTTAATAATTTTACAACGATCATGCTGCCATTCGGAGCTTATTTCGAGTAGCGTATATGTGCGTATAGTTGGATTACATTTGCCGATATATAAAAATAGTATAGCAAAATATTAATCGTTGTTAGGCACGGATTCAATAACTTTTTGTAGTTTTTATCGGAAAAGCGAATCCAATAAAAACACAGTAATTATCTCAAACTTGAAATTCCATAGGATCTAAGTCCACTAGCTTTTGCCTTTTCGAAGCAAAAAATAAAAAAGTACTGTTGTATATGTCAAACTTTTAATTTATATCTTGGGCAAGGATTGCGCCAAAAATAATAGGCCATAACGCGCGGCCGAAACAGACTCGTAAAGTTGTCCGATGTACTATATTAAGATATGGTCACACCGATTCCAAAAAAAAGGCGAAAGTAAACGCAGCGTATATTTGTTTTTTTTTTTAAGTCTATTTGTCTGCTTGTTGTACATTCCTTAGGTACCAGAACCATCAAGAATGAGCGTCTTCTTCAGGCGCAGTCAAAGTGTAAGATTATATAGGAGATGATCATTATTTTTATTTTGTTTGACATTTATTAATTTTACTAACAGGATTGTGTACATATCCTATTATTTTTTAACTGTTATGGGTTGGCCAACCGTATAGCCTGTGGCTCCGCGACGGTTACAGCCTACATGTTAATTTTTTATAACAATACACAATCTTTTTACAGTGGATTCAGGACAGCGTAATAATAAACATATAGCGTCTTCATCGTTACGCTGAACAAAATGTCAAACTCAGTGATCATTCAAACTACAGGTCATTACCGTTGTTTTAAACAAACATTTTGTTAAATTACACGTCAAATGTTATTTCAGAATTTTCAATTTCTTTCAATCTACATGTGGTTCACACAAAAACTTTCTTCACGGCGATTATTTAAAAACTTCAACTGGTGTATATTTTTGTCTATGGCGTATAATTTTTTGCTCACGTATTTGTTTTTACAACGCAGTATCTATATGAACATCCGTGGTTTGCGATAATAATTTTGCAGTTTTAGTATTAAAGCTTTCCCGCCATTCTCAAATAGCCAATAGTGTTGAATTGAATGTAAAATAATATTTATAGTAATTTATTTTAAATTTAACTATAACTTTTAATAATCTATCTTCAACTTAAGTATCATAGAGTATTTGTAATTGAAGTTTAAGTTAACACTGTTCACCAAAGTTTGCAATAATCATTGGGGGAATTTTTATTGGCTAATGAACGAACTATATGTTCTATTTATATGTCAAATGAAAGCGCTCTTTGTTTTCCAATGAATAAAAAATAAAATAAATTCATGTGTGTTACTAAAATGGTAAAATTATGTATTATAAAAATAATAGGGGAGACTGGGGTTGAAAGAGCCATGTTTTGAAAGAGCCATTATTATTATTACGGTAGTTTCTGAACCAATATCGTACTTTTTTAAATTTATAAATAGCAACATTAGATACAGATCAACCACAAAAATTTGACAGTTCAGTGTAATCAAACAGCAGAGTTGTAACGTATTTAAAATTTCGGTCATAAAAAGTAAGTTAAACTACTTTATTTATTTGTTTTTTATCTTTTCAATGTAACAAAGAAACGTAATTGTTACTACGCTAAAGGTTTATGCATGTGTCTAACCTTTTAATGGTATAAATATATTTGTAAGTCATATTTAATTTCGCAGTGTATTTTGAGATTTTGATTGTCAAGACGAAATGTTATGACAGAGCCGGGCGGTAAAGTGATGAAAAAGCCGGCTCTTTCATCACCGGCTCCTTCAAGACTAATTGATTCTTGCGTTGATACAAAGACAACTAATTGCAGACTATTATTTTATGGTCTTATTTTTTACAGAAAATCAAGATGTCAACAAATAAAAGTCGAAAAACTTGTAAACGATCCTATTTCACTACAGTTGAACCAACCGTCGATGAAGTTTTATAAAAGAACCAATATATGAAAAAAATAGCTCTGTAAACTTTAAAACTACGGTTACTAAGAAAAATTTTAAAGTTCTTAATAGCAATAATAAATCTAAAAATAATGACAGCAGTTTAAATATAATCGTCTCTTTCTGATTCTGATGAAGTATGGTCACAATTAGTTAAAAACATGTCAAGGAAGAATATCAAAGCGAATAAGGCTAATAATAATTGTGTCGTCTGTAATGAAATTGGTTCATGTATTAAGTAGTTCTGGGTGTGCAGATGATTTATGCGACATATAACGTTCCCTCAATTTTTTTTTGTAATAAAAGCTTTTAATGTTTTAATCAATATAATTTGTTTTTTCAATATTAATTATAATAATATTCATCTGAAACCACTTAGATTCGACATAAAAATAAGAATAATATTAGTAGTAATAAATGATAAACTATTTAATAAATACTGTTTAGATTTTATTTTTTCAAGAAAAATCTCAATCGCACATATTATTATTTGTTCAGTAATATAACAAAATCTAATTTAAGAGTATATTATTTAGTTTTTACAGGGTGCTACCTTTACTAAAAGTATATGGCTCTTTCATAACATTTGGTAGCCTTTTCAAAACCTACGTGTCATGAAAGAGCCAAATTTTATATTTTTTTAAAATTGCTATTTGACCATTAAAGATGTCGATTTTTGGAGCTTTGCCTGTATTGTAACATTTATAGAAGAATAAAAGATAAATTAGTAAACTTATAATTTCGTTTTGTTGTTTTAAAATATTTTCTTTTTGCTGTTGTTTCAAAGTGGCTCTTTCAAGGCCAGTCTCCCCTACAAAAGATTACAATTCTTAGTTTTGTAAAATATAAATTTATGTAGACTATAATTATAAGTAATTTATAATTATAAGATTAAAATAAGATTTTCCGAGTACCTAATGTGGACTTCATATTTTTTAAAATATTTTACTAATATTAAAATCGTACTGCGACACACCCATCTTGGCATCATTGCTATATTCGCCGACTCCGTATAACGGTTCGATGTGACCACAGTTTTACATGTCGGCGGCCTCATTCCCACCGCATGGTCCATAACTCCAATAAGTTATAGTTTTTCGGTTAACTTCAAAGCGGAACAGTGACAGGCGGGCAAGAAGAGAGCACCTTAAAGACCCATTCATTGTGGTCACTGGGAGGTTAACAAATATTCTCACATGAAACTTGGTTTAATTTTTTGGGGTTTTGAGGTTCTATCTGTTTCTAACCAGAGGATCCCTGTGCTGTTCTGGTAAGATTTTTGTTGTTGAGTTTCTGTTTTGTTAAGATAAAAAAAAATGAAAATAATAATAATGCCTGGGACATTCCACACAGCGCCACCTAGTCATAAATTAAACAAAGCTGGTATCATGGTTACTAGACAACTGATATACATACTTAAATATTCTTTATAATATATACCTACTATATAGATATTTTACACCCAGTCATAGAACAAATATATAGAAGTGTTCATGCACACAAATATTTGTCCCGGGCAGGAATCGAACCCGCGACCCTTGGCTCAGTAGTTAGGGTTAGGGTCAGTCAGTCAATGACTTTTCTTTTTTTGGTACGAGATGTTTACTATGGTTTTAAAAGGTTCAAATCGAAAATATATCTACTTATTTCATTCTGACTGACCGAATGACCGCGTGGTTAGAGACCCTTACCGGACAACCAAAGGTCGCAGGGTCGATTTCCGCCCGGGAAAAATATTTGTGTGTTAACATGTCTATTTGTCCCGTACCTGGGTGTAAAATTACAAATACAAGTACATATTATAAAAAATATTTAAGTATTCATATCAGTTGCCTAGTACCCATAATACAAGCTATGCTTAGTTTGGGACTAGATGGCGCTGTGTGGTATGTCCCACGTATTATTATTATCATTCAAAAGAGACCAACGTATGCTAATTCGTTTTCGTCTCTATGTTCCTTCTTAAAATCGCCTTTATCCGTTCCATAAATAGTCCTAACTCAGTCGTCGAATTACATAGGACTAAGTTATACAAATGAAATTATTCCAGGTGCATTAAACTACTGGAGCGTTTTTTTTTAAACCGCAAATCCGAATAAATCGTGCTGAGGACATTACAATGTAACACTGACCACAGACAATACGACTACCGACTAATGTCTAATGACTATGAACTAAGCATTAGGGTTGACACATTACAAAAATTATTGATGTTATTTATAAACATACAGATATCGTCCTATACTCTGAATACAAACATGCAAACCATGCAGGCGGAGCCGCGGGCATTCTCTAGTAAAATATCATATAACAAGGCGATACTCAAAAGTTTGGGAGAAGAGATGCGCGGGAAAAAGAAAGATAATAAACCAGAAGGACTTGTTCGTATTTCGAAGGTCAAATATCATTAAATCGTTAATCAAAGCAATAACTACATGCGTTTGCTTTGCGGTCGCAACTTAGTGATGCCCAAATGCAAGAACAAGACGAGACTTAGCCAGTCTTGGTCTTGGTCTTGCGCCAATACACCTGGTCTTGGTCTTGGTCTTGGTCTTGCGCTCCCAGTCTTGGTCTTGGTCTTGGTCTTGCAGCAAGAGTCTTGCAAGTCTTGCAATTACCTATTAGTCTATTACTATTTATTAAAGTTTACTTTAAATCTTAGAAAAACGTATTATAATTGGAACATTGTGAGCTTGAATTAACATAGCCATAGTAAAGATCAAGCAGATTAATAAATAACTGAAGATTTGATAAGAAATTCGAAAAATCAACTGACCTATATGTCGTTTTCCATGGAAGTAACTGTTTCTTAATAAACATTTATGATTTATAAGCTTACATTTGCTAAAACATGTAAAAAAACAAATTAATTACAATAACTGTTACACCTAACTACTCAGTGAAATAGCGCTAAGTCCTAGCTGCAAGACGCAAGAGTCTTGCAGGCTATGTCTTGTTCTTGCTCAAGTCTTGCACGGTCAGTCTTGGTCTTGGTCTTGCTAAAAATACGCGGTCTTGTTCTTGGTCTTGGTCTTGCAAAAACGCAAGAACAAGACCAAGACTGCAAGACCAAGACTGAATTTGGGCATCACTATCGCAACTACATAAGCTAGTAATATTATAAGTGGAATAACACAGACAAGTCCACCTTATAGACCACGCTTTGACAGGGAGTAGCATTCGCCAAAGCTATGTAGTGACACTACATAACTACGTCACTAGTGAGCCGTCAGTTGGAAGCACGTCGGAAGCCATTAGTCAATTTTGAACGAGCCAATGAAAACTAGCCAACCTCTCCCCGCAACCCGCCACTTTTTGGCGATTTCGTTTTCGTACTGACGTTTATTAAAGCGTGGTCTAAAGGTTGACTGGTCTGTGTGGAATAATAAATGTTTTCTTCGTGAACAGCCATTGAAGTGGTCTGACAACCCCAACAGCGATGTCGCCACATTAATCAGCAATGACATAATGACGTGTCCTCACGTCCGGACGTCTATCAATCAAGTAGCGTGGGGAGAATCGAGGGTAGTTTTATGCTGTAATTAGACGATTGCTATAGCATAGGTGTTAATAGCGTTTTACACTTCAGTGCACGTGTTATAAATACACGTGTTATTATGGCATATCTTTTAAAATAATAATAAGATTTTTAGGAATACGCGTCCATTAGTGCGTCGACCTGTCGATGAGTGTTTTAAAAACAAGCTTCTAACTAAAATACATGACATAAAAATTAAAAGATATTGATCAGCGTTTAAAGCTCAGAAGTATAGCTATTAAAATATGGAACATATACTTTAAAAGCTTTAAGCTTTATTTGGAATATAAAGTTTGAAACTATGTATTAAATACTAATGACGTTTGGCGCCACAAGGTGTCAAAATTTGTATTTCATATACTTAACTTGTCAAGTTTTATCTGGGAATTAATCAATTCACTAAAAATTTGTCTGTGGTTTGGATTTCTTTCGACCATTATCGAAAGTGTACGTACAACACAATAACTAAAGGTAAAATGTTATTGTACCTACGGTTTAAATTCATAGACACACAATAATACGAATTGACTGGAAGCCGTCTGCTTTTACCGTCTTACCACCATACTCTAGCTAGCTGCTATAAGATGACGAATTTCAGTCCGCGAGGTCCCTGCGCGCCGGTCTTCACCTCCGCGAAATTGCGTTTGACATTTTCGATATTGTGAATTGGCATTTATGACTATTAAAACCAAACGTTGTTGTCAAATTTATTAAATCTATGCATTTTAACTTAGAGTTTTCCTTCATTATCATCATCAGCCCATTTTACCCCACTGCAGAGGCTTAGGCCTTCCCCAGGGTGAGGAGTGGGTTTGGAGTTTAAATCCACCACGCTACTCTACTGCGGGTTGGGGATTGTAACGACCGCCATCTATTGACAGCGTCCGGGACCGACTGCTCAACGTGCTCTCCGAGGCACGGAGACAGTGATAGTTAATGTACTTAAGCCAGAATAACTCATTGGTACACGCCCGGATTCGAACCATGGCCCTATAGCCTTATATAAATTTGAGACAGGTTCGTTGCGCTCTGGGCTATCACGACACTACGGTTTTCCTTCGATAGTCGAATAATTTTCACAGGATATCAACATTAAGTGGTATAAATTTTTAGTTTAAAATATGTAAAACAAGTTGCAGAGTGACACCTGTTTGTATGGTCATCTTAAAATAGTCGTACACACATTCATCCGATTTTTACACTCATTTACATTATGTCGTACGATTATATGATTAATCATGCTAATAGACGATCCGTTATTAATCCATTGACACAATTTTACATATATAACGCACCTATATTGAATAATTTATCAGTTTATCAACACTCATTATGAAAATTATCGTAATTGCGCCATGTCATATAATGCTAACAAAGTTTTACGCGTGTAGAATTTATGAGAACAATTCGATTTTTATTTTGTTTTTTTTTTGTGTAATAATGTTAGTAGAACCTCCTCCTAATCTATAATTAATATTATGAAGAGGAAACATTTGATTTTCTGTTTGTTTGTTACGGATAAACTCAAAAACTATTGAACTGATTTAAATAATTCTATTACCCAAAAAAAGCTACAATATCAGTGAGTAACATGGGCTGTATTTTATTTTCAAACTAGCTTCCGCTCGCGATTCCGCTCGGATGGACTACAGTTGTACCAGAAACTACTATAATTGTTTGCATAGGTATAGTTTGTAAGCTGAAAAGTGGCATGGGCTACTTTTTATCCTGAAAAAAGAGGTCCCGATACAACTGTGTAATCCACACAATACATTAAACGAATTTCGAATTAACGAAATAGGTATGTAAGGAAATGGAATGGAAGTATCTGGAAATGGAAAATGAAAAAATCGGATGCATCCGATTTTTTCATTTTAATGTACATACATACACATATACCTTTGAAATAATGAAATAGGTTTTTTGTTTTGTTTTAGTATCATTCAGTACTAATAATAATGATATGATATTACGTGGGACATTCCACACAACGCCATCTAGTCCCAAAGTAAGCAAGTATTATGTTTGTATTATGGTGTACTAGACAACTGGTATACCTACTTAAATATTCTTTTTTATATAACATATAGATATAAAAATATTTTTTACACCCAGACACGGAAAAAATAGACACGTTCATGCACACAAATATTTATCCCGGACGGGAATCGAACCTGCGAGCCTTGGCTTTCAAATTAGAGGCTCTAATCACTCGGCCAATCGGTTAGTTAATAATAGTTATTTAGTACTAAAATATTGAGATATGACGCCACATAATTATCGAATTATCGTGGCGATGAGGAGTGAGTGACCAAAAATTGCATAGGTCAACAGCCGCCGGCGGGATGCGCCTCCCCCTACATCCGCAATCGCACCTTACTCATGCGTAGTATTTATGAGTTCATAACCACGCTGTATCGATTAATGTTTCGGGAAAAACATTTTGATGTCAAGATTTTACCTTGGACCGAACAAATTCGTATCCTCACATAGTAGTAACCGATCACTCGAGTTCACTCGAACGGCGATCAGAGATCCGAGTGCAGTCGGATTGTGCCCAACTTCAGTTAACTTCGAGTTAACTCGTATATCAGCTGTTCCTTGTTCATCACAGCCAGCGCTTCAGGAGTAAGCACTTGTCTGCCTCTCGTCTCATTGGATGGCATTTGGCGGACCACCCCTGAACTCCCTGACTGGGTACGCAGACGATGTGTCCCCACCATTCCTAACCAATTGTCATTAGTTCACTAATTCATTTTCTGGTACCCATAATACAAGCTTTGCTTAGTTTGGGACTAGATGACGCTGTGTGACATGTCTCAGGAATTATTATTATTATATAAACTACAGGCGTGTATGTCAAAATAAACTGGGTTTATGTTCCATCTTATTAATTATATATAATATATAATATTAATATAACATTTGAGACATTTATTTATTAGTTTTCTGAGAGAAATAAAGGAATATTTTATTATTATTATTAATTTCCCATCTTATTATTTTAAATAGATTTATGGAATTATAGGTGCATTTTTAACCATTAAGAAAACTATTAAGAAAATTATTTTATGTAAGACTGTTTGTTTTCCTGAATAAATTAAAAAAAACTCACAATTTCGAAATGATTTGAATTCCAACCCACTACGCCGACAAGGTCATCAATAAATAACTATTTCTATTAAATTACAATCAATAACATCCATAACTGTCCGTTTTTGAACTTAAAAAGGGGGACGAAAATACGCGTGATTGATGGCTTTTAAATTGACTCGTTGACTCAAAGTTACAATTTTGTGTTGTGACAAGATATATTGTCGGTGACAATGTATTTTTTCTTTTTGATGAAACATATTATTCTATTGTCGTGTCACGACAGACATTCTGACTAAAAATATAGTCGTTCTCATTTTAATGTAAGTATGTTAAGGGTTGCTACTGTAGCTATTATATGATGTGTCGAGTTATTTTCTATAGCGAATAAAATATGTTCGATTTTCGGACTATTTTCTCTTAAATTACCTATAAACCAAAATTTATAGTGCCTATTTATGTAACATTAACAAATAATGTCTTGATAGCTGAGTGGTAGCAAGCCCGCTTCTTGTTTAGAAGGCCATTGTTCGAATCCCAGGGCATGTACCAATGAGTTTTTTCCAACTTATGTAAATAATTGTTGCCATCAATAGATGGCAATTGTTAAAATTCATCTGCTCGAACTGGATCAGCGCGGTGAATTAAGTTCCAAGTTGTGGTATAGCAACAAAAATACGACATCTAACAACAAAATACATGTTATTTTTATTGTATAAGATGTCAAATTAGAAAAAAAAAACTATTTAAAAACGTTATGTTAATTTCAAATTTATGAATTTATGGCATCGTGGTATAATATGATTATTTAATATTAATTATACAAAAAACTGTAGCGTTTTTATTAATTCAAATGGATAAAAACAATACCTAACACCCCTACACAACATCTCTAACTATTCATAGCTGTCAAAATAAAATATGAGCCAATGAAGGCGAGTCGCGGCGACAGGGTTGTCACGCTTGCACGCCGCGCAGAATTATATATTAGCATATGTGTGTGTCATATGCATAGTCGATGAATATTTTTGCACCTTAGTGGAAGCGACACTCCTGTGTCCGTGTGTGAGGCTCGCTTTGACTTTTAAGTTATTAGTGTGAGTGGAAGCGATATAACACAAATTGTCTTAGTAATACATACTGATAACAGTTCACTATAATGCTGTGTCGTAAATACCACGGAACATATTATTAAGCTTGGAAGTGTTTTAGCCGTACATCTGTCGAAAACAGTGTCGCCATTTTGATATAGACGAACAACTTGTGAACGTATGCTGATTGAATTCACAGGCTCATTTTACGCATCTGTTCTCGTGAATTGTATAACTACGAAAACAATACCTAGTCGTGGTCGACGATTGCCAATAGTACTAAGTAGAGACTGTCTCTACTTGAGTAGCGCATACCACGCCTCCTTAACATTTCCCACCTTGTTAAGAAGTTCTTGATATATACAGTATATTAGTTTAATACCATTAGGATTTAATTTTTAAATTTTTAATGTACCTAATATCACATTAAAAAAGAATTAATAGGATGCATTATAACCGATAATTTTTTTTTTTTAAATGACTGGTTATTGTAATAAATGCACAGTACTAATATATTTCGTTAATATTTATTATATGTATATCCAAAGCACATAAATGTTTAAGTACATGTAAGCAGGTAGGTACTATTTTATTACAAACTTCCTAGGTACTCATTTTGATAACACTAAAAGCTCGTCAGAAACTATTAAACAAACAAAAAAGAAGAAAACCGACAGTAAAAAGCGGATAATAATTTTTAGTATAAGAATAAAGTATTTAACGAGAAAATTTTGGTTATTGTGAAAAAGCATGTGTATTTGAATAGCCGAGGGTGATAGAAGAAACGGTATTATATAAAACGACTCAGAGTCCACCTAAGTAAGTGCGCTCTTTGAAAGAGGCATCATTTCTCAACATAACGCCTTTCACTTATGAATGATTTTGCATGTATAACATTTAAGATGCGGCCGAGATGACAGCACTTGTCATAACAACTCTGAGGTTAACAACGTCTCGCTAACCGTACTCGCCTTTAGCCTGCTGTGTCAGACAAGCTCGTGCTATACTTAAAACAGACAATGCACTCTCTATTGAATCTCTTTGATTTTAACCTTAGGTACAGTGCCAACTTTATTACTCTATGATATAAGAGATCAAAGATAGTGAGACACTTTTAACACTGACTTAAGTACATTAACTATCAATCGGTTAATAACAACAGTAATAATAACAGTCGGTCCCGGACGCTGTCAATAGATGGCGGTCGTTACAATCCCCAACCCGCAGTGTAGTAGCGTGGTGGATTTAAGCTCCAAACCCCCCTTCTTACCTTGGGGAAGGCCTAAGCCCTTGCAGTGGGGTAACATGGGCTGATGATGATAATGAGACAGTTTATAAAACTTTGCCCAAATAAATTACAGTACTAAACATACGTCCCACAATTTTTTTCAGTACGTCTCACAGCCCGTTGACATCCCATTCGTTTGAGTGACGCAATGACGCGATTTGAATTTCAGAGTCACACACCGTGAAAGCTTCCTGAAAAAGTTGCCATATGTCTTGACAGGAGATATTAATGTGTTATTTAACTATTTATTTTCGTTTTCATTGAGAAATTTTTGTTTGAAATGTTTACAAATTGAGAATTTCACCTGTATATATATAATAATACCTACTGTTTTTGAGTGCCTTTTTTCCATACAAGGAAAAAAGAGAGTATGGGGTCTCTTATATCAGTCATTTTAAAATAACAAATCTATGTCACTTGATTGAAACAGAATTATTAAAATTAATGATTTTCGAATTTTTAACTTTATTTTATTTTCTTTGCCAAATTTCGAGATTCTATATAGGTAACCGAAATAACGCCATAGATTTTGATGATCGGCTAGTCAGTAAGTCAGTTTCAAAATATTTTTTGTATCATCACGCTAAATAATGATTTTATAGGGAATTTTTTGACACCTTGGGTTACATAATTGTAATTTTCGTACGGACCTGAAATATTTTTGAAAATAAAATACAGCCCATGTGGTAAACTAGCTGTATTGATTAAAGAATTTTTTAAATCAGTTAATTCGTTTTTCAGCTAATCCTTGACAAACAAAAATACAAAAATCAAATCTCACTTCTATATAATATTAGTTTAGATACATATATAGATATTTTACACCCAGACACGAAACAAACAAACAAACAAATATTTGTCCCGGGCGGGAATCGGCCCTGCAACCTTCAGTTCTGCAGTTGGGATAATAGTTTTTGAAAGAAATTTGAATACGGCAGAAGATTACCTAATACTGAAAGAAAATATAAAAATGGACTTTACACGACGACAAAATTTATAAACAAAATTATATTCGGTCATAGAGTATGGAACTTATAAGCTATTAAAAGTTTATCTCTGTCTCTTTCTGGCAAAACGAATTTTAACATTATTTTAAATGGCATGACGTCACATCGTGTGGTATTATAGTTTGACCGAAACCACTGTACCGCGCCTTAGGTATGTGCGCGGCGCGGAGGGAGGCAGATCTGCACTGTCAGTTCGTCGTCAACGCTTAGGAGTTTCATTTGCTCCTCGCCGCGCACATAGGTACCTAAGGCGCGGTACAGCGGTTTCGGTCAAACTATACCACATTACCTTCTTTATCCAACAGTAAATTTTAAATATTCATAACCTTGTTATTAATTTTTCTAAATTATTTCACTGTTATAATATTTATTTATGTATTTATGAAAAACCTACAGCTAAAACAGAAAGAATTACTAAAAAATATTACATTACATAAATAGCCGATTACAGGTTTTTCCGGAATTAAGACCACCTTAAATTAAAGCTAGAATTTAAGCTTTTTTATAATAATTTAAAAAATAGTCAACTACCGCAGTAACACTCATAGAACTATGAAAATGTAGACCTGAGTAACTGATTTTAATTTCAAATTGATAAGAAGCCCCTTCTGAGAAAATCTTGGTGGACAGACAGACGTATGGACAACGAATTGATTATTCACTTTGTAGTCCATATATCTTATATGACCCTACTCGTTTATACGTAATAATTATTAGCGTTATTATTTGACGACCGATAGGCCGAGTCGTTAGAGACCCTAACTGCGGAGCAAACGGCGGGTTCGATTTCCGCTCGGGACAAATATTTGTGTGCATGAACATGTTTATTTCGTTCTGGGTCTGGGTGTATAATATTTATATAAAAGATTATATAAGTATGAATATCAGTTGTCTAATAACCCATGACACAACCCTAATACTTCCTTACTTTGGGACTAGATGGCGCTGTGTGGGTTGTCATGTATTAATATTAATAAGTTCTTGCTAAACAAATTATTTTCAATTTTACATGAACGCATCCAAAAATCCTAAAAAAAAAAAAATAACTGAACATACCGTACCTAAAGTGACCTTAGCAAATACAACCTAATAAATAAAAGTGCATACGAAATTAGTAACGGCAATATTTCACGCATAAATTTGGCTCCATAAAAAAAAACTATACTAATCACCTTGTTAACCGTTTCGAGCGTCTCGACATACACTTTTGACGGTTCCTTTGAGGATGAAATCACAAAAAAGGTTCAAAGTGTTCAGCGACACACATGTCGGTAAACATACGTCACGCGCGGTCTACCAAAAACATGAGAGACGTGGAATAACCTAGTTTAGGAATTTATTTATTATACTTTGACGACCGATTGGCTGAGTGGTTAGAGACCCTAACCGCAGAGTCAAGGGTAGCGGGTTCGAATCCCGCCGGGGACAAATATTTTTGTGCATGAACATATTATCTATTTGTTCCCTGTCTAAGTGTAAAATATCTATATATGTGTATATTATAAAAAAAGGAAAAAAAGAATATGTAAGTATGTATATCAGTTGTCTAGTAACCCATAACACAAGCATAATACTTGTTTACTTTGTGACTAGATGTTGCTGTGTGCTATATCCCATGTATTATCATTATATATTTATTATTCATTTATATCATTATTTGTAATGAACTGAGTATATTTATTTGTTTTTCCTGTATATGGTAAAGAAGCAAAGATTTGACAACATTTCGAATGTTTAATCCCTTCTTTTTATTCGTTTATTTGAAACCAGAAACAACAGTTTCAGTAACAGTTTCAAGTCGTTTTAGCCTAGTTTTAGCTAGTTTAAAAGTTGCTTATATTATTTATTTAAAATATCATATATGCCAAAAGACGTCATTTTTATTAGTTTTTACCTTCGTGCCTTATGCAAAAAATCATAAAAGTACCTACGTATTGACTAGAAGCTCTCTTCTGCGTTTACTGTCTAACCACTCATACTATAGCTAGCTCGTGTAAGATGGCGACCCTTGCGAAATTGCGGTTGACATTATCGATACGACTGTATTAAAACCATTAAAACCAAACTAAAACCAACCAAGCTGCTGTCACATTTATTAACTAGTATTTGTTCTGAGATTAACTCTATGAAAGAAATTATCGTTTTAATAGTTGACATTTGGCTGACATTTAAATCCTAAGGTTCCAACCAGTACGGTCCCACATAGAGTTGTCATCTTGTTCAGATAGGACGTTTTCGTAATATCGTCCATTTCTTTCATACATGATACACATGTACTATACTATAAAATTGTTTAGCCTAGGTCTTTTGTTGTAAACTGCTTACTGTTCTGTGGTTCCAACTTGGTTGCAAACGAAAAAGGGTGCGTTCAGTACTTCATTAAACTTTTGTATCATGAAGCGTTCAGTTTGAATAGTATACAAATGAAATCATCAGGCTTAATCATGAATATTGCAATTTTTTCCCACAAAATAATTAAAATTAAATACGTGTCATATATAAATTTCCAACATCATATCCTGGAGATGGAACTAATATCCTGGACAATTGGTTTCCATGAGATACAAAACTAATCTTTGAAATTAATGGCTAGAAAGCTTCGATGTACTCCAACCAGTCTTAAAAGTGGCCATCAGTTGAAGAGCATCTGGACAAAATATTTTTCGTCAGCATCAATATTGAGTAGTTTGGGTCTTATATTTATTTATTTATTTCAATAATAGTATCCACAGCTTTTAAAATACTAAAGTATAAACTTATTGTCCTACAGCCAATGATGGATACTCATTTTTATGATTTCAACTGTACTATATTTAACGACCGCCACTAAAATAAACAAAATCAAAAAGTATTTTCATTTAGATCAAAAGAATAAGAAAAATAACGGTAACAAGTAGTATAGAGTGGGGAGGTGCGTGTAAGGGTGTGTGGGTGTGTAAGGGTGTATGGGTGTGTAAGGGTGTGTGGATTGTGTATTTATTTGTGTGTGTTTCATAACTTACCACGTGTGTGTGACTTCTTCAGTTAGTAATTCTTATAATCTAGATTTTATCATTGTGAAAAATATCTACTTTTGCAAATTCATCGTTATAAGTTCTGTGTTGATTCACAAGTGAATTCTGAGCATAATTAGTACGTGTATGTGCAATAACAAATAATTTTGTGTGCCTTATTCGGATGGTTGGGGCAGAGAAGCGTATCAACCCGTACCATGCTGTGCTGGTCCGGTACGGGCTGGAGGCTGTAATCCTCAATCGCATCGTTACAAATGTGTCGAAATAGACGCAGCTTGTAATAACATTTAATTAAAAATTTAAATAATAATATACAAATAATTGTATTATTTAAGAAAAATAGTGTTCGGCATAATGTTAATTCAAGCAACAAAGATTGACTTCCTAACCGTGTCAGCCGTCTCATCAAAATCACAAAATCTTATAAAGGGCAATGTATACGCTTTTACAATAAGATCCCAATTGAGATTCAAGATTTACCCCATAAGTTTAAGACTACAACAAAAAGAAAGCTTTATGCAAAAGCTTATTATAAAGTATCAGACTATTTAGATGATATAAATTTATAAGACAGTGTAGACCGCTGGCCTATTATTTTGCTTAAATAACATTAATATTTAAGATCTTATTGTCAAGAGTGTAATTGTTTATATGTTTTTTTTTTTTTAAAAAAGAGTGTCCCTCAATTCCTTGCATATTCTTCTGAACGGGATCAACACTTTTTTGAATGCGCCTTGGTGGGGACTTTTTCGCACAAAGTAATAAATTCACTTTTGTGACGTACTTCAACATTATCATATGTTACATAACTACGAAATAAAGATATTTGACTTAATTTGATTTGGTTTAATTAGGTAATTCGAATGATGTGATTCATGTGGACGAAAATGCTAACAAAATACAGTGTAAAAAAAGATTACTACAAATTATTGACGATAGGTAAATAACTTTATTCAAACTATTGTGGATCCCTATTAAGTAATTCTACATTTTGTATTTTTTTTAATTAGTTTTACGAAATTACAACAGATGTCGCTAGTGTCAAATTGCCACACACCATGCTTGTGATTGAAACACAAAAGTATGGTTTTATAGTTCTTTTGTTTGGGTTGAGAAGGTTGAGACGTTCTAGTCTCTATATTTTTTTTGATCCTAATAACTTACGTAGCTGTAAGTGAGGGGTGTATTACAGTTCTAACACTTCTAACCTAACTAGACAGCTTCTAACTTCTAATCTAACTCTATGGTCGCGATATTTTGTGTACTAAGTCACATAGACTATTAATTTTTGGTCTACAAAAGTCTACTTACTAGTGATTTGTCCAAGGAAATTAATTATGTAAATTGTGGAAATAGAAAATATTGTATCTTTTACTAACCATCTGATGAATTAGAACTTATAAAATTCTCCTATACATTACTTGAGTTCTGTCAGTTGTGTATATCTAAATAAAATCCAACTACTTAATGGATTTTTTCAGACCGATTTTTTTAATTAATTTCTTTATGAAACAATAAATCTAAATTATTTTTTTTTTAAATTACTTTTTCTGCTTATCTATTCAATAATATTTTATATTTTTTTGCTTTATTAATGTAGCGCATTTTTTTTTCGATTGTTGACGGGTATTTTGTGGTTTATGGGATTTTGTGCGGGCAAAATGAAAAAGGGGATTTGGCAACACTGGGTATGGTAAGGGTAAATAATCAATCATATCATAAATAAAAGTACGAATTGATTAAAAACCCTCTTCTGTACTGTCTAGCCACATATACTCTAGCTAGCTCGTGTGTACCCGTTGCGACATGGCGAATTTAGTCCGTGAGGTGCACGCGTGCCGGCCTTCAAGCCCACAGAAATCGCGTTTGACAGTTTCGATACTGTTAAGTGACATTTCTGACGCTATTCAAACCATGGAACTAATAAGTCAAACCAAACGCTGCTGTCAAATTTATTTACTTTATATGATATCATGACTTTATAAAGTTACGCACTTTACATAGCCGCCTCGTCATCGCTCACCTGTATAGTGTATGTCGTTAGTGTCGCGAATGAATCCATCGTGGTGGATTAAGCTCCAAGTACTCTCATCCTGAAGGGAGGCCTAAGCTCATGCATTGGAGCATAATGGGCTGATATTGATCGGTTTTTTCTGGAAGTTCGTTTATATATATATTTTTTTTAAGTAGGCCAGATTTTTTAAAGTAATAAATAAGAAAAACCTTCTCAGCGTAATACAGTACACATCCAAAGTTTGCAAACAGACGAACGAAATAATAAATAAGAAATAAAAACCGTAATTTTTTGTGGTCTTCGAGTGGAGCAAAAACGGAAACAAAGAGGAAGACCGGTAAAAAAAGCGTGACCGATCACTTCGGCGGCTGTAAGCAACAGCTGCGGCGTTGCCTCAACGAATTTAGGGACATATGTTCTTACGGTATATAATTTGTTCAGATCCGGTTTTTCGCTATAAGCTAATCAGCTAACGCTAATCGATATACGAACGTTTTCGTTTTGGGTTAAAGGATTAGTTTCAATGGATGCCTGAAATATCTGGCGATGTACCTAATGGCAAACTATGGATCAACCCAGCCCTATCATAACCTCTTTTGCTTCACTGACTATTCGTCATAATTAAGAATACATAAAACGAAATATGCTTATATATAATGTATGGATTGACCATTGCTATACAATATCAAAGAAAAATGACAGGCCAACTTTTGAATACTTCTTCATCAGCCCATTTTTACCCCACTGCATGCCTCCCCCGGGGTGAGGGGGGCTTGAAGCTTAAATCCACCACGCTGTTACACTGCGGCTTGGGGATTGTAACGACCGCCATGTACTTATTGACAGCGTCCGGGACCGACTGCTTAACGTGCTCTCCGAGGCGCGAACTTTTGAATACTTGTTTATGTGATTCAACATATCAGATACTGTCGCTACGCATACTAAGTACAAACTGCCTCTGTTTGTGTGAATTGTAACCAAACAGTTAGATGATATTTTTATCAACGTTTTTCGACGCCAACTCTCTATCCAGACATTATATAAATCATAAGAAAAATGTTGATTATTCAAATTTTGTGCGTTGGTAGTGCATGGCGGTAGTGAAAACGCGACAATAGGAAGATGGCAAATAGTTAAGTATCTATCTACGCATAAGGTACTTATAATATAATCAGACAGTTATATAACCTGCCGCGTTAGTTCGATTCCATCAAACCAGAACTTGGTCCGAGTGTTTGGGAACAATTTTCGAGATATACAACCGCGCTAATATGTAATTCTGTTAATTTGAATATCTGAGCTGAAACCTATGTACATACGATTTTTCTTTCTTTTTGAATTTCTAATCGGACCCTTATATTCAAGACCCATTGAATAAATTTTCGACATGCAAGGTAATACATACATAAGTAACAATAATACCTGGGACAATCTACACAGCGCCATCTAGTCCCAAAGTAAACAAATATTAGATATGGGGTACTAGATAATTGACACCATACTTAAATATTCTTCATAACATACGCATATATAGCCATACCCTCAAGGACCTGATCAGAAGAGCCTTGGTCTCGGCAAATGTCAAATGACAGACAAACCTAACCAAACCAGTCCATTTAGAAATGAAGGAAAGTTATTTCTAAGATTAACGAAGTCGTCGTGGTGCACATTAACATTGCTTGGTGTAAGACCGAAATAATTAATAATAATAACGTACACATGACAACAACGTCTAGGCCCCAACCAAATAGCGGCTAAAAGTCTATAATTCAGGCCCTAACTAATTTTAATAAAAGTGAAGTCATTCGACAAATTAATCTGAAGACTAAATACAATTCACAACTACAAAACAAAATACAATTCAATTTCAGTGAATAGTAGAGTGAGTCGGAAAGGGTCGCCCTAGCCTAGAGGAACGTCCAGGAACCAGTTTGGAAATGTACTGGAAAAAAGTCAAGTCCAGAGTACTCGGAGTGTCCGGAGTAGCCGGATATGAGAAGAGTGATGAGTGTCGATGAGGCGAAAAAGTATGCCAGGATCGCACTAAGTGGAAATCTGTACTATCTGCCTATCCCTATTGGAAGCAAGCGTGAGTATATGTACGTACTAAATACAAATCATACAGTTACGTCCTAAACTTTCATTCTGCCAAGTTTGAAAGAAAGAGACAAAAACATATTTTGCCTAAACTAAGTCTGACTAAATAAACGTTATTAATTGGACAGTTACTACATTACTAAACCGCTCCATTGTAAATTAACAGGCGAATAAGTTATTGCATGGATAAATTATTTGACGGTGCATTATAAGTCGCATAAGTTCGTCCTGATGACGACGTAACAAATAACTGCACTCCGTCTTAACGTCACAACTAAATTGAATTTTGTGGGAACGAAAGAGCATCCATTTCGATGACAGATCTTGTTAATAGTAGATACGGTTTTAAGTATGAAATTGCAGTTCCAACTACTGTACACTTTGAATGAAAATAAAACATACACAGTGGACTTTTTCAATTTAAGATTTCTTTCAAATAAAAACTACTGAGTTCTAAATTCAGAACCAATAAAACAATTTAATAATTGCTTTATAATTGTTAAAATTGAAAGGGATAAATTCCTATAACAAACTCTTAACAATCTATTCATTCTTTTTATGAATTTGCCAGATATTTAAGAAAATTCATCTGACGTTGAAACTTTCCCTGCGACGTCATCTGCACAGTTGAGCTTATTTACTGGTTTCGCTTATTCCGCTGTCTTCCACAATAAAATTTACGTTAGTCACTGTCTACTACAAATGAAAGTGTAATTCATAAATAAATCAAAATATTATGAGGTTATTTAAACTTAGATAAAGCAAACAATAAACATACGTCCAGACACAGGGGTATTTTGTTAATAAAATTTTAGAAAATAAATTACTAAAAAACTTGCAGATTTTTTTAGAGACCTAGGGATGGAAAATATATGATAAATCATCTTTTCGGGAAAAAATATTAAAATGTGTTAATTCAAGCCTATTGCGTCTGCACCCTGCACAAGGCACGTGAAAAATTCGATTCATTTTTGAATACGATTTTCATCGTAAAACATGATAAACGCAGCATAATGCAGCTCGTAACAGCAATGCTGTATCTGGAGGAAAGATAACTAATGAACGCATCGAGCTTTTTTGATTTGGTCGCTTTCGCAGCGGAAATTTTGACTTGCGAAACGTATCAAGAGGTCAAACTATAAAAAACTACAAGCCGTGGTGGAAGCTGTTACGTATCAATCTACTACAGTATTAGCAGCGTGGTTTGACGATATTGTATATTCCAGATTTGACCCATTTGTGCCATCGCAATGACAGAAAAAACAACAGACCCCGACTTTTCACCTGATCTTCACTAACACGTATTGCTTAACGATAACGTAAGACCTAGTAGTGCGTCTCACGAGAAACCATTAAACCGCTGCAAGATTTACACTAAGAAACCTTTCGTCACCTCATACTCTCCAGACTTGGCCCTTACTAGCTACCATTTCTTACGCAATTCGCACAATTTTCTCGATGGAAAAAATTTAGTTCTCGAGAAGCAGTACAAATCGCCTTTACGAACTTTGCTGGGCCCGCCTCCCCAGAGTTTTATCACAAAGGCATTCACGATTGAAATCGTAGTGAATAGGTACTGATAGGTACATATAAATAATGATTTTGACTAAATAAATTCATAATATATGTCGTGATAACCGTGTTGGTGGCGCGCCCGTTTCTTGTTTAGAAGGTCGTGGTTCGAATCCCAGAAAAACGGCTTAAACCAATGAGTTTATCTGACTTAAACACACAACTATACCTACTGATTCGTTGCCTTGGAGAGCACACTAAACTTCCCGGTTGCCATAATCAGATGGCAGTCGTTAAAATCTACCAACCGCACTGGAGCAGTGTAGTGGATTAAACTCTAAGCACCCTCATCCCCAGGGGAGGCCTAAGCCCCTACAGTGGAGCATAATGGGCTGATCATGGGCTATTTCATTTTCCCAATATTAAACAAAAATATTTATCCACGTTTTTTGATGTCTACTTTCTATACAGACATGGTTATAGGGACGTTATATGTATACTTAATGTTCGCGCGGGCAAAACCGCGGAAAAAGCTAGTCGTCAGAAAAATAACAAATTCAGAGCGAATCCCCATTTAAAAGTGTAAGCAAGTAGGTCGTAATAGTCACTTATATTACACAATTACATAGATCGTCGGCTCTGTCCATCTGTCGGTCTGGCCTCGTGTCACGCTTTCGAGATTTCGGCTTATCTTGAGCAAGCGTCACTAAACGCCTAACTTCTGCTAGATTTGTTGGTATTTGACTAGCGTAGCGTACTGTAATAGATTTAAGTATTGTTTATAAAATTGGAGTAATCACGGTTGTATTTTTGTCAACTTTAACTTGAATAAATTCCGTATTAAAGAAAATAGGCTCATACAAATTCTCTAAATTGGTGAATTGGCATTTAATTTTGTATATAAATAAAATTGTATTTTTATTTATTTTCGTGTCGAATGTACTGAAGACCAGCAATCATTTCTTTTAATGGAAAGAGTTCTTTGCCGAATTCACCTTTAAAAAACCTTTTTAAAGAGGGGGTCTTTTAAAAGGTTTTTAAAGGTGAATTCGGCACACAGACTGAAGTTATTTTAAAAGGAGGTTGGTACGAAAGTAATAATAACTAGTATTTGAAATGAAAATATGTTTTTAATTCAAAAAATATAAAATCTGTGTCCGGCAAGAACCTCTGACAACGTTCTAGTTAAAGATATAATCCATCTGTGTCAGATCTGAACATTTGGGAAAAGGGTACCTACCTAATAGTAATTTTTAGTTAAAATTCTTTTTGAACGGCAAGTGGTTGCCAACGCTGCAGTAACTACCCAGTACCATAATTTAAGTCAACAACAGGCGTCTTAGAATCATTAATATCGAAATCAGGGGTTAGTTTTCGCATAAAATTCATATATTAGAGTGGCTGTAGGTATAGGTACATAGTAAGTACTTATATACATATACGTTCATACATTCCTTTATCACTATATAATCCCATGACATATAAATGTCGTGTGTTATTTTGTCGCTGGTGTGAAATCACGAATAGAAGCCCTCTTTTGCGATTACCGTCTAACCACTCATGCTTTAGCAAGCTGGTGCAAGATGACGAGTTTTAGTCCGAGTTTCAATGCGCAAGGTCCCCACGCGCTGCGTTGCACCCTCGTGAAATCCCCGCGCGCCAGTTTTCAAACTCACGAAATTGCGTAATGTCACTTCGATAATGTGAATTGACATTTATGACTATTAAAACCTGAGATTAAAACCAAACGCTGCTGTCAAATAATTTACTCTATGCGTGAAACACTTGTGTCGTGATAGCCCAGAGCGCAACGAACCTGTCTCAAATTTATAAGACCCCATAGAGCCATGGTTCGAATCCGGGCGTGTACCAATGAGTTTTTCTGACTTAAGTACACAATATCACTGACACCGTGCTTCGGAGGGCACGTTAAGCAGTCGGTCCCGGACGCTGTCAATAGATGGCGGTCGTTACAGTTCCCAACCCGCAGTGGAGCAGCGTGGTGGACTTAAGCTCCAAGCCCCCCTCCTCAACCTGGGGGAGGCCTAAGCCCCTGCAGTGGGGTAAAAATGGGCTGATGATGTGAAACACTTCCAATAACAATAAAAAAAAGTATTTGCAAAGTATATTAATAGTAAAGTAACATTTTCGTTATTAAAACTTGTAATTCAAAAGCGTGAATATACGTTTAAAAAATTAATTAACATTATTTAATATTCAAAAGTACACAAAGATTGTAATTTATTTTCACAGATGTTATGGGAAATCGGAACGCAAAATCTATGACATGAATCGCATTGAAAATAATTATAATAAATAAATTACTTTAATTTAAATTCACGTTATGAACGTGGACATTGAAAAATCGATTTGAAAATGTATATTGCCTTCGATACCATAAAGTAGTAGTACATACCTTGACGAGAATCGATTATGAACATCGAGAGAGTTACAAATGAATTCTTTATATATGTTAACACACTGTGTCGGAAACGTAAACCGTATCCACAGGTAAGTCGACTTTAGATTTGGCGTGAACATATAGTAATAATGGCTCAAAAAATCTATTTGAAAATCGGAAGACCATGAAACATCTATAAAATTAAAATGGCGAATTGCAAGAAAGCTATTTAAAATAATTAAATCTAAGGAAAGCCGTTACCAATTATATGAAAATGTCTAATAATAACCACTTAAAAAGTTAGGCTTTCCATATAAAAAAAAGAGGATTCGGCCCGTGTCTAATCCTCGTTGTATTTCTGTATCAATAGTTACAGAAAAAGATATGTAATTGGACAAATACTGTCACAGACCGCTACACAAGTGGTTTTTTTTTTTGATATTTCGTTTAATTGTTTTAGAATAAATTCTTGAAAAACATGATTTCCGTCGATTATTCGTTTTTGAAAATAATGAGCCGTAAATTTGATAGTACTTAATGCGATTTTTTTTAAATAAAACGTACCGCCCTAGGGACATCCTTTATTAATGACCCTTCAAATATTGGTTCCAATTCATACACATTTCAGTTTGAAATAGTCACGGCCCGCAAGCTGTTTCGACGGGTATTTTATAGGTATTTTTGGAAATTTCCTCTTGTCATTTCTATCCCTCAAGAACAGGTGGGAGAAGAGGGATTAAAACGGAAATAGCAATACCAATTCGAAGCCGCGGAGAGAAAGACTATCCCCTTAAGTGCGAGACGGACTCGCACACTTGACGCTTGTATATGAATTACCATTTCTATGATAGAGCAAAAATAAGAAAATCATTAAAAAACACGTTATTTATACGAGTATTAATATTTAAGAATTTTATCATTTGACAATGTTACGTATAATTTGAATCGTATTGTACGACTTTGTCAGTTTTTCTGTAATAAGTTTTCGTGTCTATAGGTATTAAAGAAGTCTAAGGTTACAAAGAAAAACAAATAAGTATTTTAAAACCTCACTAACCTGTATCACCCTCATCGGAAGACCAGTTTCCTTGGCCAGCTGTTCTCTAATATGTCTAGTGGGTTTTGGTGTCTGAGAGAATGCAGATTTCAATATCTCCAACTGCTTAGCTTTTATCGTCGTTCTGGGACCACGTCTTTTGGACCCCCCGTTTCCGTCATCAGGCGACTTGTTCTCAGCTTGGGAATCCCTGGTCTCCGTGTCACCGTCTAGGCTTCCCTGATGATAGAGATACAAAAACTGAATGCGACAATGTGATACTTCAAGCTGAACGTGGCTTTGGGGTTTTGGCGGTATATTGCTAAATTAAGTTTTTGAACTTGTATTTCTTTTGGCGTGTTCTAAGTGAAATTTTGGTACACAAGAAAACGTGTGCGCACATGTATGAACAGTTAACTATATGAAGCTACCAACGGCACTTGACAGTATGGAGTTCACATTAGACGTTAGAATGTTAAAACCTTTTAACACGTATAGAAAAATAGCTTGTCAAATAAAATGTTAAATTTGAGATTAAAATTCAATACAGTGATCGCTGAAGTGAAAGTCATGTAAATAAGTAATTAAGACCCGGGTCTCGCTGAAATTAGAGGAAGTGACCCTAAATGGTGGTACCCAATGAAAGAAAGAGATCAATAATTGTGAAATGTTTGCCTCTTATATTTTTATGCATTTAAAATAAGGTTTTTGTTTACATTAAATATTGACTAATTTGGAGCTAAAACGAAAAACAAAACTATTGTTTGCTAGATAATTTTGTTGCGCATCTTATGGTGTTATTTATTTTTACTATAAAAAATACTACATATTGATATAATACGACATATTACAGTTGAATAAAAAATAAGTCATTTTTAAATAAAATTTTTAACGATAAAACCAACCTCTAAAACCTTCGAATTTGAAGCGTAAACTGTGAAAGTATTGTTCAGATTTTTCAGACGTGACATTAAAATTGGTGTATTTATTTCGCGATATAGTTAATGTTTAGCAAAATAAACGAAGAAGAACTTGCCGTCCGTTTTACTGAACGTCTGACAGAATGCTGTATTAATAATATTTATAAGACGTAAGGCTTGTGAGATTTAAAAAATATTACGATTTGATTGAACACATTGGAAATATCGAAACCTATCTATACATTTTTAATTTTAATTACAGTCCCTAATCATAACTTTTAATATACGTTTGATCGTTTGCGCTGTGCCATCGTTTATACATGCATATAACTTATACAATGAACAACTGTTCTTAATTTATATCGACCATATAATTTAATTCTACACGGAAAAAAAATTCTCAAATCAAGAAAATATTGTTTTATATATACGGAAGAGAATATTCTCTCAAAATAAGTAAATATTTTTTCTTCTTAATTTTTTCATACCTTAGACCAACAAAAATGTCTTGCAACAATAACTATTTACTTATTTTAAAAGAATATCCTCTACGGATATATGGAACAATATTTTCTTGATTCGAGAAATCTTTTTTTGCCGTGTATTATAACTAACCTGATCTTCGGAGTCTTCGTGTGGTTTAGTATCACCGTTATGAGCTAAGGGTTCGTGTAACGCTGGATGGTGCGCGTGTGCAGGACTTCCTCCTGATCCTGCTGCTCCTCCCGTCCCTCCCCCACCCCCTGTCGCACCTCTCGACTCTTCGTCTTCTTCCTCGTCTGTACCGGAACCGAGAAGGGAGTCAGCTACAAAGAGAAAGATAGATTTAAGAAGAGTTCAGGTAATCGTGTTCTTAAACAATTCTTACATTAATCATAAAAACACTGTATCTGTAGCACAATGGCAAACTGCTTAGAACCATCCGGAACTGAAACTAATCTGAATTCTATTCGGCATCCATCTACGTGGTTACTTCGTCTGAGTAATTTGATCGATACTAATATTCAAATATTTATTACGATACGAACAGCATGTAATTTAAACAACGTTAGTAAACACGACTGAAGTGCAACCAAGTCGACGGCTCGTTCAAGAATGAACATGTCGTAAATCTCTGTCGGCGTGGACGAAATTCGTTAAGGTTCGCGCCAGGATGCTGCGATAAGACTTCTTTTGTTGATATAATTTGACAAGGCACTCACGCTATCTAGTCTTATACGCGTTCTCTTTACAGCCTTTCCTAACATAACAATATGTTGAAGTACTGCAATGTTACAACTGTCGTTTGTTTTGAACAAGTTAAAAAAAAATTTGAGAACTAAATACCTACACCTACCTAATCTATATAAATATTTATAAACTAGACCTTAACATAACCCAAAGTAAATCGACTCACTAACTCCCATCAACTATACGGCACCCTTCTACGTCATTTGGCTAACAAAATAAAAAAGCAATTTCCCAGCACTTGGTTCTATATGAAGGGACCCAGAAATTAGCCGCAAAAACAATTACGTACTAGACGCGCCCGGACGACTAAACAAAAGGGGAAACTCTTAAAATATTTACAACGCGGGAATAGAACCCGAAGAGGGCAAGTGCTCGATGGACAAACAGATACGATAACGTGGCAACGGATGCTGTATATTCGATGAGTGCTGCTATAAATATGAAGAAAAAGTGACATTCGAATCAACATCTCTAGTAAGTGATGTGATTTAGTTACCTTGGTATTTATATTTAAATATTTTGTATTTTGATCCGCAATTTGATCCTCCCGTTCTAAATTACTGACTAACTTATCAAATAAAAAAAGCCTATGCCATAGTTACTCATCTCAAAATAGCCACAGGGCAATGAGCGCACATCTGTCGCGGCAGATAGATTTCAGATTTACATATATCTATTGTATGTAGGATGATATATTTATTGTATGAAGTATAGTTTCATAATAGCTTTATAAAACGCTTGTGGTATAGACATTAAAAAACATTTTATTGTAATAGGTAGATGACGGTTCCAATATTTATTAAAATAATATTAAAATGTTTTTAAATCGTGCCTTCTTTTAATTACATTTTTCCCTGTTTTCTACAAAAAAAATTGTGACATTTGTAACTACATATTATAAAATAAAGTACCCTGCCGCGTCTGTCTGTCTGTCTCTCTGTCTGTCTGAACGCGATAAACTCAAAAACTATTGAACGGTTTGGCATGTTATTGACACCAATGGACAGAGTAATTCAAGAGGAAGGTTTACGTGCATAATTTATTAATGTTTTGTGGAAATTTGTTGAAATATGACGATTATTGTTGAAGAAATCGGAAAAAAATCAAGATGGCTGCGAGCTTTCATCGAAAACGCTGCCTAATCCTTTTGAGATATAACAAAATAATGTATGGAGGAATTGTGTATATTACATAAAAGACTAAAGAAAAGTCCATGATGGCATATGACTATCTTTTATGGATATCTTACTATACCTATTTTTATATTTTAAAAAAAATGGTGACATATGATGAGGTAATTGAAAAGCAATTTATACGGATACAGTATTAATCCTTATCAAATTAAAGATGTTATTTACTTTCATCATTTCATGCACATTTACATTTGAATGTAATTAAACCCAATTCACATGTTCGATGCAACAAGCTGATAGGACACTACGCAGAAAAAAAACCGTACGGCTTATACACTCTACTACCCGTACGAAGCCGGGACGGGTCGCTAGTGTAAATATATATATTAAACTACTACAAACATTATTACTAGCCAATTTTTAACACTTTACTCACGTTTTATCTCTGAATTCATCTAAACAGAAGTAAACAAAATAACAAATAAATTACGGAGCAAGTAAATTTAGTAGGTAGGTAATATAAGGAAACAAATTCAATCTAAGAAATAATTTAAAATCTCAATAAATCATTGCTAGACACGATTAGACTAATAAATGGTAAAAAAATATCAATTTAAATGGGGGTAGCGTCATGCTTTTTCAAGATTTTTCCAAATAATGGTTTAAGAGTTAAAGAGGGGGAAAATTAAAAAAACGCCACTTTAATATTGAAAAATAATGATTTGAGAGGATGTAAAAATTTGACATTAGAAGTGTGTGAAACTATGAATGATTAATCGATTGGCCGAGCGGTTAGAGACCCTAACTGCAGAACCAAAGGTCGCGGGTTCGATTCCTGCCGGGGACAAATATTTGTATACATGAACTTGCCTATTTGTTCCGTGTCTGAATGTAAGAATATCTATATATGTATGTATATATAACTTCAGAAGTAAAGAATATTTAAGTATATGTATCAGTAGTCTAGTACCCGTAATACAAGCATAATGCTCACTTACTTTTGGACTAGATGGCGCTGTGTGGGATTCCCTATGTATTATTATTATTTATTATTCAAATGGCTGTGATATACGGACAGAAGGACGTAATGATAGGTACCATAAGGGTGTCTTATTGGACTAAATAGAACGCTAAAATATTATAGAAATATTAATAAAATCGCTTCTTTTTTAAATTTATTAATGATAATACCATATACATCACAACAACGTTTAGGCCCCAAACTAAGCATTAGATTGTATTTTGAATACCAAGCGAAGACACCACATACATATAACAACCAAAACCCAGTACCTACCAGTATCAATATTCATCATATAAATACCTACTGACCCGGTCTGGGATTCGAACCCGGGACCTCCAACTTTGTGGGCAGGGTCGCTACCCACTAGGCTAAGCAGTCGTGAAAAAGATGGAAAAATAGGTTCTCGCGCCTATAGGAAGTATAATATTTTAGTGTCTCAGTGGTGGATGTCTCAAAACGTCTGAATGTCTCAAATATGAAATTGGATAAAGTGACTGTAATTACAGAAACCTCTCAACTTTACGTCACATCAAAAACCGTTTTCCGGCATAGAGGTTGACAAAGAAGCCGTTTGTATGGGGCGGGCTGTGAAATTGACTGCCAAGGGGTGGTCGGGGACGTAGCTACCCTAAATTGGATATAGGGTGGATTTAAATTGAAAATTATCGAAATCTCTATCGTAGGACCGCTAAAAGTTACTGTAGGTAGATTAGTAAAAATGTTATGTTTCTATTTTGATTTTACTTATATAATAAAGTAATTGTACCTAATAGGAATTGAATAAATTGCCTCGAAATAAAAGTAAGTTTTAAAAGCTATTTTATTTCACTTTCTTATAAAGCTGCTTATTTCTTTACAACTGAAGTATAAATTAGTTTTTTAACTTTTACTAGAAGAATAATATTTTGTGATTAATAAAAAATATATAAAAATTCATTCGTTTTCAAGTACAACACTCTGCTGTCACATTTTGAACGTCCTAAAGCTAAATATAAGTAGGTTCGTATGCGACCACTTTAAGATGAACATTGCAAGAAACTTAGAGTGGTTTATAATAATTTTTTTTTTTTTTTATAGTGAAGGTTTAGACAATGTTTAAACAAAACATTGTCTTAAAAACTAAGTGGTTTAGAGTAATTTATATATTCTTTTAAATTGTAATATGCTTCAAAGATATGTTGTCGTCTGACATAATTCTTAAATTTATTTATTGGCAAATCTATTAAATTTTGGAAATTATTATCTTACACAATTAGGTACCATTAAATGATTTAAATTTTTTTTTAAAAAAAAAAAGATCGTTGAACGTTCGTCATGCTCAATCCTCTAACGCTACGGTGTTTTCGGTCGTTTCATTTTCGTCCACATTCTGTCGTAAATATATAATAATTTATTCATTTACGTTAAATGTTACAGTCGATTTCCATACAAAATTTACTTGACTAAGAAGTATGAAAACAGTTCTAATTTTTGGTTTTTAAAGTTCATAATTTTCGATTTAGTCATACGTATGTGCTAACGAGTTTTTTCGAAAACCATAATTACCTACTTATAACTTTTTTTAAGAGAGAATTTTTTCATAATAAGGATGGTAAAACACACACAAAAAAGTTTAGTTTTTTTTTATTTCTGGTCAAATTAATTTTGTATGGAAATCTGAAGTATCGTTTAGCTTTAATAACCAGACGACATGATAAATTTAATCGTAATTGCGTACATTTTGTTAAATTTATTAAATCTTTAGATTAAAGTTATTAAAATTGGACTTGGAAAGAAAACTGACAAAGCTTAATATCGGCATAATTTCATTATTTCTATTTTTGGTGATACGGATTTAAATTGATCAAGATTTCAATCCCAAATGGTTGTAAAATGGTACCAAGTATGAAACATAAAATTTTTGGGTCCAAAAACTTTTCTTAAAATATTTTAGAAGAGTATCCCTGTACTCGTAACTACGGAAACGTTAAAAATGTTATAAAACACGATACATTTCTATCAATAAAACCACCAGACGGCCGTAGGTATAGCCCTGTAGGGTGTGGTTAAATAAATATTTGCCGTTATAGTCGTTTTCACACGGGAGTGCGTGGACAAACGGCGCTAAGTGCTCTTCAGTTGTGTATAAACTTCACAAGTACTCTACACATTTTATGATCGTGTATTTAAAGTTTAGGGATCGTGCATATATTACCATTTCAGGGGGTCGATAAGTGTGAACAAAATACGACATTCATACGTTATGTGACATCATATTTAATTCAATAAAAACGCAATTACTATGGAAATATGTCACTAGACTTTTCAATTTAACTTTCTAAATAAAAATAAGTATTTGTTATTCCCTGCTAAACACTATACCTACTTCCTTAGGTAGGTCTATCTACCTAAAACTACTTTGAAACATTTAATTTATAAAGGTAGGTATTTATAGTAGGTAGTACCTACCTACCTATAATAGTAAAAACGAAAATAGCCCTAAAATAAATACTTTTATTTTGGATTTTCGATATTTAAAATAGATTTAAATTACAAGGTAGGTATACCTATAGTTAGATAAGTAGGTAACATAGAGGTAGGTAAACATACTTTTCTTATAACATTCACATCGAGCTGTATTATCTTAGTTGATACGCGTTTGACACTCTAGGGTTTATTATCCACGGAGGTAGGTAGGTAGGTACACCAAGACCAGCGAGGTTTACCTTTGTGATAGAGAGGTGTCGTGTATTGATACATTTAAGTGGTTAGGTACCTACCTACTTTCTTACCATGGCATGGATTTTTGAGTACCTACGTAACCGACATATAACAATATGTTTGTTTAAAACAATAATAAAGATATAAGTATGATCGTCTAATCTCTACGTTCGGCATTTTGTTGTGGTTTTTGATCTTTTCAAATTATGAGACCTTCCATCGTAAATGTTTTAAACATTTACCTATATGTAGGTACCTATAATGTTTGTGCATTACAAGGGGATATCTTGTAATCTATATTAATGGTAGGTACCTATTACTAACTATTTAATTGTTATATAAAGTAGGTACCTATTTACATCGAAATAGACTTTCAGGGACGTTTGGCGGATGACTTTATTAGAAATAATTTTAATAAGCAATCTTTTTTATATAATATATCTATCTAACCTCATCTACATGCTGTTTTAAATTTTATTTTCTAGTTCCGCAATAATTTAAAATAACAGCTTTATAGTAATTTTATCTATAAAGAAAATCAACCTTTAAAAACAATCCCAATCAACATTAAGCCCGCTGAACTACAATTAACTTGGGAATTGCAATAAAATCATGGATTATTTTGTAGTACAACTAAATTAGAGTAGGTTATGGCGTGTTTACGATGTACCAAACGAAATAAGAAACCTTCAGATAAGAATCTACGGGTAACATAAAAGACGGGGAGACTAAGCGGTAGCTATATGAACGCCCATTCACGCACTCATGTAAAACTCTTCTACGAACACATCGATATCGGAGAAATGGCACGCACACAAGTATAATATAGATGCGTGTGTGAAAGGGGGCGGGGCGACACACGCGTCGGCGCGTTCTGATTGGTTGTTTGTGTGAGTGCAGTCCCGCCTACCGTGTTGACGCTTGACGTGGTGCATGTTCAAAGGAAGCCTATGGTGGTGACATTATTTTTTTAAATGGGAAATATCTTAAAGTACAAATTTTTGGTTTGAGCGTTATTAGGTAAGACGAGTGCGTTAGAAATTTTTTTTCTAATAAATAATAATTAAATATTTGTGAAATTTTATATACTTTTCATTTAGCTTATAATGTAGGTACCATGCACTTACCTTTAAGAAAATCTACTATTTATAGATTAATTAAAATGTTTTAAATTGTATCACAATAACTTTAAAATTATATCCTACTCACATAGAACATACACATATAGGTATAAAAATTTATTAATTTATTTATAATATATAGATACAGGTTGAGTCAACCGAACATGCTCTCGAAGAAAGTAGGTGCCTTACAGGTACCTATACCTATTAAAGATTATAAATTTCATTTACAGAAGCTTTATTTAAGTATAAAGATGAAAATTAAGGAATAATTTCGGTGATATAAAAAAATCAACTAAACATTGAACCAAGATACCTAATTGTTAAAATTATTTTATTTATTTTGTTAGTTTTGCATGTTTTTCTGTATTTCGTTTTGGTACTTTATTTTATTGTATTTCCATATTTTATTTGTTCTTATTCTCTTAGCTATTTGTGAAAAATGTGAGATACCTACAAATAAAGATTTTTTTTAAATTTTTGCGTTAGTTATACTTATTAATTAAAAAAAAAGAAACATTGCATTCATGTAGGTAGGTAGGTATACAGTTACCTGGTGGATACCTCTACAGTGTACCTACAGGTTTCAAGTATTATTATTTTTAATTTATCAATAAATTTTAAACAGCCACTTGCCTGCATAAGCCGAGATTCGAATCGAAACAAACTGAAAACCTTCATGTTTTCTTATTGCATTAAACGATAGAGTCGATCATAGGGATCAAAAAACTATGTGTCTGAAATCAAAGGGAGACTGTGAAAACTAGTACTTACCTATTAGGTATTTTACCAAAATAATTGGGTAGATACCTACAGTTAAAAATGTTTGAAATTTAAAGAAAATGGTAGGTAGGTAAATACTTACCTACTAATAATTTTGTTAAATCCCAAATCAACTTAACTATAGGTAAGTTCGAAAGAAGATCCGCTTATTCATCGAATGATAAAATAAAATAGGTAGGTGCCTACTTACCTAATTAACTAGGAATTTATAATTGAGGTTAATTTATTTAATGTTAGATTTAATGCTCTTTGATTCTAGACATACAAAATGAGAGAGATTTCATCTCCACGATACTAAACCCTATAAACTCGTGCACATAAAACCGAAGATATTTTTATATTAATTTATTTCCGTTCGATTCCCAGCCAGACAAGTAAAATTCCAAAAACCTATGAGTGCAGAGTTTCTTATCTTTAAAGATAAAATACATCTAGTTTTTTATAACGAAAATTTGCTATCTCTAACATTTTGTTTAAGTAGGTACCTGCCTATTTAAGTACCTATACCTAGGTATAGCTTCCAGGGCCTGTTTAATTTTATTTGCCCTGTAATATGGTCTAATAATCGTTAGTACCTTATAGGATTAATCACATAAGTGTATCTACCTACTATACCTGCATATTAGGTAGGTACTACAAGCAATCAAAGTTTTATAATATAATAATAACAATAATAATACATGCTAGGTACATCCGATACAGCGCTATGTGGTCCCAAAGCAAACAAGTATTATGCTTGTGTTATGGGTTACTAAACAACTATAGACATACTTAAATATTCTTATAATATATACATATACGTATTAATATTTTACACCCAGACCCGGAACGAACTAAACATGTTAACATGCACAAAAATATTTGTCCTGGGCGGGAATCGAACCCGCGACCCTTGGCTTCGCGGTTAGTGTCTCTAACCACTCGGTCAATCGGTCAGTCATATATATATACCTAATTTAAGTAGTTTATTCGTTAGCGACGGCGTAAAAGATGTTAAATAGTAAATTTTAATAAACATAATCGGTAGGTACCTACCATACCTACTCGTATAATCCAATTACAACAATCTACGTCATCCGTCTTTTCATTTTAAGTAAATGATTACGTTTGAAAAAAGTTACGTTAGTAAAATACATCGATTTTTTTTTTATATTTATCAGCAAAAACATGGTATCAAGGTTTTAGTATTTAATTGAAGAATGGATGCAAACACCAACATCTTCAAAAATGGAAAAATTAAGTTGTACCTACCTACAAACATTTATGATAATACCCAATCGACTCATCACCACCATAAGGCTTTCAAGCTTAAACTGCTGAAGTATAGCCTTCGGACCATGAGCCAACCATGCACGCTGCCAGGTCAGTAGGGAGGGACGTGCGTTATTTATTTGACCTAAGTTGTTAAAGGTTGCCCGCGATACAGGCATCGACCTAGTATGGGAACCACTAAATTTGCTCTCTGTATAGTGTTACGCATTGTTTTACTGTTTTTAACAAATATTAAAAAAATAAACCCCCAAGCTCCAAGCCCCCTTACCTTGGGGAGAGGCCTAAGCCTCTGCAGTAGGGTAAAATGGGCTGATGGAATGGAATGGAAAAGTTCTTAAACTAAAACTTTTTGGTCAATACCGAGTTGTTTCGAATTAGTTCAAGAGAAAACACATTGCTGGCTGTTTAGTTCAAAAATAAACGTTACCACATTTGAGCCATAGGATTAGAAATGGATACAGGCGGGACAAGTGTATGGCTCATGCGATTTGTTACTGAGATGATCTTCACCCAACGCGTCTTTGTGTATTGCATGGAATTTCATATAATTAAATGAAAGGCAGATACCGTGTTCACGTGGTTCCTCCTTTAACTTGGTGTACCTTAACCATAAACAAACGGACGACCGTTTACTCAATCAGCGGGAGTTGCGAGCTGGCCCCGTGCGCGGCAGGGGCGCTGTCATCGCTTGGCGCGCGACGAAGTGACATTTGGAATGACAGCCGGTCGCCGTTAAGAAGAGAAAAGTGAATGCGGGGCGGAACGAACTTCGGTGCTAAAATAAATAGCACCAAGCGATTGTGAGTTCTCGAGAACATCTTATAATATAAGCGGATCAGTAATAAAGTGCGGGATGAGACGACAATATATGTCGCGGCAGTGTATTGCGGTGTAATTCCTTCTCAAGCCACAAGGAAGGCAGACATTTTCTTTAAGGCGTACATTGGCAACTAAAATATAACGTAGAAGTTCAAGACGACAAGGACAGTACAATACATTTCTTCTATTCCCATACATACCGATTAAAACATTTTGAAGTACGTAAAGTTGATTCCAAAAAAGCAAACGTGCGCCTGTGTCGTGATAACCCGAGCGCAGCGAACCTGTTTGAAGTTTAAAAGGCCGTGCGGCTGTTGTCCGAGTCCGGGTGTGTACCGAGTCCAACACTGAACTATATACTACTAGAAGAGACAGCACGAACAAAATCTGTGCGCGCGGCACATCACCTTGTTTCTACCACATCGATTTTTCTACCAAGTATAATACACTGTATTATACATGTCTCATACATTATATGCTTGGTTCGTTTCCACTAGAATAAACAGAATTGCAAGTATTATACAAGTCCTTTGTAGGTATTATACATGTCGTGTTATTACTGGTAGTTAAAACAAGTATTAAAACAAGACGCAACGGTAGAAAATAATATATGTACAAAAATTAGTTTTGGATGGTTTTAGTTTTGTTTTGTATAATTATCAAAGAAAAGTTGTGCCACTATCTTTTTTCTTCGCACTTGATTGATTTTTACACGTTATTAACACCCACGACGGCATTTTTAAATTGTTCTTTTATCACGTTTTTGGCACGCGGTCGCGATGTGTATAAGCGAGTAATAAAATGAGTTGTTGCCGGCTGGCAACAACGCTTGGCGCAAACATTTGATTCGGGGCGTCGTTTCTATACGCTAGTAATTTTAGTTCTATGTGTACCAACGAGTTTCTCTGCCTTGTACATAACTATTCCTGACTCCAGGCATACCTCGAAGAGCACGTTAAGCAGTCGGTCCCGGCTGCTGTCAATAGATGGCGGTCGTCACAACCCACCAACCAGCAGTAGAGCAGCGTGGTGGATTTAAGCTCCAAGCCCCCTCACCCTGGAGGGAGGTTAAGCCCCTCCAGTGGAATATAACGAGCTGACGGAAAAGCGTGCGCCTTCTAGTCTGTTATATTCAAAGTTCTATGGTCAATACGTTTGACAGGTATCGAATCCACGACGTATGTATGGAAAGCCGTATTTATAATTACCTACTTCGCTACACTTTGGCTTAGTAATATTTTTATATCAATACCTACACATTATAAGTTATTAGACACAATAGCTATAGGTATAGCAGGTAGCGGAGGGCAGTCGGAAATACAATTAAACGGCGGCGCGCCATGACAAGCGTTATTGGCTCATTCTGATTTGCGCGCTCGTAGCGATCGGTTGGGTGCATGACTTTCAGTTTTACGACTTTTTTATTCCATTTATATTTTATAGAGATTCCGTGTCGAGATATCGGTTGTGTAAAGTGATGGTGTAGTTTTTAGTTAGTTACGCAACTATGTAACAGTAACAATTTTATATTCTAAGACTGGCTTGCTCCTTTTAAAATCTTTTGAAAAACGTATAAAGAAAAACTTTTTGCCTACAAAATGTATCTACATTTGGTACCAATACCAGGTGTGTTTTAAACCTACCAGCTTGGTGTAGGTTACTGAGTATCCGCTTATATTAAGCCCAAATAAAATTTAAAAGAAAAGGTTTTAAGTTACAAAATAAAATAAACTTATTTTCATTTATGTATGATAAAATTAACGCATGTTCACCGCTATTCGAGGTGTTACCGGATGTGAATGTGTAGGTATTGTGTAGCGTTTAGATTACAAAGTTGGACATTTAATAAAATTAATAATAAATAAAGTTTTCATCCGAATTAATGTAAAATGCTTTCAAACGTGTATCTACCTACTATTGAACTTGTATATGTATTAATTTGTCTGAAGCAAAAAATCACACCTTATTTAGCTTACTCAGGGACTAGATGGCGCTGTGTGGATGTCCCAAGTATAATATTATTAGTATAGATATATTTACCTACTGTTAAGCCCGTTCTTTGGCAAAACATTTGATTAACATATTCGGTGACACCCATAGAGTATTGAAAAGTTTTGGTGCGATTAAGCGAATAAATTATACAACCTCTAGACTTTTAAGGGTGGTACCTATAGAGACTCTAACTGCGGAGCCGAGAGTCGAGGGTTCGATTCCTACCTGGGACAAATATTTATGTGCATGGGCATGTATATATTTGTTCCGTGTCTGAGTGTAAAAAGTATTCATATATGTATATAAGCGTAAAAAGTATTCATATATATATGTAGATATTATAAAGAAGAATATTTAAGTAGGTATGTATACCGGTTGTCAAGTAGTAAGTAACCCATAACATAAGTATAATTTGCTCTCTTTGGGTCTAGATGGCGCTGTGTGGGACGTCCCAGGTATTAATATTATTATTATTAAGCTTAAAGTCTCGGTGAGTTTCGAATTATAAAACTGGTTAGGTAGTACATATTTAGAAGCAGATCACAAACAACATTCAACCACGCTGCTCCAGTGCGGGTTGATAAATTGTAACAACCCCCATCTATTAACAGCAACCGGGACGACTGCTTAACGTGCTCTCCAAGGCACGGGGTCAGTGATAATTATGTAATATAAAATAAGAAAAAATCTTTGGTACACACCCAGATTCTTAAAAAAAATACTAAATTATAATAATATTTATTATATTAAAAATTATTTAAAAAATAACATAAAACAGACTAACGTAAATTGAAAGAAAAAGAAATAAAATCTATGACAATCATATAAGGTCACGCTTCTAGACCCGTAAAGTATAAACCAACTAATTTCTGTCTTAAGAAAATCATAAATAACCAAAGAGGCAATATATTTACATGACAACGGGCGCCATTACGCCCGCCATGTTTGATCTAACACAATAGAAGCGCGGGCGCACAAACCCCGACAAATTAGTGGGCCATCTATAATAGTACGGGAGCCAGTGACCGATATTATTCACGATTTTAAAAGCTGAATTTTTTGACAAGGGTTAGTAGTATTTACTTTTTGTTCACAGACAGCGGCCAATCAGCCGAATAGGGGGCGTCGTCGGGGCTCAATGCCTTTAAAAAATTAAAATAAGAAGAAATAAATTCTTATTCTAATAATTTGTTTTATTCAATAAAACATTAATAAAAAAAAATAAAAGACACAATTATAAAAAAATAATTAACTAAAAAGAGAAAAACATATACAGTATTGCAGTACGTGATATTAGGTATGCCAAATGAAAATAGGGCTCTAGAATATTTTTGCGTGTCTTTGTTGCTTTTGCGCACTGATACCAAACTGTCTACCGCAGTCTGCTTAGTGCATACATTACAAGTAGATACCTACTACCACGTATCGCTTATATTATCGATAAGGTCTTGACAGTTTTGGTTACGGTCTCCCTGACTATAAAGCCTCTTGAGAAAAATCGACCACAGATTGTTTTTATACGACCAGATAGATAGCGCATCCGTTGACCTTTTAACTTACGAACTGGAGTTGTTCACGTAGGTATATTGTGTTGTGCGCTATGTTTTTTTTTTTAATTCGAACGAGTTATATTCTATTACTGGAGGCCGCCTGCGGCTTCAAAACTTTCACGTGGACTACACATTGGTATTATATACGTTTTTAATTGTATTTCATTTTTCCCATTACGACGAAATTTTCCGCGGTAGAATCTGCTGATGTTCTTTTTCGTCTATCCGATCAGCAGCTATTCTTCAGTAAAATTGAGAGTAATATTGTTGCTCTTTGATAAGATGTATGGAAAAATGACTATCATCGCATCTCCATCTATGCTCTAGTTTATTTTCCGTTGAGATAAGATATATTCCCGTAGAAAATGTTAATAAAGTTTTTCTTTGACGTCATGAAGTTAGAAATATTTTCTAGAATAATTATAACAGACAACGCCTATTATTTCGTAAAGGAGTCCTTTGATCAGAATTGACTGGATAATTTTCTGTTTACCTACTGACGTCTCGATGTCGGCCTTATTATTATTATTATTTGGTGTGTTATTTTTATTTATATTATTATTATTTTGAATTTAATAAATCATTAATTTGTTTTATTTTCAATCTATTATTTACACGGACATTTAATGCATAATGACTAAGACTATGTTCATCCTATGATCGTTTCAAATAATAATATTCCCGCGGGAATGAGATATTTTCTGGGAATGAAAAATTACTTATGTTATTTTTGGTCACTTCAACTAAGTGTCTCTGTGCAGTGAACGGAGCCCAAACAAACGTAGGTATTTTAATTCGTTTTTATATCAGTTAGGCTAGAAATCATTTCCTTTTTTGTACCTATTAGCTGGTGTTCGGCCGAAGGTAGTCCATACTTATAGAGCGAAAAATTAATAATAAAAGGTAAAAAAAAATTTACTTTGAACATATTTTTCTCGGTAGCAGTTAGTTTCCGCCATATGCTAACTCGAAACTTTTTGTTTAGTTCAGTAAGCTCTACACGCTCTATAAGTTTGGACTACGTTCAGCCGAACACACAGTATATTACATAAAGTTTATTCGGGTGAACGTAGTTCAACTTCAAATATGTTTTTCTCGGTAACCGTTCGTTTGTGCCATCTGCTCACTTGAAATTTTTTATTAAGTTCGATAAGCTCTACACGCTCTATAAGTTTGGACTACGTTCAGCCGAATACGCAGTATATTATATAAAGTTTATTCGGATGAACATGATTCAAATTTAAACATGTTTTGCTCGGTGACTGTTAGTTTGCGCCATCTGCTCACTTGACACTTTTCGTTAAGTTTCGTTAAGCTCAATATGATCTATAAGTTTGGACTAGGTTCAGTCAAGCATCCGGTATTGTTTTATAGACGACCATTTATCTGGTGAATCTATAAATCGAGTCTGTAGCTGTATGAATATCTAATAGCAGTTTCCATATGAACCCCAAAAATATTACACGATTTTCTTTTAAATTTTAAATTCGTGACTAGTTCCAGACGATTCGATTTCTGTAATTAACCATCAACATTAAAAATGCACATAAATGAAAAAAAAACGCGCTCTGTTATAATAGAACGCGTGACCGCTCATCATTGACTGTTTAAGAAAACGTCAAAAGGCCAATCAAGCTCGAAATTGACTGACAGACACACCTACAGACAGATGAATGATACTTTGCGATACTCCATTACGTATGACGTCACTCAGACCCATATATCATACAATAATGACGTAATGACGCGTGCGCAGAGCGAGCGTCTCAGGTCATTAACAACGGTATGTCAATCAGAAAACACGTGTTTTTAATGAATTATTTATTATGTTACGTCCATTACTCAACACTACACGCGCTCTTATTTATTGTAGATGTTTCCGATACTTAAATATAACGAATGGAAAACTGGTAAAGTGTAAGTGTAGTTACGTGTAAGGTTGGAGTTCCGTAGACATGTCAATAACGAACAACTTATAAAGCAAAATAATGAGTTTGTTTAAAGAAGAACTATGCATCTTGATCGGCTATAACTCGTGAACTAGTTCATCTTCGATGATTGTAATAATTTTCCTAGTAAGCACGCACTATGTCCTATTATTCTGCATTTTTCCAAAATTTTCGAAACAATGATTCAAGGATTAGAGAGAGGGAAAATTAAACTCGTATAAAAATGCCACTTTACAGCCGAATATTTAGTAAACGGGAAGTAATTTTGAAAAATCACCTATATATTGCATAATAATTATATAGTGCATGGTGCATTTATAGAAAAGTGTGACCAGCCAATTATTCCGTTTCGAATGGCGTTAAAAAAGTTATCCTTTAGGGGAATAAAATGTTCAGTATTCTTTTGGTATTTTTTTAAAAGTATTTTTTAACCCTTTTTAGCAAAAGATAGGTAGCAATATCAGTTTGAATTATTCAAATATTTTTATTAGTTACGGAATAATCTAATTTAACTTATTTACTTTTTGAGACAAGTAGACCTAGTAACAAAATTTTTTTTATTACTGGTTTGGGTATTAACAATAAAAAAAGATTATCGGGTTTTTCCCTTTGTTTTTCTTACTTGAAAACTTAACTTTCTTAACTAACTTTCTTACTTGATTTTTCCCTACTTGTGCTGTGAGAAGCTTCTTACCAAATTTCATGATCCTAGGTCAACGGGAAGCACCTTTTTGCGAGTGTCAAAATATGCGGCATAATGGCCGTATCTTTTTATTGCATTGACTTCACCCATCCATCCATCCATCCATCCATATCCGCCCATTATGCCACACTGCAGGAGCTTAGACCGCCCCGCGGGATGAGGGTGCTGGGAGCTTAATCCACCACGCTGCTCCTGTGTGGGTTGGTGAATCCGCTACTGCACATTGACTTAGGACCCTGATTCTTTTACATCTTCAAACAACCGTAAGCTTTCGTATTTCTTATTAATTTCAATTTTATGCTTCTATACGTTTCTTAGATTAAGGGCCTTGACAGACAGACAGACAACGAAGTGATCCGAATAATGGCAAATAGTTTCTCTTGTAGCGCCGGACCACAGAGACCTCACGATGTAGCAAAACCATTAGTAATGATTTTCTAAATTACCAAAGGATCTATAGATCTACTTAACTCGATAGATCCCTAATATGATTTTCTACAGCAACAGGAAATTTCGTAAGCGCGGCCTGTGTAGCACCAAGAGGCGAAGACATCGTATTATATAAATAAGCCACTGCGCCTGCTACAAATAAGTACACTCAACCATTGAAGGAAAACATAATTTCAAAACAAGATATGAACAAAAACAGTTAATTCTACACAAAAGTTATACAGCCACGGGGGAGAAAACGGCACAGGACACATTGGATAGATTTTGAATAAATAAATACGTGTTACACTAAAAAGTGAAAATAAAAAAGTAAATTTGTTTACAACATGAATCTTTGGGTGTAGGTATATTCACGGGCTGTGGGATCAGAAAGAAAAGTAAGACACATTGTTTCTATCTTTTTTTGAGTAGGTACGTAATTGGGTTTTTGATTTTTTGACATTATTCTGTTGCTAAAACTTCAGCATCATAATCAGCAGCATTACTTTTAGGGTAAAGTCCGGATAGTTGCCTCAGTCGGATACATGCCCCGGCTTTCAATAAACTATGTTAAGATTATAAGTTGTGTTGGCACTTTACTACAGTAAGTAGTGATCGCCCCATGTTACAATTTCATGCCTTTTTCTCAGAGAAATAAGCTACACTATATAAATCGAACTTTTATATGTTTACGTTTTTCGCTTTGAAAGTGCTCAATGCATAATTTGTTTTTGGCACACTTGGAGTACTTAATATTGTCATTATTTATAACAACGTACATTGTCTAAATTTACAAAATGAACAACAATATTGTACTGGGCAAGAATAACCATTTTACAATAGTAGAACATAATTTGTAAGACTACAAAACTATGAGGATAAAAAACAGCCCAGAGGCGACAAATATCAACAATAAAAAATTAACCTACACCTAATCTACTATAATAGATGCTGTGAAAAATCATTGTTAACAAATATATTTAGATAAAATATTTAAATTTATATGAAACAATTTGTAATTAAATCTTAACTACCTAATGCAGCTGTAAAGATCATCATCATCATCATCAGCCCGTGTCTCTCCACTGCAGGATATAGGCCTCTCCCAAGGCTCGCCACCACACACGGTCCTCTGCCTTTCGCATCCAACTACCCCCGGTATGGTACTTCAGCTCATCTATCCAACTGACCGGGAGGCGTCCAACGCTTCGCTTCCCGGTACGTGGCCTCCATTCGAGAACTCGTCTACCCCACCGGTTATCAGTTCTACGGCAAATATGACCGGCCCATTGCCACTTCAGCCTGCTAATTGCTTCGGCTATGTCGACAACTTTAGTTCTTTGACGGATTTCAGTGTTTGTGATAAAGAAACACCGAGCATAGCCCGCTCCATAGCACGCTGTAAAGATGCTTTGTCAGAATTCATACATTCATCAATCGTTTCATGCAGGGTCGTCGACAAATGGTTTCAATATACCTAAAAGTATTGCTGCTGAATGTGATGCTGAAGTTTTAGCAACAGAATAATGTCAAAAAATCAAAAACCCGATTACGTACTCAAAAAAAGATAGAAACAATGTGTCTTACTTTTCTTTCTAATCCCACAGCCCGTGAATATACCTACACCCAAAGATTCATGTTGTAAACAAATTTACTTTTTTATTTTCACTTTTTAGTTATTGTTAGAAGGTAAATTTATCTATCTACTTATGTGTAGGTACTTATATTTTAATGTATTATGAGTATTGATTAAAAACAAAATTAAGTGAGAACGACTGCGAACGCACTTTAAATCATTAAGTTCCTGAATGGTCATTCAAAAAGAAAACTATTTGAGACACCTGAGATTATTTTTGAAAGCCTTATGAAATGATACTCGATACAGTTCACTGTCTTTATTTATTTATTTTTTTTCTTTGTCACAATATCGCCTTTGGTTGTCGTCATATCGACTTTTGTTACTGTCATGTCTTTAAAACCAGTTACACGATTTAAACAAATAGATTGTCGTAAGAATTATCGAAGTCTGCGCACGCGTTTAGTTCTTAATAGGCTACATACATATTACGTATATATACCTAGGCTGATAAACACTCCGTCGGGTAAAAAAGTAAAGTAAAGCGGGCCTTCAAAACATAGATCAAAACACCGACTGATCAGATGTAAAAAAAAAATGTCGTCTTATTTATATTAACATTACAAATGTGAACGTCTCTCAAACTGTCTATTGAACTGTTTTCACGGATGAACCACCGAATCGATTTTGATGAAAGCAAAAATATAGCTTGCGTTCTGAAATCGCGATGTAGCATAGGCTAGTTTTTACCACGGAAACATGTCTGTATGTTTGTCACCTTTCACAGCTACACCGCAAAACTAACACTGATCGCATGCAGATACCTTCCATCCTTAACATACGCTTATATGACTAGCATTAAAGCCGAATTAATACAAATATGTGATTCAAACGGGCGAAGTCGCAGTTATTTGTTTATTTAGAATAATTTTGTCTGTCGGTAAGAGGCACGATAGAAAAACTTATCTCGAATTAGTGGCATCTAAAGAACAGTAAGTAAGCTCAAAGTCATTTAACGAGCTATGGAGAGAGCTGTGCTCGGAATCTCTCTGCGAGATCGAATAAGGAATGAGAAGATCCGTAGGCGAACAAAAGTTACCGACATAGCCCAGCGGATCAGCAGGTTGTAGTTGCAGTGAGCAGGTCATATAGCACGCAGAACTGATGGCCGATGGGGCCGAAAAGTTTTGAAGTGGAGACCACGCCAAGTTAAGCGCAACATAGGACATCCAGCCACAAGGTGGAAAGATGACCCTGACGGTACCAACGGGTCCTATTACAAATCAATGGGGGAGGCCTATATCCAGCAGTGGACTCCCATGGCTGAGAAGATGAAGATGAAGAACAGGCAAAATTTTGTACACTCGAAACCGTCGAGCTTGGGCATAAACCACTCGACCACTCTAACGACGACCACCACGGCCAACGGTCAGTATTACCTGACCGTTGGCCGAGTGGTTAGAGACCCTGACTGCGGAGCCGAGGGTCGCGAATTCGATTCCCACCTGGGACAAATATTTGTGTGCATGAACATATCTACTTGTTCCGTGTCTGGGTGTAAAAGTATCTATATATGTATGTATTATTAAAAACAAAACATATTTAAGTATGTATATCAGTTGTCTAGTACCCCATAATACAAGCACAATACTTGCTTACTTTACGACTAGATGGCGCTGTGTGGGATGCTCTACATATAATTATTATCATTATTATAAACCGAAATAACTATATACTACATCAGCCCATTATACTTTACTGCAATGGCTTAGGCCTTCCCTCAGGATGAGGGTGCTTAGAGCTTAATCCACCACTCTACTCCAGTGCGGGTTAGTGGATTTTAACGACTGATACGGTAACGGCAACCGGGAGCAGCGCGCGGCTTCCCGTGCTCTCAGAAGCACAGAAGATTTCATATACATATACAGAATGATACATCATATACCCACAGAAGAAGGAATTCATAGACTAATTTACTCTTTTTACTCTTTACACGAAAAATATTAACTTTGAGAAGTGTAGTTTTTGTCAGAGTGTACTCCAAGCTCGAGCAATCTACCGAGGTCACGATCTGCGGTCACGCGACTCCACCACCGGCGCGGCGCGCGTACACATTTATACAATCACTACGCAGGTATATATATTAAAAAGTAACAGAACTCATGTACAATTCTACCTTAGATCAAAATATGTATTGCATACACAAGAAGTGTGCCAAAAATAATTATCACAATCATTTCACTCGGTGCTACGGTGTTGGGCTGAACGTAGTCCAAATTTATAGAGCGTGTAGAGCTTACTGAACTAAACAAAAAGTTTCCAATAAAATAAATAAGATGAGATAAAAAAAATTAAACTTTAAACACGTTTTTCTCGGTAACAGTTAGTTTGTCATCTGTTTATTTGAAACTTTTGTTTAGTTCCGTAAGCTCTACACACGCTCTATAAAGGACTACGTTCAGCCGAACACGCAGTATGTTATATACGGTGTGTGTATACGGCTGCACGTATAGTTCAACTTCAAACATGTTTTTCTCGGTGACTGTTAGTTTGGGTCATCTGCTCACTTGAATCAGCCGCTGAGTGAATAAGAGTAAGAGAACTAGAATGATGGCCAAAAATAATACCTCAATCAATATAACTCATTAGTTAATTACTAATAATTGATATATGATCAATAACGGCGCCATTTTGGACTGAGGTGTCAAATTTCGTGGCGGGCAACGTATTGGCCTAGTATTTTAACATTATGTCAAAATTCGTTCAAATTTTTTGCCGATGAGTAGACAAAAAAATTAAATTTACACTTATTATTAAATTATTTTATTTATTTATTAAACACGTGTAAAGATGAGTATACGTAAAAGAAAAGTATTTACTTCGAAATCACAAAAAAATACATTTTATTTATCAGTACATATTATAAAATAATGTTCCCCGCCGCGTCTGTCTGTTTGAACGCGATAAACTCAAAAACTGCCGAACGGATTATTGGCATATTATTGACACCAATGGACAGAGTGATTCAAGAGAAAGGTTTACGTATTATAAAGTATCAGACTACTTAGATTCTAAAAATCCATGGGTGTAAGCCGCTTGCCTATCAGTTTGTTTCAATAATATTATTCTTTAAGCACTTATTGTTGAAATTTGTTTTATTATGTTGTTAAAAAAAGAGCGTCCCTCAGTTTCTTGCGTATTTTTCTGAGAGGAACCAGCATTTTTGAATGCGCCTTTGTGGTGACGTTCTTCCACAAAGTAATAAAATTCACTCTTATGACGTATTTCAAGATTATGTTACATAACTACGAAATAAAGATATTTGATTTGATTTAATTTGATTTGTATATAATTTATTAATGTTTTGTGCAAATTAGTTAAAATATGACGATTACGGTTGAAGAAGTCGGAAAAAAATCAAGATGGCTGCGAGCTTTAATCGAAAACGCTGCCAAATCCTTTTGAGATTTAACAAAATAATGTAGGAAGGAATTGTGTATCTTGTATAGGACTAATGAAAAGTCCGTGATGGCATATGTCTATCTTTCATGGATAGCTTACTATACCTATTTTTAGTTTAAATAAATGGTGTCATATGATGAGATAATTGGAAAGCAATTTATATGGATACAGTATTAATCCTTATCAAATTAAATACGTTATTTACTTTCAGCATTTCATGAACATTATAATTGCCCTTAACACTATATAATTTAAATTAATATCTTAGGAGCCGTCGCGAAATATAAACATCGCGCCATACCGGACAACGCGACACGCGTGGTTAGGCTAAAGTTATCAATGTTGTATACAAAAAGATACTGTAGTTTGTTTTTATGTATTTATTCTTTACTTTTTCAAATATTTATAGAATTGAAAATAAAATACATTAAAAATACTCCAAGTAGGATGAACTTACGTTACATTTAAATCTAATTAAATCCAATCCACATGTTCGACGCAACAAGCCGATACGACACTACGACAGAAACTTACACAAATAACGCATAGACATAAGGTCACAATACAAAGTCAAAAAATTTACTGGCCAACTTTGACGGACTAGGGTGTGTGTTGTTACGTTCTTACCACAGACCAGTCAACCTTATAGACCACGCTTTGACAGGGAGTAGCATTCGCCAAGGCTATGGTAGTGACACTACCATAACTACATAACTACGTCTCTTGTGAGCGGTCAGTTGGAAGCATGTCGGAAGCCAATTGGTCGGCGATATTGTCAATTTTGAACGAGCCAATGAAAACTAGCCGACCTCTCCCCGCACCCCGCCAGTTTTTGGCGATTTCGTTTTCGTATTAAAGTTTATTAAAGCGTGGTCTATAGGTTGACTGGTCTGTGGTTCTTACACTCCGGAACGTCAACCTAACCGTCTATGTGTGCGTGCGTAGGGATACCACCTAATAAATATTTTCTAATGTTCGGGGAAATTAATATAGAAGTAATTATATAACTCATAATCATTAGTGATAAAAATATTATAATCTATATTAATACATTAAGCTGAAGAGTTTGCTTGTTTGAACGCGCTGATCTCTGGAACTACCAGTAGGACTTGAAAAAATCTTTTTTGTATTTGATAGCCCAAATTTTGGGTAAGGTTTATATGCATAAAATCATACAGTCCGTCTGTCTGTTCCAGCTAATGTCTAAAACGGCTGAACCGATTTCAATAAAACTTCGTATATATGAAAACAACAAAGAAACTGGTATATAACACAAATTTTAGCAATTTGAAAGTGAATAAATTATGTGAGGTATATAAAAACTATAATGTAATTTTAGTGATCTGGTTCGGTTATTCATGTTTTCAAATCACTTTAGTTTGTTTAAGTACATTGATGAGTAAATAATTTAATTACCACAACTACAATCATAAATTTCTATTAGTATTAGTAAATTCTAAATTAAGATCTAATTAAAAAAAACTACAAATACCTATAAATTAAAAATACTATATCTAAATAATGATAAATGAATGCCACGCTGTAGGTATTGAGACACTGATCCTCTGAACAAGGTATTCCTTGCTCAAAGGATCACCTGTCAACAGACGCAGTGCGACACCCAAATCGTGAGCAAATAATTTAGCATCCTCGGACCAGGGACATATCGCCTCAACCTTGACTGATTTCTTAATGTTAACACTAGAGCCAAAGATCGATCGATTCATAATTTTTTGCATACTTGTTATCATTAAAGAACATTGCGCATCCCATAGAAATAGTTTCTAACCATATTGTACGGCGTATTAGAAATACATGAACTACTTTCTTGGACCCTACTTTACCTACATGAAACATGATTTCCGGCCACGCTCGCGTCTCAGTTCGAGCCTACGGTGTGCGCATCCTTAAATGTTCAAAGTATATGACTACATACACATGCTTGACATTGATTATCGACTCTTTCCCATCACTAGTTCTGTTGCATTAAGTTTGATTGATACCAAATGATTAGTAATTTGATGGAAATTTTTGTGACCTTCAAATATTAAAAATCATTTAATTTTGATAATTATAGAACCGAATAGGTGTCAGTCAGATTCAAATAATGGCTGACAATAAAAGTGAAATGACGTGCTGATAACGTCTTGTCGTCGAAATTATTAGTGGATTTATTAATTTGTAAACTTTCAGAAAGCGAAATGAACCTGTATAGATCGTACCGTGAATTATTATGACTGTCACTCAGAACCCGGTGTTGTAGAGCTAGCTCTACTATTTATATTATTACCTATTCACTACACCGGGGTCTGAATGACATAAAAATTCACGGTATGTTCTATACAGGTTTGTTTCGCTATCTAAAAATTTATAAAACTTTGATTTTGTAATATATTGTCACCTACTCAATCTGAACAGCTTCTGTATAGGTAGGTATATTGATATATATATTTAAACTAAAAAAGTTTCTAACTATTCAATAGAGTACAATTAAAAAACCCGATCGATCCCCGCTCAATTTCTCTGCATAAAGTCAAAATAATAGATGGTCTATGTCATTTTTTTCTCAACATAACAACTGAAGAATTGACAGGTCATCAGTGCGGGCGCACTGCTGACGAAGCTGTTTTCTTTATTACTCTAAATCGTACTGATGTGGTTGCGTAGCGACTCTAAAATGTACTTTAAACGGTAGCAAATAAGGTTCATAATCGGTGGCTCAAGTTTTATGAGATGTGTCGTTATGTTACTTAAGGAAGCACCTCCTGTAGTTTTTTCTCAGTAGATTATCTACAGCGGAGGCGTGAAGGCCGAGCGAGCGCCACACAACATGGCGTCGACAGGTTTGTACCATTTTTTTGGTTTTCTCTGTTCCTTTTTTGTCCCTTTTGTTCCTTTTTTTCCGCTTTGTTCCTTTCGTTTATTGTCTACGTTCCGTTCGGCTTCGATTTTTCGTGTTTTTTTTTGTTGTTTCATATACGATTCATTTCGCGTTATTAATGTCCGATAATTGGTTTTCGAATGTGTTCACATGCACGACTTATGACGCTTAAGAGTACACAGATCGTGCCAAACATCTTGTTGCCTATGAAGATGACAAGAGTGCGCGTGCGCTTCTACGCAAGTGCGGGATCTGATCTCGCTTTGCTGATACCTATTTTTCTGACTGCAACGCTATTTGTATCGACTTCAGAGCGACAAGAAGTTTGGCACGAACTGTTTCTGTTTACAAAGTGAGGTTCTATGTTTTAACATTTATGTGATATTAAACAGAATTTCATCACAATAACTATTTTAATGGATATGAAAAAATCCTCAAAAAGCAAAATTTTTTGTCCTGGAAATACGTATCTACAAACTCGAAACGTGTATGATTTTGTTTTAGGAATGGGTTTTCGGCCTTAAGCCGAAAAACCTAAGTTTTGATATAAAACTGATAAGCGGGCGAATTGAACATTGCGTTTACCTACGTAGCATTTGAAAAAACTATATTGGGAGAGCAAATTGTATGGAGTGTTGGCTTAGCGAGTGTTAATTTCAATATGCAATACCTACTGTAATTGGTAATCATTCAAAACACGATAGAAAAAGTATCCTCCAAAGCTATTATTTTTCAATGAACCTATAGCTACGTCCCTAAATTCAAATAAGAATTTATATAGTAGCAAAAGGGGGTTGCTATAGTATTATTTAGTAAATTGAGGCTAGCATGCAGTAGAATTTATCATACAATTTATCACGAAATTCACTGCAAATCTACTGAAAGGAGAACTTGAGATGTAAAAAGTCATGAATAAATTATTCAACTAAATGCTCTTTGAACTCAGCTCTTAGCCTGACTTGGCCTCACTGAGATGAAGGAGGGTTTGGCAATACGCTGAGTCGCTCACGGGACGCACATGCACTTTAAGCACATGCGTATAATAACGGCTGAGCGGAGCGAGACAGTTTATCTAATCTATACGAGTACTAATATTGTAAAGATGAAAGCTTAATTCTTTGTTTTTTTACGGATAAACTCAAAAACGACCTTTTACTGTTTTTAACAATTCTTTCACTTATAGAAAGCTACATTTCCAACAAGTAATATGGGCTATATTTTATTTTCAAACTAGCTTTCCGCTCGCGGCTTTGCTCGCATGGACTACACAGTCCATAGATAGATACATAGACACATAGATATAGTTTATAAGCTGCAGAGTTACATAACCTACTTTTTATCCGGGAAAAAGGGGTCTCGATACAACTGTGTAATCCACGCAAGCGAAGCTGCAGGCGGAAAGCTAGTTTTTCTTTCTTTAATATAGGTAACTTGAGAAGCTTTCGAGCAAACTCACATTATTGAGCGGCTAACAATCGTGAAAAATTCCCAGAAGAGTTGCTCCATTTACGTCATATTTTTCGGTAATAAATGATTTACAGATGCAATAAAACTTTTGAAACAATACCTTTAGAGTGCATTTCGGGAGCCTGGGAAATGTGAACCGACTCCGGTATTTCGTTTCGAATCGTAAAAACCTTTTTAAAACCGATGCGTTTTCGTTCAAAATTAACCGGTTAGTTTCACCCGTCGATTTCGGTTTTCAAAAAGCGTGAAGTTCAAACAGATCCCCTCTGTAGTTTTCGCTCTTTTCGTTATAATTTCATTTACTGGCGATCGAAAAGAAACCTAATTTATAGTGAGATAAGACCTATTTTATTTGTAAAAAATATTATGTAAGACATTATAAAATTGGACACGTCAATTAATAGTCCGATATTCAAATCTAAGTTTAATTGCTATAGAAATAAAGTATTATTTCGTTTGGAATTTTGATCGAAATCGTTAGTACGGGAAGCTTGTGTAATGAGGCGGCGCGGGTTCGATTCCCGACACGAGCTATTAAAGTGTTAAGGCTAAGTTGAGTTATGCCCTTTTATATTATTCGAACACACAATGAGGCTGTTGTGACATCAGATCGCGCTTTGAGATCAAGTATCAAGCTTCCATGAATAATATGTTTGGCCCTCTGAGAGATTTTCGCCTTATTAGTTTTACCATTATGTGTGTATGTTCGTTGTTTAAACGATAAAGTACCTATACCTACGTGTAAAAAATAGGGCAGAGATGTTTGTAAAATGGTAGAGTTTCTTCAACTTTGCTACGATACAGTAGGTACGTAGGTACCTACGTTTGTTACGTGAAGCTTCGAAATCGTTAACTGGAATAGACTGACAGACCGATTAGCCGAATGGTTAGAGAACCTTACTGTGGAGCTAAGAGTCGCGGATTCGATTCCCGCCCGGAATCAATATTTGTGTGAATGAACATGTCTATTTGTTTCGGTGTCTGGGGGTAAAATATGTATATATATTATTAAGAATATTTAAGTATGCATATCAGTGAACTGGTACCCATAATACAAGCTTTGCTTAGTTTGGAACTAGATGGCGCTGTGTAGAATGTACCAGGTATTATTATTATTATCATATAATGGAGACATTTGTAAGAGGTAGTTTCTTCTGCTTTGTAATGACACCTATTCACCTACCTATGTTTGCAGTCCCATGAATACACTTTTCAGTTTCAAAATGAGTCCCAAATAAAACTTCGAAATTGATGAAATGGTAGTGGGAATGGAACTGGACATGTGAAGTAAAAGAAGTGATACGGCTACGGGAACAGGGAAACATATACAAAGATTAGTAATGTCTATTATTTAATTTGACACGGTTTTCAAAACATATCTAAAAGCGTGTGAAATTATAATATTTTCGAGCATGTTAGAGGTAATAAAGTTATGTAAACTCAGGAGTACACATTATATATATTATTATTAGAATATAATTTTACCGAATTTCTAAATAACATTTAAATAAAATAATTGGATTATTGATGACGCTGAAAAGTGAGCCGCCCAGCGTCTCCTATATTCAGCAATAGGATATTTGACTAATATTAAAAATTTCATATTTATCATGAAAATATAAAAATAGACAAAATTTATAAACAAAATTGTGTCGTGTTGAAGAATATGGAACTTATAAACTATTGCCTAGTAACCCATAACACAAGCATAATACCAGCTTACTTTGGGACTAGATGGCGCTTTGTAGAATGTTCCAGGTATTATTATTATTAAAATTGTATCTCCTTCTCGCAAAACGAAAAGCGTTGCTCTCTCTGTCTAACAGGACATTTTAAACATTCATGTCTTTTTTTAATTTTCTAAAATTATTTCACTGTTATTATATATGCAGAAAACTCTTTCATACAAAGTAATAAAAAAATAATAGTCAACTGCTCTATTTTTTTTCCGTGTTAAATTTAATGTTTGTGTTATTAAAAGTTACTAAAAAATAAAAACTATATTACCTTTTTATGCTATATTCTCACAAAACATCTATAAACTTACACCTACTATAACCATCTACCACGAGGCATACATATTGAAACATGTCTGCGCTTGGCCAAAGTTTGGGTTCAAAACCACCTCAAGCCGGGGTACTCAAAGACCCCATACCGCAGGGGTCTCGTGTTAATTGCACCCCCCGCGGACAGCGCGCGAACGGCACCATTACGGGGTTATTTATCGCCCCATCTACATGGTCCTCTCATTATTGTATTTTTATAATGAACTAGAAAGAATATATTTTAAAATTCGGATGTTGACACACAACCGAAAGTGTAGTTGCTGTAATGTCGAAAAATTCTGCACTAATAGTAATTTATTTTTTATAATAACAACACCCATATTAAAGTTACTAAATGAATATTCTATACAATAAAAAACAATTTTAACAGTTACTAAAAAAAGTTACTTTTATAAGTTAAATTTTAAAAAAGTTAAATTTGCTATACTATATATCTATATGTCATAACCATTTTATATTGACACTATTTTTGGATTATCGGACAAATTTTTATTCAATTTTTTTTGTAACACTCTCTAAAATTTTTTTAAAAGAGTTTTAACAGGATCCTCGTCAAGATGAGGTGGTGGTTAAACTCAGATAACAGTCGTACCATATCACTCTTTATTCAGGGTCGTGGTACAACTACTGGTACTACTCAGTCCTGCCACGACCCCGTCATGAAAACATATATACCTTTAAATATTTGTAATCTCTGCATATATAAAGCGAAATAGAAAAAAAAATTGTATACGCCCTCGGGTGAGGTCACGTTGAATAACTGTTTTAAAATCAAATAAGATTTCTTTAATGATTTTCCATAATTAGGTTCGGTATATAATATTATATTATATAAAATTCGTCTTTATATATTTTTCCATTCGACCAGCCCATTATGTCCCACTGCAGGGGTTTAAGCCTCACCCAAGATGACGGGCTTGGAGCTTTACCCACCGCGCTGCTCCAGTGCGGGTTGGTAGATTTTAACGACTGAGATCTGTTGATAGCACCCGTGGCATCTTTACTAGTTGACGACCGCTTAGCCTTGTAAGTAGCGCCTCTGCCTACGAAGCTGGAGATCCCGGGTTCGAATCCCAGGTCGGGTCAGTATTTATATGATGAAAATTGGTACTGGTACCGGGTCTTGGCTGTTATATGTTATGGTATCTTCGCTTGGTACCCAAAACGCAAGCTAATGCTTGGTGTGGGGCCTAGACTTTGTTGTGTTGTATATGTTATTATTATTACTATCTTAATATAATATTATATAAATAATCTACTTTGTAGGTATGTAAATAATCGGATCTTAGGAACTATATACTTTCGGTAACGTGGTACATTCAATTCTTTTTATTTAAAGAAATTCAACATAAATAAATTGAGGTTTCATGGCGGCGGCGATGCGGGGACAAAATCACCCTAAGAGTGGGTATACTTTACTGGGGAGAAAGTTGTTTAGCCAGATAAGAAAATATCCCCCCTTTCGTTATTCTACGAAAAATACTAACATCTGTATCCAAACCTATAAAAATATAATAAAACAGCGAGAATATCTGTCTGTCTGGAAATTTATATTCATTGGCCGATTGGTCTTAATAGTGGCTGCAAAATCAAAGGTCGCGGGTTCGATCCCTGTCTAAAACAAAGATTTGTGACAAACTTTTGTGTGTAATTCGTGTATGTATACATACTATATCTTCCATAATGAACCAAATTGATACATATGTTATATAGAATCGACTAATACGTCGAATTTATTATTTTTTCAATTCTTTTTACATTTGTAAGTCTTTTTAACAGAAAGATGCACTGGAAATGTAGGTAGGTATGTATTATAAAAAATGAGATGTTATTCTATTTATATCAGATCATAATGTCTTCTACTATTCGCATAAGCGCTGCCTAGGTTTTGTGTGAAACGTCCTAAATCTCATCAGAGATGGTGTAATTTAAATTTACGCGCCGTTCCACTAAGTATGATTTTTTTAAATGTCGTATATACGTTTATTTATTTCGTTTAATAAGTTCGTCTATTAATCGATGTCACAGATAGACACATAGACAAACAAATAGATAGAAAAATAGCTAAGAACAATCTGGATTAAACTTGCTTTTAATTTAAAAAAACGCATTAAAATCGGTCTATCCGTTTTGGAGCTATGCTACCACAGACACACAGACATAGACTGCTGCGGGAACTGGCACGGCAAAACAATGGGGTTGTGTCACGTAAAACTTTTATAGATGGCGCTCTCAGCGAAAGTACCTTCTTGACATATTGTAACATTTATATTTTGTGAATACATTTATATGTATGTTTATATTTATAAAAATTCTAACTTTTGTATAGTTCCATACAAACTTTATGGCGGATCGAAATACAACGCTTTAAGCATGCTTGCGCAGGTTCAGTCATACGCCTTTCGCTCCACTGCGTCCCGCTACACCTAAAACTGGTTACTGCGACACGAATCGTGACTATGTTCACATCCGCCATAAAGGTTGATTGGAACTGTATAAAACTGACAGTCGATTGACTACCGTCGCTCCGCCACCTGGCTAGTGAAAAATGCAGTGATAGACTTCACTAGGCACGTTGCGTACGTTACACATTTAGACGCGAGCGAAGCCGCGAGCTTACAACAGAATAGTTTCATAATGCCTACCAATTCAAAGTCTACAAAATTATAACGTAGTTATTTCATTATTAAAAGTAACGATAAAAATCCGATATCAACGAGGCCATCGGTACAGATTTTCGATTTTGCGAATTACGTTTCAACCTTCGAAATAGGTAATTTTAGAGTAGTAATGCACGACATCAATTTACTTATAATGTAGGGCATAATTTAAAAGTAGTCATTAAAATAATTATTTCGACAATTTTCCTTGTTTTTCTACCTTATGTGAACATAACACAATTATAGGAAAATTGTATATTATAACCCGTAGTTAAATTCTGTTTTCCGACCTTGAAATTCGCAATGTTATTTTGTTGGGAAAATTTAAGATTATTAAAGCATTTTTTCATACGTGTAAAGTTTCATAATGTTACGTACCTACACTGTATAAATATATGCGTTCTAATTTATATTTTATATCGATTCGTTTAGGTACTAAGTAATAAATATCCTTTGAACGTAAGGCGCCGAAAAATTTAATTGTAGGTTGATATACGATTCGGACATTTGCGGATACTCGGGAAACATCGGAAATGTAGGTACTTTGTATCGATCCTTTTTGACGCAATTTCGCGCCTTTTACTGATGTTTGATGGTCTGTCATATTTCGAGTCATTTTCTGACATTTTATAATGTCGTTTTCGTGCATTTTATTAACGTTAGATGATGTGACGTATTTCACGCAGTTTATTAACGTTCGATGTGTCATGTTTCGCGTATTTCATTGACGTCCGATGATGTATTGTATTTCGCGTCTTTTACTGACGTTTGTCGTTTTTGCGCATTTTGTTGACATTTGATGGTGTGTCATATTTCGCTTAGTTTATTGGCGTCTGATGATGTGTCGTCATAGGTATTTCGCGTTTCGACTATTTCATATGGCGCATTTCAGTCGTTTTTACCTCGATCTGACGAGCATCTCCTTAGAATTTTTTTTTTTCTAAATTAAGCAAATACAACATATAGTCTTATTCATACTATATTATATACTAGTTTCTAAATAATTGAAAGATGTCTGCACGTACAATTTGACTACAGAAAACAGGCGCCCGCCAATTTCACGGCATTCAGTCGCGCACAATAAGTACTTGAGCGCGTAACAAAAATAATAATTTCATAAACGGTTATGAGATATTTGAGACGCTGCTTGGAAGTTTGAAGGGTTACATTTTTTTCATTATTGGCACTTTTATCAACAAAAAAATTTAACATTTTATCTGATTATATACGCGCTGTAGAGACATAAGTTGTTTGTTGTTTTAGCTGAGATATAAGTTTTTTAATCGACATATTGTTTTTGACGACTACTTATGTTTCATATTTCATGCATACGGCGGACGGACGTAGGCGCGACGTTAGGTATCTAGTATAATAGAGCACATCAATGTGGTAGGTACTTAATTTTATTGACAATGTAATGCCAGGTCTGGACCTGTAATTTCGCGACTTTAATTTGACCTGTAAAGTACATTTCTGTAGATGATTGCTCTCACGCAAGCTCACGGCAGCCGACTGATCTGGACCCCGCGCCGAAGACGACGCTTGCTATTGTTTGTTTTCGTACCTAAGAAGGGTATTTTTTAGCTGTGGGAATTTCCAAATTAAAGGATTTTCTTATTTCTGTTTCATCCTAGCGAAACCCACTCGATATCGACTAAAAGAGACAAACGCAGCCTAATTGGATATTTATCAACAAAATACCTGCCGAAACAGTTTCAAGGCTGACTTTATTTACACCCTTAAAAATATACAAAACCAAACTATTACTAAATGGATGTATTAAGGAATATTATAACTAGACGTTTTCATTTCAGTTTTAGGGTTCCGTACACAAACGGTACCAACGGAAACCCTATTACTGAACATGTCTGTCCGTGCCTTCGTCCGCCACAAAGCTGTACCGTCTAAACCGTAATACTTAGACACTTGAACTTTTCATAGTGTGTGTATTACTACAGCCGCTATAACAACAAATAATAAAAATAAAATAAACTTAAAAATTAAAAACGTTTCTTGTATGGGGACCCATACAACGTATTTTTTCACATTGTATGGTGGTACGAAACGCTTCGTTTGCGAATCCTACTCGCACTTGGCCGGTTTTTCAGTTTCAATTTGTTATTTCCGGAGCAAAAACGAACACATTTTAAAAACTGAAGAACGTACAGGCGTGGCTTGGGATTTATATTAATTTACAGAAAATATTAATTTATATAAAATATTAATATACATGTTGAATTAGACATGTGCTTAATAATAAACTGGGGATTTTTGAATGAGACAAACAAGGTCTAGTATTTTAAAAAACAATAGAAAATAGCCAAAAAGTTTTTAACTAAATTAACAACATTGTTAGGTACAGTAGAGTGGGCAGTAGAGTACAATGTTAGTTTGAGCTATGAAAACAACGTGGAACAAAGTTGCAGATGTGCAGGCAGGCGCGCGGGGATCTGCGGACGGTCTAAACCTGGTCACTTTTAACACACTCACTACCTTGCCGCTATACCGGGCTGCTATACGTAGTACTATTAAGTACCCTGGACAACCCAGTAAAATGCGCAGCCAAAAATAATTCGCGTGTGTGTGTACGTATTTATTCATTTGTATACATAAGTGCTGCTATGTGTGAAAGTGTTATGAATTTTCCCATTTATGGAAAAAATTACGCAAATAGTGATTAAAAATAAAGCAGATATAATTACTGTAATAGTGCATTATGATGCAAGTACGGTAAGCTGCATATTATAGTCGAGGTGTTTATAGGCACGAGGCGATGCCGAGTGCTTAAAACAATCCGACACTATAATAGCCAGCTTACTGAGTACGAGCATCATACGACGTTTTTCAATACATTTGCAATTAAAATTCTTTTTGCAGTTTACGCATACGTTACAAATACGAGTAGAATGCTCGTTTGTGATCGGGGTACCTAAAGTAAAAAGGCCTAGTACTGTAAAATACAACATTACGGTTCAAGTTTCGGTCTCATAAAGATCGTATAATAGCAAATGTATTGAAAATCATATTTACGCGACGGTATCCCACGGTCTATCACGTTGTCCCAATTTTCGAAAACTATCACCGTCTTCCTAGAAACCTACAGATAACCTAAAAAAAATGATAAAAAATGACTACGATATAATCCAAACACACTTATCTAGCTCTTACCAGGAACCTGATAATTATCGGAATATTGTATTATATTTTAATTTATTTACAGTTTTTAGCATACTATTTTTTTACTTACATGCTTCAAACTGAAATAAACTGTATCTAAGAGTAAGCATATAAGGATTATTAGTTTGTTGTGAGATTGTTATATAAACTTATATATAATAAAGTTACGACATTGTTCAGTGATTAAAATTATTAAAAAAAAACATCACTTCACCGAACATCACCGAACTTTGACCTTAGTTAGACTAGAAGTTGACTGTATTATTTAAATTATTGACTTTAAATGTTTATCCGTATCCACCTTTCATTCAGTAAAATATAACTAGCTGTGACGAATAATACAAAAGAGCTATGCACAACACATTCAGGTAACTAATCGCGTGGGCTACACCGAGCGCAGCCCATCTCCCTTCCTTGTCCTATGGTTCAAATGTACAATTAATGATTGATTCTCATACTAAACGGCCAGCATTACTCCTCTATTGAACGTATTTAAACCTCGGTGCCAAACGCCCACGTAGGTAACTGTCTTATACTACGTAGATTTCAATTTATTGTTTTTAATCGATCTAGTGTGTGATATTTTATTCTTAGTAAGACACCTTAAATTACATTTTTAATAATTTAGGTTTTATAAATCTCTACTACTATTTTAAAGAGAAAAGATTTCATTTTTATTGGTTACTGGATTGGATAAACTGAAAAACTACTTTACCTACTGCTTTAAAAAAAAATCTCTTATCCGTAAAAAGCTACATTATCAGTAAGTGACATGGGCAATATTTAAATTTGCAAAGTAGCATTCCGCTCGCGGCGCCGCGTGGACTACACAGTTGTATCGAAACCGCTATATTTTATTGCATAGATACGGTTTATAAGTTGAAGAACGCCATAGGCTACTTTTATCCCGGGAAAAAGGGTCCCGGTACAATTGTGTAGTCCACGCAAGCGGAATCACGGGCGGAAAGCTAGCAGTTTATAAGCTTGAAAACTGATAGTGGCTACTTTTCATCCCAGAAAAAGGGGCCCGGTGCAACTGCGTAGTCCACGCGAGCGGAACCGCGTGCGGAAAGCTAGTCTATTATAATATGTGACTTTATGCCTCGGAGTAAAAAAAGCCATATTATTATAATAGTAATTTAAATAAAATTATGCCATTATATAAAGCATTATTATGTTAATCATATCAATATGACCGTATCAAAAGCATTAGACTGTTGTAAGATGGTAGTATAAGCGCTTTTATGACAAAGGTACATGAATGTTATGTGAATTAAATTATAAAATAAATCTTTATTAGTCCAAAGTCAAGTTACAACTCTCTTATGCTACAGTTATTGACTGACCGATTGGCCGGGTGGTTAGGACCCTAACTGCGGAGCCAAGGGTAGCGGTTTCGATTCCCACCCGGGACAAATATTTGTGTGCATGAATATGTTTATTTGTTCCGTATCTGAGTGTAAAATATCTATATATGTATATATTATGAACAATTTTTAAGTATGTATGTCAGTCGTTTTGTCTGGTACCTATAATACAAGCTTAGTTTGGGACTATATGGCGCTATGTGGAATGCCCCAGTTATCATTATTATTATTCGAAATGAATCTATTTATTATTTTTATCTGATTTAGTATATAGTGTAGTATTTAATTATATTTATAATACATTGCTGTTTTAGAGCCTGATTCTAAATTTCAGAGGAAGAAGGTAAAAGAAAACCCCTAATCTGGGAAGAAGTAATGGTTCAATAAATCTACTAATACAAAAGAAAGTGACTGCTTTTAGCAACGTTTTGTGTACGAATAAGAAGCGCTGTCCAACTATGTTCAGCCTTCGCCGGATATCCGGTTTGTGCGCCACGTGCCAAAGCGTTGAGTACGACACGGGGCTAGATTGCCGCGGGACACAATGCATACAGAAATGCGTGAATTTGCGGGTTCGAAAACTGAGATAATCTTCTACTGCCTTTGATAGTACACAAGCGTTTCCGGCTGAAATGATAACCGTATGACATTTATAGCTACAACATCATGTTTGTTGTGAGTTGACATAATGACGACCGCTTAGCCTAGTGGGTAGCGACCCTGCCTACGAAGCTGGAGGTCCCAGGTTCGAATTCCAGGTCGGTTCAGTATTTATATGATGAATATCGATACTGGTACCGGATCTTGGTTGTTATATGTATGTGGTGTCTTCGCTTGGTACCCAAAACACAAGCTAATGCTTAGTTTGGGGCCTAGACGTTGTTGTCATGTGTACGTTATTATTATTATTATATAAATTTTAATTTAATTTTGTGTCATTCGTGCTTGTAAACGATAATAATATTTGAAAACGGAAATCGTCCGACGGTACAAATTCACATCAACCATCCGATTACTATGCCGATTACGACCTGTCAGAAACACAAATTTTAGACGGCCGATGTATAATCAGTTTGTCGGTGACAACGACTAAGAGAGCATTTTTAACTCTATCGTCGGCGATTGTCGACTCTACTCTCTCGCTTGTTTACTTCCATTTTTCTCATAATATTTGATATAACCTTCTTTTTCTGTCTTCCAGCCAGTTGATTGCTTGTTGCATTCTTCATATGTTAATTGATACACTATCACGTGACACAATAGATTCTTTAGTGTAAGTCCACAAATTTTTTTAGAAACATATCGGTTGTTCGGTCCAACCACTTACACATCAAATATTTGGTGTTAAACCTGCCGGTACGTTAGTGCAACAGCTGACGACTCTAAGGATAGGACCGCCCACGAATCCCCTGTACGCCCGCTTCACAGTCTCTGTTTTGGTTTCCATATCCGTTCAATGCTTAAAACAGCCACAGCAATCTCGTATGAACTCTATACCAAGACGGGAGACGTGGACTATGAAGCAGTTCAGAGCTACGACATGGCAGGTACTACATCACAACTGGGTTCATAACTTTGGAACAGCGGAGGGCAGACGCATCACCCAAGGTCAAAAGCCATTTAAGGATAGGCGTTCGCCAAAGGAAATACCCACAGAGGAATAAAAATATTTTTTGCTCATTCGCACGATGACAACTGAAATGACCGATTGACCGAGTGGTTAGAGACTCTAATTGCGGAGCCAATGGTCGTGGGTTCGATCCCCGTCTGGGACAAACCTTTGTGTGCTGTTGTTCTATTTGTTCCGTGTCTGGGTGTAAAAAATATCTATATAAGTGGGTATGTATTATAAAAAAATATTTAAGTATGTAATATCAGTTGTCTGGTACCCATAATACAAGCTTTGCTTAGTTTGGGACTAGGTGGCGCTGTGTAGGATGTCTAAGATATTATTATTATTTAAATATTTACACATCGAATTCCAGGTCGGGTCAGTATTTATATGATGAATATTGATACTGGTATGTGGTGTCTTCGCTTGGTACCCAAAACACAAGCTAATGCTTAGTTCAGGGCCTAGACGTTGTTGTCATGTATACGTCATTATTATTATTATTATTTCATGCTTCGCGCTTTTTATTGACGTTCCACATTTCGCGTAGTTTCACACTTCGCTCGCCATTTGCATGACGTCATTTTTTTGCTAGACAGTGTAGATACGTGTCCCATTTAAACGTTTCCTATTAAAAACATAATAATCACGATGCTTCTAACACACTTATCTAGATCCTATCAGGAAATTGATACTTATCAAAATAACCGAAATCCCGAATAGCCGCTAAACGCTGTTGCGGCAACAATTACACTTAATAAACGATAATTTCAATAATCATCGAGTATAAAAATTCCGGGCACGTCTCGTCGCGACCACGGCGATTATACGTTGATCGCCGACATGTCGATCGGTCGACATGTCGATATGTCGACAACCGGCTATTTGGTTAGTCACCGATTATCGTTAATTCGCCGCCGGCACTAAGCTTCCGACAAGCGAAGCGAAATCACGATAAACAACCTAATGATTTTCGATAGACTTTTTTGTATCGAATATAGGTCGAATATCTAAAAAATCTAAGTGTGTCACTGATAGATGTCAAAGTTGGATACCGTAGATGTGTCAAAATGAAAAATCTATTTTATTAGGGATCCGTACGGTCGTGGCTTAGTCTGCAGTTTCACCAGTGTAAACTGATTTTGTAGTAGGTATTTCAGCTATATTAAAAAAATATGTGTTATCTGCCAAATACAATATTTATAACTTATTTTTGTTAGCTAATTTGTTTGTAATAAAATTCAGAAAATTACTTTATAAACCTATGTATACGCTCGATGCATCCAGTCATGCTCGATGGCTTGTCGACGACGGACAATTTACAGCGGTTCTTAAATTTATTTGGAATCTTGAATTTTTTACGGGGCTATTTTGACTTGATACTCACCTCAAATCATTCCTATAAGAAAGAATAGACAGATCGACCACAAAGTGATCTTAATAACTTTCTTTCTTTTTTTATTTTGATGCATGGTAGGTAGGTATACTATAAAAATTGGCCAACTGCTCAGCAGGCCAACACACATTATAGAATTCAGAGGCAAAAACGAATGTATAAAATTTTTCGCGTGGTCAACTTAGAATTTTTAGAATAATAATAATACCTGGCGCTATTAAGCGCTATTTAGTGCCAAAGTAAGTAGAGCTTGTATTAAGGGTACTATACAACTCATATACAAACTTGAATATTCTTTATAATATATACATTATAAATATTTTTACACCCAGACACAGAACAAATAGACATGTTCATGCACACAAATGCTTGTCCTAGGCGGGAATCGGACCCGCGACCCTGATTCTGCAGTAAGGTCCTCTAACCACTCGGCCAATCGGTCAGTTATGTTAAATACATATAGGGACTTAGATATCCAATATAAATATATTATAGAAATTTCAATAACTCATTATTTTCTTTCCACGGCGAAATCGATTTCAACAAATGCCCATTTACGAGCTACCTTTAGGCATTCAATTCAGTATCGTACGTAGCGCGCAGTCACTATCGTTTAAGGCTATACCTATCCGGCTATCCGGTTATCCGGGATCGGATATTAAATGCCCGTAAAAAGCTCAGTCGTAAAGTTTACGACGCGACCATTTTATTACAGGCTACTAGCGAGCGATCCGCGACGATTAAAATTAAATGGCTGTACTCATGACCAAACGTAATGATGGCTTCGTGATGTGTTCGATATGTCGGAGACGAGAAGAAGAGAAGCTGGTAAAAGTTTAACAGAAAAGTAGTAGAAAATGTTATCCTTCTGTTGACAAATGTTGGATTCAAGCCTTAGACAATATAGAGTTCAAAAGTAAATAACATTACTTGGGACATCTCACACAGCGTCATCTAGACCCAAAGTATTATGCTTGTATTATGGGGTACTAGACAACATATACTTATATATTCTTTATAATATGTACATAATGTATAGGTACTTTTTTTACACCCAGATACGGAACAGATGGACATGTCCATGCACACGAATGTTCTTTCCGGGTGGGAATCGAACCCGCAATCCTTGGCTCTGCAGTTAGGGTCTCTAACAACTCGGCTAATCGGTCAGTGATACTTGATACATAGCCCGTCTAAGCCTGTTGGATGGATATGAAACCATGGCTTGCCTGTGTTACCAGGGTTGTACTGCCAGTTGGTCCACGGTGGATTTTTTTACCCGTGGACCTACTATTTACAACTATACAACAGAAGATTTTTTACTTGCCCGTGATACTACTAAGTCTTGAATTAGTTGAAAATTGCAACATAAAATTGATACTATAGCCGCGAGATATAATGTACATGTTATATTATGTTAATGAACTTAGCCTAACCTAATAAATAATGACAATAAAATATCTAACTTAACCCAAGATAATGATGGTTAAAATTTTCAACTAGGTCAATACCTGCATGTCTAACAACCAGTATAAAATGAATAGTTGTTACATTGACTGACCGATTAGCCGAGTGGTTAGGACCCTAACTGAGGAGCCAAGGGTCGCGGGTTCGATTCCCGCCCGGGACAAACATTTGTATGCATGAACATGTCTATTTATTCCGTGTCTGGGTGTTAAAGTATCTATATATGTATATATTATAAATAATATTTGAGTATGTATATCAGTTGCCTGGTACCCATAATACAAGCTTTGCTTAGTGGACTAGATGACGCTGTTTGGGTTTAAAAAAATTATCTGGTTGGATTGCAAAAAGTTGATATATACGGACCTAGAATTTTCTGCCGTCTGCTTACCTTTAAACCGTACACGCTGCTTTCAGTTTTGTTACTTTAAGTTATTTTCTCAATAGAAATGTTCTCTGAACTTCGAGTGACATTATTCGACATATTTCGTTCGAATATCTATTATATTGTATTTAAAAGAAGAAATGCAAACATCACTAATTTATATGAATAACTTTTTGCAATTAATTTCTCCTCAGATCTTTGTGAACTAAGGTTAATAATTACTTCTTTCTTCACATAGATTGATTTCTGAACCACATTTCGATTGCACGCTGAACGGAGGCAGGACGAATAATGGGCCCTCTCCCCACCTATATATACAATATATATATCTACCTACCCCCCTTTCCGTAGCTATGGGGTGGGGGAAACGAAATGGGATTCTATCGGTCTCCTTCATTCCACGCCGTTCGTGAGTTTGTATAGGCTTATAGAGAAATGGTGGTTTGTACACTGAGAGAAAATTTATACGAATACAATATATTTTAGAGCAAAATCTTGGCTCAAGAGATAGGTAATTATTACTTAAAATTGTATATGACTATATCATTGTAGAGCCAGATGTAAACTAAGCGCTGAAAAGTACACGATTTGAATTGATAGATACATATTCAAAATTATGTTTTTGGTTTTTAAAAAACGGAAACGAGCATGCTCGTTTTTAACGCATATTAATGAGAGAGTTCATAGTGTAGGTACGGATATAGTTTGATCGGAGTGTTATATATATTATCGTGGAATTAATAAAGTGCGGTTAAAGATATAATATAAATATAGTATATATTAAGAATCTATCGCCTCTTGATTTCAGTTTACCATCAGACCAGTTACCCTCAGAGTTATATTACGACCCTACCTCCAGAAATGTGTACAAAAAATAAACAAGTAAAAATCAAGAATTTAAATAAAGCTATTTATCACAATATAGTTACACAATGAAGTCATGTTCATTTAGTATCTTAAAAACTGTGGGATCTGTTATTAAATAAATAAATATATAAATACTTCAAAAAAAAATCTCAAAATTAATGTAATCATTAGGTAAGTACAACGGAATATAACTAGTGTTAAGTTTAAAAACAAATTTAAAAAATATTTATTAAGTACACTCCCTTAAGTTAACTTAAATTTTGTATACACATTATCACACATTATATGTAATTCTTCCTGCAGTCATACTGTTGAAACAGTTTTGCATGGTATTGTAGTACGTTATTGTATTATATGCTTAATAAATAAATAAAATAAAATAAATAATAGAAACAAAGACAAGTAGGTATCAAAATGTATAGACAGGTAAAGTTGCTATTAAGCTAGTCATTTTTGTTAGAACAGTTTACGTTCAAATTCGCATATTAGTTTCTATCCCTTTTACCTGACCCCTTTGTGAGTGATAGAGACGATTTAAGCAAATTACGCAGAATACATATGTAATAGCTGAAATAGCTTGCAATAGAAAGCTATTTCCTCACCAAAATTAACAAAGATTTGATAATTTTTTTAATGTGCAAATATGAAGCTTAAAGTTATGTCTCTATATTTTAATTTTTACATAAGTACTTAAATCTATTTTCCATACTATATTATATTTCCATAATTTATGTAAAATGTCTAACGGAATTGATTGATTGAACGATTCATGTGGGTGCTGCACCAACGCTGAAGCCGCCTCGCGCCATGAAACTTCTGCAACTTTTTATTGATAATATCAACCACAGAATAATCGCATCGGAGCGCGTTTCATTTTTATTTGGCCTATTCTGTATAAAGCTCCTCTTGTTACTAAGCGTAAAAAGAAAAACATTTTGTATTTTTTTATTAAAATTAAGAATAATTTTGTTGAGATACAAATCACATATTGTTTGTATAATATATTTATTACACAAGAATATTTAAAAAAAACCTGGATTCAAAAAACCAAAAAAAAGTAGGCTTTCACAATCGTTTTTAAATCGTTACCTACAACCGGTTCACAAAAGAGTTTCTATCGCGGAAAAGCGACGAGATTTTTTTTACCTACGATGTAGGTACCTATTCTTTTCAAAATAATTTTCCTGTAAAGATGTAAAGTAGGTTGCACATAACCTATAAATACAGCAACAAACGTATACAAATGGCTCTACAACAGCGGTATAACTCAATTGGCCACAACTTTAGCAGCCTTTGGCAACAATAATTGTACATTAGTTGCAGAAAAAAATCAACGCCAAATACAATAGCTTCATATAAGAGTTAGTTAATACTAACATTTTACTGAAGCTACATCTCTGAGGCTTGCTTCGACAGTTGTTTCTCTCGTTAATAAAACAACACAAAAATTATCGTTAATTACCCAGCTTACCTTGGGCTACCTATGCCCGTACCATTTTTTCAAATAATGGCCAATATTGTAACTCGTATGATTCGGTAGGAGATATTTATTAATCAAAAATGTTATTAAAAGTTTATTTATGCACTTTCACCACATATTATTATATTTTTATCTATATTATTATATAATAAGAAAAAACAAATAAATTTGTTTATTCTTTCTTCGTGTGACGTCTTACATAACCTGAGCGAAGTACCGGCGTAATTTTTTGGATATAGGTAACTGAAAGTACAGATAGTAAACACATGCTACTTATTTAGAAGCTAAGCTTAAGGCTGCGCCTTTTTGTAGGAGCACCGAGAAGCACTCTTTTCTTGTTGAGTTTTTATGGAAGGTAGCAGTTTTTACAATAAAAAGAAAATACATACATGATTTTTAAAGCTTAAAGCATCCATTCATAGACTTCAAAACATAATTACATAAAATTTTCTCGATAAAAAAAAATCGCAAAGTAAGCGCTCAAAAATAACAAAAATTTCATCTGGCTAAGTTCTTATCCATCTTAGTGCTGTGAAACTTTACACTATTATTTTCTGTATTTTTCTTCATCCATTCATAGAAGCGTTTAGGCTGTATTGTTTGTACTATGTCTATAATAATTTTTTTAAATATTTTTGAGGTCGTGACGCTTACGTTTAATTCAGTCTGTGCGAGTTCGCTATAGTTCTCATCTGCTTACACCACGGGCAGCGTATTTACCTGCCCCGCTCAAGCGACCCGTGCCTCAGTCGGCCTCTCAAAGTGAGAACGTGTACACGTAGTACTTGTTTTGGAGAGCAGACAAATTACCATCGAATAATTTCATTATTTTTTTCAAGCGTTGGTTTTCGTTTATTGCTGTGATTGTGTTATAGGGGTATATTGTGCTTCAGAAATATGGGGAATAAACAAAAACTATTCAGAAAATTTAAAATTAAGATGAATCGAAATAGACAAAAACAGTTGATGAACGTAATAAGGTAAGCTAGTAAAATTTCTAAGTGTATTTTTATAAATTTTATTCAATGTTTTTTCAAGTTTGTGATTTCAATAGTATTGCTAATTTCGTCTTGCTGGAATTAGTACCCATAGCGCGTAACACAAATTCAAGAAACCGTTCTGAAGTTGGCCGGTTCGATCCCTCGCATGCTTTTTTTTTATTGATATATGATATGAAGTTTGATGTCTGTTGAAGTATGTGAATAAAGAAGGCCAGCAAAACGAGATAAATCATGTCAGTGAGGTACGCAGGTTCGATTCCTAGCGTTTTATTTAGTTTTATTTTTATTGTATTTTTATTGAACTATATACCTACCTATCTATAAATAAACTAAAATCAGAGAAACGAGATAAATCGTATAATGTAGGGTTCACAGATTCGTATTTCGCTTTGTTTTTTATATTACTTTTGGAAAATACCTAATATTTATGAATAAAGTATTTTAGCCAATGAAACGAGATACCTAGCTACAAATTACTTATAAACAAGCAATAGGTAGTACCTATAGGGGCTACCACAAACCAAACGATCGCACGTCGCTATGTAAAAGTCTTACCAAGTACCTAACTACCTACCATTTTCAGATCTAGAAAAGTATCTACAGGTGAAGCGGATCTGTGTATCACGATGATCACTGACACGAACTTACATCAAGAGAATAATAATATGAATATTGTCGATAGGTGAGTAATAGACATAGGTAGCTACCTAATTAGTTATAAGGCAAAGCACACACAAATCATTCAAACGGTGTCTTCCTAATCGAGTGTTTGTAGTACTAGGTAGGTACCTACTGGGTAGATATCATGCGATGTGGCGTGCGTTCGCAACTTTGTTTTTAGACTTAGGTACAACAGAGCGACGCTGATGTCTGTCGTGTAGGTAGGTACGTCGGCGTCGTAGAGAACTGCATACGAAACGCGCTGCTAATCGCCAGCGGAGCTCTGTCGGAGGCCTTACGGTTAGCTAGGTACAGTATAAGTAGGTAATTGAGATAAATCTTCACAATTTCAATAGCCAGGTTTCGAAAAAAAAACCGGAAAACAGGAAATGCGCATTCAGAGAACTGAATATCAGAGTGAACTTTACTAAAAAAACCAAAAACAAAATGTATTCTATGTATCCAAAAAAGCGAACGTTCTTTGCTGACTAGTACATTTGCAATAAATATGTACTATTGTGTTAGCTTGACTCAGTGGCGAAACGACCACAACGGTTAGCGTGATTGCTAATTTCTCCGAACCCTGTTCGTTCAATAAATCATAAAAATATCAGTTAAAAATATATATTATCTGCAGCTGCCGGCGGCTAATGCTTTACGTACGTACGCAAAATATTTGTAAAAATAATAATCAACCAACACAAAAATAGTTTTTAATTCACGGAATCCACAGTGTGCGGAGTCCAACTCGCATTTGGTCAGTTTTTTAAAATAGGTTTGTTCAAATTCGATATTCTGGTTTATTTTATTAAATCTGTTTCAGACCCCTCTTTGCTGAACTACAAAATGTTTTACCATCTACTTCGACAGAGGATAGTGCTCAAAGGTATTTTTCATAAATATAGGTACTAAAATCTTAAAATATAATTTTACAAATCTAGTCGTTATTATATATTTTTTATTCTCTTAAAATATGTTGAGGTTATCAAACTCGACATTCTGTTTTATTATATGAAACCTATTTCAGATCCATCTTTGCTGAACTACAAAATGTTTTACCATCTACTTCGAAAGAGGATAGTGCTCAAAGGTATTTTTCATAAATATACTTATATATTCAAATATACATTTATAAATTTAAAATTCATAAATTTTTTACGTAAACAATGAAAGATTCATTTATTTATTTATTATAAATTTACTTGTGAACCGTAGTGAGCTGAACTGTAAATGTTGTCGTCAATTGATTCTGTGTGAACATAAGAATAAACACTTTTCGGGGCACTAGATGTAAATTTACGAAGACGTATGTACATAAACAAGAAAAAAAATTATAAAGAAACATATAAAAAGGAAGCAAAAGCCGAAAAAAGATAATGTATGGTAAGTTTTAGTGCGGAATGGTTTTGGGATTTGCCACTTTATTTTTTGATCTTATATTGTACCTGCTCTTTAGTATTTTAATTTATTTGTTCTATTTTGTAATATTAGGTAATCTTAGGTACGGATCCACATTTTATGGAGTAGCTTTCGTAAACGTTTTTATTTGAATCTTTATATTCCCTGTAAAGGTATTAAATTTCTCTAAGCAGCCTACAAAAATGAAATCCACAATTAGACATTTTAGTAGTCAAAAAGTAAAATAATGTATCCAAGCAGTACCTAAGTTTTGATAACATAACCGAAGTTTGTTATAAATCTGTTATTTCATTCGTTTTATGTCTAGCTCTGATGCCGTCCAAAACGAAGCAGTGGAAGGAGGAGAAGAAAGAAGAATTGTAGATATTTTTTATTTCATAAAAAAACTACAGGACCTAAAACAGTATATTTAATATATGAAATTTGAGACAAATGAACATGAAAAGTTTCATCCTCAAAAAAATTTTTACTTCCAACTTGCATCATCGTCGTGACTGGCATTTTTTCATTTTAATGGCTCTTATAAAATCGTTATTTCGTTTGATGACGGACGGACTTTTTACCATTAAAATGTAAATGTAGACAATATATATTATTGTAAATAATGACATTGTTAAGTGCTCCAAGTGCCATAAACAACTAAAGTATTGAGTACTTTCACGCATAGTAACCCTTCCCTCTCCCCCCGAATCCCGAGAAAAGTAGACTATGCGCTATTCCAGACTATAATCAATCTGTGCTGAATTTCATCTAGATTCGTTCAGCCGTTCAGGCGTGATTGAATAACAAACATCCATTCATCCATCCAAACTTTCTTACATTAGTAAGATTAGATAACATGTTGAATGTCAAGCATGCCTCTTTTTCCGTTTTGCGCACCATATGAGTACCTTTTCACCTTTACATAAAAAACGGAATTCAGTTTATTTGAAGATTTAGCTGAATATTTTGCATATACTATTACTAGTCGAATGCCAAGATGCCCTGGTTTTAGGTATGGTGATATCGTTGCACCGCAGTTACGGGCGAATGGTGGGGACCTAGGTTCTATTCCCAGTGGCGAAGATAAAAGTTTATCTTTTTTACCTTTTTTTATTATTAATTAATCGTTTTCATATAAATAATCATAAAATAGAAACAACCATATATCATACAAAGAGTAAAAGCAATAAAAATATTATTTGGGATTTATTGGGACATGATTTACAGACTACTCAAGAGATGGCGTACGCCCGTATATGCGTTAGAACGAAGCGGCCGTGCCGAGCGCCGCGCGCGCCGCCCTATCTGGCACATAAAGGTATAATCTGGCATGCGTCGCCAAGCGTAAACGTTGCGGGGAAGTGGGACGGAAACACGAAATTTCTGTAACTTTGGGCTGAGCCTTAAAGGCTAAGCTTATTTGCTTGAAAAGTTACTTGCAAGCTTTACTGACCGATAGAGCAGTGATTAGAGACCCTACATGCAGAACAAAAGGTCACGGATTCGATTTCTACCCGGGACAAATATTTGTGTATATAAACATGTCTATTTGTTCCGTGTTTAGGTGTAAAATATCTATGAATGTATGCATTGTAAAAAATATTAATTTACGTATATCCGCTGTCTAGTACTCGTACACAAGCTTTGTTTAATTTAAACTAGATGGCGCTGTATAGGATGTCCCAAGCATTATTGTAATGGGTCTAATGTTCAGATAGAGATGGAAATCTATTCAAGATTACAAACGAAAGACGACAGAAACTTCATGAGATGGGATAATAGTGGTACCAAATTCAAAAACACAAAGTAGAACTGGTTAACATATAACCCTATTTATCAAGATATAGAAATGTTATACATACAGTATGTTCACATGGGCTGTGCCTCGGACAAAAGCTTGTGAAAAATATCCTTCCTGGAGCTTAAAGTAATACCCTCGCCTTTATTGTTTTAAATTTTATGAATTCATGACAGTTACGCCGATGCATTAATAATATTGGTATTTTCCTTTTTTTGAGGATTAGATTATTTTGCATTAAATATTTTAAACACAAAATTGAAATAACTCAAAAACCTAACTTGATTTAATTTAAAAATGTAACTTTGAGCACAAAGAACATCAGAAAGAAATTGCTGTCTAACGGACTATAGGGAACGTGGACTACATAGTTCATAGAAGTCACAACAGCTTGTAATTATCAACTCGGATATAAAACCAGTAGTTGACGATGAATACAGCAGGACTACATCTTCCCCTCGGTTTCCATGACACACTGTCTTGCGCCACCACTAACAACGGACCACCGCCTCTACTAGAACGCTAGTCTACCTAGTGGGAAGCTGTCCCACGTTTCGCCGTCAAGTTCACAGTCACTCATTAATGACTGACCGATTGGCCGAGTGGTTGGGATTCTAACTGCAGAACGGGTTCGATTCCTGCAAATATCCCTCAAACTTGAAATAGACATGTTCATGCACACAAATAGTTGTAAGCATGAACATGTCTTTTTTTTCCGTGCCTGGATGTTAAAATTTTTATAGTGAGGCGACATGCTTTCTTTAAATACTAACATTTCTTCAGGTACTGAGGTATATTATGGATTAAAAGATACTATGTAGCTCCCAAAAACGCTGCCCAACTGAGTTCGATTCGTTTGACTTCTCTGTCGAAATCGAATTTATCGAATTGGACAGTTATCTCAGGTAAATGTGAATTTATTGTGCTTGAAGCTGTCAAAAAACGAAATGAACTCAAAAATTTATAAGACTCGTACATTGTGCGCACTCAAGAAACATTTTAAACGTACTATATTTAAATTTTTACTGACCTAATTTCGCGTACTTTATACTTTATAGTGACGTTTTTCAGGTCGCTCTTTTCGCTTGAACCATCTTCATACCATCATATCAGCTCTTTATGCTCCAATTCAGGGGCTTAGGCCTCCCCTTGGTATGAGGGTACTTGAAGCTTAATCCACCACGCTGCTTCAGTGTGGGTTGGTGGATTGTAAGGACTGTCATCTGATGATAATAGCCGGGACCAACGGCTTGACTAGGCACGGAGTCAGTGATAGTTGTGTACTTAAGTCTGAAAAACTCAAACGGGCTTGCCACCACTCAACTATCACGACAACATCCTCATAAACATGTTAAAAGCACTTGCCATACGTTGTACTCAACGTCAACAGAAACCGGGGTGGTACGTAGTATTATATTAGCAATATATACCCATTACAGGATAAACATTATAGGGACTAGAAAACGCGATAGAGCAAGGGTTTCGCCAAACAAAACAATGTATATCAAAAACAAATTCCCTCGACTTCTGCAAACACACCCGAAGCGTTTTTAGGGTGGAACCCTACGGACCCATCTGCGAGGTATTAAAACGTAAGCATTTTTTGGGATTATATTTGTATTACGGTATATCTGCACTCCTCTTTGTTTTACAAGTAAATCGATGGTGTATTGATATTGAGGGTTGATACTTTGAATATGGCAAGGTTTTATTCTATAGTACCTAGACATATGTAATGCAAAACAGTAGATACTGCCATTAATATGTAACTAATTATACTTTGTATTGTGTCATGATAGTCGAGTGGTACCGAGCCCGCTTCGTATTTAGAAGACCGTAATTCAAATCCCAGGGCATGTAGGCTACCAATGAATTCTTTCTAACTTATATACATACCTATTATTGACTCTGTGCCTCCAAGATCACATTAAGTCGTCTTCGTTAAAATCCACTAACTCGCACTGGAGCAGCGTGGTGAATTAAACACCAAGCTCTACATCGCGAGGGGAGGCCTAAGCCCTTAAATGTTATTCATTATTAAATATTAAAGGGCTGATAGTACGGTATGGTAATACTTTGTATTTATGTTGATAACTGATTGTCTGCTCTGTTTTTTAATTAGTTTTCCTCCTAAAACGGGTTTGACTTGTGGTCGGTTTGTCTATGACTTCTTAACCCAAGCCAGTAGCTGAAGATCTTCGGCACGACTATACTCGGAGACTAAAGTAGATATTCCCAAGTGAATTTAAAATAACACGATAATCATGTAAAACGTCCAATATAATCGAATTTTAAAACTTAGGGCAAGGAATTGAACTTGACCAGCTTTCTGGAGAATACACAGCGCCCTGGAAGCCAATATACTGCCCAAACACCAAAGCATTTGAACAGGACGTCTTGCCAGTGATAACACGCCTCGAGCCTCGTCAACAAACTCAGAGTCATTCAACGTGCCACGGAAAGGTTTCGTAAAGAAAAAATCTGCAGAAGAACTGGAGAGATTGACATAGTTCACAAAATAAGCAAATTCAAGTAGCAATGGGCACTGAGCAGGCCATATCGTTCGAAGAACCGATCGGCGATCCAAATAAGAGAAGAACAAAGATTCTCGAATGGTGACCACGAGCTAGACATTATGTCAGGGGTAGATCCCTCACTAGGTAGGCTAACAATCTGGCAAAGGTTTCAGGTCGTCATTGATTACAAGGGCCTTTGATGCGTTGTGGAGATAATAATCAGTCTTTAGATTATCGTAGATAACTATGGATGTAATTAATAATAATAATACCTGAGACATCTAACACGCGCCCATCTAGCCCCAAACTAGACAGAGCTTGTATTATGGGTACTAGATAACTAATACCCAATAATTAATAATAATACCTGGGACATCCCATACAGCGCCACTACTCCCAAAGTAAGCAAGTACTATGCTTGTATTATGGGGTACAGACAACTGTTAAATATACATAAATATTCTTTTTAAAATATATATAGATAGATACATTCACACCGAGACACAAAACAAATAGACATGTTCATGCTCACAAATATTTGTCCCGGGCGGGAATCGAACCCGCGACCCTTGGCTCCGCAGTTAGGTTCTCTAACAACTGAGCTAGTCGGTCCGTCAATTGAGTAACTCACAGATATTTAACGCAAATCCTATAGGTAGTATTATGTAATAAAGACAAAAATACTTTTTGTAATTCTGGAGATAGTTATAATTTGACATTACTTTTTAACTTTATTCGAATTCTTCACTAACAAAACAACTATAAACGGAATGGAACTGTGATGTAAGCATTATAAGCAAAAATTTAGCAAAGACCGGTCCCCTATTTGAGCAAACGGCTGCGCGCCCCTGATAACCTTATCGCGCGCGTGCCAAACCCACCCTCAGGACCTGTGTTAAATAAATGCATGTAATAAATCGTTTATTTTTGATGCAACTTATACCTATCGTGTATGGAAAACGGAAAAACAAGAAATTATTTTTAAAAAAATTGAGAAAAAGTGCAACTACTACCTACTACTGGCGGCATTAAAATTAGTTTTTAGAAACATGTCCATACACAATGTACTAAAATAAGCTCACGGGACACTACAATCGCACTTGACTTTTATTTTAAACTAGCCTTCCACCCGTGGCTTCGCCCGCGTGGTCATATATTTGTACCTGGACAGCTAAAAGGACGCGACGCCCCAGGATATTGTGAGAACTTCTAGAATATTCTGAAACCTAATTGACTAAGAAAGCTTTCCAAACTGATGACCTCCTTGTAATGTCTGCGAATTTCGGTTGCGATCGGTTCAGCCGTTTCAGAGATTAACCGAGACAAACAAAGACGCAGACAAAAAGGAGCCTAGGTCATTACCGACAACTCCTTTTTTTAAATATTTTGAAAGAAGAATAAGAAAAGAAACATTTCGAGACGAGAGTGTAGGTATGACCGGACAACAGGTGCAGTCTATAGCATGTTATTAACTGACAATTCAGCTATATCCACACATACCCTACTAGTAATAGAGAACAATCCATTTATTTCCGTTTTAATTATGTATCTAAGTCACTTAAGGTACTGAATTAAATACACTAACTCCCCGAATCTCAACCAACATCCTAAAACGAAAATCGATACTGCCCGACATCAATTATTGCCACTATTCCGTCAATAGCTCTGTGCTATAAAGTTCAGTGCTAAACAAGCGACTAATCAAATATAAGTTGATGGGAGTTGTCTAAAAAGCGATCTACTGAACAACGTGCTATAGATATGCAGGCGTGGTACAGGTATTATTTCGGGAGTGGAGAATTTTATGTAATTTAAGCTATTTTCGGAAAATTCGTTATAAATCCAAAATATAATCAATGTTAGCTTATTTATTTAAAATTGGTCAAAAAAATATATAATTTTAGCTTGTTTGTTTGAAATTGGTCAAAATGAAGTAGACACTTCGGTCGTGGGTCAGGTGGTTGCCCTCCCCTTGTATTCGCGTGTGTATTGAAGTTAGATTGCAAGTTACACTCGAGTGACAACATCAAAAGTTAAGTGTGGAGTAAGAATTAAAGAGATGTCAGTAAAGTGATAATTTAAATGGTATCTGGTAGAAAAGGAAAGTAACAACAGGAGCAAATTAAGCGAGGTAATAAATAAAGGCAACCAAAGTCGAAGTTGACTTGAAGGAATCAGGGCTAAAATCTAGTGTTGGTGCAAAAACGGCTTAGGAAATTGAATCACCACTATCTTCATCGCCATAAAGAACCCTCGTTCGGAGGGTAGCCTTTTCGATTCCCGGACCATTATAATCCCACCGGTTTGCACGACTTTGCTCGGTGAGCGGAAATAATTTCAAACTATCAGTTACAGGGGTCGAATGGGAGTGACAAGCGAGCTTTAAGAGAGTCACTGGTGTTTTAAGTTTTGTGGTTTTATTATTTGTTTGTGGGGTAAACTTTTAGATGGTTAATTAATTTAAAAAAAACCAGTGAAGTCAGATTCGGACTCTCACACGAAGGGTTCCGTACCACCGTACAATATAAAAAAAAAACGTTACTCATATGGGGATCCTCTGTAATTTATAACTTTATTTTATCTTCATTAGTTGTTGTTATTGCAGCCACAGTAGTACAAACTCCTTGAAAATTTCTAGAATAAGCAATGATCTCACAGCGATCACGAAAAACGCTGAAAAAACATGTTTGTTGTACGAGAACCCTCTTTAATTTTTAACTTTATTTTGTTTTTAGTATTTTGTTGTTATAAAAGCCATAGCAAGACATACCTATTTCATGAAAATTTGAAGTATAAGCAATGATAAGACAAGATAAGGATCTCACATTCATCGATCACCAAAAACGTTGATTAAAAAAATACGTTTTTTGTATGGGGACTCCTTTAGTTTTTTTTAACATAATTTCAATTTCATTATTTGTTATTATAAAGGCCATAGTAACACACATTCTGGGGAAATTTCAAGTGTCTATATACATATTACGGTTCAGACGATACAGCCTGATAGTAAAAGGGTCTCGTTGGTACCCTTTGGGTCCGGAACCCTAAAAACTAATCATCGTGCAAATTCGATCAAAGTCGTATGCAAAACTGGTATATCTACTTAAAATGATGAAATAGCAACGCTAAATTCCTCCTTTATTCAACAACGCGACAGTTAGTATGACACAACCTCTCGAGCTATCCCATAAAAATCGGGTAAACGTGTACACAGGTCGCTCCTCTCTCAAACACAATTACACAAGACAAACATTGGGGCTTTCGGGGTAGTTGGTACACTCGACAGATGTAACTGTTTGAATTTCCCTAGTTTATACGCTACGTGTTATGGTTATTTGATAACAAATCTATGTAATTTTCGTAACTTCGATGGTTTGGTAGAGGTGATAGTAAAATAATAGTTTTTGTGTCATAATTTACGAATCAACTTAAGTTGTCTAGTAGAGAACTGAGTTTCTCAGAAAAAATAATTCCAAACCTTTAAAAAAATTTAAGCAATAAATAGTTCATTCGATTCTAAAAAATATTCCGAAAAAGACGTTATTATGATTTTTTTACCGACTTTTTTTAGTAATCAATACATAATTTAATTTTTTTTCCAGCGGATCTTTATTCCTCATAAAGTGCCTACTTCGAGTGCTAAAATGACATTATAATTTTAAATTTTTAAATTGTTACATAAAGCTTAAAGAAAAAATATTTTGTGTTCGTACTTTCTTAACAAATAATCTAAGCAAATTATTTTTCACTTAAAAGAATAAAGTTGGGCTCGAAAAAAATTATTAAAATTTATTGTTAAAAAAGTGAGCATTTATTTTTAAAAAGTTTTTGTCGCCGAATAAAATCATAAAATGTCTTTTCCGGAATATTTTTTCGAATCGATGGAGTTATGTTTCATATTTTAAAAAAAATGGTACCTAGGTCACGTGTGTTAGTATTGACGAAGGTACAAAAATGGTAACTATACGCAATCTCACTTTGAATCACTTAATATAAATAAGGTTCATCGACATTTCGCCTCTTTAAAATACTTGATTTCGAAAATCGATAAAATACCTACGTGTAGTTAAGGTACATACTTTTGTTTGTGTAGGGGGTCTCACATTTATCCCATGGGCGATATTTCTTTTTCCATATTTTAATACTTTTTTACCTCTTTTTTTTAAATTCTTTGTTATATTTTTAAAAGGCAGACCCCCAAAGTCTTCAAAATTTTAACAAGTTTATATTTGAAAACCACCACAAATACAATTATATTTAAAAAAAAAACAGTATGATTTAGACAGTAACATTTAATGAATTTTGAATTAAAAAATCCAATAAATTAATCAGAAAAATGTCGATAGAAAAAAATCGAGTAGCTAACTAAAAAAATGTTTTTCTATGTGGTGTAGATATCTTGTACTACATAGTTTAAAAAACAGGTTAGAAAAATTACTAGAACACTGTAGAAACAGTTTTCTAAATGAGTGATTAGAATTTTAATTACAAGCAAAAATATAGGTTGTGGTTTAGGTCGTTTTAGTTTCACGGGAGTTAATGACAATGACTAGCCATCTCGCTTTGACACACGCCTTGGTCGTTAAGAGTGTGTGCATGCAAGCCAGAACAGAATCTCATGTTTTTTCGAGACAATCTGGGTCTTAAGTTTTTGTTTTTTTACACATCAGAATTTCTCCGTTCGATGAGTCGTTCTATCTTGAATGCAAAAGCGCTTTTAAATTCAAAGTATCGCAGAACACCTCACACCGCAGTGAGGTCATCAGAACGACAAGTGTCTATATGTTTGGATTTAAAGCACGAAGCCTAAACACAAACCCATTATAATAAAATACATTTATATTTAACATAACGCTCCTTATATGATGCTCACTCATTTTCTATGAAGCTGATGTATAAGACGTTATCCCGTCAAAAATAAAAACTATTGTTTTTTTTTCAAAATAGTTTCTTGTTTTCATTTCATTTCAAAATATAGCCTTTTGACATACGATACTCCAAAACATAAAACGCAGACGCGATATAAGTAATTTATTCTACTTATAACCGAAAACTATGCGAACAGGGCTTACGAGTGTTAAAAAAAAACGTTCTAAGAGCTCTCACAAAATTCTAAATACTGTTATTTCCTTATACATATTCGGCTCCAGTTTATCATAATTATACATATAGCGTACGGCTGCGAGTTATTATTCAAAACAGATACATCGGGGGAACACATTAATATTACCAAACAAGTAATACCGGTTCGCGTATTCATTGACAAAAAAAAAAAAACTAGGAATATAAATAACTGTCGAACAACACTAGCGTTATGAAGCCATCTCTAGAATTGTCAAAATACAGTGCAATATTCGAGCGTCGTCCTTGGAAATACTACAATTTTATTGACATAAATACAAATAAAAGTAGTTTGTATAAATCAATTAGGTAATTTGTAATTAAATCATGGATGTTAATAGAGATACCGCTAAAAATGTGAACAAAAAAATGTACCACGTAGGCAAAATATACACTAGTTGATGTTTTGAAATATTCGTAAGTTGAATTTTGTGTGATTCACATGTGAAATTCTTACTGGAAAAGTAAAAGAAAGATTCTCAAATTACATTCCATGTGTAAATTAACATAATGTTTCTTTAAAACTATAATAATGACGTATGATCTTTATAATTACTTAATCTGACAATTTGCACACGTTTTTGAACGTTTAGATGTATAAAACGCTACATCCTGTGTATTATGTTATCTATTAAACCTCGTTTCCACGAGTATAATACACTGTATTATACTGTATTACTGTATAATACACTGTATTATACTGTATTACTGTATAATACAGTGTATTAATACAGTAATACAGTATAATACAGTGTATTATACTTGATGAACACGAGATTTCAAAAGAATTAAATATCGATTTTCGGAACTTTTGAAATTCATATTATTACTGAACATTACAGATATGATTGCAATATCAATACGATTTCTTTTACATTTTGGAAGTTGAACGCATTCCGCTTAGTCACCAATATGGAAAACGCATATTTTTGTATTATATAATTAAACGAAAATAAAAAAATCTTGTGAAGTGTTAAGGCAAAACTTAGGGAAACAAAAAACTAATTTTCGAATGACTTTAATCGATTTTATTAGCGTTTTAAAATCGTAGTTTGTATTTCAAACCAAAGTTTACAAAGTGACTTAAAAAATATTAAAATTTTGTGATTTTAAAATAATTTCTATTCGTGATCATATTTTTAGGGTCATTTATTCTAGGAAAAGTGTTCATTATCAATGGACGACGTCCAAAATAAAAAACGTGAAATAGGAAGAGGAAAATAAATATACGTTAGCGGAAATTATGGCTCCTGTAACGTAGGTATTATGTTGACGCGTAGTTTTTCTTCCTCGGTTTCCTCGTATTTATGATGATCTCGATCATCAATTGCTCTACTGTTGGTGAACCTTCATATTTTTGGAATAACACTTTTCGTAGAGTATGAAAATGTGACTGACAGTTGAAAATTACTCTTAAAATGCGGAATGTTTGGCTTCTGTGGGCCTCTAGCTGTTATATTTGATATTGGTTACTGATTTTCTTTAGAGCAGCTTTTGTATAAAGTTAAACATTATAAAGTAGTTTCATTGTTGCTTTCTCAAAAAGCGACAACAGAACGATATAAGCCTCCTCCTAAAGCTCCCCGATGATCGGTCTTGCTCCGTACACCTGTTTCTAACCAAAGGAGGCCCGCGACCTCCGCTAAGCCATCAGTCCACCTAGTGGGAAACCGTCCCCCACTACGACGACCAGTTCGTGATCGCCACGCAAGAACCTATCTTCTTCAGCTGTTATCGATCATGTGTTCAATAATGCCTGTGACCTATCCATTACCATTTCAACTTGCTGGTTCCATGAGCAATAGGTTACTTCAATTCTTTTATTGTTGTCAAATTAGCGATGTGGAATAGCCATCAAAATGTTTGTACTGTATTGCTACTTAAAACGCGAGATGTTCTCGCATCACGACCCGTCATTTTTTTTTTATCAAACACGAACGTCAACGTATCCGACTAGACAAAAACATAGAAAAAAAAACAAAATAAAAAAGGTAGTCTACGCGCGACCGCCGCAAGACGTGGCTAATGTGTAATGCGGTTGGCTTTATATATTTTTTTTTATAATTTTTTTTTATTACCTTTTCCCCGTATCTCAGTTACGCTTCGATCAAGATTTCGAAATGGGCGCTATAGTTCATTGTTGTCGGTCGATAATGTAAAATAAAAAATTAACTTCGTATAACGGAACGCAATCTCCACATGTCACGTTCGGAAATCGGTCTCCGAAAGGTAATTATTGGATACCGCACAAAAAAGAGTTCTCTCATTTACTTTTAGGGTTGCGTACTATGTACTTTAAAAGGTAAAACGGAATCTTATAACATCACTTATGCGATCTGTCCGTTAGTCCTTCAAGACGTTTTTTTGTTTTGGAAACCATACAACGTCAGAAATCTGAAGTTCGGCAGTGTCCGGACTGGGTGACTGCCATAAATTTCAACAAAGATTATAAAATTTATTTCTTGTAAGAATTTCAATTGATAAATAAAAATAAAAATTATTAAATTAATATTTGAAATTGTTAAATTATTATTATAATATATGATTAATAATGAAAATTAATAACTCACCCGAGTTGGCCTCTTCAAAAAAATATTTGTTCTTTTTATGTTAAAATTTTTTTTTATGAATTCACAATTTTCTTTTATTTATTTAGTAGATTTCTTTTAATTACATACTTAACTTATCTCAAAATATGCGAAAAGATATGATTCTTTCTCTAATAGCATACTCAGGTTCATGAAGCTAGATCTTGATATTTTTCAGGGTCAGTAAATATTGAGTCATAGATAACAGGTGCGTAAACAGTTACTTTTTGGGTCGGAGTTTTAGTTAAAAATAAAAAATCATGTATACTCTAAAAAATGTTCTATTCTGACCATCAACTGTTGGCTGGTGCGGAGTTCTGATGCGGAACACTAATTGCGCAAGTCCGACTCGCACTTGACCGTTTTTTTTTCTTCTATTACATTATGTTAGTTTGCGAACGATACGTGCCGGCTGATTGGAATTACGTAAAGGCAAATAGACGTGTCGATTGAATTGAACTACTACTGTGTCAGAATCGATTCCGAATCGATTATTTGTCTGCATTGTTTTACAAAGAACGGCCACGTTAGATTGGTTGGAACGACTTTAATGGGATTTTCAGTACGGTTGTTATAATGTATTTAAATCAAGTTACACATTTTTCACTTTATAGTAGCTAAAATCAATGATTAAGTGACTTGTCGCCTAAAGGGATTTATATGTTATTTCGCATCGAATAACTCTTAGGGGTTTCTCAACATCTTCGCGCCGATGACACCCTAGTGTGCCTCCTGGTCGCTTCGATGAAGTCGTTGGAGCTTTCGGGCTAACGACACGCGTCCTTATCCTGCTTCAGGCGGTTGTTTAGAGGGCGCAACTCCCACATACCTACCCAGCGCGCTCGGGCGCGCGAAAACTATACAGTTTATCCGCCTTCTCACCGCAAGGGTAAAACAAAAAAAAAAAAAAGGATTACAGCCGGCGTCTATGTACTTACACAAAAACCAGCGTCACCGTTATTGAGAAATTTTTGTATGCTTTATTGTTAAAAATAGAATGTTAAACTTTATTACACTAATCATGGAAAACATTACATGCACAAAAAAAAACTTTGTGGTTGAATATTCAACAGTTAGTACGGTACATTTAGCAATAAGTTACTGATAGGGTTGAGGATAGTCTCACAGGTTCTTCTATCTGCTAACCGCCAATTTAACTAAGTATACAATTTTAATATTTATGATAATATCAGGGGCATCCCACACAGCGCCATCTACTACCAAAGTAAGCAAGTAGAATGTTTGTATTATGGGGTACTAAACAGCTGATATAGGTACGTTATTAAATATTTTTTACAATATATACATAAATAGATACTTTTACACCCACACACGGAACTAATAGACATATTGAAGCACACAAATATTTGTCCCGGACGGGAATCAAAGCCGCAACCCTTGGCTTCGCGATTAGGATCTCAACCAATCGGCCAATCGGTCAGTATTTGTCAATATTTGAACTTATGGTTAGAAAGTAGTGGGAACCTGTAAGACCGCCTTTTAATCTATCATTTTAAAATATAAAATTATTACTCAATCACATATAGATTATGAAAAATACAACAAAAACCAAATAATAACTCACAATGATGCTGCGTCGGCGCTTTTCCCGCTAAGTAATCTTCTTTGCATATAAACTTGTTGTCATCCAATACGTATAACTCTTCGCCAGTCGACAGTTGCTTTCTGCAGACCAAGCAAGTAAAGCAGTTGAGATGGAAGACTTTCTCTCTCGCTTTCCTGACGAGATCTGAAGGCGAGATCCCGTGGCCGCATCCACTGCATTTTGTTCCGTAGCGTCTGTGGACAAAATAGATTTTTTTATTGGATTGTTATTTTGGTGAAATATTTGCTGATGACTATTTTTGTAATATAAATAAAGAGTAATTTATAATATTTTGTATTTTAAATACAAATTTAAAATTTTGCATGAAATATTAAAAAATGAAATAATAAAAAATTGCATCAAATATTGACCTACCTATGAAATATTAAAAAAAAATACTTCAAGCAGAAAATTTTATCGTATAGCTTTTATTATTTTGTTGAATATTTGCGGCGCACCGTCGTCAGCCTGTAGGATTCCAAATTCGAACTTGTCATCAGCCCATTATACCCCACTGCAGGGGCTTAGGCCTCCCCCAGGGTGCGGAGGCTTGGAGCTTAAATTCACCACGCAGCTCCAATGCGGGTTAGCGGATTGTAACGACCGCCATCTATTGACAGCAACCGAGACCGACTGCTTAACGTGCTCTCCGAGGCACCGAGTCAGTGATAGTTACGTACTTAAGGCAGAAAAACTCAATGGTATCCGGATTCGAACCACGGCCACACGGCCCTGTAATTTTGAAACAGGTTCGCTGCGCTCGGGCTATCACGACAATAATTGTATTGTCAAAATTCGAACTAACTTAATAATAATTATAAGAATAAGTTGGAATTAAGAAACCTTCCGGCCAGTCCGCTTACGACGTTTTTTAGGGTTCCGTTCCTAAAAGGTACAAATAGGATCCCAATTGTGTACCAAGGCTTCGCTGTCCGTCCGTCCGTCTGGCACGGGGCTGCATTGTCTTAACTGTAATAGGTTGACATTTGAAATTTCCACTGTGTATAACTATAGCCGCTTTAACAGCAAATAATAGAATGAAAACAAAGTTAACAATTAAAAGGGGTCCCCATGCAAGAAACGTGTTTTTTTCGATGTTTTTGGTAATTGGTAGTTGTGAGATACTTTTATGGCCGCAATAACAACGAATAATAAAAATAAAATAAAGTAAAAATTAAAGGGGATATAAACTGTTTTTTTTTTATAGTGTCCAATGGTACGGAACCCTTTGCGTGCGAGTCTGACGCGAACTTGCCCGGTTTTTACATGTATGACTATAGTGTACCTAATTACTTTTCTAGGAGGTCACCGCTCGACTTCATTATTCAAAATGGTTGAATGGTACTTCCACTTTGTAGGAAAGGTTTGGTTGGAACTCTATTAAAGTAGCTGACCACAAGCCCTCACAGCTGATTTTGAATTTGGAGCCCCTTAGACTGGGATCCTTCTTGGGGAAAAAAATAGTCAATAGTGAAATATTTTTATTTCGTAGTTATGCAACATAATCTTGAAATACGTCACAAGAGTGAATTTATTACTTTGTGGAAAAACGTCACCACAAAGGCGCATCCAAAAAGTGCTGGTTCCTCTCAGAAGAATACGCAGGAAACTGAGGGACGCTCTTTTTAAAAAAATTATTAACATTTTTTTGACAATGAGTGCTTAAAATTTAATATTATTGAACAAATCGATAGGCGAGCGGCTTACACCCATGGACTTCCATCATCTAAGTAGTCCGATACTTTATAATACGCTTTTGCATAAAGCTTTCGTTTTATTGTAATTTAGACTTGTTAAGGGGTAAATATGTGTCGTGATAGCCTAGAGCGCAACGAACCTGTCTCAAATTTATAAGGCCCCGTAGGGCCATGGTTTGAATCCAGCGTGTACCAATGTGTTTTTCTGACTTAAGTACACAATATCATTGACACGATGCTTCGGAGGGCACGTTAAGCAGTCGGTCCCGGACGCTGTCAATAGATGGCGGCCGTTACAGTTCCCAACCCGCAGTGGAGCAGCGTGGTGGACTTAAGCTCCAAGCCCCGCTCCTCATCCTGGGGGAGGCCTAAGCCCCTGCAGTGGGGTAAAAATGATGATGATGATGATGAAAGGGTAAATCTTGAATGTCAACTGAGATCTTATTGTAAAAGTGTATACATTGCCTTTCAAAGATTTTGTGGTTTTATTGACACGGCGGCCGTGATTTATTTCTGGTTCTTGTAGGAACATTATGCCGATCACATTTTTTTAATAACCCATTTTTTTTACGTAGCTGCATTATGTTTTCAAATATATGTTGCGACAGCAAATACTAAGAACAATAAAATTACATTATACCGTCAAAAAATTTGTCACACATGTAAAAAAACGATGTCATTCAACTGTCGGCCTGGAGAGTTCTGGTTCTGAGGTCGAACCAAACTTGTTCGGACCAACTTGGTATGATCTCAGTAATTGCGATTCCGCTATAAAAATTATTTGGTACATATACTAAGCTATCATTATGACGTAAGATTATATACGGTGAGATCCCAGTCTAATACGCCTTCCAAATCAACTAGCATAATGTCGAGCTCGAACATTTCGAACAGAAGACCACATTGACCAATCTGCATAATCAAGTCGAGCGGTGAGCTCCCATAAAAGTAATTACCATCGAAAACAAATTGGTACGACCATTACTAATTGTTCTTTCTGTTAGACTATAAATCACCGACGTTTGAATATACAACATTTAAAATTAAAAAAAGGAAAATAAATGAAAACAGATTTTATTTTCCAAATCTACCTTCCTTCTATATTTAAATATTAATTTACGTATACTGTTTACCATATCAGCCTATTATATCCCACTGTAGGGGCTTAGGTTTCCCTTCGAGATAAGGGTTTTTTTCTATTCCACCAGCCCAACCATCCTCGTAACTTTACAATTTTGGTCCAAGTCCAGTAGGGGTACGTCCCAGTAGTTAGTTCCACATGGAACTACTGTAACCTAAAAAAAATTATTATTTCATCCCAATAGTTCCATGTAATTTTAAACTATTTTATACCCCGCCATTTCTTTTATATGAAACTACTATAATATGCATCGGGAGCATTCATATTCACAAACACCACCATTATAATGTAGCGATCATTACAATAGCATTTGTTTGTTGAAAACATGTTGAAAAATTCAAATTCGCTCACAATGACGACCGCTTAGCCTAGTGGGTAGCGACCCTGCCTACGAAGCTGGAGGTCCCAGGTTCGAATCCCAGGTCGGGTCAGTATTTATATGATGAATATTGATACTGGTACCGGGTCTTGGCTGTTATATGTATGTGGTGTCTTCGCTTGGTACCCAAAACACAAGCTAATGTTACAAAAAAAAATCGTTTCAATTTGTAACAGAGTAACTAAATAAATTTGACAGCTGCGTTTGGTTTCAATAGAGTCAGAAATGCTAGAAGAAAAGTGGTCAGAAGGTAAGCGCATAGAAGAGTGCTTCTAGTCAATTCCTACCTTTAATTTCATTGTTAAACATAGTGAATATAAAGCAAAGCGAATAATATTTAAGAAACCAGTTCTTGTCATAAACGCAACAAGTTTTTGTGGAAGTTTTTTTTAATGCAAACATGCGTAAAAAAATAGATTGAACTGTACTTACTTTTACCTTATTTCATTTACTGCTGGACCGCATAGCCTAGTGGGTAGAGACCCTGCCTACGAAGCTGAGGGTTCCGCGTTCGAATCCCAGGTCGGGTCAGTATTTATATGATGAATATCGATACTGGTATCGGGTCTTGGTTGTTATATGTATATGGTGTCTTCGCTTGGTACCCAAAACACAAGCTAATGCTTAGTTTGGAGCGTAGACGTTGTTGTGGTGTATATATATTATTATTTAAGGTATATACTATAAAAGTTAATATGTCATTTTATAACATAAATTCGAATTTGCGAGTGACGTGTTGATATATTCATAAATTATTGAAACAATTTAGACATAACCCCCTTCTATTAGGGTATATATGTCACATACATGTATGTATGTATGTCTATTTATTTATTTTATTATACCTACACAACTGCCGCGATAACCGTGTGGTGGCAAGCCCGCTACTTGTTTAGAAGGTCATGGTTCGAATTCCAGGGGATGCACCAATGAGTTTTTTTCTGATTTAAGTAGGTACATAAGTAACTATCATTGATTCCGCACCTCGGAGAGCCGTAAAGCTGTCGGTCCCGGTTGCCATCATCAAATTGCTGTCGTTAAAATCCACCAAACCACACTGAAGCAGTGTGGTGGATTACGCTTTTACGCGATTACGGTTTCCGTCTTTTCAGTTATAATTTTTTTACGCGGTCGGTTTTTTCAATTCTTTATTTATACCATCTAAATATTATTTTAATGAACAGCTTTTCATTACGTATAGTGATTTTTTTTAAATAAGCATTTTATTTGACGAGCGTAGAAAAAGCGTCCTAAATCAGACTTTCAAAGGTTAATAATTCTTTCATAAGAAATTGTATCCGAAATTCCAAAAGAATTGTTTGTTTTCAATTACAATCATTTCATAAAATGTATTAAAGCTCAGTTCGTGCGAAGGAAGCTTACTATTGTAGATAACGAATATTTAAATGATGTGTGCCCATGCCTTGGAAATCATACCTAGTATTAGCTTTAAGCTTTTAAAATTTTAATTTTCATGAAGGAAAAAATATATAATTATATTTAAGGAAAATATACAGAAAAGAGTTTTTTGCTAGTTTTTCTCATTCTATTTTTCAGAACCAGTACATACAATAAATACATTTTTTATTTTATTTCAAGGGCAGAATGAAAAAACAGGGAAACAAAATTATCTTCATCTCGGATGGATTGAATCCCTCGTTCAGAAATTAATATTTCAATCTCCGAATAAATATTCTATTTTGCTCTCTTGGTTAAGAGAAGTGTATACTGGCAAACCATAAAAACGGCGTTAACGGTTGCATCTCAGTAAACCTTAACCGATTGCCGCAAAAAAATATATGGCATTGAGATCAGCAAAAACTAGGTTCAACCGTTTTTATTTTTTTAATGATTTTGATTCATCTAAAGAAAAAAAAAACTTATATGCTCGGGGTTATTTTTCACATATTCATCATGAAACTAATTGCATTTTCACTTGTTATGAAAATTAAAAAAAAAATCATTAAATATATATAAACGATTGCACCTAGTTTCCGCTGATGTGAATACCAAATATTTTTTTTCCTGGAAATTTAGCCAATAGGTACACACTCCTCTTAACTAACTATTATTACTATCGTATATTTTCGATCTAACTATAACTAACTGCATCAGATGGACCTATGTCTCTCTCTCTCATTTTCGTATTGACATTTGAACTTAGATACAGGTACGTTAACAGCACATTATTTGCTTCGGTCACAATCAGTGTCATCGGAAGCCTCGCGTAAATTGAATATAAAACGTATCTACACGCCACGAATTACTTATCTGAAGGAGCATTATCATAACGCTCAGAATAGAGCCCCAGAGGGCCAGAGCGCGCGGGGGTCAACCACTGTACATTATTTACGGTCCCCCGTAATTATTATATTACGAAAGTAGTTAGAGCATGAAACTTATACATAGAGATTATAATATAATTTATTTAAATTATATATATCACGAATTCATAATGAGATTTGTGCGTACGCTCGCACGTATGCAATTCAAATGTTAAGAACTTGAAAAGCGACAAGCGTATCTTATAAAAATTTAATGCTAGTTTAGAAAACTATTGTCCGTTTAAATTTTTTTTATCTTATTATAAAATCAGGATCTATATCGTGAACCTAATTATCTATTCTGTAATTAAATTAAAACAAATATTAACATTTAAACATGAGATGTCGGTAGGTACGTATTACGTATATACGTTGTCGAAATTATTGTTTTTAGGGTTCCAAACCTCAAAAGGAAATAATGAAACCCTTATAGGATCACTTTGTTGTCCATCTGTCTGTCAAGATCCTTTTTCTCAGGAACGCGTAAAGGTATTAAACTGACATTTATATCAAATACTCAGGTATACTGTCCCTTAGAGCTGTGAAAAAATCAAACTTCTAAGCCAACCAACAACGCAATCAAAGGATACAGCCGTTTATGCTGCAAATTTTCTATACTCGCAAGGGAATCAAAACCTACAGGGTACTTCCCGTAAACTTAGAATCTTGAAATTTGGCACGAAGCAATATCTTATAGCACAGATAAAGTAAAAATGGCGAAAAGCATAAATTTTTAGTTACATCATATAGTAAAAATATTTTCAATAATTTTAAACTTACTACCCCTTTCCTCGTGAATGCGTAGAGGTATTAAATTGAAATTCATATCAAATATTCAGGCCAGGAACTCTCGGTCAGTCCGAGTCGCACTTGACCAGTTTTTGTTTTTAAATTTCGATTACCTAATAATGATTGAAAATTATGAATTGTATTGGCGTTAAAAAAAAACTTTGGTATATCGCCGTTTCTGACACCTACCGGACATAAAATCAAATTTTTTCGTACTACAAATCGTGAAAAAAAACATTCGAAAATACAATTATTGCGCGCTTACAATTTTCACTTTTACTTAAGTCCCCTGGGCCGATTGTTACTTCCTATTTTATCTGTATTAAATTAAAAAAGTGACTTTCTGAACTTTGGCTGTTATTTATATTTATAAAAATATTTCGTTTGAGGTATTTTAGAGAAGAGAAGAATATCTAGAAGTTCGGTGCATAGAAGGAAAAGAAGATAGAATAGAGATATTCGAACTGTCCTGTATTTGAGTTATTCAAAAGTACAGAAAAATTAGTAGAGAACAATTAGTTTTGGATGGTAATTATTTAAGTGTCATTTTAGACAGTGGTAACAAGCTCTCTTCTTATTTAGAAGGTCGTGGTTCAAATCCAAGAAACCAGCATGTATTAATGCGTTTTTCTGACTTAATTACATAACTATCACTGACTCCGTGCCTCGGATAGCACGTTAATCCTTCGGTCCCGGTTGCCATTATCAGGTGGCAGTCGTCAAAATCCACCGAACCGCACTGAAGCAGCATGTTGAATTAAGCTTCAAGCATCCCCATCCCGAGAGGAGGCCTAAGCCCCTGCAGTGGGGCATAATGGGCTGATATGATATGGTAATTACTTCTACGGAAGCTCAACGCTCGCCTCAATTAAGCAAATTGGTTTTTTTGATAACACTATTAGCGATCGCATATCATCACCGAATATTCATCACTATGAGAATTTCGGTCTTCGATCCAACCTCTTATTCACCAATTTTTGGTATGTAATTTACCGAAGCGTGGGCGAAACGGCCCGTCTTCACACCCGCGTTTTTGGTTCGCCTTCGTTCCACGCTAAAAACTGACATTGTCATCTCTTTACTATTCCATACATTGCTGTTCATTCTATAACTCAATGTAGGGTCCAAAATTGATAGAAATAATAAAGCATCATAATTGACAAATTATTATTATTATTTTTCATCAAACATGAGTAAAATAAATTTATACGGTTTCCTTTAAATAACGACCAGTGTCGTGGTAGCCGAGTGGTGGCGAGCACGCTTCATGTTTAAAAGGTCGTGGTTCAAATCCCAGAAACTAGCATGCGCCAATGTGTTTTTTTCTGATTTAAGTACATAACTAGCGCTGACTCAGTACCTCGGAGAGCACGTCAATCCCTCGGTCCCGGTTGCTATTATCAGATGGCAGTCGTTAAAATGCGCCAACCCGCACTGGAGCAAAAAACATTGAAACCAATTTTTTATAGTAACAAAGAATATTAGTCATTTAAATCTTGTTAGACGGTGAGTCAATGGCGCGGTACAATAAGTAGACATGTAATAAATTACACAGGGTTTAAAACGACGTCCCTAAAGCGTACGAACCTGACTGGCTGACCTATAGAAGTAGGAATAATATTGTAATAAGACTAGAAAGAGCGCTGTTGAGCACAAATTACTAAGTATACCTATTTGGTGTGAAATTAGTCTTTGTTTAATCGGCATTTTTCAAAACTTTACAACATGGTCAAATTTTTTTTTTATTTAAAAGAAAAGGTGTCCTTATTTAACAGAAAAAAAATATGTAATTTTTGGAGATGTAATAACAGATAAAAAGAAAACGTGAAACATTAATGTGATGTCACTACTACATGAACTATTACAACGTCGTAAGCCGAAAATAGCGCGTCATCATAGCCCGAGCGCAGCGAATCGGTTTCAAATTTATTAGGCCGTGCGGCCGTGGTTCAAATCCGGGCGTGTACCAATGAGTTTTTCTTTTTTTTTCAACAAATGCAAGGAAAGCTATGTGGTCAAGTGTGAGAGGGATCAACAAGTAGGTACAGCGACAGTACACCACGGGAAGGATAAATAGAGCGTCAGAATTATCGACATCTTTTTCGATAATTTTTTCTTATTCAAATTAATATTGTACCGAAGCACCAACAATTACCATACGCGGCGCGTCAACCCCACTTTTATTAAATGTAATTCCGATAAGGCAGCGTAAGTTTAGTGTGTGTTCTAGTGTCCTAGTTCCTATTTCTATGGGCTGACCACAGCCTGTGAATGACCATTTCAAGTACCTACCAATTAATCAAGTACCTAGATCATTGGCTGTAGGACAACAATATATATAAGTTTAAACTTAAGTATTTTAAGAGCTGTGGAGACTGTTATTGAAATAAATACCTACGAAAAATTAGCTGTTAAAAAATCGTGATTCGCGAAATAGGTATGTTAATAAACATTAAAAAACCTATGTTTTTTTCAGTAATTTTTTTTAAATATATAGGTAGGTAATCAGAGAATATTTAAAATTGTATCGATTTTTTAAAACGATTCAAATTATTCGAATACTATTTGAACGATAATAAATAATGAAACACACGTGCAGCGTGTCCTTTGATAATCAGTGATACCTTATCTACTAGAATAACAACAATAAAATCAACGAATACAATTTTAAAAAGTTATATATAGTCGCAAAACATTCACAAAGAAATAAGCTTGGGTCAAAATTTTGAAAAAACGCTGACATGGTCATTAAAATTAAAAGGAATAAGGTTTAGAATAACCTCTCAAAATATGGATTTTTCTATTTACAAATTTCCTAGATACATATTTATGGAAATTCATTTCACGGTGAAATTGTCCCTGCGACGTCATCTGGGCGTTTGAGTTTACTGCACTGCTTTCGACACTAAAAACCCAAAACTAAAACTGGATAAAAATTATTGAGTTTAGGTCATTATGTTAAAAGTTTCAATCCTCATGAATAAATAAAAATCTTATCACTATATTCAGTTTGAAACAATGAAATTTGTAAGCATCCGTCCAGTTGACGTCACAGGGATATTTTAGTAATCAATTTTTGGGAAAAATAACTTAGAAAATTAAATACATAATAATTTTTTTATTTTAAGGTGACGATATAAATAAGTCTATGTTTTCGGAAAAAAGTATTAAAATTAAATGTTAAATAAAAAATTAGGTGTAAGCCATTGTGAAGTCAACTGTGCATGCCATTTTAATGCGTCGAAATGAAATTCATCTGAAACTGTTTTCATATTAAAAATCGAGCTCTAATGTTTATTTTTAATTCAGTCAGTATACCGCTCGCGGCCTTAATTATTTTAAGGCAGTGCGGGCAAACAATGAGTTATGTCTGACGCGTGGGCATAAAATTTGTTATACCTACAGGTGCTATAGAATAATGACTTTATGCGACTGCCAATAAAATATTGATGATTTTTAATAATGTCTCAATGTCAACTAGTCGATTTTTAATGTTTATGCTTTGATGGAGTACTACATTCACCACAGTTGCGCGTGGTCCGCAAATTTTTGTGACGGATCGTCACAAGATATAGTCCTCATAGATTTTTTTTATAATTTTTCTTTGATTGAAATTTGACCCTATGGTGACAGCCGATCTATACGTAGTGTTATCTATCTACAACCAAGTCTATGGCTGTGTTATAATTGACTGATGTTTTCAATTTAAAAAATCGAAACATAAAAGCGAAACATAGCCGGAAATGTATTTTCTGTTAGTTTCAAGGACAGGCAGGTGTGCAATGCATACACAAAAGTACTTTCTTCGTGGACATATGGACTAATTTTAAAACCAAATAAAACAGCGCTGATTCGAGGAAACCGTCGACAAATCATAGTACTTAGGTATTATTCCCTAATTTTTGACCTTTGAGGAATTAATAATAATAAAATCTGAGACATCCCACACAGCGCCATCTAGTCCTAAAGTAAGCAAGTATAATGCTTGTATTATGAGGTACTAGACAACTGATATGCATACTTAAATATTCTTTTTTTTATAATATATAAATATATAGATATTTTTACACCCAGACACGGAACAAATAGACATGTTCATGCACACAAATATTTGTTCCGGGCAGGAATCGAACCCTCGACCCTGGGCTTCGCAGTTAGGGTCTCTAACCACTCAGCCAACTCAATGGCAATTTCATGGTTTCCATCATAAGCTTAGCAACATTAGATGATGATTCAGACGAAAGCAAATGAATAACATCAAAAATGAACTCAAACACACTAAATGCACGTAACTTTTGTTTAATACGTTTAATTTCCTTGTGATACTATAATCAGATATTAATTTTCTTACTAAAGGATTACCTCGAGAGTATGTCCTTCGAAACGAAAAAAGAATTTTCTAAATCGGTCCACAGTTGACGAAGTTATCGATGAATATACATAAAAAAATGCATACGGACAAACGAATTTCTAGGCTATATACCTATATCATTACCTAACCGAAAATAAACCCGCCGAATGTAATTCGAATTTCAAATCGTCACGTTGAAAAGACACCGGAAACGGCGTCAGTCGTCAAATGTCACAGAATTGACTCATCAAAAAAAAAACTACTCGAATTAAGTCATCGTAGAGCGGAAATCGTAAGTGATCCGTTTTCCGCTGCCGCCTGACCCGCGACAAAAACATTATCTTTTTTCACAAAGACGACTCAAAGTTAGCGCCATGTAATTTCCGTAATCGAAAAGCATTATAAATTACCCATTTTGAGGTGAGCCGGTAATATGTGGGTAGGGATAAATAGTAGCACAACCCCAATTCAGATATCATTCGATATTTTTGGCATAGACAATAAAAGAAACGATCACCCAAGAGTTCGATCGCACAGTGTTAAAAATGTGTTTACAAAATAAGTTTTAAATGCGCATGGCACATGTTTTTCACAGTGCTTCATTATGATTGCAACTGTGTTGTTATTACGACGATACTTTATATACCGGGTGTTCGGCTGAACGTACTCCAAACTTATAGAGCGTGTAGGGCTTATCGAACTAAATAGAAAGTCGCAAGTGAGTATATGGTGCAAACTAAGGGTTATCGAGAAAAAACATGTTTAAAGTGTCATTTTTTTCATTTATTTTTAAAATTTTTTGCTCAGTTCGGTAAGCTCTACGCGCTTCATAAGTTTGGGCTATGTTCAGCCGAGGTACATATCTATATTTATATGCAAAACTGAAAACTATTTGAAAACATTTGCTGTTTTATAACAAATGTATATATAAGTTTTCAAAATCCATACCAAATTCACGGATAATTATAATAATTATTATGTGTAGGTACCAGTACAACAGCAATTGAATTAGCCCTTATGAAGGCGTGTCCTGGCACCAAAAACTAAATAGAACAGAAAACTAAGTAGAAAATGTACTTCATCATAGTTTTACCAATTATAAATTACCAGTTAAATAAAAATGTGAGACTGAAATTCAAGTGACAAATGTCGAAAGCTGCGGAATCGCGCACCGGAATTCGTTATTGACTTTAGAAGTTTTTGGGGTGTAATTAGATAGACCGTTTTATATTCCTTTTTATGTAATAAAACAATAAGGTAGTGAATTGCCCTAGCTTCGCCTGAGGGAGTTTGATATATTAATTGTGTTTATTTTTTATGACCTTTCAGTTATTATCCTATTGGCGCTTTCTCCAACCTTTGTTTGCAAACTTGATCTGAACCTGGAAGGGACTTGGACCAAAATCCTTGACGTCATTTTAATATCTTTCCTTTCTTTTGAAATAAAAAATAATTTATGCAATTTTTAATTATTATGTTTCTAAAATTTGATTGATAAAATATCCCTGTGACGTCATTTAGACAGATGTTTATTGTTTGCTTACCTAAGGTAAGCAATCAATATAATCTATAATCATAATATTTTGATTGATTCATGTGGATTACAGTTTAATTCGATATAGTGACTAACTTAAATATTTTACACTTACTTTTTGCTTCTAGCTTTTGCTTTGGAAAACAGCAAAATAACCTCAACTGTCCAGATGACGTTACAGGGACAATTTCGAGTTCAAATGAATTTTCTTAAATATTTGGCAAACTGGTTAAAAGAAAAAAATTGCTTATTTATTAACTTTCAAGTTTTATAACCATCAGCGAAAGTTTAACGTTTGGTCTAACCCTATTCAAAACTTTTTAAAATTGCAGCTTCACTCGTAGTAGACTTGTAAAAGCTTTAGAATATAAAAAATAACGTTATGAGAATACTACCTTCCCGCCCGCGGATTTAAAAAAACACACAAACAAACACACTTTTGCATTCGGAATTGGGATAGCCACGAAAGTAACCTCTAAAAATAAACGTGACCGATTTAGTTTTTCCAAAAATCCAACACTATTGGTACCAGTCTGAAAATTGTGGCATTTGAAAATATTTTTATAACACAGTTTAATAAAACGATATAACATTTCTGAACAGTTATTTTAAACTGACACAAGAAAATATTTAATATCACATTTTCTTTCTATTTAATCACAATTTTACTATTCTTGCGATTAAATTTGACGTCTTACACGGACGGTTGCGAAAGTTGAGCGCAACCAAAACGTGTTCCACGTAAACGCGTAGTTACATCTGTTTACATGTCGTACGTTCAGACGTGATGCTTATGTCAATCAAACAAGCAAAATTACTCAATTACAACACCAAAAGGTAAATTTCACTCGCAGTGATACATCATCTGTACTGAGATATAAAATTTTGGCTATTTAAAAAAAATCCTGACTGTCACGTATAATTTTTATTATCTCTGAAACTATTAATGCTGCGATCTAAGTAAAATATCATTCAAAAGTAAATGAAACACTTTACTGTTAGTGTATGGACTTTTAAGTATTTTCAAGCCTTTTTACAGCAGTTATTTGAAAATTACATAATCGGACTTCCAACACAAATAGTGCGAAAACGTATCTCAAAAGTAAAATCTTACCACCTTCGATTAATGTAGAAAGAAAAATAGCGGAGGTATCGAAAAAACAAAAAATGACAGCAATCGGCTCAGGGTGGTCTGAGGATATCATAGTCCATTGTAGTCACTTGTAGTTTTCGTAGCAGTGTTCCACACTGTGGGATCTACAGTGTTCTGTGATGTCATGTCTTTCACGATTAGGTGGTACGGAAATTTTTTATTCCATGTTCGATAAATGCCACAAACGGCGATCTACCAAAGGCGAGTTTTTTTTTTATTATCTTGCTTGCCTTCACAACACATATACCTAAAGCTTTCTACAAGGCAGGTTTTTTAACCTGGTACAAGATCTATAAACCGAAGTAGTGCTAGGTGGCATCCCATGATAGTACATTATGATACAAGTACGGTTAGCTGCATATCATAGTTAAGGTATTTATAGGCACGAGGCGAAGCCGAGTGCTTATAATAAACCGATGACTATAATAGCCAGCTTACTGAGTACGAGTATCAGACGACGTTTTTCAATACATTTGCGATTAAAATTAGGTAGATACTTCAAATGCAATAATGGCAAGAGCTAAGGGCGCAAGCGGGTTACTTTTCGCGGTTTACGCATGCGTCACAAATATAATGTTCGTTTGTGATTGGAGTAAAGTAAAAAGGCCTGTAAAATACAACATTATAGTCAAGTTTCGATGCCATAAAGACCGTATTAATAGCAAATGTATTGTAAAATAACATTTCAAGGCTGTTCTAAAAATACGTCAACTTATATTGTTGTTTACAGCATATTGATTTTGATAAATTCGATTTAACGAAAGTATTAAAATAATAAACTAATTTGTAATAATAATGTTTCTAATGTAAGAACAAAAAAAAACTAAAGATATAATAGCCCCTTTGACACAGCTTATATAATAGACAAACGCAAAATATGCGTATATTACTACTCAGAAAACAAAGCTAAATACCACATTTAAAAGCCATTTCTTGATTTACGCCGCAACCTGTATTTGTGCGTCAATACAATTTAATCATCGACAGACAAACAAACAGTCATTCAAACTTAATAGCCTCATTATAGTCAAGTACACGAGATTTAATGTGCTAGTTTTATGAAGCTGTTGGAAGAGTTTGCTTCATTGTTTTAAGAATAGCATCTTTGGTAACATATCGTAAACAAACAATTTCTGCGCGTTTATCTATTTGTTGGTACAACAACCAATCTTTAGTATATGTACCTATAGATATTATATGTATATTGACGACTGCTTGGCCTAGTGGATAGCAACCCTGCCTACGAAGCTGTGGGTCCCGGGTTCGAATCTCAGGTCGGGTCAGTATTTATATAAGTATTGATACTGGAACCGGGTCTTGGTTGTTATGTGTACGTCTTCGCTTGGTACCCAATTCAATTCAATTTTATTGCGTTCCACCCAAAACACAAGCTAATGCTTAGTTTGGAGCCTAGACGTTGTTGTGTTGTATACGTTATTATTATTATACAATAAATCCAACGTCAGGAATATATTCGGAACGGAATGAAAACGAACGTATGTTTTTCTTATATTTAATATGAATTTGGTGAACTAATTTTTTTTCGATTTATCAAAAATGTTTGAAAGCAGGTATGTTACTTGTATATCCCAAGTAGAGTACCTTAAAGTTGCTGGATGTTATAAATTGTAATTATAATATACCATATCACACCATCAGCCCATTGATGCCTTACTTACTTACTTACGACTTAGGCCTCCCCTCGGGATTAGGGTGCTTGGAGCTCAATCCACCTCGCTGCTCCAGTGTGGGTTAGTAAATTGTAATGACTGCCATCTATAAATTTTCATTGTAAAGACTGTTTTAAACAAAATTTATTTTGCTTATTTTGGTATATTTTGTTGAACATGCAAGCTACTTAAATTCTATCGAAGTTCTTTTTTCTTGTTTAGATTGATTAGGTACTTCATTTTGTTGACGTCAAAATATGGATATTTGTAATACCAATTTTGAATAAATATATTTTGATTTGATTTGAAAAAAAAAACGAATGTTGGTACCGGTACGTTTACGGCCAGCCTAAAACTTCTTAAGTGCATAAAACTTTCTGAGATAAAAAATAAAACTTAAACTTATAGTTTATCAAAAAGCCAAAATTCAGATTTTTTAAAATTCTGTAGCAATAAAAGCAAAAAACTGACAGCATACAATGTGATCCTGTCCGTCTGTCACAGTCATATTACGTGAATGCTTTTCGGCACTATATATACAAAAATCATTTTGACATCTCTTTAACATTTTTAAAAAAACTATCTATATATGTAGTACACCCTGAGTTTCTGAATTCAAGCTTGAATTCCTAATATATTAGGAATTCAAGCCTTATCTATTAACTGCTACATAACGGTGTAGCGAAATAACATTTTTTTTAATTTTGTATAAGTAACTGAGGTAAAAAATCTATAACACAAACATCTAGGGTGTACTACATATATAGATAGTTTTTTTAAAAATGTTAAAGAGATATCAAAATGATTTTTGTATTCAAGTCGTCAGTTGTTCAAATACATGAAAATTTTAAGCATATACCGTTCCCCATTTTTCAAGGATCCGTCTAACTACCTGGGATCGTTGGAAAAATTATTAAGAACACATCCTGTTGGCTTCGAGCTTTTTCGCTTTATCATAGCTGGTAGCATTAAGCTCAACATTTTGAATGCTACGGACGCTCACATTCACAATTATCTGTGCTTAACTGCGAAATTCGTCTGTTTCCTGCTATTACAAACCGATAACAGGTCCCATTTGCCTAAAGAAGTCATACCTCCATAAACTTATATACTATGTCTACCTTTCTGGAGAACGAGCATGAGCTTATATATGTATGAGCTTATATAAGTCATACCTCCATAAACTTATATACTATGTCTACCTTTCTGGAGAACGGGCGTGAGCTTATATATGTATGACTAACCTAAAAAAGTCATTCTACATAAAAGCTTCTTAAACATAAAGTCTTCACATAAGTAGCACTTCGTGAGCGACGTGTGAAGTCCATGCAACAACGAAGGAGGTTTGCAAGTACTGTACCAAATGGAAATCTAAACACTATGCCTAGCATTCTGGAAAACAGGCGTTAGCTTATATACAGGATGAGATTTTTATGACCAGCCAAATTTTAATATAATGATCTTTGGTAGAAAACCTATAGTCGTCTTGTTTCCTTTTAGTATCGTTCTATAGAAAAATATTGAGATATGACTACATAAACCTTTCCCGAAAAAATCAAAAACTCTAGTTACCATTCTTGCCCGCCGCATCATTCCGTTTCAAAGGCCTCGGGCGCGTACGTTTACTATAGCGTTAAGAAGGCAACCAAACGTTATAAAATAACACTGTAGATAAAATAATTTATTTTGAAAATGTAACCCATATTTTTTATTTACGCAATGAAGTCTATTGGTGATACCTAACACCTAGAAAAATTTTGGCCGGTTAATAAAATCTCACCTTGTATATATGTATGACTAACCCAAAGAAGACATTCCCACAGAAAAGCTTATTGTCCTCACGTAAGTAGTACTTGGTAAGAAGGCAGTGAAATGAAAGAGGCACAGCAAGTACCGTACCAAATAGAAATTTACAGATTGCTTGCCCTCCTGGAAAACAGGCGTGAGCTTATATATGTAAAATCAAGATAAAAAAGTCATTCCTACAGAAAAGCTTGTTGCCTCTATATATTGTAAAAAAGCAGTTGGTGGAGAGCGACGCGAAAAGTCGATGAAGCGAAAGAGGTATGGAAATGCCGTACCTATTGAAGATCAACAGACCCTGCCTACCCCCTGGAAAACAAGAGTGAGCTTATGGATGTATAACTAACCTAAAGAAGTCATTCCTGCAGAAGAGCTTGTTGTCCCTAGAATAGCACTTGTCGGCGAGCGGCGCGCGGCAGTCGGCGCAGCGCACGCACGCGGCGTGCCACGCTCGCTCGAGCACGTGCAAGAGGAATTTGTCCAGGATCGGTTTCTCGCAGCCGGCGCACGCCATGGCCGCGCCGCCGCCGCCCGATCCGCGTCCTGGGGACAATATAAAGTAATAAAGTCAACAACATCGTATGGTACAACTATAAATGTCTAGTCGTTTTAATTACGGAACCAAACTGACTCCAGGGATTGAAGCAGCACGCGGGGACTTCGCCTCGTAGTAATAATGACTTGGCTTCGGATTCTCATATAAAAATATCATGTGACAGACCATGCCGTCTTTACAGGTAATAGTTGTCATCATCTAGTCTAGTACGTTCCTGGCAAGTCTAAGGTACGCAAAAATCATGTATGAGTGAAAGAAACAAACATGGAACATAGAACTATGAACTCTGTGATATAAACAAATATGTATTTACAGATCTATAATTAGAAAGTCATTGCTTATTCGAGCCCTTCGGAAAGTGCCACTAATTTACTTGTATTTGTTGGAAACCGAATTTAGTAAGATTCCAAAAGTCTGTTTTTTTTATTATCATCATCATCATCAGCCCTTGTCTTTCCACTGCAGGATATAGGCCTCTCCCAAGGCTCACCACCACACACGGTCCTCCGCCTTACGCATCCAATTACCCCCGGTATGGTGCTTCAGGTCATCAGTCCACCTTGCTGGGGGGGCGTCCAACGCTTCGCTTCCCAATACGTGGCCTCCACTCGAGAACCCGTTTTTTATTATGTTTAATATTTATATTAAAAAAAACTTATTGATCAATGCGCGTAGCGGGTATCGAACCCATGAGTTTGGTATAGGCGGAGTATTTAAGCCACACGAACACTACTGCACCTCCATTGTTAGGTATATCCATGTTGATTGATATTTTATAAAATGCGTAAACTTACAAACTTTCTAGGAAGCTTGTAGCTGTTGAAAGCTTTTAAATTCCCACGTTTATTTGAGAAAACTTATAAACACGACCAACCCAATTCAGTATATCTGTAAGAGATCATTTCTGACATCTCACCGATCAGTGTTTTGCACTCAGAATTCATATCAGCCCATATGCTCCACTGCAGGGGCTTACGCCTCCTCTGCGGGGGGGCTGGGATGAAGGTGCTTGGAGCTTAATCCACCACACTGATTCGTTGCGGGTTGGTAGATTTTAACCGAGACCGACGGCTTAACGTGCTCCCCGAGACAAGGAGACAGTGATAGTTATGGACATAAGTCAGAAAAACTTATTGGTACATTTCCTGGGATTCGAACCAGGGCGTTCTAAACAAGAAGCGGGTTCTCTACGACTCGGCTATAACGAAAGCATGTGAATTTAAAAGCCCTGTAACAAATTTCCGAATTACAAGTTTCCTAGGAAAGTTTTAAGTTTATGGGAAAATACGAATTTGCTTGCGACATAGGCACATTCAATTATACTTCCGTATGCAATCGAATGCCATAGACTCTGAGATTACTATAAAATTTCCAATACATTAAGATTTCTTTATAATAAATCAATTTTCGGTAGTACTTCTTCTGACATAAAAACGGCCACGCGCGTTCCGATTTACGCTTCCAAGTACGCGGGAGTACCGATAGAAGCATAATGGAAACTGGTTTTTACGAGCGATAAAACTCGCGCGGAATAAAATTTTATTGGAAATTATTATTACGAAACAGTACCTTCCTCACAAACGTACAACGAAACGCTTACTTAACGGCCACGGCCATATTGCAGTTTTAATGGAATCGATTATACCTACCTACATACAAGTGTGAATTCTTGAATATAAGTAATTTATAGACAGGAGCTTGTGAACAAGAATTGTCGAGACTTGAAATTAAAATTGCTATTACAAAAGTATCTTAAGAAGATAAAGGAAGGAGCCAAGGGTCGTGAGTTCGATTCCCGCCCGGGACAAATATTTGTGTGCATGAACATGTTTATGTTATTCCGTTCATAATACTAGCTTACTTTGGGACTAGATGGCGCTGTGTGGGATGTCCCATGTATTATTATTATTATAAAAAATAGACCAATTGCGAGTCGCAGTCAGTTCTGAGGGGTCATAGAGAACCGCGTTCTGACAATAAAAAAATTAGCAAGAAGATATACGCCGTAGACTAAATATACACCAGTTGAAGTTTTGAAATATTCGGTGTCAAGTAGAATTTTGTGTGACCAACATGTAAAAGGTTTCATGTGTAGTTTAACAAAATGTTTGCTTAAAACGTATGGTTTATGTAATCACTGAGTATGACTTTGCTAAAATTTTCAATCGTTTTGAAGTATGTGACGCTTCATCATAATCACTATCGACGACTGCTTAGCCTAGTAGGTAGCGACCCTGCCTACGAAGCTGGAGGTCCTGGGTTCGAATCCCAGGTCGGGTCAGTATTTATATGATGAATATCGATACTGGTACCGGGTCTTGGTTGTTATATGTATGTGGTGTCTTACAAAATACAACCTAATGCTTAGTTTGGGACCTAGACGTTGTTGTGATTGTATGTGTTACTATTATTATTATGCTATCTAAGGTACTGTTTTGTAGCGTATTTTGACATTTTAATCGCCGCTCACCATCAGATGGTACGAAAAAGCAGGTCAAGTTAAATATACTAAAAAAATGCTTAAAGTAAGAAACTAAAATTTTTGAATTTAAAAATTCACAATTCCAGAATAGCGAAATAATAGTGCCTAACATTTTGATAAGTACGGTAAGCTGCATATTTCAGTGCCTATAATAAACCGGCGACTATAATAGCTAGCTTACTGAGTACAAGCATCATACGACGTTTTTCAATACATTTGCTATTGAAATTAGGTAGATACTTCAGAATTTAATAATTGTGGAAGCTAAGGGCGCGAGCGAGTTGTTTTTCGCGGTTTACGCATACATCACACATAGAATGCTCGTTTGTGATTGGTGTAAAGTAAAAAGTACTGTACGGCCTAGTACTGTAAAATACAACATTACGGTACGGTACAAGTTTCGATATCATAAAGACTGTTTTAATAGCAAATGTATTGAAAAAATTTTAATCAACATTCAAAGAAAATAACGTCGTTAATGTTATTATGTAGTACATTAGAACATAGTTTTTTTTCCCGTTATGTCTAAAAAAATTCTAATCGGAACCTTCCAACACCTTCGTGTAATATTTCGGGCCGTGCGGGGAGTTATTCCGCCTCACCTTTTGGTAACCTATTTATTCATTAAACCAAAAGATAGGGAAAAAAAAATAATTATAAACCGTCCTATGAGTGGATTCCATACAATGTGTTGGTTCATAAAAGAAATAGAAGCATGTTCAGGTTTTAAAAAGTCAAATGGTATCAGTTAGCAATACCACATAATGCACATAAACTTTACTGAATTTATCAATATTAGCCGTATAGTATATAATAATAATAATAATAATAATAACACAGTATAACAGTTTGATGTTTTTTTACTTTAATTTTAAGATACCTACTGAAATAAATACCTTAGTATCAGAATTACCAAAACAGGGCGTTCTTTTGTTTGTTTGTTTTGTAAGCAAACAAGAAAACACTAAAACGTACCTTAACCTTGACGTTTTGCATTTGTCTCAGACCATAACGTCAGTATCATTATCTCTTTTTTGCTCTTATGTATGGTTACTTTGAGGGAAAGAGAGAGAAATATAATGACGTAGGTAATTACTGTGCTCCACTTTTCGAATGGTAATTCTGTTTATCCAAGACATCCATGGTTAGAATATATTTCACCACTAACAAATACCTATCGAAAAAAAAAAGACGGCAACGCGCTAGTATTCCGATGACAGTTAAGTTTTAATCGACGACGCCGAGAGCACAGAAATGGCGCGCGACGAATCGGCCACTAACATTTTTTGAATATGTAATACGAGCGACCTTCATAAATTCGACTAATAAACGTCAAAAGTTCCCGCCGGTCGAGTTTGAAATATGCACCGTTGAGCACGAGAAACGAAAACGAAAAAACATGACAGTTCCCTTTTTGACAGCCGCGTGTCACGTGATTTAGTGTCAAAAAAACGTTGTTGTTTGCCGTCCGCCGGTTCCGATTTGATTTCACACAATGCTTGGGATTTATTTAAGTGCTTATGATGTTGTCAGATATAAGTAATTTATAAGAAACCAGCGCGTGTAGGTAGGTAGGTACGTATTTACAAAGTAAAAAGCCCATCATACCCAGAAGTAAAATTAAAAAGCACAAAATCCCGACCTCTCTTGTGAACCCCTCATACTTTTTCCAGACGAAATATTGTTCATATAATATAAAACATACTAATAAACATTGTTAAGGAGGGTTGGCACTCTAAATTCCGCCCTTGTGAATTTCAACATATAAAAATAAATAACTTAAAAACGTTTTGCAGTGAAAGTGTTTTTAAGACAAATAAAATTTAGGTCTATGCGATCGTTGACCTCGTTTGACCCTGATTATTGTACCATAGTTACCGCGTCAACGACCATAAAGCGTACAAAGACTATTTACTACAAAATTAGTAATGATGAAAAAATAACATAACATATACGTACACATTAGCTAACTTAAATTTTGTATACTCATTATGACACATTATATGTAATTCTTCCTGCAGTCATACTATTGAAACAGTTTTGCAGGGTATTGTAGTACGTTATTGTATTATATGCATATTAAATAAATAAATAAATCACAACAAACGTCTAGGCCCCAAACTAAATATTAGATTATGTTTTTGGGTACCAAGCGAAGACAACACATACATATAACAACCAAGAACCGGTACCAGTATCAATATTGATCATATAAATACTGACCCGACCTGGGATTCGAACCCGGGATTTCCAGCTTCGTAAACAGGGTCGCTACTAACTAGGCTAAGCGGTCGTCCATTATCCAAAATCTGAGTAGGTACCTACTTTATTTTTTAAATACCTGCTTTTTATTTTTAATTGTTTATCAGTCAAAGCTCTATCATCATTTGCATGACCTCTGAATAAAAGTAGAGCGTATATATATATCGCACTATGTGGAGCAATAACTTATTTCCACTGTTCAGAAATGAATTACGCAGATTTTACGACAACGCACATACTACTTCCCTACTTACTCAACTAAAAAAAAACTTTATTCCTTTGCTCTCTGTAAGAAACATAAGTTCATCTACAATTTCCTAATAGCTCCTAAACACCTTGTATATCCCACACAGAGCCTTCTAGTACCAAAGTAAGTAAGTAGGTAATATGCTTGTATTATGGGTACTAAACAAATGATATACATGTTGGCGACGGTGACTATTTGATGTGGCAACCCCAGTTGCAGACCATAAAAGGAGTGGCTGTCAATCAACTCGGCCATTTTTTCTGTCAGCCGTGAACGGTACCAATGTCGCTCCTGTCTAAGTACCGTGCATAACAATCATTAGTGTGTGTGTTGTGAAATATATATACATACTCAAATATTTTCATAATATAGATATTTCACGCCCAGACACGGAACAAATAGACATGCACACAAATATCTGTCCCGGGTAGAAATCGAACCTGTGACATTTGATTCGGCAGTTAGGGTCTCTATTAACCACTCGTTCAAAATTTATTTGAGATTTAATATAGTATTGAAATGCTTAGTCCTTTCTAGTAACGTATACATATACAGATTTGCATCACCTTCTTGTAATATTTTTTTTATTGAGAAAACGTTTAATTGTGAAACATTTTGAAGTATAGTAGATATATATATATATTGATTATTTATTGTTATATGTATATGAATGTCGTGATAGCCCAGAATGTCGTGATAGCCCAGAGCGCAACGAACCTGTCTCAAATTTATAAGGCCATGGTTCGAATCCGGGCGTGTATCAATGAGTTTTTCTGACTTAAGTACACAGTATCACTGACACCGTGCTTCGGAGGGCACGTTTCAGAGGTCCCGGACGCTGTCAATAGATGGCGGTCGTTACAGTTCCCAACCCGCAGTGGAGCAGCGTGGTGGACTTAAGCTCCAAGCCCCCCTCCTCACCCTGGGGGAGGCCTAAGCCCCTGCAGTGGGGTAAAAATGGGCTGATGATGATGATGATGATGATGATGATGATGATATCAACATGTTTATTAGTTCCGTGTCTGGGTGTAGAAAAAGTATCTATATATGTAATATATTATAAAGGATATTTAAGCGTATCGGTTGTTTAGTACCCCACACTACAAGCATAATACTTGCTTACTTTGGGTTTATATGACACTGTGTGGGATGTTTTCAGGTATCATTATTGTTTAAATACATAAAACAGTTCCCAATTGCACACCTTAGCCAATTTGAATCACCGAGTGCAAATGTGATACGAAAATACCAAACAACCAAAAGTGCAGGGTCAAAGTATAACAAGGACTTTAGTACATTGAATTGTATGCTAAGCATGTGACAGTCATTGTACACTCGACAAAAATATAACTGTTCTGTAAATCACTCACTAAACAAACTTGAATTTTACACTTATAGACATTTTTAATCAGTTGGTGCTGTCTATGTTGAAAGAATAAAGTTGAAAGTCTATACCTATCGAGCGAGCATTGTCATTTTTGCATTGTATAGAAATATGTTATATTTAGAAAAACTAATAGGTGAAAGAAGTAAATATCTACAACAATGCCGAAGATACAAATTTTTAAAGTGTATCGTGCCATGACGTCCCTCGGTTACGTTACTATGGGCTATCGTGGATAATTTTTACGTAGCGGCACCGAGTGACGTCACGAGTGAATCGTAAAAATACAAACTTCGATCTGTTATATCTTCAGGAATAATCGGCATTTCCCGAATTTCAAAAAGTATTGTCATTGTTATACTCTAACGTGTGAAACAGCATATTATACATAATTTTGTTGAAGAGGACGTGCTCATTATATGTAATTTAACAAAAAACTAAAAAAAAAATTTCCATTTATCAAAAATTATTTTTTCTTTGATACAGTAGAACATTACACTAAACTTTATGTTTATTATTTTATGAACTGTCACATGAACTGTAATATCTTAGGGGGCACCTTGTACGCAGATGTATGTTGGTATATGTTACAGTCGGAATTTTTTTTTTAAACATATGACCGACTTCAGTCAAAAATATTTTTGACCGACGAAAACAGTCAAAATACATTTTGAATATATCAGCTGAATTTTAAATTGCTAAAACAAAGCTACTTAGCTTTTCAGATTACCATCATTTATAATTCTTAAGGTGGAACGACGCCTGTGTACTAGGTACGGCTATTATAAATAAAAGAATATTGCAGAAAGTCTTAAGGTGGGACGACGCAATCTATAACGGCTATTCAATAATAGATGGAGCCACCATATAAAGATATGATTTTTATTTTTTCATAATCGCATTTCTAGGTTTCAGTTGATAAAACATAACATGCGACTATAACAAATATTTCCGCTTAAAATTTTTGACTGACATTATTAATTGTTGTAACAGGTTCGAAGCATCTGTACAAAAACCTAAAATTTGTGGAACACATTTTTTAATTTTTTATAGAATATATTAAAAGTGTTGTTTTTCATTTCTACCGAATTAATAGCTGTAAAAGTTCAATTGCAGAAAACACGTTTGACAACAGTTTCCATACATTCGGATGAAAACCTTTTTTTTTAATATTTTCTTTTTCCACCAGCCCATTATGCTCCATTATGCCTGCCCTCAGGGTGATGGGGCTTGGAGCTTAATCGACCACGCTGCTCCAGTGCGGGTTGGTAGATTTTAACGACTGCCATCTGTTGATGGTACCTATCCGGGACCGACGGCTTAACGTGCTTTCTGAGGCACGGAGTCAGTGATAGTTATGTACCTACTTAAGTTAGAAAAACTCATTGGCACAGGACAGGATTCGAACCACGGGCGCACGGCCTTGTAAACTCGAGACAGGTTCGCTGCGCTCTGGTTATCGCGACACTATACGTACGTATACATATTTATTATTAGTTTTACTAAATGTCCAAATTTCCCGTTTCATCACATGCAACGGCATCATGTCGACGCTACGCAATACCTAACGGGGTGTTCAGACGACACGGAAATGGGGAAAAAAACATATGATAACAATCGTCACAAACGCACCGTTTCGATAGGGTTCATACATTTTTTCTCCCGTCCCTGTGAAGTTTGAACGGGCTGTAAACATTCAAACTGGTAACTGATCGCGAAACGCATTCAGTAACACCGTAAATAGCAGTGCAAATGCGTTCACTTCACTTCATCAGCCCATTTTTACCTCACTGCAGGGGCTTAGGCCTCCCCCGGGGGGGCTTGGAGCTTAAATCCACCACGCTACTCCACGGCGGGTTGGGGATTGTAACGACCGCCATCTATTGACAGTGTCCGGGACCGACTGCTTAATGTGCTCTCCGAGGCACTGAGTCAGTGATAGTTATGTACTTAAGTCAGAAAAACTCATTGGTACACACCCGGATTCGAACGATGGCCCTATGGCCTTACAAATTTGAGACAGGTTCGTTAGGTGGCAAATGCGTTAATTTTACAAAAATAAATTCATGTTATTTTACACTATATTTTTTAAAATATAGTGTAAAATATTTGTATATAATTGTATTTGGACTTAAAAGCTGATAGTAATCCACATCAAGCTGGCAGTAGATTTAAAACACACCTGGCATATTTACATAAAATAGGTGTTATAAACTGTAAATATATATGTATAAATGCATTTTATACATCAATTCTTGTGAAAACTAATAATGTTTGTGTAATCGATTGTACTTTTCAAGTTCATTGCTGTTCATTGTCTATGCCTGCCGGCGGCACATTTGAAAATGTCTACTTTTTGATGGTAATTTAAATGTACTTAATTCGTTTGGTATATTTAAATACTGTGTTATATACAAGCTATAAAAGGGAAATGGTAATGGGGTAAAGAGGGATAGTAAAATAAAATTAGTGTTTTTATAATACAATAAAAACTACCTGGGACATCCTACATAGCGCCATGTAGTCCCAAACTACGTGAACCTTGTATTATCGGAACTAGACAACTGATATACATACTTAAATATTCTTTACGACATATCGGGTGTCAGAAACAGGTGATGAGGCGAGTGGTGCCAGTAATCAGAAAAATATTTTTTAAATTTTTTTAGTCATGCCCTTTCAAAGTTATAGGCACTGAAAAAAAAGCGAGAAAACAGACACTCTGTGGTGATTTTTCAAGTACTGTGACTGCAAATCTTTGCTTTTCTTCAAATTTTTGTTTGCGATGTAACCCTGAATAACCCTTCCTTAAATCACAATCTAAAATTAAAACATAACTGCCTCAAATCATCACATACTCTTAGTTTTCTCGATTTTTTTTGCTGCCTATAAATGTAATAGTAGATTGTTACACAAGGGGTGATAGTGATCTATTTAGGCACGAGATGGTTTGGCGCACAAGCGTAGCGAGGGCGCTAATAGTTTGAGTGCCTAAATAAGTCTTTCACCCGAGGTAAGCACTCTGCTTTTCATTACGAATATGAGGAAAGTAAAAAAAGCGTTAAATCCATATATGAATCTGATGAACTCATTTTATAGAAATATCTGTGTTTTTTTTGTGGCATTCTAGACAGCCAATATTTTTTATCATTGATGATGGTAAATATTTACGTCAAATCTATATAAATTAAATGTAAATTTAGTTAAAAGATTATAACCTATTTTTTTGAATTCCGTCACAGATACACAACAGATTAATATCCCGCCAATTTATGTCGACTTTTTAAATTTTAAATATGGAACGCGTCGCGTAAATTGTTGCGGCTTATTCCGCTCAAAGAAGTTTGCGCTAAGTTCACACTGGCTGTTTAGAAACTCACATGGCCGCAGCATTTTTTTTATTAGTTTTTTTTTTTACATAAAACTCTTCACAGCTGACAGCAGTTCTATTTTTAAAGTTCATTCCGGCCCTTAGGTGGAAAGTAATTTATATGAGTTTTTCCCACTCTAGGGAAGGAAGCAGCATTTTCTACCCAATAATCAGATCAAAACAACACTACTTTCCGAGTATGAGAAATGAAAAGGTATTTTACACCCAGACACGAAACAAATAGACATATTCACGCACACAAATATTTGTCCCGGCGGGAATCAAACCCGCGACACTTGGCGCTAATCACTCGGCCGATTAGTCAGTCATATACAGTTTGACGACCATTTGGCCTAGTGGGTAGCGACCCTGCCTACGAAGCTTGGGGTCCCGGGTTCGAATCCCACGTCGGATCAGTATTTATATGATGAATATTGATACTGGTACCGGGTTTTGGTTGTTATATGTATGTGGTGTCTTCGCTTGCCACCCAGAACACAAGATAATGCTTAGTTTGGGGTCGAGACGTTGTTGTGATGTATACGTTATTATTACTACTATTATACATATATGCATTCCTTACTCGTGTTGATTGCGGTATATAAACTAAACTAGAGCTTATAGATGAGACGGTAATGTTTCTATTCCTGCCTTCTTCCTTTTCCCATTACAAACAGGAAGAAAAGTACCTGCTTGCAGTGGCGTATTCAGGGGAGGGGCCCGAGGGGGCCGGCCCCCCCCCCAAACACAATGTCATAAATTAAGTTAAAAACATTCTGCAAGAAGATCTACGCTGCAATGCAATTGGAAAATGATGCATTTCTATTTAATACTCGATATAATAGTAAATTATTTACACCACCAAAGTACGTAATACAATTAAATAGGTATAGTGTTTATTGAATGCTGACCACATTTTACTTGACCACATCTGTTCATACATGGCATTTTTAGAGTGACGAATTTCCATACAAACGGCGTCAACGGCTGCACCCCATCAGACCTTAACCGAACAGCGCAAAAAATAATATATGATATTCAGATCAGCAAAAACTAGGTTTACACGTTTTACCATTGAAATTGATTATCACATCCTTTTCTTGTGAGACGTAAATTTAGCTATATCTTCGAGGATAACGAAGGGATGAAGTCTAGGAGTTTAAAAATATGCAGAATTTATTGGGACACCTATATCTGTTAGAATTTTGAAAATCGGTTAGTACATTTTTTTGAACATTGAAAAAATATCCGAAAAATGGGAATTTTTCGGTATCGTTTTTTTTTTACAAAAATAATATTTGCGAAAATATTGGAGTTATCATTATTTATATATATATATATATATAATGAATTTAGAATTATATATATATATATATAATTCTAAATTCATTATATATATATATATATAAATAATGCATTTTGATGAGATGTTGTGAAAAGACAATTAAGTACTTTCATGTTGAACATGTTATGAAATATGAAACAATTTTGAAATAAAAAATTCCTATATATATATATATATACATATATAAGGTATATTTCACAGCATGTGAAAATGCAATTAGTTACACATTGTACATGTAAAAAAATCGAAAAAAAATCATTCGCGTTTAAGTTATAAATTTTTTTTTTATTATGATGTATCAAAGCATTTAAAAAAAGAAGATATTAACTTAGTTTTTGCTGATCTGAATACCATATATTTCTTTGCGCTAATCCCTTAAGGTTTAATGGGGTGCAACCGCTAACGCCGTTTGTATGGAAATTCGCCTATACATGACCACTACACAATCCTCTTAAGTACGAGTCGGACTAGGCCAATTGACTTATTATCAGTAAAGTTAAGCAACACATTTTATATCTATACATTTTCTCTTCATGAATATTTCCCGTTTCCTGCGGAAATGGAAAGTCTTTCAACAGAGAGGCAACATATTCCGGATTTTTTTATTTAATTGTAGGCTTAGTAGTTTCTGAGATAAAGGGGATAATGGAAAATTATCATATATTTTCTTTAATGTCTATTAAACCATAGTTTTGTAATAAACTTGTAATAAACATTATAAAGAATATATCTATATCTCATAACGAGCACTTTCATTTGATAGGAACACTGACTTAGGTACTTGAGAATTGTTTTTAATTGTATAATATTGCCCCAAAGTGATAATTTTATTCGTGTATCGCATGGAGTTTATCGTTTAGTTTTTCATGTAAAATAGAAATGAAGATCTATATTCGGTATTTTTTTTTTCAAAATTTTAAACACTTCAGTTTCGGTGATAAGTGGGGACAATCAATTTTCTTTAATATGTTTGAAACCATGAATATTAAAGTTATAAATAAAATATGCTTGTACGTCTTAATAAGCTCTTTCATTTGACACGCCACTAAGGGCCGTCAAAAAGTTTTTTTTTGTGTTCTACTTTGCTCCCCAAAATGGAAATCTTTCATTTACGCCACCAAGTTCTATACATATTTCGAATTTCAACTTTTGCATCTAGAAGATTCGGAGAAAGAGGCTGTGGCACATGGACAGACCGACGGATACCAGAATGACCCTGTGCGGGTTCCTTTTTTCATCCTTGATGTACGGGACCACAAAAAGGAACCTTCATAGAATCACTTCATTGTCCGTCTGTAAGTCTGTTGGTCTGTCCAAACCCTTTTTCTCCGGAATGCCTGGAGGTATCAAGTTGAAATTAGTATCAAATACTTTCAATTATACGCGATCCCTTGTTTTTAGGAATTGATTATATGAGGTGTCTTCATGAATTAACGAAAATTCCCTAGCTTCCGTATTAAGATCATAGAAAATACCTTGCAGGTATATAGCACTAATACAGGCTTTAAGTTCAATGAAAAATATGCCCCCCCCCCCCCCCAAGCTTGAATCCTGGATACGCCGCTGCCTGCTTGTACGTATATGTGATGCTTTAGTCAGTAATTAAACAAAACACACATATGAGAGTTCCGAAGTCAGGATGAACGTTCAAGGTTAAAATTCAAATACGTTTAAAAACAAAAATCAAAACACTTCTCAATATATTTCATTGAACTAATTTTCGTCGAAATATTTTTTCAAGTTGTACTAATTTACTTTTTTTTATTATTTTCCACTCAGTAGTTGAAAAGTTAAATAAAGGACTATTTAGGAGCGCATATTACGTCAACTATTAAATAAAAAAGTCATTTTAAAACTTCATTATAACTTTCAAAAACTTATCTATAGATGGATAAACTATAAGTTAAAGTGCATTGAAAATAGTTTAATTCGTCCCTCAGTTACATGTAGGTACCTACTTACTTAGTATAATGAAAACCTGACCCTAAAAAATATTTTACAATTATTATTTCAGAATATTCGTAATATAATTTAATTTTACAATAATTAAAGCTACTTTATTTGTGTCTATATTTCTGTTTGGGCGGACTAATGTATATAACAGTGACTATAGAAATCACGAAAACCACGCAAAGTTACGGGCGGTCGCTAGTGTTAAAATAAAAACAAGAATAATGACGTTTGGTTTATCTAATCTATGTACGAATCTATAATTTTGATCAAAGTAGGTATAAGATGCAGCATCTCGATACTCCTATGGTGTATATGATACGTGTACGCTATATAATTTAAGTTAGGTGTATATATATGCAGCAGTAAAATTATAATATATCTTATAATTTGCTTTTTAAATTAAATAAAAACTATTAACACATATAGCAGGGTTAGCACCTAATAATTAACCATAATTCACTAGAAAGCTTGGATATACCCACTTATGTATTGATTTTCCATAGCAAATAATTTTTAAGCGAATTCTTACTACGTATATTAAAAATCAATTAACCGCACAATAAATGATAAATTATCACAATGATATCGATTATAAACATTTTCTAGTTGAATTACAATCTTACTGATCTCATATTTGGACTACAACATGATATAGTGACATAAAATTTATGTACGTTTTGTCATGTCTTCCTGAATCACTGCTTGCGTGAGAACGGAATAAACATTTAAATAATTATTTTAAATTCGGTCTTCCACCGTGTAGTTGATGTACAGAGTTTTTCATGAAAGTCCTTGAAATTTAATTCTGATGCTACACAATAAAAATATTAAATATAAGCGTTTGCTCACGGCTTCATCGGGCGGGCGGCGCTTGACTTTTTTCTAGAGAGTGCTAAAGATCTGATAGAGCCATTGCCTCCTTCCCCAAAACCCTTTACAAATTAATACACGACCTGTACTGTCGTTATGAAGCGAAAGTCATTTACCTATTATATCTTAACCTATGAATCTTTGTACCTATTTAGTTGAAAGAGAGTAAATAATAATGACTGACCGATTGGCCGAGGGGTTAGAGACCCTAACTGCAGAACAAAGAGTCGCGGGTTCGATTCCCGCTCGGGACAAATATTTGTGTGCATGAACATGTCTATTTGTTTCGTGTCTGGGTGTAAAATATCTATATATGTGCCTATATATTATTAAAAAAACAATACTTAAGTATGTATATCAGTTGTCTACTACCCCATAATACAAGCATAATACATGCTTACTTTGGGACTAGATGGCGCTGTGTAGTATCTCCCAGGTGTTATTATTTGTGCGATGAAAGTTTATTCAGTTTGCTGACAATCGTCGTTTCGATCGAAATTTCGCTTTCGATGCGCTTCCATTAGTTTTTTTTAATGTTTCAGCTCCCCTCCCCCTTTCACTTCCATAAGATAGCACTCGGTACAGTTCCAATCAAACTTTATGACGGATGTGAACATAGGCACAAATCGCGTCGCAGTAACCAGTTTTAGGTGTAGCGGGACGCAGTGGAGCGAAGGGTACATGACTGTGCCTGCGCAAGCACGCTTATAGCGTTGTATTCCGATCCGCCATAAAGTTTGAGGCGAACTATACAGTCGCTGAGTATGCGTCCCGTTTCCGTTCCCGTAGGCGTAGGGTATTACCAGTTCTGGTATATCTCTTTTTTAATTATTTATTTATTTTATTTATTATTATTTATATATTATTTATAAATAATATTTGTAAATAATATTTATAAATAATATTTATAAATAATATTTATAAATAATATTTATAAACAATATTTATAAATAATATTTTTAGTATTTATAATAATTATTTACTATTTTCCACTATTATTCTATCTTACAAAATAATATATACCTAAGCTTTACTGCAGTCCTCCTGCAAGCCCCTGGGCTTAGGCCTCCCCCAAGGTGAAAGGGCTTGGAGCTTAAATCCACCACGCTGCTCCACTGCGGGTTGGGGATTGTAACGACCGCCATCTATTGACAGCGCCTGGGACAGACTGCTTAACGTGCTCTCCGAGGCACGGAGTCAGTGATAGTTATGTACTTAAGTCAGAAAACTCATTGGTACAGGGATTGGTACAGTCCTTCTAAACACTGTACCTAAATACCTACAGATATACCTATTCCTATATCAGTCGAGTTATTACATTGAACTTCGCATGTTCTGGAGATACGCCCACGAACACGTGTAACGCAAGAAAGGACGTATAACTCGCAAATAACTCAAGTCATTTGCAAAATTAGTTAATAATTGTTCTAAGGCAGATCGAGATAACAATTTAAATTATTTTTTGTGTGACAAGTGACATATTCTTGAAAAAGCTTAATTTTTTTAAATAAAATTTTGTCAACAGATAATCTGTGTTTAGTGAAGTAGGCACTTTTAACACGTAACTTACCACAAAAGCGAAAACGTCAATTTTTAATCTTCGCTCTACGAACTTCGTGGAAAAACGAACCGAGCCCTAAACCAGTACTTAACTTATATAAATTTAAAACTCCCTATCTGTCGCGAAAGATATTTACAAAAGAAACAAAAAGATTCGTGTGAGGCAACAGCCATTGTAAAGTTAATCCAAAGTTAAGGGTCCATACGAAGATAAGTAAGCGACCTATTGTTAAGCTATTGATACTTTGTCGACAAATAGATTTTTTGGATGTGTGTCCTTCAAGAAAATTTTGCCACGTAGTTAGGGATTCCTGTGCACTCTATAGCTTTTGACCGGTTGCAGCAATCGATAGAAAATCGGTATTAGATACCATAGAGTCGGTTATATTTAAATACCTATTAAACGTAGAATATATCAAATCTATGAAACTAAAATGCAGTTGGTTTACTATAAAAACTAGTGGACATAGATTTAAATAAAGGATTAGTTCTGTCAGCGAACTGTCTATGAATAAAGTGAAAAATTCATGTCACGTTAGGTAGGTACAGTTAAGGTAAGTAACGATTTGTATCTATTTTTAAATGGATATATAACCTTAGGAATGTTTAAGTAGAGACTACATTCTGAAAACAAACGACGGAAGTGCGTCATTCAAAACAGCAGAAACGTGAAATACTTATAACGCTTTAAAAATCAAGATAGTGTACGAAAAACGACAACGTCGTTAAAATACTCTTAATGAAAAGTAAATATGGATTTATAGAGTACATTTCCAATGTTTCCCGGGTATGCAAATGTGCAAATTATACATATATTTTTGAATAAATTTTCGTCAATGAACTGAAATTTTATTGACAGACCGACTCGAGTACAGTCATGTAGAAAACCACATTTCATTTCGCTTAAAGAGAAATGTTGTATTTACTAAACAATTCTTTATATAGAACTTACCTAATTTATACCGGTGGAATGCAGAAATAATTATTTTACGGAACTATCGCTGAATATAATTTTATACAATTATTTAGAATCTGAATTGAATTGAAATATTTGATCGATAAATTTTTATGGAAACCAATGTCGCTAGTTTTGTATCGATACAAACTATTTGATACACATTTCAATTGCGATCAGATATGTACATCTGATCGCATTTAAGGGCATACATAAATGCTACGTCGTTGAATGTATATCTAGGTATATATTAATATAAGTATTAGCTTGCCCTTATATAATACTATGAAAGAAATTCTCATATTTTGTTTGAAAACGAACAATACAATCGTACCGGGAGTTACACCCAAATTCCGATCCCGAAACAGTCAAATTTCATCTATATGGTACGAATAATGCGTGTACTTGGGCTATTTTGCTATGGTCGAGACAAAATATCATATTATTTTTTTTCTAAATCGTCCTAAAACATCACGCAAGTTGGTCCTAAGTTTACTACTTAGGTATACAGTTTGTGTAAACACCAGTTTTCTAGTTTAATTCATTATAAGTGATAATTTTTTATTTGGCTATCTTTTTATAACATAGGAGTGTTTTAGTTGATGAATCGAATCGAAATCGAACACAGGGAAACGATTTGAAAGTGAACGATTCTAAAATTATAGACACACAATTCAGTTTTTATTTATTCGTATTTACTTATATGTATGGGGCACTATTAGGGCTTAAGGCATACTTTGACAGATATTATCACTCATTCTAGTTAGCCACCTCTTGTAATGTTATAAAGAAAAGCACTGAAATCCTATAAGACCGTATAAGTATAGTGACTATCACAGTCTTTTCTATGCTTGAAAAGACGCGAAGTATGAACGTCGCAAATATATGATACAAAATTTTGTATAATTTGACTGACCGAGTGAGTGATTAGAGACCATAACTGCAGAACCAAAGGTAACGAGTTCGTTTCCCGCAAGGGATAAATATTTTCGTGCATGTCTATTTCTTCCGTGCCTGATTGTGAAATATATAGGTATATAATGTATATATTAGAAAAACAAAAATCTAATATGTATATCAGTTGCCTAGTACTCATAACACAGGCTCTACCTAGTTCGTGACTAGATGACCGTGTGTAAGATGTCCTTAGGTTTATTATTTCTATTTTAAATATACATACAGGTACGTAGGTATATGTAGTTAATATTTGTTTAGGTAAGTTAATACAATATAGTTAAAACTATTCGATTTTGTGAAAAGTTGACTGTAATATAGATAGATACTAAAAAAGTAATTATTACTATTAGGTATCAATAACAATAATGGTAATGGTAATAATAATGGCCATAAAAAGAAAATTTCTGAAATTAAAATCTATAAATTTATTAAAATAATTTTAATTTTTAAAATATTTTAAATTCAAACAGGGCAACAACTTAGGCCTAATAAGTATCTAAGCTTTTGCTTAGACGCACAATCTGAGTAGATATAAATTTATTATATTTTCAGGTGGTACTAAAAATTTATATTGAATTTCATGATCTCTATACGTAGATATATATCTACCGCCTAAACTCATATTTTGATATTACCTGGGTTCGTTTTTGTGTTGGTTTCTTTATTTTATTTACGTAATGAATTTTTTAATTTCAATTGGGTTTATTAACTTTTCATATATTATACCTAAAAAACATACCTAAACAAATTTTATGAAATTTACGTAAATATATTCTTATTAGCTCATTCTCTACGTTTTCTTTTTTAAAATACTTACAGAGAAATACGTAAACCATATTTTATTGTTTTTAATGTTTAAATTATTCATTAATAATTAAAATATGATTTTGTTAAAGTACACTGAAAACTATTTAATATTTTATCGTGAAAGATCTGTGATCATAATAATTTATAATTGGCATACCTACCTACCTATTGTAAGTACCTATACTATTGCGAAATTCTAGATTCGTGTCTACGTAAAGATAAGTATGTTACATAGGTACATTATTACATTACATTATTTATAATGTCGAAAATTATAAATATTTTATTTAAGTATATATTGATCACATTCACTATAATATATAAAATACAAACAATTGGTTTATAATATACCCATAACAATTTTCAACATTTTCTTTTCTAATTTTCTTTTTGGATTTACTGGATATTTTTTCTCTTTTTAATATAAGCACCAATAAAATATGATATGATAATAAAATATGAGTCCACAGTAGGTACCTACATAGGTAGTCTGATAAGATCTCATTTTTTATACCTAATCAAAAACAATAGATATGATTTGAGGTGATAACGCAAACAGCCACTATAAGTACAAAGTCACCAGTCGGACCTTAATGGGACTTGTTGTTATGTTATTAACGTTCCGTGTTTTATAAAGTATTCCTATAAAAACAGTAGGTACCTACCTACATTGGAAGATTAAGACACCGTGTCACAAATGTACCTACTTAACAGTCTTGTGAAAAAAAATATGTAGGTATTGAAGTCGTCACTGCAACATGTTGTGGATATATAAGTAATTATTTTTTAAAAAAAATTAGTATAGACATTCCACTCGACATTATAATACTTGAAGCTTATGATCGAATCAAAAGAAATTAAAAATTAAAAACTTTATGAAAATAGGATAGTAGAGCTACTGAATTTGTAGGTAACTGAAACGGATTCGTGTAAAATCGTATCACCTATAAATATAACAAATAATTGTTTTTTCCTTAGAAGAACTTTGATTAAAATTAGATAAATTCTTAAAAACTTAGTAGATAAAGTGTTAAGTGTTAAATTTAACATGGTGTCCTAAACTCCGACGTAGTATATTAAAACTTTGTATCCTCAAATCGTATATTTTGTAACACTAACTTTTACCGATATGATGTTGATGGAAGGGGGCATGGGCCCCCCGGCCGGTGGCTAGGTAGCCCGCCACAGCGGTTAGCTTTGATAGCTCACGCACTCACTACAACACGCGACGTAATCCCTCACACAATCACTTCGCCCGAGCGCCGGACGTATACTAAACCGAAAAAGTATTCTAAACCGCGACTGCGCGAGAACAACAAAGAACGATATACAAAAGATTCTAACGCGAAAAAGAGACAAAATCAGTAGCGTTCGAAGTAGGCGTGGCGTAAACGCAACAGCCAGTAGCGTAAAAGGGGCGTGGTTTTAATTTTTTTTCTAGTGAACTGGGATTTCTTTTTATTTAACACGTGTGGCACACGCAGTAAATTTAAATTGGCTGTAGTAGCGCTCTATAATTATTATAAGAGTAGATTTCGATTTCGGACTTCCATTGGCACTACTAGAACGGCTGTAGATCTTAAAATGCGGAGGCGGGAAAACAATTAATGTGTAAGTATATAGGTATAGGTAGGTAAGTACTATTCGTTTGTCCTTTGTGGTGACATTCTTCCAAATAGTAATAAATTCACTATTGTGACGTATTTCAAGTTACATAACTAAGAAATAAAGATATTTGATTATGATTGCTGTTTACTGGGTAGGTATAATTTAAAAAAAAACTAGGTACCTATACCATTGACTTTTGTCTTTGCAGATGGAGTCCCAAGTCACGGAAGCGGTGTGGCGAATATTTTGAAGTGAAATGAAATATGTTTATGTCCATCCATTCCATTCCATCCTTTTTGTACTCCACTGCAGGGGCTTAGGCCTCCCCTCTAGACGAGGGGGCTTGGAGCTTAAATCCACCACACTGCTCCAATGCAGGTTGGCGGATTATCTATTGACAGCAACCGATTCGAACCACGGCCACATGGCCATATTAGATTTGAAACAGGTTCGCTGAGTTCATGAGCCATTATGATTTTACATAAAAACTTAAATTACTGACCCTCACACTAGGCGTCGCCTATCCTATGAGGGTAAGATTTTGTCTACTCTCCCACTCGCGGCTCTAATCCTATACCTACCTACTGAGCAGGACGCAATTTGATAAATACGTACAAAAGTACGAATTGACAAGACCCCCTCTTCTGCACTTACCATATAACCACTCTTACGCTAGCTAGCCGGTGTACCCGTTTGGTGCGATGGCGATTTCAGTCCGGTTTCAGTCCACGAAGTCTCGTCTCCACATGTCAGCATTCACCCCCGCGAAACTAAGTTTAACAGTTTCGATACTGTGAAGTGACATAACTCTTTGGTTATATTCGTTCAAAAATGGTACTATGTATTCAACATGGCTGACTTTGGTCATGTAAAACTCAGTAATTGAACAATTTTACAGCTAATATTCTTGTTATTACCAAATCAGTAACTACCTATTAGGTCCTTACCTATCTATTTTAGATTGCATAATAATCAGGATAGAGCGTCACATAGGTACCTACATTGAAACGATCGGAAGCCTGCCCAAAATGTCAGATTCAGTGATTAATAAATAATAATGACGTAGGTAACGTCTAGGCCCAAAATTAAGCATTAGCTTGTGTTTTGAGTACCTACCAAGCGAAGACACCACATACATATAACAACGAAGAACCCGTACCAGTATCAATATTCATCATATAAATACTGACCCGACCTGGGATTCGAACCCGGGACCCCTAGCTCTGTAGACAGGTCGTTACCCACTAGGCCAAACGGTCATTATTCAGACAAACCGTACGTCATTATTATGAGTTTAAACAAACATTTGTTAAATTACACATGAAATGTTATATCAAAATCTTTACTTTCTTTTCCAGTATAAACGAATTTTATGTGTGGGTAATACATAAATCTAATTTAAATTTAAAGCGAATAAGTATATGTCAAAACATTAACAGGTGTATATTTGCTCTACGGCGTATATTTTTAAGTTCAAATTTTTGCTGCATGTGATAACACGATACCTATGAACATCCATGGCATCTACATACATATTGACAATTAAGGAACGTTCGGCATAGGTAGGTATACATTTTTGCTCTATTCATAGAGTTTGTTTAAAATATAACTTGACAGACAAATATAAGACATTCCCCTCCGAAAAGCAATATGTAGGTACATTTATTTAAAAAATATAGGTACCTAGTTAAAATGTATCTCATTAGGACAATAATATTGAGCAGGAATAAATTTTCTAGCGATAACCTACTTCGTGTGTACCTTCGTAGGTATTAGTTTCTCATCTATTTACCGAAATACCTATACCTGCCTAGAGTGCAAATTTAAAAAAGTACTTACCTAACCGTATAGGCTTACACAAACCCACGTATCTATAAGTAAAGAGCGGTATCAAAATATCCCTGATAAACTCTATAGGACTTTAAACAATTCCTAATTGGAATTTAATGAAAGAAAAAGGTAAGTAGGTACATTAAAAAGAAATTCTTGTCTATATCTAAAACACTTTCGAAAACGACTCTATATGGTTTGGATGAAATTTTCTATTTAGATAAGGTTCTGCTTTTTAAATTTACCTTTGATAGGTATAGATGTATTTTTTGAAAAATGCAATTGATAACAAGAAAATAATTTATATACTAATTATTTAAAATAGCACCATTTCGTAAATTTTGTTCTCTTTAGGGAGGGATCGAATTCACGAAAACATCCGCGGGACGGCCAGTAGCCTGTGCGTCTGACATTTTTTTAAATTAAATAAAGTTGACAAAATTTGTCGGCTTGCACTGTTTAGTCTACATTGAAAGTTCGGTGGGGCCGACTCTACCCATTTAAAACTGGGATGTACTTAAATCCACGCCGCGCCTGCGCTGTCTCTTGCGGGCTTGAGCGCTTGTTTACAGTGAACTGGGGGGTGGGTGCGATGTCTGGCGCGGTTGCGGGTCGCGCTGGGTGTTTACAGTAGAGAAAGAGAGTGAACAGTAAGAGTGGAAACACCGGAACGTTGTCTTCTAGGCAGAAAATAACAATAGACGAAGTTCAAACTGGTTGATCTTACAGGCGGCGGTGACCTGCGTGCATATGTCGCTACTTCGATGTAACCACACACGAGGCAATATAGGTCTGATATTATCGCGTCCCGATACTAAGGGTACCCGTCAAATATAAGCATCCCCAATGCGTCCGGTCGTCGTTCATTTCAAATCCTATGACACTGTGAGGACTAAAGTTAGAGGATGTCGTTTAGCCGGTCGGTTGCACCTTCTGTGTTGTCTTCCCAATCCGACACTATCCATGTGGTAAATCGGGTGCGCAGTGTCTGTATGCAGATTCGGCCCTCACTAAATTAAGAAACAAAAATAAGCGTGACCTTGTCAGTCCACTACGGTTATCTTATGCGATCCGTCAGACGTTTGAAATAGCAATAGTTTGAATGGATTTCGAGGCATTCAGCAAAAATTGGCTTTTGACGAAACTAGACTAGTGCTCAATCTCTTTTATATAGGCATATAGGTAGGTATAATTACCTACTTAATCTCTTTGATAGGTAGGTACTATCTATTGGTAGTAGGTAAGATTTTTTGCAACTCGACAAAGCTCTAGCATTTGTGCTGGTACTTTAAATAAAGCATTTTTATAAAGGAAGCAGTACCGAGAGGTGCTCGGATGTAGGTCGGGAGGAATGTCAATTTCGCTTAACATAATTCTCATCAAGCCTAAAGCCCGAGGCGTGTTTTTCTCATTAGCACCCTCATTCCAACAGAAAAATGGCAAGGTAAACATTTAAAATACTTGCCATACCTATATGTGCGGCTTTTCATAGACTTTTAAGACTGGAAGATGTTACACTTTATTAGACGAAATTATTGTGGGTACCTACTTCTTATATTGAATAAAAAACGTTGAGTTTTTAGTTTAATTTATCACAAAAACGACACAGTAATATATCTAACTTTATATTATACATACATATCGCATTTCAAAGCCGCATACACACGGGGTGTTTGGATAAACGTAGTCCATACTTATAGTAGGTACCTAGTAGGTGTAGAGCTTACCAATCTAAAAAAAAGTTTAAATAAAATTTGATGTGATGAAAAAATTAAACTTTAAACATGTTTTTTTCGGTAACCGTTAGTTTGCGCCATCTGTCTGCTCACTTGAAAATTTTTGTTTATTCGGTAAGCTCTACACACTCTATAAGGTTGAACTACGTTCAGCTGAACACCCCGAATATGTAGGCAGTTTTCAGACTTTTATGACTGGGAGTTGTTATACTAAATTTAGTTGGTGAAACTTGTAATGCATTTTACAATACAATAGATATTTAAATAAGTTGTGCAGTTATGTGCCACCATGGGGCGCTGCAATAAATATGTATCTGTAAAACGGCTTGGACGACCTTAACGCGGTTTTTTGTGTTACATAGATATCACCTAAGAGCAGGTTCTTAGATAAGGATTGGGCTATGAGCCACCAGGAGCGCTGATATAAATATGTTTCTCTAAAACGCCTAGACCTCTACGCGGTTTTTGCGTTATATAGATATCATCTAACAGCGTGCGTTCTTAGATAAGGTTTTTGGTCATGGGCACCACGGAGCACTGCAATAGACATGTTTCTCTAAAATGGCTGGGAGGATTTTCGCTTTACATAGATATCACGCAAAAGCAAGTTCTTAGTAAGGGTTGTGGTTATGGCTCAAGGGGGGGGTGAGGGAGCGCTACAATACATATACCTACGTTCTAAATTGTTCTGAGTTCTAAGACGGTACGAAGTTCGCCGGGTCAGCCAGTTATGAATATTTACTAATCGACGCATGATTGTATCTATCATGTACCTATGACAAGTACTGTTACATAGAGATCGCGCCACCATAGAGGTCTGTGGTTTGAGCGTAGGTATGAGAATTTACTTATTAGGTAGTACTTCCATGGAGAATTTCGTCGAATGTCGAATTTAATTGTCTATAAAGTGGTTTAAGATGCCGAAAGTCCTACGAAGTGCGATCCGAGAAGTAATTCTCAAGGTGAAAGAGTTTATTATGCAATGCGCCGACGACAGCGCGGCGGCTACGGGACTTCTTTTTTGATGGCGCGGTCTCTATCTGAGTCTGTAATTATAATTTATTATTATTTGTAATAAATCGGCGACTTCGTGTGTCTAAAAGTTACATCATTCATTAAATTTTACTTACTCATTTAGAATATAAATATAAGTACCCCTGGTGGCGTGGACAACATATGTAGTCCACTAATATAACAACTCAAATTTTTCTGAAACGTTAAGCGTTAGTTTCATGCGCCGCTAGGTCCTTTTAAATCAATAATCCAGAGATGCACTCAATGCAGTGCAAGCGTAAGACCACCACCAACATTAGAGGCAATGTCTTGTAATCTAGTGCGCCGCTGTCATGATTCTGGAAGAGCGCGCAATAAAAACACCCGGAAGTCAAAAAATTCATTTCAAAGATAATATGTCTTTCCTGCGCAAAAAATATTACAAGTAATTAATTTTTAAGAATAGATTTATTGTGATCTCAATTAGAGCGAAACCTGTGATTTCTACGTCCATTTAGAGAAGTCTTTTATTTTTGTTAATTAATTATGACACTAAGGTTGTGATTAGATTTGGTTGATTTCATCGTGTTGAAAAATCTGTACTGTTTTTATTTTCATAAGTAAAATAAAGAAATGAAGCCTAAATATTTATTTATTTCGATTTTAAAATGGACTAAGTGAGTAGTCAGCGCAACTACTGACCGTCTCGTTTAGATGCGCGACCTCTGCAGGGTTAACGTTAAGGGTTAATGATAATTTTATCAATATTTTCCCGTCTTTTCGCTTACGACATCCAAATGTTTTTGTAGTAATCATATTTTAGCACTACGCCTATCGCAAATTTCTCTACATTCGAGAAGCTACGCAACATGTTTGAGTCCATTATGAAATTATTAGCCCTGTTAGTCGTTCTCTATTATTTCTTTGATGAAAATAATAAAATACTTGTTTTTAGGTTTTCGTACATCAAAAATTTAAAAAAAAAATAAACCCTTGTCATCACTCTAGGGACTGTCTGTTTGTCACAGTCTATTTTCTCCGGGTCTACTAGACAGTGAACTTTGAATGTAAAAGACTAGAAGGCGCACGCTTGCTAAACTCAACGGCATGTAACGGTTCTTACATAAAGACCTAAATTCAACACGAACATTTAGGTAACCAATCACGTGGCCATACACGCGTCCCACCATTCCTCATTCTATGGCTCAAATGTAATAATTTTCGTTCTTGGACTAAATAGCCAGCAATAAGCACTACTCTATCGAACTAATTGTTAGTCAGGTGCTACTACGCAAAGAAAAAGTTGAAATTCGGTACACAGAGTTTGGTGACCCAACCTCTAAGTCCGGTGCTATCAGACGGAAAAAGTTGACATTCGGTACATGTTAGGTACAGAATTTGATGATCCAAACACCAATGTAGAGCGTAAATAACCGAATTTCCATTTTGGGGGCAAATGAGAACATTAAAAAAAAAAGATGGATTTCGTATGACATACATATCAAATTAAACTAGTTAATATAAGCAATATAAAAATCGCAATAATGAAATAGCTTTATTTTTATTCCTTATTATATAAATTGACGGCTGTATTTTTCGATACAGCAAAGTGCTGCAAGCTGAAAAGCTGCAAAGACCTTACCGCAGATCGCCGCGTGACACCTTCACTCCTAATTTAATTCACGTTACACACTACTGTAGCTGTCGTTAGCCGAAATATATTTATATAAGCAGAAAACGCCATATTTAAGAAGAAGAAGAAGCTGTCGTTAGAAATAGTCTCCTGTGGTCACTTTTTTCAAAACATATTAATAAAATGAACTGAGTTTCACGCGTATCAACATAGATGGCGCTGTTTACATGAACGTAACACATTTGAAATCTTTAGAATAAACTACTTAAAGCACAAGAAGAGTAACTATGGTAACTATAATCTACTGAACAATCCGTCTTTCACATTAAGGTGTAGCGTTCGATTCCGATCATACACCTCTTGACCAACATGTTTGTATCATATTTATTTTTTTGGTACGCCCTGTAGCCTAAACGGTTTGATGGATTTGAACCTACGAGGTGTTGTTAGATTCGTCTTATTGTTGGAGTAACATAAGGTGACACATGAATTCTAAATATTCTCTACTACTCCGCTCAACTAGCTCCCGCCCGCGGCTTCGCCCGCGCGGACAGACATTACGCCCTTGTAGTTGTTTTCCGCTCTCACCACTGTTCTCATTTCCTCACACTTTTATTCTCATCTAACTTCTGCTTCCATCTACCTGTTATAATATGTAGGTACTAATTCTTTCCCGCTCCCTTTCCCACTCGCATTACCATTTCACACATGTTCTATAGCGTCCCATTGACTTGAATGGTATAAGGTCTTGCAGACATATTGTAATTTTTTTTTTATGTATGATAACTTAAGATGTGTGATAACTTAAGTCAAAGAAATATTAGTTTCGCAGAGATCGTCGCTTGTGACGAATCAAGTTAACAGACCCCAGCCTGCACCAAACCGGCGTGGTGGGCTTGTACTCCAAATCTTTGACTCTATTTTGAAGGCCTGTACTCCAGCAGTGGGGGCGTGCAAGTACGTCGGTAGCGTACTCGCTAACAGTTTAGTAAATAAAACATTGTTTATTACAAAATATTTATTACGTGCAAGCACACTCAAAAATATTTTTTTTATTACACTATTTAATTATCATAGTTATTTGAATACAATAATATCCCATTATTTTTACAGTACATTATATTATGGCAAACATTTTAATACCCGTTGACACGACCACCATGCTAGTAGTAAAATTAATTGCATAATATTTTATTTATTTAGCTCTACATTAAACGATAAAGTTTTAAATCAACAAAAAAAATTATTTTTTTTACATATTGTATTAACATAAAAAAATATTATTTTAGTGGTTTACACAACTCATTTGTTTGTACTATTGGGTTCATATTTCATGAGCGGGCCCATTGCGTTGCAAGAAACAAGATAGATTATGTTCTAAGTTCATTGAATTTAACGAGTTCAGAAGATTTACATTTTTGGCGTAAAAAATACTCGCTTAGCGAATAGCGCCCGATATAGTTACAATCGCTGATAACTCATTCATAGTTTCTCGCTTGTAATGTATCCGCATCCTTATGACGGCATCATGGTCGGGTATATTGCCAAAAAAGTCTAACGTGTACCTAATATTGTAGTACCAAATTCTGACCTATCTTGTGAATCCCTCAATCTTTTCTCAGGCATGTATAGGCAGGCAAACATAGTTCATATACTACAAAATATATTAATAAATATCACTAAGGAGGCTTGATACCCTGAATTCTGTCCTGGCTATTTTTAATTAATTTTTTTTTAGTATAATTAGAATTACCCTTTTTCGGTATGGATTTGACTCTTGAATATTTTCGTATTTATTATTATGATTTTCGATATGGGCTAACTCAAAAACAGTGCATCGATCAACTGACTTAGACCTTTTGCGAATGAAAGACAATCGAAAACCACAAAACGGTCGACGGGCGAAAACTGAAGTGCATCACAAGACTACCATTCTCTTCTACCAAGTCTACCGGGACTTGGTTGTTATATGTGTGGTGTCTTCGCAAAAATATTTATATATGTATATATTATAAATATATTTATATAATATATAATATAAAAGATATATAAGTATATCAGTTGTCTAGTAACCCATAACACTTACTTTGGGACTAGATGACGCCGTGTGGAAAGTCCCATGTATTATTATTATTCTCGCCCTGCACGTTAGTTGCAGCAGATAGACAAAGTCCCCCACCTTACCGTAGGGGGATTTTAACTGCGATTTGAAAGTGCCCTAAATACAAAGTGTTCAGGTTCGAGCGCAGACGTCTGTACCGCAAAATATGGATGCTGTGCAAGAACTAATAATGCAAGTCGTTCGCGTTGGATTCCGCACAATTTGACAAATGTTCAAAAACAGACTCGTGTCGATTTTTGCAAAAAAAAAAAAAAATTTTTAAATACAATCGTGATGCATCAAAGGCTGTTTATCATATCTAAACAGATGATGAATTTTGGATCTATGCGTATGACTTTAAAACTAAACAGCATCATCAGCAATCATCGCACGAAAATGTTCACGAGTCAAATCCATGGTGATGAAGACACGCAATTTTCTAAATGACGCCACAATGGAAAAACAATTGACAATTATATGAAACAAACTGTATTCTACAGCCAAAGAGTTCCATCTTTAAATGTTGTAATTACTTTTAAATTTTTTTAAAGAGTTGATAAATAGCGGCCCTCGTATGAACAATATTTCGGCTGGGATAAATTGTGAGGTTTTACAAGATAGATCGGAATCTTAGCCTAACAGTGTTTTGCTTATTTTGGAGGAGACTAACTCACGACATCATGTATTTTCCTTTTTACAATAACAACACTATTTTTAACAGTCTCGTTTTATCAGTCGTTAGCATTTTCTGCTTCAATATTGTTTACAATACTTAACCCAGGAATATAATGTAGGCATGTTTTTATAATACTGAATAAAATACATTATTATTTTAATTATTATTTCCTGAGGAAAAATTAAAATTACAAATTTTTCTTACAAAATATTGGTGTTCCATTACAAAATAATTATAGTTAAAACTTCATTGATAGTTTAGTCATCTAATGTATTTAGAGAATAATGTCTTTTCCTTCAAGTATTCATAAAATCTAAGTTATATGGAATGGATTGGAAATTGTTTTTCAATTTTTTAAAAACATATAATATATTACTACAATAACAATACTTCATAGATACATTATTACACAGATGCGGTGTTACCGCGTTTCAATGGTCCGCCAAATCTTGTAACGATTCCTCACAAGATACAGTCACTTGATATTCACCACTAGCAGCCGAATAGTGTATGTGTTGAAATGCTATCATATATGATCCCAAAGTGTAAAAACTTCTCCTCAATGGAAGAAGGAGTCACTTTTCACACATAAGCACACATTAGGAATGTAACTATTTTAATAAATTGAACAAACACACTTATTTGTCACTGTGCAATGACATCTGAGCTACAGAACAACATCTGTGCATCGTCTGTGATTGATATGAAGATTGACATATAATAATAGTACACTATGTCTGTTCTGTGGAATTTATAAATAAGTTCATGAAAAAAAACACATTATACAACATAGTGACATGTATAGAGTTAGATATAGCTGACTGGTTCCGAAAATTCCTGATGACACAAGCATAACCAAAGCCATATAACGTCACTCTCTAGCACACTTAAATTTAATAGTGCTATCTCGTTCTTTGTTTTTGTTTAAATGTTTGACCCACATCTAGCTATGGTGACAACCGATCTATACATAACAGTAATGTAAAATATCTGTCATTTGTATTGCTTCATTACAGATACATTGAACAAAAACAAAATTTATAATAATAAATACAAATGCATTGTGCTTCTAAAATCTGGCTTTATTATTATCATCATCATCATCAGCCCATTTTTACCCCACTACAGGAGCTTAGGCCTCCCCCAGGGGGAGGAGAGGGGCTTGGAGCTTAAGTCCACCACGCTGCTCCACTGCGGGTTGGGAACTGTAACGACCGCCATCTATTGACAGCGTCCGGGACCGACTGCTTAACGTGCCCTCCGAAGCACGGTGTCAGTGATATTGTGTACTTAAGTCAGAAAAACTCATTGGTACACGCCCGGATTCGAACCATGGCCCTATGGGGCCTTATAAATTTCAGACAGGTTCGTTGCGCTCTGGGCTATCACGACATTTATTCTCGTTTTATTATCAGCTGACCTTAATAATTAATTTTTTTATGTAATATACTAAGGTATTTCTATCTAATTTCTTGTCATAAATTAATATCGGATACCCCATATCTCTATTCTATACAAACTAACGCAAACATTTGTGCAAATAAAATCATCACACACAACCACAATTTAAAGCTCACAATTTGACATCACATCAATTTATTTATATATTTTTAAGAAACATACAGTCACACAAACTATAACACAAATAAATAAATCTTGCAATTCCCCAAAAAGATAGAACCAAAACGTTATTCAAAAAACATGTGTGCAATTCGCATGTGGTAGAAATGAAACCTTCAAAAATTTTGTGCGTAATAGAACTATCATTTTTCACATTCAACAACGCTTTTCGGCGTGCACGAAATTCACGAACACGTTCCTTTGAACTTTTTGCTGTCTTTTTTATCTTGTTTTCCCTTTTTTTCGATAATCGCGACAACATTCTGCATTCGTTTTCGCCATATTTGAAGAATTTTATTATAAATAATACATACACGTATCCAAAACGCCACGGTTGTTGTGATGCCTTTTCTCAAGCTTTGTACTACGCATGCGCGCACAAACACGTATTAACACACGTACAACGCTGAGGCCCAAGCAAACTCCCACTATGCCTTGGTAAACATGAGGGGAGGGGGTACGAAGCAGAGCACAAAGAGAACCACGAACATCAGAAATACTGTATAATGCTTCCTATCTCATTTTCTCCCACGTTAAATCCTATAAATTTATGTGTCTGTCTCTTTTTACTGTTGCTTTTTCGTTTCATCGACTTTCAAATCACAACAATGAAATCACAAGTCTCAAGTTGCGACCACAAATCGGACGTCGTAAATTAGGACGGCTCTTCACTAAGTAGACTGATGATCAGGAACAGGTCGCAGGCCGGCGTCGGTTGCACGTGGCCCAGAATCATTCGTTATGAGGGATCTAGGGGAAGCCTGTGTCCAGCAGTGAACTTTTGGCAGTAGAGGCAGCAGCAGCAGATAGGAAGAAGTCACATGGCCGCAGACTAGACCATTACTTCGTCGTCCAGCTTTGAAGAAGCCTACATTGACACATTGAAACTGGCTGAAGAGCACATAGGCGCAGCATAATCGGGCCAAAACAAAGAACTTTATGGAAGTCAACATGAGGGTATCAACGACGTTTCCGTGCCCCACCCCCTATTGAGCAAACATAAGCTTGAGAAAAGTTGACATGAGATGATCAACCGCCTATATGTACACTTTTACGGACGGACCGTTGGCACTGTGAAGTTATTTATAAAAAGCGTCGCAGTAGCATAAAATAGGAGCGCAGAGAAGAAGGAGAGGTCGGATAGCTCGCGTTACTAGCTCACGCGCGCGGCGTCCGCCTCCCACTACTACCCTTTGCTGCCTGCGCGACTGTACCTGCGCATTAAGTCATTCGCAGGCATCTCATAGCAGGAAAGATCCATTCATAGTACTGTACGGAAGTAATCAATGAATGCCCTAATGTCTATTTATTTAGATTTCCCTAGTACGAGAAATACAAATAGTCATATAGTCGTGTCTCGAAAATGTGATACATTAATCATTTGAGTAATTTTAAATTTCTAAACATAAAAACGTCATGCTTTGGGCTGATAATGTCAAAACGGTAGTTGTCTACCAAGCTACTTTTCTTCTAGTAGGTAGATCACTGACGCCCTCTCTATGTATTTTAACGAGTTCTTTTCTCAGTCTTTCTTCTTGCGCTATAGATTCTCTTAGTGAAGCTTCACGTACCTTCTTCTCGTCCAATAGTTGCTCTTCAACTTTTATTCGACGTAGTTCTGATTGTAATGCGTTCATGCTGCTATACTCTGAGTTTTGAAGCTGGAAAAGGCAAAAGTTTTCGTATCAAATATTTGAACAAAGAAATGAAGACGCCTACCTCAGACGTTACACTATTTTGATGAAGTCTCACAATTGTGCATTGCATTATAAACATTAAAAAAAATGTACAGTTTGAAATTTATATACCACTAACACAATTTTTTTAAATATACTATTTTTCATATTTCCGTATACTGGGTGTTTGGTTGAATGTAGTCCAAACTTATAGAGCTTACGAAACTAATCAAAAATATTTTAAAAATAAGAAAAGTGATAAAAAATTAAACTATACACATGTTTTCCTCGGTGATCGTTAGTTTGCGTTATCTGCTCACTTGAAACTTTTTGTTTAGTTTGGAAAGCTACGCACGCTCTATAAGTTCGGACTAGGTTCAGCCGAACACACCATGTATACTGCTCATGATAACATAAATTTGTTATGGTACATTGGGAAATATTGAATATGATCAGTTAATTAATGAAAACTATAGACAATGTTATATAATTTCCAACACAAGTTAGCCCGGCAAAAATAATAAGGCACGCGGCGCCACCTATCGACGAACCACAGTTGCAAAGCGGAGCATAAAAAGTATGCCGAAACGAAACAACGCGAAATACCGATAGATGGCACCCTCGCGTCTTATTATTTTTGTTGGGCTAACATGTGTTGGAAATTATGTAACATTATCTATAGTTTGACTTATTATTACTTAATACATAAACGTTAATTCTATAGTTCTATAAGTCTATAGTTTTCATTAATTAACTAATCATATTCAATATTTCCCAATGTACCATAACAAATTTTAGGTGGATTATGGACACTTAACAGTATATACGGTGTGTTCGGCTTGTTCGTGTCGAGATAGCCGAGTGGTAGCAAGTCTGTTTTTTGTTTAGAAGGCCGTAGTTCGAATCCCAGGGTATGTACGAATGAGTTTTTTCTAACTTGTGTACATAACTATCACTAACTGCGCCTCGAAAAGCACGTTAAGCCGTCGTTACCGGTAGCCATCACTAAATAGCAGTCTTTAAAATACACCAACCTGTACTGGAGCAGCATGGTGGATTAAGCTCTAAGCCCACTTATCCCGAGGGGAGGCCTAAGCCCCTGCAGTGAGGCATTAATGCAGGCACTTCAATGCAATCACAAAAAAAAACTATTTATACTAGTGGTTTGCATTAATTATTAATTACCTGCGTCTCTCTTTCCTTAGCTCGCACTTCTTGATGAAAACTGTCCACCTGGTTTAAAATCTGTTCTCGTTCTAGAACGTTATCTCTTTGTTTCTGGCGACTCGCTTCTATTTTCGCACGAACCTGACTTTGCAGTGTGGAGAGCACGTCTTGCATCAGTGAGGAACGGGCATCGCGTTCTTGTGCCCATAGCTGTTTAAATAATATATTATAAGTCATAGGTAAGATACAAAATGTCGAACAACTACATTTTTAGTAAATTGTCATCATAAAGTGTAGATTTTTGACGTCCATTACTGACACTTTTTCATGTATTGTTTTGTGACTGAAAGTGCCGTGGACAACGCGACGAACAAATGAATTCAAAGATATTTTTCTGACAAGCGCTAGAATGTGTGTATTCTCTAATGTATATTGCTAATATAGGCTTTTATTATTATATAAAGTAAAATTGACAGCCCACGGTGTCAGTCGAATTGACAGTTGGAACCGAATGAAGTGTTGACAATGCAGGCAAGATCGATTTTATTGTAGAGACGAAAAATAAATGGATTGTGAGAACTATCAGCGCCAAAGCATATTTTGTAAGGGACATATTTTATTGGGTAGTTAAATAAAAGTAGCCAGACTCGCCGACAGTTTTACTGTGTGCACACAGAACCCGGTCAAAGCAATATCGTTACCTTGTCCTGTTTCTCTGCCATCAATCTAGCTTCTCCATCATACATAGCTTCAATAGTAGCTTGACGCATCAACTCTTTGTCACGGTAGTCTTTTAGTAGCGTATACGCATCGTCTAATATGTGGCGATAGTTAACACTTTTATCAGTATCTTCTTTGTAATCCTAGAAATATTGAGGATTAAATTAATTACATTTTATTAAACCAAACATTACTTTATTCAATACTATGTCTTGTACATCAAGCCGGGTAATTTATTTATTACTTCCTAAATTTTAATATTACGATCTTTGGTTCGATATCTCAAAAGGAAAAAAGGAAGCCTTATTAGAACACTCCGTTGTCTGTCTGTCTGTCCGTGTGTCTGTCTGTATGTCAGTCGTTTTTCTCAGGAACGCGTGAAAGTATTCAAGTTGAAATTAACATCAAATACCTAGGTCTACGGTCCCTTAAAGCAATAAATAATCAAACTGCTACTAAATCAACATAATTCAAAAAATACAGCAATTTATGCCGCATATACACTCGCAAGTAAATCAAAACCTATAGTGTATGTCCTAACTGTGACCTAGGTTGTTCAACAAAAAGCAAAGTCTCACAGCACAAATAAAGGGTAGGGAGGGGAGTGAAAGGGAGAAGGGAAGGGAAAGGGAATCCGAAAATTGTTAATTTATAGTTATATCACACAATTTTTTTTAAATTTCACCCTTTTTCTCAGGAATGCACAGAGGTAGCAAATTGAAATTAATATCTAGTGCTTGAAGTAATTAATATCTATGTCTACGATTCCTTTTAGCTATATCTAAAAAATGAAGTTTCTAAGTCCACCCAATAAAAAGGGGCCATTTATACCGCATATTTCCACTTTAGATAAAAGTTTCGTTATCAACAATTGATTTTTTTATGTAGATTTTTTTATAATCAAGAATTAAATATTTTGTTAGGTAATATTTTTTTTACTTTTTTAAAAATAACATCTGGTGTTTGTAATGGTCACTAATTTCTATTTCATAGGCCAAATACCTACTTCGAAACTAATAATTGTTTACCGTTTCAGAAGAGAACATGAAATATGAAGATATAACACAAACCTTCAATACAGCTTCTTTTATCCTATCCAACATTTCCAAATCTAAACTAATTTCTTTTAAAACAGCTTTAACTTTTTGCTTCATCTTGTATTTGTGGAGCGCCATATTGACCAATACACTATTCTGTTCCGCGATCAGTTTTTCATGATTCTTGATCCTCTCCGTGGCAATGAACTTTAGTTGATCCAGAATCATTTTCTGTTGCTCCTCATTTTTTCTCAGAACCATTACTGCTTTCTCCTTGTCACTTAGTTCTGATATCTGGTCTTCAAGACAGGATCTTAATTCCTGAAAATGTATCATCACATGGTAATAAGTACTTGCCACCGACGTGTGCGGCTCTGAAATGCGATGCACATGTTCTTTTGTGTTATGTTGTTCTAGAAAGTTCGATCAAAAACAAGCGACAATCGATTAGATTTAATAGAATTTTCTAGAAGCACCAGAACCCTTACAAGCTTAATTTTTAAGGCAACAAAGCTTGTTCTTAGTTGTACTTTAGAGAACCACCTGAAAAAGCCAACCGAAATGTACACATTTTGCTAATATGATTGTTAGAAATCATTATTTACGTATGTCTAATTAAAACTGAATAAATTAAATTTTCGGTCACTGACACACGTAGACTTAAAAGATGAATGAAATACATTAAAAATACTCCAAGTAGGATACGATTACGTTACACATAAATCTAATTAAATCTAATCCACATGTTCGACGCAATAAGCTGATCGGACACTACGACAGAAAAAACACTTATATGCTCTGCTACCCGTGCGAGGCCGGGGCGGGTCGTTAGTATTATTATACAATAAAGCCCCCCGCCGCGTCTGTCTGTCTGAACCCGATAAACTCAAAAATTACTGAACGAACTGGCATATAGTTGCCACCAGTGAACAGAGTGATTCAAGAGGAAGGTTTATGTGTATAGTTTATTAATGTTTTGTGCAAGTTAGTTGAAATATGACGAAAGTAGAAGACGTCGGAAAAAATCTAGCCGACTGGGAGCTTTCATCGAAAACGCTGCCTAATCCCTTTTAGATATAACAAAATAATATATGGAGGAATTGTTCCTCCTTCATAGGACTTAAGAAAAGTCCGAGATGGCATATGTCTATCTTTTATGGATAGCTTACTATACCTATTTTTATGTTTTAAAAAATGGTGTCATGTGATGAGATGATTGGAAAGCAATTTATACGGATACAGTATTAATCCTTAACAAATTAAATACCTTATTTAACTTCAGCATTACATGCACATTATAATTGCATTTTATACCATACAAATTAAATTACTATCTTAGGAGATATCGCAAAATGAAACCTATAGCGCGACAAACAGCCGGGCCGGACGCGACTCGCTTGATGTAAAATTAGGCAGAAGTTATCAATATAGTATACATAAAAATATTATAGTTTGTTTTTATGTATATAAACTTTACTTTTTCAAATGTTTATAAAATTTAGAACAAAATACATTTAAAATACTCCAATTAGGAGGAACTTATGTTACATTTAAGTCTAATTACGTCCAATCCATATGTTCGACACTACGACAGAAAAAAAACACTACGGCTTATATGTTCTGTTACCCGTGCGAAGTCGGGGCGTGTCGCTAATAAAATAATAATTTTAAGTAAATATATGTATAGTCATATATGGAAATATCTGGAATTGTGAACCTGACTATTTTAAGAGGTCTCACATTCCATTTGTTTAATTTATAATGCTGTTCCCAATCCGGGCTCATATTAAGGCTGTCATCCAAATGTCATTTAAATGCAATAAATAATACCTAGTTACCATAGAATTGAAGCTGAGTAATTATTTAATACTTAAATGGTAGGTATTGTCAATACATGAAATACAACGTGAAATTTTAAGAGCCATCTAAATTTTAATACACTGCAGCTTACGACTTTCTAATAGTTCAGTTGAACAGCGCTCGTTCTAATCTTACTATCGTATTATTACTTCTATGGTAATCTGCAATGGACCAGCGTCGTGGACTTATGGTACAAACTTCTTGACTCAATTTTGAATTCTGAAGGTGTGTACTGCAGCAATAGGACTAAACAGCAAAACCTGTCCTTTAGTGTTTAATTTGTACAGTTCAAGTATACTAGGATACAAGTATACACCAACATTTATATAAAATATGTTTTGTACCTTCATTTTCAGTTCCTTCTCCTTTAATCGTTCCTCCTCAATCTGTATCTGTCTATGTATGTCCTCGTCTCTCTCTTTTAAAATCCTTCTGGTTTCCTCCTCATCTTTCTGCTTCTGCATTTCTTTTTCTATTATTTGTTCCATCCTGAAATTATGAATAAAATGCTTTATACAAATGAATAAAAGAGATGGGTACAAAAAGATAGGTACTAAGATTTCATATGTTGTAACCATGAATGAATCAAGAGCATGTAAAGCAGTCGGTTCCGGATGCTGTAAATAGATGGCAGTCGTTACAATCCGCCAATCCGCATTGGAGCAGCATGATGGATTTAAGCTTTAAGCCTCCCTCACTCTGGGAGAGGCCTAAGCCCCTGCAGTGGGGTATAATGGGCTGATGAAGTGGAATGTAATGAAACCATAAATTTACATAGAGCTATTGTGTCTTTACCATAAAAATGTGAGCAGAAAAATATATTCCTAAGACAAAATATAAGCAATTTGATGTTTAGAAATGTTCACTGTAAAGTACAATTTAATTTGAAAATGACACGCATGTAAAATTCGTACAGGAAAATCAAATAAAGATTCTGAAATTACAATTCATGTGTCTGTCTAATCCATGTCATTTTGTTCTAGTTCTCGATCGTCTTTGCTCCATCTTGCTGATTTCATTATCTAATGTTTTAAACATAGCAGACACACATAAATACAAACATGCCAGTCTTAAACTGACCAAACATGCAGCTGAGTGTTTCAATAGAAATATATTATTTTTTTGGAATTTCAGTTTCAGAATAATTTTCCTGGAATTTCCTATAATAATAAATGAATAGGTAGGATTTTGTTAAATGTCCTATTGTGCATATATTGTCAGAAATAAAACTGCATTGGTACATATTTTTGACACAATATTTCTGAAAATAATCATTCACAATAAAATTTTATTCAATTCTTTCAGAAATATTGGATGAAATATATTTGAAATCTAAACTTTGTGGCAGTGGATGTATCCTTATTGATGTATATTGTCATATAACATTAAAAAGTAGTTTCCAATAGACACATCACGAGTGTAATATTATGAGTTATTTTGAATTAAATTTATGGTATTAATTAAACATTTTTATTCTTTATTAAATTAGACCTTGATAAAATAACTATTTAGAAGTTACTACTACTATGAATAATAGAGTACGTTTGTCACAATGTATGGACAGAAAAACAATTAATATAGAACACTGGAAGACTGCTATATTTCAAAATTTATTCATAAGTATTTGCTAACTCTACAATAAAATTTAATTAAAGTGTGATCTCAATATACCTGGTGTGGGGCTAAACGTTGTCCAAACTTATACAGCGTGTAGAGCTTCCTGAACTAAATAAAGAGATTTTTAAAAAAAATTAAACTTTAAACATTTTATTTTTCAATAACCGTTACTTTGCGCCATCTGCTCGCTTGAAACTTCTTATTTATTTCGGTAAGCTCTACATGCTCAATAAGTTTCGACATGTTCAGCCAAACGCCCAGTACATTATTTTAACAATTAAATATGTAAATAAGTTTATTAAGGTTATCATTTATACTATATTTTAAATAAAGATTCTTTAAGATACTACTTTGCGACGCTATGCTTACACGGGCATGAAAATAAGAAGTTATCTTGTTTCTAGAACATCAGCGATATCCTATCTTACTACATATAACATGCTACACTCACCAAGCAGATTTGCATCGATTGTTCCTAACGTAGCTTTCAGCTGCACGCAGTTCCGGTTGTTTCGCTCTCCAAGCATGGTGTAACCGTAGTTCTGCCTCATGCCGTCTATGCTGCTCCTCTTTATCCCTTATGCCTTGATTTATGTTCTCTAATGCTGATGTTGATATATCATTGATATATGATCTGGAAAGGTTCGTGATTTTTTTTAGAATCAATCTAAACATTGGAAAACTGTGGTAAAATTAATATGGTCAGATTAATAAATGTTTGAAAATATTTTTATTACGTAATATACATCAGTGAATGAATAGAAATAATTATTTATAATGAATTAGTAAAAATTAGGATTCCAATAAATGAAATGCACAGTTAGTATCATTACAGATTATTTTTAGTTGAGTGTCATTTCAAAATGTAGACTTCGTTTTGTTTAGGAATAATAGTTGATAATAATATTTATATCGGGGTGGTTTTCCAAAACTACCACCCTGAGGGTATTAATAAAAAGAAAGAGGGGGGCGAGATGAAGAGATTAAACCAAGTTTTAGAATTTTTAGGAATGCGAAAATATGAAAAAAGCAAAATTAAAAATGAGCAGGTACCTACTATATACCTGCTACTAAGGCATTTTTGATAACCCTCAAACTCAAAAAACTTGAAACTAATACTAAATGGCCAGCCACTCTTCTAATAAGTCTCAACTATTTAGCTTTGGTACATAAAAGAATGTTTAAAAGAAATTCGGTTATGGTAGGTTGCTTTCCCGCCATTTCTCAATCAATAGGAAGGTTAGGTTAGAGTTTTTTTCAAAATGGCGCATGTGGAACGTCGTAGTTCCTTGTGGCATTTTGAAAAACTCCATATTAACCGTACTATGTTGCCTGTTATTATTATTGTCCAATAAAAATAGTTTAACTCTCATATAGTTAATAGACATTGGCAGAAATAACATATGTTAGAACGCCAATAACCAAAAAAAGAAGAAGAAGGTTAGGTTAATTTAGTTTAAAAAAATATAAAATAAAACCGAATATATGGGCGCACCGAGTACGGTTCCAAAAATTGATGGTTTAAAACCACTAGGAACAGAAAAAACGCGCGAGGCCATGCAAATCGAATTTTCAATAGTTACTAAAGTTATGTTAGGAAATTCTTAACAAATTTACTGTTTTCAAATTATCTTAATGTTGAAGTCTATTCCCTTTTTCAATAATTGATCCTTTTGATTATGTCAATTAATGGAGCAAATTCATGTCAGTGGGAACGGGAATGTAGTTTTCAGTTTTTATTTTTGGTTTTTTTCGCATTTCCGCATTTCTAAAAATTCTGAAAGTTGGTTTTCTGTCCTCGTCCCACCATCTCCTAAATTATTATGAATACTTCTAGGGTGGTAGTTTTGGAAAGCCATACCTTTATATCACTCTGTCCTACACTCATATATAATTGAGGCATACTAAAGCTATTGCTAGGTGTCGCAATAGCCAAGTGGCGGCCAAGCGCCGCTTCTTGTTTAGTAAGGCGTGGTTTGAATCCCAGGGCATTTATAAAATGAGTTCATTCCAACTTGTGCACATAACTATCACTATGACATTAAACCGTAGGTCCCTGCTAAATGGCAGACCTTTGAATCCACCCACCAACACTGGAGCAATGTGGTGGATTATGCTCCAAGCCCACTCATTCATAGGCTGATGGAATGAAATGGAAGCTATTAACTACTACTAATCAACCCTAAGTAGTTATGACAATTTTTTGTAAGTAATCAAAGGGGTAGAAAAACATATTTGTTTAACATTATCTTTCATATAAGGCTAGTGAAGCTAAACCTCATGTGAATCAAATGTTTAACAATCATCAATTACAAATTTATTCCGAGGAACCTTCAAAGTAGTAAGTATACATCACAAGATGCGCAAGACCTGTCTGCATTGGTTTGACTCTGTAATGCACAAATGAAGGCCACATGACTAGGATGGTCTTAAATATTGCCGAAGGAAGAAGAAGCTTAGAACGCCTCCTTACAACATAGACCAGTGCAATTAAGAAGGATATGGAGACGATGGGTATAAGACCTGATATGACATGAGATTGGAATGAATGGTGCAAAAGGACATGGAGAGTTGAGCCCAAATGATATGGAAACATGGCTGTAAAAAAAAAAAATATTTCCAAGCTTTTGATTTACAATAAGAGATATACCTATTAAAAAATGATTTTAGACCACATATTTATTATCAGTTGGTTGTAATCAATTAATTTAAGTGAAGCTTAGCCTCACTTGCTTTATTCGCTGACTTGACTGCCCAATTGGCCAAGTGGTTGGAGACCCTAACTGTGGAGCCAAGGGTCACGGGTTTGATTCCCGCCCGAGATAAATATTTCTGTTCATGAACATGTATCTTTGTTCCATGTTTGGGTGTAAAAGTATCTGTGTATGTATATATTATAAAGAATATTTAAGTATGTATATCAGTTTTTTTAGTACCCCATATTACAAACTTAATAATGCACCCTACAAAAAAAATTTCAAAATTTTTACACACTACTATGTAAGTGTTACAAATATCTCTATTACCATGCCAAATTACAGTCTTCTTCAGTCAGAAACTGACTTACTGTTAGACATTAGTGTTGAACAAAACCTAATTTTTATTCATAATCGGATAATTGTATAATGTATTGAAATAGTGTATTGAAAAGAAAAAAAGTCACAATTCACCCATTTTTGAACAGTTTTGGCTTTTTAGTGACATTCTTTAGTTCTTCTTGGTACTGCATATTCTCCTGGAAGAGCATTAGTTCCAATTTTTTTCTTCTCTCCTCTAATTTTCTAAAAGTAAGAAATAATATTTTATTTAATAATGATATTTAAATTTTAAACAAGAGTATGTTTTGGGAAATGAGTTGCATTTTTTGAATAATTATTAGATCACAGGATATACACTCCATAAATAAAATACATTAGTAAATAATATATCTTTGAGTAATTGTATTATTATTATTAAATGTATTGTAATTATTTTTATTATATTAAACATAAAAATTATTAATTTAATTAATTTCAATCTATTTTTTTTAAGCTGAAATGTAACAAACATATAATTATGTACATAAATGGCTATGATTATTACTAATATTTCAAATTCAAAAACAACATACAATACTGTTTTAGCTAATCATTCTAAAAATATTTTATGTTAATTTATAAACATGAAGCAAATGTTTAATAATAATAATAACATATACATCACAACGTCTAGGCCCCAAACTAAGCATTAACTTGTGTTTTGGGTACCAAGCGAAGACACCACATACATATAACAACCAAGACCCGGTACCAGTATCAATATTCATCATATAAATTATAAAAATTCTGACTCGACTTGGGATTCGAACCCGGGACCTCCAGCTTTGTAGGCAGGGTTACTACCCACTAGGCTAAACTGTCATAAAATGTCAAATGTTTATATTATATCCAAACAAAGTTCATCGACAAAGTTATCTTTAATAGTAGTTGTAATTACTTTCCAAAAAGGTGTACACCCCCGACACACTTGAATACTCACACACCCAAATATCGAACACACACATTAGCTTCATTAAATTTATTAATGTGTTATAATAAGAGTTGAAGTATAAAGTTGCCAAATGATACCAGAAAAAATGAAATAGGGATTATTAAGAAAGAAAAAATATTAATTTAATAAAAATAATTTCACATATTCTCTATGCTAATAGGGAGAGCACAAAATGCTTTTGCATTAGAATTTTAGAAAAACACTTTTTTTTCACGTAATGAGACAAATTGACTTTTTCTTACTAGCAACAAAAGTGCACTTTTTGAGCTAGTTAAGTAATATTATGTTAAAATTATTTTGCAAGAAAAAGATAGTAAAAACCTTTGAAATCTCATAAATTCTTTGTTTTTGAACTGATTTTGAATTCTTTATTAAATTGTTTTATCATATCAAGTATATACTTATACAAAACATACTTATAAATTGTTGTGTTGTTAATTACAAAACTATATATATATATATTTTTATATTCTTTTAAGGCATATATTTTTGTTACCAGTCACCTATTAAAAATTTTTATATTTACTATATTTTCGATCTCCAAGAATAATGCCCAAGCTAACTCACGCAGTCCTAATTTTCTGTTCACTCAATAACTCAGCTTCTCTGTTAGCCCTTTGATAATAATCTTGGGTAGTCCACTGTTCGTGATGTTTCGAAGCTCTGGTATTGTTCTCAAAGTATTGTGCCACTTTCTTAAGTTCCTCAGTCTTTTTAATTTCGGTGTCACGTTTATACGCAGCCAAGGCTTGTAGCTGCCATTGTGGACGTGGACGTGACATATTTTACTGCAATTTTTGGAATGTTCATTATTTTATTTGAACCCGTCACATACAAGATAAAAAAAAATGTGCTATACAAGGTAGGGTATGTCATACCCAGTATTGAAATACATATTTCTATTATGTACATGTTAATTTCATATTAAGAGTTGTTTTGATTATTCTCCCAAAGATGTATGGTACAAATTTTCCAATCAATTTCAAACTAACTTCCCGATGAACTAGAAAACGGATACTTTATTAAACATAGCTCAGAACTGGTTATGGTCATATTGTGTACGGGATGAACCTAAGACACAAGCAATTTTACCAACAACTGCTTAGCTAGGAACAAATGATCGTAGAATAATCTGGTAGTTATGTCCTGTTGGTGTAACCAGGATCGTGATAACAAATGGTGATGAAGGTCTGATGATATAGCTCGAAAGTAAATTTCAGAACTAATCAATGGCTACCAGTAAACCTACTGAGTTTGGACTTAATAGATTTATCTTCACAAGCACTTTTCATAGCAGATAGTAACGAGGGTCAGATGATGGAGGTGGCCTTTCTGTATGTTTGTTTAAATGTTCAGTACAAATGTTGCTATTGAATTAACTAACTAACTTTTTAATGAGCTAGAGACTGCAATACTAAAAGTGAAATAAATTACAGGGCTTTTTGGAGGCTTATTGCTTCGCTCCACTTCAATCTCGGCATTATCACCAACAGAACCTAACCAATTTTTTTTTTAAATGCTGTCCATCAACCTGCCTCAACCAAATTTGAAACTGTTCATTATTATGAATACAAACAATTTGCATCAGGTAGCATTGGACAACCGAGCCCAGTAATGTATGGGACCAAAAGACATAGTGGCAATTTTTTTATATCTTCTCTTATAGGATATTGAAAAATACTTAATAAATAAGCACACAACAATAATTTGAACCAAAAATATATACTTAGAGGACAATAATTGTCTATGTATCTCAAACCGCTGTATGTGAAGGTTAAAATATAGGGATGATAGTATTACAATATTCCATGCTGAGAAATCATATTATTTTAAAATTTGACAAAACGTTAGCTTATTATTTTCAAAAACTCGAAAAACAATTGCTGTATTGCGGTGCTTTTTGTGACGAATATAAAACAATATTTGAGCCGTTAAATAAATACCTTTAAAAATACGTCTATATTGCGATGCTCGTTTATTCAAGCAAAACAATCAATAGATGTTTTTAAATTATACAAACTAAAACACAAACACAACAAAAGTGAGTCATTGTGAGATCAATGATTCCTTGGTTTCGCTCACGTTACGGTTCATGAAAGTTTATTCTAACTTGCACATCAAAAACTCGAAGAAAACAACGACAAACTCCTCTATGACAAACTCATGACTGAAACACTGAAACTCACCAAAATTATCTGGAGGCAGTGTTGCCAACTCTCAAAAATATTTATCCCTAAATTATGGTCAAAAACCCCTAAAATCGCCTTAATTATTAAGTTGTGGCCCTAAAAAATAACTACATATAAATTCGTAATGATTTAGAATTGAATTGTTTGTCTTGATCATTTATAAATAACAAAAATGTAATGAAATCTATTTACCTTTTAGATGTGGATCTGTTTCCCAAATCTTCGTGTACTTCTGACTGTACGTTTTTTTATATTTATTTTCCTTAGGCATCATTAACACATTTCTTGTCGACACACAATACAAACCAAAATCGAAATAACAATCGTCGTAAGAATATTCTTATCATAACCTATTTTTTTGGCGGTATCCTATATGACATATAACATAAGCTAATGTCAAACATACGTTCAAGTTTCAAGTCACAGTCACAACAATAACCAGCATATGCACAGACAATAAATAAAATGGCCGCCAGTGGCGCCAGTATTGCCGCAAGTCACCACAGAGTGGTTGTAGAATTACGTACTAGATGTCGTTATAAGTCGCTAAGTCAAGAAATAAATATTAACATAATATTATCAATTTAAAAATATTAAAGAGTCAAAAAATCCCTGAAAATACCCCTAAAAATTTTAGAGCCCTAAAAAAATCCCATCTCACTTATTTACGCCCTAGATCTGGGGGGAAAACCCCTAAGTTGGCAACACTGTCTGGAGGCCGATTCTCGATAAAGGTGACAATTTCAGCATCAGAGAATTGTCAAACAACAATTTGTCAAACGATATTTGGTGACAATTAGGCTTGTTTAGTCTGAATTCACTGATGTGAGTTAATTCATTTATTCACTGCAACGATCTAATTCACCTTAACAAATCATTATTCCCTTAATATTCACTTGCTCACTTAGCTCAGAAGATACATTGATTCCCTATTCACCTTATTATGTCTTTGGTCGCTTACCGTTTAGCTCTGAAAGACACTTTCAGACACTTTCGTTTATTTATTATTTAAAAGCAAAGCAATGTAATTGTGAGAATATCTCAACAAAAAATAAAATAAAATAGGTACCTTACCTAACCTATTAGACAAATGAAAAATCTCTATTATTAAAATATCTATTATTTTACCTAATGATTTTATCTTAGTTAAGTACATCATAAATACTAATTTATGGTGTACCTATTTAATTTAGATAGTATATCAGAGCATTAGCGCATCACTGATATAGGTATTAGGTATATAACTATATTTCTAACAATCTAAATAATAATTTTATGAACATAAAGTTACTAATTTTTTTACAAATGTTTCGATACTACAAACAACGATTTAAAGATAATAATATTATAGCATTGATTAAATTGGCGTACTTAAAAATTAATCCTATTTACAATAATTGGTAATTATGCTTATTAATCTATCAATTGGGACTGTTGGATGCTTTGTTTTTAAATGTCTTAGCAAATTACCTAAGGATTCATGACTGATACTATCAGATATAAACAAAACCCGCATTCGGCCTTTTGGTTATCTATTTGAGTAAAATGGTCCCAAATAGGACTTCGTTTGTTTCTTTGATTTATTTGGTTCATTTTCACTTATTTTATATATAAATAATAAAACTGTTAGTTAGCTCACAAACATGTAGCAGATAGCGAAACTTAAAACCAAACACTAAATGCCTACTAATTACACTAATAGACTTAACATTTAAATGATATTAAAAAGAACTTTCTACTTACAAAAACAATTAAATATTTAACTTAACGTCATACGCGAGCAATCCATAGTTAGGTACATGAATTTGTACAAGCGTAATGTATCGACTCAGCCGATCGACTGGTGAAACATTGTCGACTTTTACTAACTATTCATTTGCTTGCTTAGCAATGAACGAACGAAAGACGTCTTTAAGTTTATTGCAATAGAAGTGATATTGGGATGGATTATTGGCGACACCCAGTCATGGCTATTTGGTCAGTGTAATATCACTTCTATTGCATTAGCAATAAATGTTTATTTTGTTCACTCGTAAATCATCCTCTGATGAAAAATAGGTAATGAACGGCCGCACCGCAGACCGGCTGCCGGTGGCATCGGCATAGACGACTGACTGTAGGTGACGATCGACACGAACTGACTGTGAGCTAGCCGACGCGGCGCGACATTGAATTAATGATTGGTGATCTTCTAGGTTTTGGAGTGACTAATTATCGGAATTGTTCAATTACGTGAATGAATTCATTTAGATCATTCAGAGTAAGACTACGCAAGTCTAGCGACAATTGTCGTGTAAGCTGCAAATTCTGTATTCTCAAGAGCCTACGGAAATATTATCACATGAAAATTAAATGTCGTATGAAAAACGATTGACGTAGATTGAATCCTCAGAATATTGAATCATATGTTTTGTTTATGGTTTAGTAAGTACATGGTAGCCAATGGCAGCGATGGCAGGGTCTCCCTAATGTTCCGTTTAGGAATAAACGATGTAGCAATTAGATAACAAACGTTTGTCTTTCGGTTACGAGGAATTATAAACGATTCAATATAATTTTTTTGGCCTATTAGAAAACAAATTAGATGTAAATAATTTAACCAATTATAAGTAAATTTTTCTAAAAAGTTTTATTAATTTGTATGTCGGTTATATGTAGGTATATTGGCATGTGACTTAAGTACATAACTATTGCTGACCCCGTAACTGGGACAGCACGTTAAGCAAACGGTCCCGGTCGCTGTCAATAGATGGCGGTCGTTACAATCCACCAACCCACATTGGAGCAGCGTGGTGGATTTAACCATCAAGCCCCCTCATCTTGAGGGGAGCCTTAAGCCCCTGCAGTAGGGTATAAAAAAGGGCTGACCGATAAATGGATGGATGTTGGTTACCTATTGAAATAACTCAAAAGCGGAACCACTGCGAAACACTGGTGTGATTTCGGGCCACTGCCACAGAATATTTGCCAATCGATAGTTGTAATAAACTTTCGTGAAAACACAGAATGAAATACAAATAAGGCCTAATTTTCCTTGCCGAAAATGCAAAAGCAATCTTTTTTTCTTGCGTTTGATGTGTGATTTCTGCATTTTTGAATTGAACACTTCGGCATTGTGCTACATCCGATTAGATCGGGTTAATCTTTAGGTAAATCTTTGTTTTCGTTTCCAAAATGAATTTTACATGCGGGTCAACCAACATTCTACATTACAGCGATTATTTCAAAACCTCAACTGGTGTATTACCTAATTGTTCTACATGGTATAGTTTTTTGTTCACGTTTTTGTTTTCACAACGCGGTAGGTATCTCTAGGAACATCCATGGCTCTAGCCTACTCGGCCTGCTGGTAAATTCGCCACTGACTTGCCTCGCGAGGCGCATGGCAGGTGGAACGAATGCCATAGGAAGAAGGAAGAGATCGAAATATAACGCTATAAGCGTGCTTGCGCAGGTGCAGTCATATACCTCTCTCTCTCTATTGCGTCCCGTTATACCTAAAACTGGTTACTGCGACGCGACTTGTGCCTGTGTTCACATTCGCCATAAAGTTTGATTGGAACTGTACGGTTCGCGGGGCGGATGAGCAGGCGCATTATCATGATGCAACAACCAAGTGCGCAGTTGGCATTTTAGTCGCAATTCTTGAAGCGTACCGAAAATCGGGACCAAACACGATTCAATATACCAATCCGCAGTAACAGTGCGTAGGGTATCTATAGGAATTCTTTTGATTATGCCGCGACGACCAAAAAAAACACGATTATTTTTTTCTTGAGTGAATGTGACTGTTTAGGCATATTCGGATAGTCTTCACCTTCAAACACCAATACGCGACGTTGTGATTTAGTTGGTACATCAATTCATAATAGTAAAGCCAAGTTTCGTCTCCTGTGATAATTGAGGACACCTCAGAAGATCATTCAGATTTGAATTTCGTAAGCATTTCTTTTGCATCAATTAACTTGTGTGGTACAACAAGCATCAAACTTTGGGTAGGTACTTGTAGATGTTCATTTAACAGTGTATTAAGATGCAAGTACGGTAAGCTGCATACATGCATATTATGGAGTAGGTGTTTATATAGGCACGAGGCAAAGCCGAGTGCTTATAATTAATCGATGACCATAATAGCCAGTATACTGAGTACGAGTATCATACCACATCATACGATGTTTTTCAATACATGTGCGACTGAAATTAGGAAGATAGGTAGTTTAAATGTAATAATGGTGGGAACTAAAGGCGCGAACGGGCTGCTTTTCGCAGTTTACGCATGCGTTACAAACACATTGCTAGTTTGTGATTCGTGTAAAGTAAAAAGGCCTAGTAGGTACTGTAAAATACAACATTACGATTCAAGTTACGATGTCATGAAGTCCGTATTAATAGCAAATGTATTGCAATTTTTTATGTACGATCCATGCAGAAATGCCAAAGATTTCTTGAGTGCCTAGGCGGCTACTAACAAGTTTTAATGAGTAAATCGTTCGGCTAACGGCAATAGGTCGTACGCCACAAATTAAAAAAAAAAATTTATTGCGTAAGTCGTTTCAATTGTATCCCACACACCTACAAACAAAATATCGTAAGCCATAATTGCCCCATTATTTTATAAAAGATATTTTAGTAAAATGTCTTAACCAAAATTGCAAAGCGTTTATCTTTTGATCACAGAACATTAAAATAAAGTCAAATGATCTGTGCTTTTGATATTCAGTTTGGTGATGTCGCCAGCCTTTTTTGGGCACTGCCACACGACACTGGTTTAGAAAACATTTTTTTAATTGTAAATATTTTAAATTAGATTTCAATTAAATTTTAATTTCAAGTTTTTTTAAAATAACTTTACTAAACATTATATTATTTATAAAAACATGGAAATTTATTTTAACTCATTAAAAAAATATACCTAAGAATCATCCAGAATAGACCAGCCTTCAAATAAATAAAACCCGTATTGAAATCAGTTGATCCATTTGGAAGCTACTATGCCACAGACAAACTGAAATATACCTATTTAAGAACCATTCAGATTAAACGAAGTAGTACCTACCTACCTACAAGATCCCAACCTATCTTGTGAATCCCTCATTCTTTTTCCACACGAAATATTGTTCATATACTATAAAATATATTAATAAATATGACAATAAATATATTCTACACCCAGACACGGAACAAATAGACATGTTCATAAACACAAATATTTGTCCCGAGCGGGACTCGAACCCACGACCCTTCGCTCCGCAGTTAGGGTCTCTAACCACTCGGCCAATCGGTCAGTAAACAATATCTCGCTTGGGAAAAGAATGAGGAAGAGGACAAGAGAGATTAGAATCTACAAAATACATAGTAGGAATATCATGCAGAAGTCACACATGATCACGCTGGCTGAGCTTTGAGCTAACGCAAGAATATAAAATGACAACTAATATTCTTCCTAGGTCTTTACAATCTCGTTATACTCTATGATAGTACATGTCGTAAGCTCTAACCGCACGCAACGCCACGCCCATTCAGTTCCACAATACGAATAAGCTCTCATCGGCTTGCTCGCTCATTTAGTATAGTGATGTACCTACCTAGGTACATCGATTATTCTTATCGATTTTTATTTTTAAATACGTACGTAATGACTTCAAAAGCTTCGTGTGTGTCAGTGAGTGCACAGGTCTGTTACAAATGTTGGTAATTCCGTTCGGGCTTCCTCCGGATCACTACGACAAGACTTGTCCGAACATGCTTGTAAAGCATTTGACCAGCCGGCATCGCACGGATGTACACGTTCTATTTAATTTTTAATATTGTCTTTACAGCCGCTTTCCGACAAATAATGTATACTTTTGACAGGGTATCCTGTCTTCCGCGCTCAGTGGGCCTGATCCCACCGACGAAAACTGACTACAAATAGTAAGTACGCGCGACTGCGTCCCCTTTAATCACCTGCGGGGGTTGTGTAAATATGTCTTATTCATCACACTGTTTTACACGATACCTTACACGACAAAATTATAAATTTTGATTAGACATTTTGGTTTTTCGAGTTTTCCTGTTTATTATTTTTGAATGATTGATAGTTTTATGTTTCTACTTAAAATAGTTTCTAAAGTAAATGCCTGTGACAGACAAATAACTAAGTTATCTTTTAAGCGTTCCATTTTTGTCTTAGGGGTCCGGAAGTCTAAAAAAACTGAGCAAGTGCGAGTCGAATACTCACATGAAGGGTTTCGTACCACCTTAGAATATTTAAAAAAAAAAGACGCATTTCTTGTATAGGACCCCCAATTTCAACTTTTTCAGCTTTTCAAAATTTTCAACTTTATTTTGACTTACTAAAAAGCCTTATCTTCACTAAAAAAATAATCTTTAATAACTTTATACGTGAACTTCATATTCGTATTTTATCGTTACCAAAAGACGCTGTTTACATATCTCAACACTACAAACAAGAAGATCGACTCAAGGTGAACGCGGGGCGCATTCCGACGAACCGTGGCGGCAAGCGGTGTTATCAGATGCAATAAAAATCTACCACATTGGTAAATTGTATATTTTAACGTACAAGCAAAATCTATCAAGTTAGTAGTAAAATTACTTAAAGAGATATAAAATAGTTAAAAGGATGAACGTTGAATTACATCAAGAAAATGAACACGCATAGATGGTGTAATAACATTTACTATAACTTAAAATTAAATAACGGTTAAATACAGGTAACATAACTTTAAAGACATTATTATTATATCAAAAACCGGTCAAGTGCGATTCGCACTCCTGTGAAGAGGGTTCCGTACTATAATTTATGGCATCACCTCATCATCACTTCAATGTTTTTTTTTTAATCAGAACCATACTTTGGCTAGAACTTGAACCCGACTGCTTCGTATAAATAGTACACCATACCAATTAAATTTATCAGTCTCAAGTAAAATGAAACTATTTTTCTTTGCATTGTTTTTTTACGAATATGATCTACGTTCCCAATTGTTTTTTTTAAGTTTTAGCTTAAGTAGTTTCAGAGATAAAGGAAGGGAGTGTTTAATTTTGAGTGTTTAACACCTGGGACCGACTGCTTAACATGCTCTCCGTGGCACGGAATCAGTGATAGTTAATACGAAACAGCTACTAATTTTCATTAATTCATTAACTAAAAATTTGCCCAGGTAATGCCAATTCTCAAGAAAGAATACGGTATCGTTCTATGGTTCTTGAGCTAGAAAGAAACAAACTGGCTGACTTTGTTTTTCACACACGTGAAAATTGAAATAGTTACACTTAGTAAAAATAAAATTATTCATTTAGTGTTGTTTATACTCAATTAAAATACTTGAATATAATTCCCACGTATAGGTAATAAATAAAAAGAATAAGGTATCTGGTCACACTTGCGCCCGAGTTTAAGGCTTTTAAGTTTAAGCAAGCGCGAAGCCAGTATTTCCATGGCTGCGTTGACGCGTGGAACTCTTTTATGAAATTATTGACACATACAATTATTCTTTCCGGGTCTTGGATTTTTTCGTGATTTTAACGTAAAATCCGTTATACATAAACATTTTGGTCAGTGCATTTTGAGTAGTGTTCGTGAGTGATGTGAAATAGTGTCTTTTTTTAATCCAACATCCTAACAGGTAAGCAAAGTAATTACTGTGTTCCGATGTCAGAAATGTGTTTATAATTGGCCTATTTCGTTTCGACCGCAGTGAGTGATGCTTTTTTGAAACAACTAGAGCTTTTGTCCGTTCATCTGTGAGGTTGTATACCTATGTGTAGGTACAACATATGTAGGTAATACACAATAAAAACAGAGAGATTTTTTTTTTGTTTCCAACAAAATCATGACTTGTCGTATTTTTTATAATTTATTTGAACCCTAACTTTTGCACACAGCTTTGCCCGCGTGGCCATGTCTACCGCTGCTTTATCAATGCTATCCCATTTCCGTTCCCGCATTCGTACCTCTACTTTGGTATAGGTACTTTACTTATAGAATTGTATTTTTGTACTATTCCCTCTTAAAACTCAAAGCTTTGTTCGTTATTAATACTTAATTTTGATTAGTTTTGTATCCCCTGAAAACGATTGACCAGGATAAAAAGGCCACACATATATTACTCTCTGTCCTTTCAGCTACCTCTACGCAAAAAAGTACATTATCTCGTTGCTTCGTAACGATGTGCAGAAATGACTAATTGAGTATCTAATGGGAACCTTCAATTATGATAACTAGTTATGCCTATTACATAGTTATTATATTATGTTTTTTACTACCTTCAGTTATCACGTCGTTTGTTCTGTTACGACATGAAGAAAGGACAAATTTTGTATTCCAAGGGAACCTTCAACTGGAATGATCAGTAGCTTACGTTACTTTCCGTTCCGTAGACTTTTTGTTGCTTCCTCATGTCACGAAGAACAAACTGATCATCAGAACGTTCTAAAGAAAATGGGAATTTCTTACACCACTTAGAATTGTAGGCTTAATACTAGTTAGCAATATGTCTCCATCCATCTATCAGTCTATCATTTTCTTATCACTGTAAGAAAAATAATTGTCATGTTTAATTTAAATGCTTACATATGTAAAATAAATTACTTTATAACACCCGATAATATTGGTTCGTGTCTCAATATAATGCATGACAAGAACTTTAGACATTTGTTTCGCTAAACCCTAGCTTATATCTATACAAAGCCGGTAAGATTTGCTTCTATATACTCGTCACTTTGACGCTCACAATTCCTTTATTTCTTTTATAAAGCTTAATCTTTATTTCGTTGTTATCACTCGACTGTCCCTATCGGTCTGGCTGCAATCTAACATTGGCTTAATATTTCTTATATATTCGAAGGTTATAGATATATCGCAACTTACAAGAATCAAACTAGTGATAGAGCAGCGTTGATCCTGTTACAAATATAAATATTAGCTTATACTAAAAGGCACGAAATAAACAAAAATCTTGTTCTCTTCTATCAACCACTATCATGGTATTTATTAAATGGATCAGACACATAACTACTTTAAATCCAACACACACAAAAACATCCACAAACAAGCATAAATTAAGAAATTCCTCGTTTAAAATGCGCATAGAATATCATTGACACATAATATTTATACTCCAGTTTTTGTTAAACATATTCATTAGAGAAATGCAGTAATATTTACTTTCACGTAGCATAGTACAGTGTAAAGATTTACAGTGACTTGACGTTGTTTACTCGTTTACTTATAACAATCCTTCACATATCTGGCTCTGTCTACTTAAAGGAATAACCTTTCTCTGCTGTTTTAAATTGCCATCTTTATCTTTATTTCAATCCTTCTTCACCGACCGTTCCTGAGTGACAAAGAAAAATATCTATAATATACTCGTCGAAACAGCTTGCGAGCCATTTTTGTTTCCACTCGAAATGAGTAGGTTCTAAAACCGAAAATTGCAGCCTTGTCAAGAAAAGCCATCTCTAGCGCGGTGTTTTTTTTTTTTTGAAAGAACTGGTAATATAGCATTTACAAACCACTGTTTTCTCGTCTAAGAAAATCATGTTTTTATAAAATTTATTATAAAACAACTAAACGAGATATAAAAAAAAAATATACCGCTCTATACCACATATATTTTCTATAGAAATAGGTTAAGGGATTGAGCGTGGAACAGACACGAGGTGGACCCTCTTTTTTTGTGTAGGAAGCCTACCGCCTTAACATGACCGTTAATTCAAATTTCCAATCGGACACTTCGCTTTTCAAGCACGACTTAGGTTCGTCATATCTAGGAGTAGGTACGCTCTCGCGCCTTTCAAAAAACTCTCATCAAATTCGTCGCTATTTGCACCGTACATTCTGGAACTAAAGCTAATTATAGGAAAGTTCCGTTGAGGTTCCACAAATAACGAAATCAAATGAGATCTGTGTGTTCCTTTGTTTGTGACATCTTAAATTTTCAGATACCACTGATCTACCATTTATACTTACTGAACAAGAAGTATGTAACTGATATTTAGAATATTTTTATATGGATTTATAATACTTGCTGTTGTCCGTTGTTTTGCCTGTGTAAACTACGGGATTTGCATTATTAAGTTCTCGCTTCCCACCCTGTCCCGAAAAATCATTAAGAAAATCGTTCATTGTCTAGTGCTTAGGTGACATAGCGTAATAAATTGTATCTTAAATTAGACCCTGGGTTACGAGTGATAAGTTATTAAATGTGTCATTGTAATCGGTTCAGTAATTTTTGTGGTTACCGTGTTCATCCAAACAAAAAGACAAACAGACAAAAAATTTAAAAAAAATTGTTTGGAATTCCATATCGTCCATATCACTTTTAACATTTATTGTTAAGGAAAAATATCTTATGTAAAGAATCGACTTCGTTACGATTCTACTATATGTACAGATTACAAATTTAAATAATATTATGGAAATTCTGTAATTTAATTATAATCATTTCCTTATTTTAAGTATCGAAGCTTTTCGCATTTACATGACGTCAGTTTCGTCGTTTCGTTTTGGAACGGAGTCTCCACTAAAATATTTTCAATATAAAATTACTCGAGATCAAAGTACTCGAAACCACTGATAAATGATAGACAGACTCAATGTATAGACAGATCGTTACATAGCCGGAGCGAGACCAAATTCTAAACCAACGGAATACGAAACAATAAAGAACAAAAAGGTTACAATAATCTTCGAATCCGTCCTGAAATCCGTCAAAGAACCAAAGTTGTCGACATAGCCGAAGCGATCAGCAATGTGAAGTGGCAATGGGCCGGTCACATTTGCCGTAGAACTGATAACCGATGGGGTAGACGAGATTTCACGTGGAGGTTACATACCGGGAAGCGAAGCGTTGGACGCCCCCAGCCAGCCTGAAGCACCATACCGGGCGTAGTTGGATACGAAAGACCGTGTGTGGTGGCGAGCCTTGAGGGAAGCCTATATCCTGCAGTGGAGAGACACGGGCTGATGATGATGATGATGAGTCGAATAATTTTGAAAATAAAAGAAATCTTCGGTAATCACCTTATCTCATTTTTTTCCAAAACGAATTCATTCTAAAATACAAAAAATGTTCAAGATCTTAATAGAATAGTTAGCTTTGAGTTCTGTATTTTTGTTTTCTGTCCTGAAATGGTTTTTACACGTTGGCGTAAAAATAAATGTGGATAATAAACAGGACAGAATTACCCGATTCGGGTGATAAGCGATGACCGTAAGGTACTTGTGTGAAATCAATTTGAAGCAACATAAGTGGACCAAGTAAGTAAAACTAGTGTGCCAACGTATAATAATAATAACTCATACATCACAACAACGTCTAGACCCCAAACTAAGCATTCGCTTGTGTTTTGAGTACCAGGCGAAGACATCACATACATATAACAACCAAGACCCAGTACTAGTATCAATATTCATCATATAAATACTGCCCTGGGAGTCGAACCCGGGACCTCCAGCTTCGTAGACAGGGTCGCTACCCACTAGGCTAAGCGTCTGTCGAGCGGTCGTATCTATCTAAACATTAGTTATTATTAATGTAAGGTCAAACCACAGTTATACTTAGAATTTATTTTAATGCTCATAAAAAAGGACTATAAAATGCACGATGAAATGTAAATATTGTCATATTTTAGAAATATTATGTGTTAGTGGAATTTATGGTTACAAAATAATTATTTTTAATATTGTTTCCTACGATTCAGGTATAGAAATCGGTTTCGTGATTCACCGATAAACCTATCGGAATTTTATGTTCGATCTTTTATATCTGTAATAAAACGACTCAAAGTTCAAAGAGGAGTTAACGTTTCATTTATTCCATCGTATAAATTCTATTATAATAAAGTTATTTATTTATTTATAGAGAGAAATATTCATAAACAATGACGTACATTCAATTTAAAGAAGCTATTTTATTGTGTTAATACAAAAGACTTCAACTCGTTACAATTTGCCTCTTATAAAAGATCTCAACGCATCGACGTGAATCTAGTTTGGTTATTATTTTACAGATTTTGAAACACATTTGATTTTTAAACGACTTCAAAAAAGAAGGAGGTTTCTCAATTCGACCGTATACATGTTTTTTTTTGTGTGTGTTCAGGGATAACTTCGTTGTTTATAAACCGAATTGGATGATTTTTTTTTGTTGGAAAGAAGATAGCCAAGGAGTGGTACCATGATAAGGAAACCAGGATCTGATGATAGCATCCCTGAGAAATCAAGAGCAACCTTCGAAAATCGTATTTTAAAGTATCGTATTTTAAGTATTTTTATAAAGTACAATTACTAGTACTATTTAATGAAGGTCGGGAGACGATCTGATGATGGAGATCATACACAGTCGAGGGAACTCCTCAACGATTTACAGCAATTACCTGTTGTTTGGACTTAATTCATTTTTATTAATGAGAACTTTGCACCCATATGGGTTATAAGTACCATTACAGGTCTGATGATGGAAACCATACACAATCGAAGGAACTCCTTAACGATTTATAGCAATTACCTGGTGTTAGAACTTATCAACTTAATCATTTCTATTGATAAGAACTTTGCACCCATATGGGTTAAAAGTGCCATTACAGGTCTGATGATGGAGACCATGCACAGTCGAGGGAACTCCTCAACGATTTACAGCAGTTACCTTTTAATGGGGTAACGTCATACGGTTCAATATGCCAAAATGTTCAGTTCGCACAAAAATAATAATCAAGATTGAAGTTTTACATAGGAATACGACTACCAATACTAGGCATGCTGATGCGTCAATTTGAAACTGAATTTAAGTTGCGTAATCGCGGCGCTGTCTCATTTGAGTAGTGCGTTTAGAAGCCCCTTTTAAACTAAATATAAATAAGTTACAGATGCGTTCAACTAAAAACTGAAAAATAAAATAATTTAAAAAAAAAAATTAATCTAACTTCAAAAACATAAACTAAAAATTAAAAAATAAAATTTTCACTTTAAAGAAAGGGGCATTAACAAGCGGCATATAGTTAATGAAGTCGGTGCCTACTCACTCAGACACTTTAAATTTTGTTCTATATTCGTTATAGTTATAAATATATCATTGTTGTAATTATTATTACCTGGTAAGTACCCATTTAAAGTGTCTGAGTTGGCACCGACTTCATTAACTATATGCCGCCTGTTAATGCTCCTTTCTTTAAAGTGAAAATTTTATTTTTAAATTTTTAGTTTATGTTTTTGAAGTCGGATTGTTTTTTTGAAAATTATATTTTACATTTTTTTATTTGTTTATGGATGTGACACTATTATTTATTGTTTCGTGTTTTAAAATGTATATGAAGAGAAAATTAAAGTGATTACCACAAATGTTCTTTTATGCAATTAAATCGTGATAAATTATAAACCATAATAACCCAAGCGAGTGTGACTTGGACTTTCATAGAGATTTTTCTATAAAATACTTGTGCATTATAACTATGATTTTGTAATGTTAAAATTAAGATCGATTCCATTCCATCAGCCCCTTTTACCCAACTGCAGGGGCTTAGGCCTCCCCCCAGGGTGAGGGGGCTTGGCGCTTAAATCCACCACGCTGTTGTAGTGCGGGTTGGTACATTGTAACGACCGCCATCTGTTGACAGCAACCGGGACCGACTGCTTAGCGTGCTCTCCGAGGCACGGAGTCAGTGATGGTTATGTACTTTAAGTCAGAAAAACTCATTGGTACACGCCCAGATTCGAACCACGATCCCAAGGTCTTATAAATTTGAAACAGGTTCGTTGCGCGCGGGCCATCACGACAAGATTGATTAAATCATATTATTTAAGGAGTAAGTACGTACTCAAAACATATATAAATTTTGTCATATTCAACAGCCTACAAGTGAATTTTCACAAAAAAATTATCCGTACTTATTATAGATAAAAATGTTTTATTTTTTTTATGTGAACATGTATACGTAATGACCAGAACATTGCTAATATTGTTTAGCTAATATTGTTTCAGTGCTGTGAACTTCAAGCATGTGAAATAAAATAAATAATATATATAATATATATAAATAAATAATATATAATAAAATAAATAAAATATATCGGTTCGGCTTGAGTTTTAAAAAAATAATTACAAAATATTAAAGCGATTACATACTTCATTGATAAAAATGTTCTTTAAATATTATGATGATTCACAATCAGTAGAGCAATGGATGACCAGACCATCATAAAATGCGACGAAGATCAGGAGGATATGATAGCATAATTAACATTACCATACTATACTATCAGCCCATTAATGCCCCACTGCAAAGGCTTAGACCTGATGATGGGATGAGGGAGCTTGAAGCTTGAAGAACCATAACGCCACTCCAGTGCGGGTTAGTAAATTTTAACGACGTTCGTACGGACGGGACCGATGACAACGTGCTCTCCGAGACACATTCAGTTATAGTTATAGAGATAACTCATTGGTACATGCCGTGGGATTCAAACCACAGCCTTCTAAACAATAAGCGGGCATGCTACCACTCGGCTATCACGACACGACATCAATTACATTACGAGAATACAACATGGATGATGGAATTTCCTGACTTTAATTTTTTCCTCGTCATGTACGTACCCCCTATGTATAATAGTACCAATCAAGCTTTATGGCGGATGCGAACATAGGCACAAGTCGCCGTAACTAGTTTTAGGTGTAGCGGGAAGCAGTGGAGCGAGGGTCATTTTTTATTTTTGTTAATTTTTTTGTAATTACAAAATATTCACAAAGCTCAAGTTGCGTTTGTTGTAACCTCGACTATATAGTCGCCACAAGGCAAAACACTGTAGCATTCGACTTTGCCGGAGGGTGATTAGGTCGTGCGGCGATTGCTACTGGCAGCGCGTGCCTTGCCGGCGGCAATTTCTGCCAATAGCTACCTTTTTCAAAGCCGACACGAAAACATGAAAACGATGTCCCGGTACTAATTTCGACAATAAAAATCATATTTTTTATTCTCCAAGCTAATAAATTATCCTTTACTTATGTTGGAGATATAAGTAATAAAATAGGGGACGGGGATTTGGAAAAACTCATCATTGTGTAAAAAAAGGGACTAAGATGGGGTTTTAAGATGTTTAAACAGTAAATTCCTGTCATATACTGTAACGAAAACGACAAAATATTTAAATAAGTATTTATTTATTTCATTTGTATATTTATGCATGGTCGGAAAATATGCGGGATGTTACACTATTTAAAAGTATAAGTATATATTTTATTTTGCGAGTTTAATTAACGTTGTAATAGTAACGAAAATGGTACCATACGCACAAACTCACACACACACACACACACACACAATCATAAACCTTTTATCCCGAATGCATGTACCGTCTTCGTTCCGTGTCGTCGCGTCGCGCGTATTGAGGGTACATCGATCCGTTGCTCTGTTGCTTTGCGACTACCTGCCAAATATTTAAACATAAAAATTTTCACATTTATAACACGAGTATTACTAGGATAAATAATAATAATACTTCTGACATCTCCCACACAGCGCCATTTAGTTCCAAACTAAGCAAAGCTTGTAAGTACTATGGATACCAGACAACTGATATAAATACTTAAATAATCTTTATAATATTTACTTGTATATATATATAATTTTTTTTACACATAGACACGAAACAAATAGACATGTTCATGCACACAAATATTTGTTCCTAGCGGTAATCGAACCCGCATCCCTTGGCTCCGCAGTTAGGGTCTCTAACCAATCGATCGACCGGTCATCTAACTAAATGAAAGAACTGACAAATTGATACATCAACTCAGTCAAGCTGCTGGGTTTAAAAATTTTGAAAATTTATACAATAGTTATGTAATGTAAGCATCCACTAAGGAATGGTTCTTCAAAATTTAACCTCTTTGGGGGTAAATGGGTGTCGACATTTACACGTCTTATTGATCGGCCCTAAGCCACACTTACCTTTGCATACTTATCATTCCAACCTCTATACCCACCGAACTTTGAACTTAGCAAACTAGAAAGCGTACACCTGTTAAAGTCAACATCTGAAAGCGAACAAATTTTGTTATCTTTAGTTACTTTAATTTTCTTTTATCGTGTTCGCCTTTCATTTAATGGTATGTAACTAGTTGTGACACAAAGACCTAGACACAACACAACATCTGGGTAACCAATCGCAAGGCCCATACGCGCGTCTCGCCCGTCTCCCTTCCTTATCCTTGTTTCCATCAGCCCTTTAATTATACTCCACTATAGAGGCTTGGGCCTCCCCTCAAGATGAGGGAGCTTGGAACTTAAATCCACCACGCTGCTCCAATGCGTGTTAGCGGATTGTTACGACCGCCATCTATTGACAGCAACCGGGACCGACTGCTTAACGTGCTCTCCGAGGCACGGAGTCAGTTATAGTTAATGTACTCAAGTCAGAAAAAACTCATTGGTACACGCCTGGATTCGAATCAAGGCCACATGGCCTTATAGATTTGAAACAGGTTCGCTGCGCTCGGGCTATTATGACATATCCTAGGTTCAAATTTGATAACTTTAGTTCTCGTACTAAACGGCCGGCATTACTCCTCTATTGAACTAATTCAAAATTCGTTGAACATATCCTAACTTATCTTATGTACCTATTTACATGACACCAAAGCTACACTACACAATATTATAAGCATACCACACGGACAAAACCGCGGCCGAAAACAAGTTTTTTTTTATGAATTTGAACAAGTGAAACCTGGTTGAAAGTTAAGTGTTATCAAGCCGTTGCCCTCCGAATGCGGCTTGATTGTTCTGCTCACGCCACTTTACGTGCGCGTAATGATTCAGACGTGGTTTTTACAATTAGTTTTTTTTTTAAGTGCGCACCTGGCTTTAAGCGTATACAAACGTTATTTGTGTAAGAATTCCCTTCGGGCTAAGCCGTCAACATAACTTATAAGTCATTATTTTGTGTCATTTGTTTAGTTTTTAATGTCACATTGTAGTTAAATATTGTGTTCAGTTATGTTGAATAACTCCTAGAACAGCAAGATGAATGGTATATTTTCAAACTTTCGGTTAATTCACATTCTTCACACGGATAGCATTAAGTATTTACAGCTGGATGACTTAAGTTGTCGTGCATAAGCTAGCGTAGGTAGTGGTAATTTTGTTTACAGGGTAAAGCCGTGATTAAGATTCAGGGAACAACGTTAAGTACTGAAAATTTACGTCAAACTCTAGTTTTCGCAATCAAAAGCAAATAGAGTGATCAAAAATGAGTGAAAACAACATATATAGGTACTCCTTGGTAAAAAAAAATACTGGCAGGCATAGCTCAGATGTCTGAAGTTCAAGGTCTTTTAACCAATGCGTCCTACCTACAATGACGTACGGTGCCGAAACATGGACTCTCACGGCAGGACTGATCCACAAATTTTATGTCGCTCAGCGTGCTATGGAGCGGGCTATGCTCGGTGTTTCTTTGATGGATAAAATCAGAAACACTGAAATCCGTCGAAGAACCAAAGTTGTCGACATAGCCGAAGCAATCAGCAAACTGAAGTGGCAATTGCCGTAGAACTGATAACCGATGGGGTAGACGAGTTTTCGAATGGAGGCCACGTACCGGAAAGCGAAGCGTTGGACGCCCTCCGGCCAGGTGGACAGATGACCTGAAGCACCATACCGGAGGTAGCAGCTGGATACGAAAGGCGTAAGACCGTGTGTGGTTTAGGAGAAGCCTATGTCTTGCAGTGGAGAGACACGAGCTAATGATAATGATGATGATAGCTCAGATATTTGTAATATTAATAAAAAAAGTCTTCAATTCTCTTTTGTTTTTTTTTTCTCAATGTAGTCATTTGCTTGCTTCGTGTCGGAATGCGAACGTGTTCTCGAAAATGGAGAAAAACGAAGTGCTAGCCGTTATTGAATACCTCCGTTTAAAAAAGTTAACGACGCAAGAGATTCACTGCGATTTGGAGGCAACATTAAGAGAGTCTGCGCCGCCATAATCCACTGTCGCAAGGTGGGCTTCTCGATTTCGAATAGGGAGAACAAGCACGGAAGCCGAACATCGTTGCGACCGCCCATCGACGTCAGTCACCCAAGAAAATGTTGTTAAAGTCGAGAAAATTGTATTGAGCGATCGAAGAGTTACCATCCGTTACTTAGTTCAAGAAACGGGCATTTCATATGGAAGTATTCAATCCATATTGAAACAATCTTTGAATATGAGAAAAGTTTCCGCAAGATGGGTGCCGAGAATGTTAACAGACAGTCAGAAACAAACTCGACTTGACATTTCGAAGACATGGTTCGACAAGTTTCAAGAAGATTCTGAACACTTTTTGTCTCGCTTCGTAACAATCACCGACTCCGAAGAAGTTTCGTGCCGTGGCATCGGCTGGCAAGATTATGGCCTCAATATTTTGGGACTCAGAAGGGATTGCTCATTGATTACCTGGAGCTTGGAACCACTATTACAGACCAATATTATGCAGCAATAACTCCCAAGTTGAGGAATACCATCAAAGAGAAAAGGAGAGGGAAACTTCAAAGGGGCGTGCTGTTTCATCACGACTACGCACCCGCGCACAACTCGGCAGTTGCGATGGCTGCCATTCAATAAGCTGGCTTCGAATTGGTAGCGGCGCCTAGCGATTTTCATCTGTTTCCCAAAGTGAAAGAATACTTCAGGGGAAACAGGTACGAAGACGATAACGAGGTGATGGAAAAGCGCTGGACTCGGTGTGTAGAGAGACTCGGAGACTATGTAAAAAAATAAATTATTAAGTTATCAGTAGTCATTATATCAATAGATGGCGGTCATTACAATCCCCAACCCGCAGTGGAGCAGCGTGGTGGATTTTAGCTTCAAGCCCCCCTTACCCTGGAGGAGGCCTAAGCCCCTGCAGTGGGGTAAAAATGGGCTGATAAAGTGAAGTGAAGAAATCATTATATTCTATCTCAGTCTCACTACTTTTTGATTTCTCCTCATACATCACCACGTACCTAGAGTTATAACCAACCTAGGTTATAACCATAACTAGGTATGGGCCAATGTTAATTCAAACAAAAAAGAAAGACTATGAAAGAGACTACCAGAAATATGGAATAATGTGACGATTCGTTACATAACCATGTGCCAACGAATTGACTAGAAACCCTCTTCTGCGTTTACCGTCTAACCACTCATCCTCTAGTTAGCTGGTGCAAGATGGCGAATTTTGAACCCCCGCGAAATTCCGTTTGACATTTTGAATATTGTGAAGTGACATTTATGATAATTGGTCCGAAATTAAAACCAAACGCTCCTGTCAAATTTATTTACTCTATGCGGTTGGTCCTAAAAGTATGAGATTAAAGTTTTTATGATATAGATGAAATTTAAAACACTACGATCATAATATTTTATTTGATAAAAATTTGAATTTTATTACCCATTAATTAATTAATATAATTATAATAATAATAATTAATTACTTTAATTAATGTATATGTAGTTCGTTTCATACTTTATGGCGGATCGGAATACAACGCTATAAGTTATAAGCGTACTTGCGCAGGTACAGTCATATGCCCCTCGCTCCACTGCGTCCCGCTACACCTAAAACTGTTTACTGCGACGCGACTTGTGCCTATATTCGGATCCGCCATAAACTTTGATTGGAACTGTAAACGTCTTTAACTGCATTTTTTATTTTGTATCATGCAAGGTATTTAATTTCTTTTTGCGAGTTTATCTTACTCGAAATAGTTATGCATATGGCGTCACAAAATTTGCTTATGACTTAATTAAGAGGAAAAATTCATCATTAAAAGGCAAAATGTTTTTTTGTACGAACGCTAGATCTCGTTGAGTTCTCGTTCGTATAAAACATTCCATTGAGGTATTTAGTGGACAATCACTCTTACCAATATACAAAATCTACCAAGGACGATTACGTGCCGGTTCGTAAGGAACATCTAGACATATTCATATATGCGCGTCGCGGCTTCGATTCCCGCCCGGGAAAAATATTTATGTGCATTAACACTTCTATTTGGTCCGTGTCTGGGTGTACAGGTATCTATATATTAAATATTTAAGTATGTGTATCAGTTATCTAATACCCAATAACACAAGCATAATATTTGTATACTTTGGGACTATATGGCACTATGTGGGATGTTTCAGATAGATACTATATTGTACAATAATAATAAATACATAATAACATATACCTAGTCCCCAAGTAAGCAAATATTATGCTTGTATTATGTGAACTAGATAGCTAAAATACATCCATTCCATTCCATCAGCCCATTTTATACCCCACTGCAGGGCCTTAAGCCTCCCCTCAAGATGAAAGGGCTTGAAGCTTAAATACACCACGCTTCTCCAATGCGGTTTGGCGGATTGTAACGACCGCCATCTATTAACAGCAACCGGGACCGACTGCTTAAGTGCTCTCCGAGGCACGGAATCAGTGATAGTTAATGTACTTAAGTCAGGAAAAAAACTCATTGGTACATGTCCAATTTCGAACCTCGGCCACATAGCCTTATGATTTGAAACGGGTTAGCTGCGTTTGGGCTATCACGATACTTTTACACAATACACATTTAAACTTAAGCTAAACATACTTAAATATTATTTATAATGTATACACATAAAGGTAATATTTTACACCCAGACACAGAACAAAACATGTTCATGCACACAAATATTTGTCACGGGCGGGAATCGATACCCGTGACCGTTGGTGCGGCAATTAGGGTGTCTAACCACTCAGCCAACCGGTCAGTCGACAGCACGAACATACTGCACTAATTAAAATCATATGAGCTGAAGAACTTTATTTCAAGATTATGAAATAAAAATTTTATATAGAATAAAATCTTATTTTTATAGTTCCCTCAGGCTTAGTTTCGCGATCGGCGGAACTTGGTAGCTTATTGCGTGTCTAGCTGTAGGCGATTTGTAACGATCGGCTGTGAAATAACAATGAAGAAAAATGAACACTATATTTTATTGCATAAAGTCGACTTTGATGCGGGTACGCTCGTGAAATGGCAAGTTAATCGATTTAAAAAACTTAATCCGTATAAAGTAAGAAGCTTTTATGTTAATACAATTGAATATTGATGGTGAAAATCGGTCGATCGCCTTAGTTCAAATACTTCGTCGATGAAATATGTTTTAGATACACAAAATCACAAAACGCATCAATAAGCGTATGTTCTTCAACAAAAGTAAGTACTACTGTACGTATATAATTTTAGAAAAATACCTAGATATGACAAAAAAAAGTTTGTGTTTTTCCGACCCGCATGTGACGTGCTATAGCTAGATTTGTATCGAATGACGTCATAGCGCGGCCATCTTTAAATTTACTATTTTTATTAATAACAATAAAAAAAATCAACCTATTGTTACCGTAGATATGACAAAAAAAAGTTTGTGTATTTCCGACCCGCATGTGACGTACTTAGCTAGATTTGTACCGAATGACGTCATAGCGCGGCCATCTTTAAATTTACTATTTTTATTAATAACAATAAAAAAATCAGTAATTAAATTTGATTACGACTTAATAAACGATATCGATTATTATTCCAACATGTTAAGATGAACTGTTTTTTGCGCATTTCTTCTATTTTATGAAAACCTGGTAATAGGTATGATTAAAAAATACTATCCGTCATATAACAAGCTCTGTTTTTACTGCGGTTTTAGACTTTTTAAATAATAACAGGTACATTAAAAATATGGTCCACTTTATCTAGGTACTAGGGTTCCATAAATACAGATGCGGTTTATCTATTTTAAATTATACATAAATATGATGTTCGAGTTTTATCCTAATAAAACATGTACATTTCGGATCCATTGAAGTAACTTTCACATTACCAAAACAAATATTGTGTAATAAGGCGAGAACCTATGCCATACGTCGAAACACATTTATTTGTCTGCACACTGGAATCATATGTGCGAATAATAATAATAATAATAACCTATAGGCCCCACAACAAGCATTAGCTTGTGTTTTGGGTACCAAGCCAAGACACCACAACATATAACAACCAAGACCCGGTAGCAGTATCAATATTCATCATATAAATACTGACCCGACCTGGGATTCGAACCCGGGATCTCCAGCTTCGTAGGCAGGGTCGCTACCCACTAGGCTAAGCGGTCGTCAAAAAATTGTTCATTGCTCAAAAAATGTTGGAATGAATGTTTTTACGAATTCCAGTAACATTTTATTACAAATTCTGGTGAATTAAATTTATATCTCTACATCAGTATGTAGGAATAAATGCAGTTCACCGCTTAACCTTTAGGTTTTTAAGCAAAAATGTTGTTGTTTTCAGGATAAGTAGACATAATAGAAAACAAATGTAGTGTAATTTTTTTCTGTCAGTTTTTTAGTTCCTAAAAAAATATAGAGTATAAAATGCCAGAAAACTCATATTTCAATTTAATAATATTTCAATAATATTTATGTGATACAAATAAATAACAAATTGTCGGAATTGTTCCTTTAATTGTGCTGTAAGATCTTACTTTTTGCGAAATTTCATCATTTGGCATCCACAGGAAGTATCCTACAGGTATTGATTTAATTGCGACTGTCAAAATATGCAGCATAATTGGTAGTATTTTTTGATTGCGTTGACTTTAGAAGCTCGATTTTTAATGATAACAAAATTTATTAACAAAATTATAATCCCTAGAATATGGAATTTAATAGATATCCAATTGTTATCTCTATCTCATTCTTGCAAAACGAAATTTAACATTATTTTAAATGACCTGGGCCTGACGCAGCCTGACGTTACAGGCTAATACACCGTGCGATATTGCCCGCTCTGTCTAACAGAACATTTTAAATATTCATAACTTTGTTGAAAATGATTTTTTTTTTAATTCTATCACTGTTGTGATATATTTAGAAAACTCTTTCATATAACTGATATAACAATTACAACAATAATTCACCAACCTGCATTAGAGTAGCGTGGTGGATTAAGCTCCAAGCACCCTCATCCCGAGGATAGGTCTACGTCCCTGCAGTGGGACATAATGGGCTGATATGGTAATAACAACCTCACATAAGAATTTGAGATTTTAATATTAAAAATATATTATGTGCCTACTTAGTTGCTTATAACTTGATCTCCAGTCGGCATTCTATATAGTGCCTAGGCATTTTAAAGAATGCCTAATTTAATATCATATATAAGATGCTCACTTAATTTGTTACAGATATTCATCTTAATCGCGATGTAACTCCGAGATAATGTCCCAAAGAGATTTCTCAGAGGTCAGTATATTTTTTAGACAGTAAAAAAATTTATGAATATAACATATCACGAAAATGGTATGCTCGCATTTCGCGTTAGCTGCCGCAATAAAAATCGATAGTTTGTGGATTGAGGCATGTGAAGTGCGTTACATAACAATGTTATGCTGCATTATTATGCACACTGTTCTTCCGCCTACAAAGAGCTTAAGTTTTATAGTTTTATTTCTATGTCTATAGTAGCCTGACTGATTGGCCGAGTTATTAGGGACCCTAACTCCAGAGCTAAAGTGGGTTCGATTCCCGCCCGGGACTAAGTTTTGTGTGGAGAACATGTCTGTTCCGTGTTTGTTCCGTGTCTGGGTGTAAAATATCTATATATTATAAAAAAATATTTTAGTAGGTATGTATACAAATTGTCTAGTACCTATAATACAAGCTATGATTTGTCCGAGGCTAGATGGCGCTGTGTATGTATGGTACATCCCAGGTATTAACATTAATATGAATATTATTAATATAAATTGTGATGTCTAGACCGGGTAAGTTTTTCACCACCTTTTACGTGTAATAACAATTTATGGTGAATATAATAATTTGGATATTTTTCTTTTAGTAGCACTCAGTGCTAAAATATTGACTATGGCAGAACAAAGTTATCGTGTTACTATGGGGAAGTGCAGGTGACTGACAATTGTGTCGGCTGGCGGCCGCCGATGGGACACCTTTCCCGCGTAGTTGTTTTATCTCCATTAAGGGTTCAAATCACCTAAAAACTCCGTCTCGCCGAAGTGAAAGTATCATTTAAGAGGAGGTGGTATGTTTACTTTGCTTGTCGGGTTTTGGATATGTGTTCCTCATTCTGGGGTTGGTGGCAGGAGTGACAAGTTCTGGCATTCCGATTATAAACCCTTTTCGAAAAAGTGGAATTTCTATCTATGATACCATTTTATGTTCGTTTTTACGGATTAATTAATCGTAGTATTTGTTCTCATTTTCATAATAAAAAAGGTTTTCTTCTATGGTTATTTGGCAATGTTATTTATTATCAAAAAATATTATTATCGAAATTTGTACCGTTTTAAAATTTTATTTATAGCAAATAGTGTTTCAAGTGAAACAACGCGAGCGAAAGTGTCGTATTTGAATCGTTAAAAACGAAAAAAAATTCTATCTCTATCATCTTATTTGGGTCCTGTTTTTTTGAAAAAGTTGACATAAATATATGCTCAATCAATTTTATATAAGTGAATACGAAGTTAATAATAATAATAATAATAATAATAACACACACAATCACAACAACGTCTTGGCCCCAAACTAAGCATTAGCTTGTATTATGAGTACCAAGCGAAGACACCACATACATATAACAACCAAGATCCGGTGCCAGTATTAATATTCATCATATAAATACTGACCCGACCTGGGATTCGAACCCGGGACCTCCAGCTTCGCAGGCAGGGTCGCTGCCCACTAGGCTAAGCGGTCGTCATTAAGATTATATAAAAATTTAAACTTTCGAGTGAAGATTCTATAACATAATTTTTAAAACTGGAAACCTCTTCTTTTAAAAATAAATTTAATCACGATTTTTTTGAATCAGTTTCATTTCAAATAGCTTTCCGGCGGCGACTCCGCTCGCGTGGACTATAAACAGAGTTGTACCGGGACCCCTTCCTGAGATAAAAAGTAGCCTATGTCATTCTTCAGCTTATAAGCTATGACTATGCAAAAAAATATAGTGGTCCCGTTACAAATGTGTAGTCCACGCGAGCGGAGTAAAATATTTTTTTTAACCAGAATAGTTGTTTTTGAGTTTATCCGTAATAAAAAATAAAATCTTTTTTCTTTATAATATTAGTATGGATCGATAATAAGTAAATGACAATCCCGAACAATTTTATGAATTTAATATTAATTAAATCAATTATATGGCTCAATATGTGACCGGATATTGCACTTTTTTCATACAACACTTTATTGATTTGATTCGATAAACAAATATTTTAATTAACATATTGATGATGCTGTACCAATTTAAAATAAGTAACTGTATTGATATCGTTGATAGCGTTAGACAAATTGAAAAGTTAATCTCATTTAAGCATTTTAATTGTTCAATTAAGAAGTTTTTTATAAAGTAATACTTTTGTCACTTAATAATTCGAATTATAGTAAAAAATTAATAATCTCTTGTAATTTATTTTGTTTGCTATAGCAGGACTCTCCTTCGCCACAAATTTCTAAATTCTAGGTCATTCGAAAATACCTACCCTATGTTATGATGTCCGAAATCGAAATACGCTTTGAAAAATCGTGCTTTTCCTACATCGAGTTAAAAAAACTAGGAATTTCACAGGACTTTAGTTTTGAACATTGATTTGTTTCCATTTGATATAATAATACATGGGACATCCCACACAGCGCCATCTAGTCCCAAACTAAGCAATACTTGTATTATGGGTACAAAACTGATATACTTACATAATATTTTGTACCCATAAATATTCTTTATGATATATAAATATATTGATGTTTCACACCAAGACACGGAACAAATAGACAAGTTCATGCACACAAATAGATATTTGTCCCGGGCGGGAACGAACCCGCGGCCCTTGGCTCCACAGCTAGAGTCTCTAACCACTCGGCTAATCGGTCATTCAGTCTGTTCCTAAGAAAAGAGGTCTCAGTGGAAACAAAAAAGCGCAGTTCCATAACATTTTAAAATAACCAAAAAGGACGTAATCATCAAAAACTTCCGAAGACAAAAAGAGATAACTGTTGTATGAAAAACATTTAAACAACACCTGAAAATAGGTTGTCGTGTATCGATGTAAACACGCATGAGATTTGTATTGATTATATTATATTTATTATTTTTGTTTTTAATGGATTATATCTATTTTTTTTAATGGACTATTATTAATTATTTTTTTATATATTGATTAGTTTTATTTATTTTTATGATCTTTATACTTATCTGATATCACGAGAAAAATAAGAGTTATGCTGTTGATTTAATTACATACTATATGCCCTAGGCAATGTGAAATAGGCGCATTTGATCGCACTTGAGGGTACATTGTCACAAATTGTAGTAGGATAGGTTTCTTCTGACGATATAAAGGTTTCTTAAAAAAAAATTTTGAGTTTCATTTGCAAATTTTAAGCTCTAAACCGGTTTGCAATCGCCTTATAATTTTTGAGTCAATATGAGTGAAAACATAAAACAAATCTCAAAAAGGTTTTATGATAATAACATCGAGCTTACGAACAACATCAAAGCCTTTTTTAATGGTTACTGTCTTGGCCAGTTATTTTTTAAATATTATCTACATATAATACAAAATTGCATTTAACGATTTCACCGGAAGCACGTCGCCATCTTTTAAAATGGCGACCGGTTTTATTGCGGTTATACACATATAAACTTTATGTACTATAACTTCATTGATATTAAAAACAATCCTAAAAGTTATTGATTTTACTTTTTACTTCATGAAGGAATATATAAAGTAGCGAAATAGTGAAATACTTACACGCATGAAACGCTGAAACGGCTAGAAAAATGTGTGAAAAATTAAGTCAATGCAAATATGCGAAATTACTACGTAAAATACGAATTTTAAATAGAGAAAGTGTATTTGCAATTTTTCCCGTCCAAATCATATAAATGCATCATCGGCTAGCACAGATCATTTGATATGGTGACTGAACGGTTAGTCGGTGATAGTTATGTTCATAATTCAGAGAAACCTCATTGGTACAGTTCCAATCAAAAGTTATGTCAGATGTGAACATAGGCACAAGTCACGTCACAGTAACCAGTTTAAAAAGTAGCGGGACGCAGTGGAGCGAGGGGTATATGACCTGTGCAAGCACGTTTATAGCGTTGAATTCTGATTCGCCATAAAGTTTGAGGCGAACTATGCAAGTCGTTTATAACGGATCTGAATACGACGCTTTGTGCGTGCTTGCGCAGTCTCAGTCATATGCCCCTCGCTCCACTGCGTCCCGCTACACCTAAAACTGGTTACTGCGACTCGACTTGTGCCTACTTTCAGATCGGCCATAAAGTTTGATTGTAACTGTACATGCCCTGGGATCCAAACCACGACCTTCGAAACAAGAAGCGGACTTGCCACCACACGACTATCACGACGTCATACATAGATCGTAAATACACTATAATTGTCATTTATCCAGTAATTATCGGTATTTTTACAAAATATAAAATAGTGTAGTTATGAGTTCTAACATAGGATATTAAATTTTGTTGAAGAAAACGCGCCGCGCTTATCATCGTTTCAAATATTTGAATGTTAAGTATACATTTGTGGTTCGGAAAAAATTCATGACATTCTATCAATAATAAACTTCATAAATACTAGACATGTAGCGGTCTCAGTAGTCGACGCGAACGAAACCGCGGGCGGAAAGCTAGTTAGTCTTTATATTCGTTTGTCCGTCCAGTAACGATGAATGAAAATATATAATTCATACAGTTACCGGATCAGTAGTCATTTCGTAAAAACTGTCATTACTGCAAGAGTCCCATACACTCAGTGGGGAGCATAGCCACATCTAAACCTGAACAACATGTAGGCAATAATGTTGACAATATATTGACGCTATTTGCATTTAACGAGGTTTTGAATGAAGCCTTTCTTGAATGTACAAACTCGCTATAAATATCCTTGTTTTTTTCAAAATCTTATGTTTTATCACGAGTCCGTTTTGCACTCTGCTTAAAAAAGTGACGTTTTATGAGCCGGACATCCAAAGTAAATTCGAAAACCACTACTTATATAATTATTGTACATTATGTTTAAGTAAATTTTTGTATTACTAATTGTATAAATGCTGTTGGTATTCCAAATAAAATAAAAAAATAATAATAATAAGTCGTGTAAAAATCGACAATATGCTAAACCGTCGTAGTGTGCGTGAATTATAATCGACCAGTTATTACAGATAACATTTTTATCTACGTTTTTTGACACTAACTCTCTATCTAGACATTATATAATCAAAGTTTTATCTATAATCCTTATTATGCTTAGTACTTTCGATTCACTTATTAAAAATATATTGTAAAATACAGGAAACGACTGGAATATTCCAGTTAACAGCATGTTTTACATTCGAATTATAAATTCCAACACGAATAAGCATTTTAATCCTTTTTTTAAAAGCTTCGAATAATAGTATTGGCAGCTAATACGACTGCACGCAGGTCGTCGCTACACACATTAGCTCGATTGAAATTCTTTGGGCTAAAAGTTGGTTCAAGATAATGAATGGGCTTAGACCAAAATTTTAAACATTATATATATTTTTTTTTGGGAATATAGACCAATCTATTATATCTTTCTTTTAAAATAAAGTGAAAAAACAAGTTCATTATTTTCTTATTTTTACCAAAAATTTTAATAACAAACATCCCAGTGACGTTAACTGAGCAGATGTCTATTATTTGCATTATCTTAGATTAAATAAAGTGATAGTATTTTTATGGGTTCATGAGGATTTCAATTTCATTTGACATAGTGACCTTTCTTCAGTATTTTTTAAATAGTTTCAGCTTAGGTGTAACGTCACAGGGACAATTTCAACGTCAGACGAATTTTATGATAATAAATATCTAGTAAATTAAGTAGAAAAAATGTATATTTTGAGGGGTCATTCTAGATTTATTTATTTTTCTAAGTTTTCTCGTTTATCATCGTTTAGATAGTATTTTTAATTTGTAAGTATTTTTAGTTTTTAATCTAGAGTACGAATCTAATCTTTTTAAGTAGGTTTAGTTTTTTTTTCTTATTTCATAACTTTTAGGAAACTATATTTTATTTCTAAAAATAAGAAATTCTGCATCTATGGAATACATCTATACTAATATTATAAAGCAGAAGTTTGTTTGTTTGTTTAAACGCGCAAATCTCAGGAACTACTGGTTCGAATTGAGAAATTCTTTTTGCGTTGGATAGTCCATTTGTCGAGAAAGGTTATAGGCTATTATACATTACGCTACAACTAATAGGAGCGGAGAATCAATGAAAAATGTTGCAAAAACGGGAAAAATTATTCCTTTTGAAAACTTTCGTTACGCGCGCTGCGTAAACGGTTGATGTTAAGCAAAAATCATGTATTACGGGATTGTTCCCCTTTAAAAGTACTAACCAAAAGTCCGCGACAGCATAAGTGTATCTTTTAAGATTGACTTACTATCCTTTTTTATGGCAATCAAATTTGTTGCTAGACGCGCCAGAGAATTTTTTTTGTTTGGATGATGACGATGATACCATAGTGTAATGTGTAATGATAATATATGGTTGGACTAGCCACCCACCCGACTTCGCACGGGTGCAATGTACTAATGCGTGGATCGGGAAGAGGAACGTTTCCGTAGTCCACCCGGGCGTAGCCGGGTACGACCGCTAGTGTATTGATATAATACAACATGAAAAGGTACTTATTCCTTTTAATTTTAATTACCATCAAGCAATTTTATAATTTTAGTCCAAGCCCATTCTTCGGACTAAAAGTTGGTTCAATGGTGCCGTATTTTGGGACCTATGATGATGTCCATTAGAAGTAATGGCAGCTTTTTGCATGCACAATTTGTATCCAATAATTATAAGATCTAAACCTTCACTAGATAAGATCGTCCCGGCCAGCCACATTCTTGTGCGTCTAATAACTAATTAAAGCCTTCCCACCCCTCGACCGCCGCTGCGTGAGATTTATAAATGTATCTCTTGTATTTCATATTATGGCTTTATTTGGTAATTAACCTATACTGTTCGTAATAAGCATTGTAAATAAATAAAATTTTAAGATTTTAGGCCGAAGGGGAGTTTTGTTCAGACACTATTTACCTTAAAACACCAACGTGTTTGAAAATGATTTTAAAGGTCATAATATACCTTTCTAGCTAATATAACATTGACTTTTAAGCTTGATTTTTTACAGGATTATGGGACCGCAGATTTCCGTAATTCATATTTTGAACAAAGCTCTACCCGTTTTAGGAAAGAGGTGTTCAATGACTGACAGACAGGCAGACAAATGCACAACAATGAACCTACAAAAGTTTCATTAGATTCTATAAATTCACGGAATCTTAAAAACTACAGAAGTAGGCCATATGAAATGGCGAACACGCGAAATATAACAATAATATCCGGGACATCCCACACAGCGCCATCTAGTCCTAAACTAACCAAAGTTTGTATTATGGTGTACTAGACCACTGATATACATACTAAAATATTCTTTATAATTTATACATACAAATATTTGTCCCGGGTGGGAATCGAACCCACGACCCTTGATTTCCCAGTTAGGGCCTCCAACCACTCGGCCAATCGGTCAGATTATTTTTTAATAATAATTAACGTTACTATGGATCATATTGGCTACTGGATTAAACGTAATTGAAACTACATAAACATTTTTTATTATTATGAGATTTTCTTTAAGAAAGTTGATTTGCTCGTACACTGCCAGTAAAAACGACATGGCGCTGATTGCGCGCGCAACTTGGCGTCACGATCGCATTCTGCGCACGCGTGTAGAGATAAAAACCGCTCATTAACCATAGTAATTACGTCATGCTGACTTTTCTAGAACATTTTTCTATTTTAGGCTTACCTTATTCATAGTTTAAGTCATAGTCTAAAAATTGAGTTTAAACCAGCGTAAAAGACGTACTTATTTATACTTACTTTTTGTAAGTAGCTGATAGTTCTGATATGATGATAGCTAACTGTGTGATAATTTCGAAGTGCTTCACAAAAGATGGAAATATCGATTTTAGACATAGCAATTAGTTGGAGCAGCATGGTGGATTAAGCTCCAAACCCCCTCACCCCGAGAGGAGGCCTAAAGCCCTACAGTGGGGCAGAATGGGCTGGCGGAATGAAATGGAAAAATTGGTAGGACTAGAAATTTTAGAAACCGTTATAATGTCATCCTATCGGTCTGTCGGTCTATCTGTCTGTCCATCTGTCCAGCCATTTTATTTGGAGATTTTTGGCACTATAAATATATTAGGTCTTAACCTATGAAGTTGCCGTTTTGTATGAAATAAGTTAAAGTATTTTTTTTTCAAACATCTTTATTTCTGCTATCAAAGTAATCACCCGTGCAATCGATGCATCTTTGCCAACCCAGGGGCAGTTTATTGATGCCCTTCTTGTAAAAATCAACTGGTCGGGAGGCAACAAACCCTTCAAAGGCATTTTGTACTGTCTCTCGGGAATTGAATTTTTTTCCCGTTAAAAAGTTGTTGTTGTGAAAAAAGTAATAGTCGGTAGGTGCAAGGTATGGTGAGTATGGCGGATGAGGGAGAACTTCCAACCTCATCTCTAGCAGCTTGGAGACTGTTTGTTGTGCAGTATGGGGTTGCACGTTGTCGTGAAGGAGCAGCGGGGACGACTGATTGACCAAAGCTGGCCGCAGACGTGCGAGCTTCTCCATCATTGTCTTCAGTTCTTCACAGTACACATTGTACATGCCATTTTGTAAAAAGCTGTGATGAATCACACCGGCACTAGACCCCCAACAGTGACCATCACCATTTTAGGGGCTATTTTTCGTTTCACACATTGCTTTGGTGCTGAACCAGGATCTAAACAACATGCTGAGCGCTTTCGATTGTCGAACAGAATCCATTTTTTATCACAGGTAACAATCCGGTTCAAAATTCCTTCAATTCTGTGCCTGTTGAGCTACGCGAAGCAGATCTCGGCGCATACGTTGCGCTGGCGATCGTTAAGTTCGTGGTGTACCCATCTATCAAGCTTTTTTACTTTGTCAATTTGTTGCAAATGGTCCAATATTGTTTTGATGCTAACATCAAAAGCTGCCTAATACCAAAGCTGCCCTTGAATAATGACCACGAGGTTCATTATTCAAGTCATATTTTCAAACCAATAACAGGTTGTGCGTTCGTTTGTTAAGTTCTCTCCGTAAACGTTGTTGATGTTACGTGCCGTTTGTGCTACATTGGTGCCACGACGGAACTCGTATTCCATAATTACCCAAATTTTTAAAGTGTCCATTATGACGAAAAATGTTCAAATGTAATGAAAACACAACGCTAATCAATAAACAAAAAACTGAGTTTGTAAAAAGAACGTCATGTTTTTAAAACAAAGTTAATTTGAATTTAGAATTCACAGTCAATAATTATTTTTTTTTGTGTGAAATGGCCAGTACTGAAGGATGGCAACTTCATAAGTTAAGACCTAATATATGAAAGAACAAAGTTCAGTATTGACTAAACTATTGATTATTTACAGATAAAAAAATTGATAAAAAAAGTTTTTTAACGACAACCCCATGTTTTGGTTACTACAGTATTTAATAAAGTTTTTTTACATACAAAAAATAAATAAAAGTATAGCTCGCATGAACAAAAATAAAGAATAACGATTTTGTAATTTTAAAAATAAAGAATAAATTTGATTTTCTGTTTGTTTGTTACATATAATGTCAATAAGGACTTATCTAATTTTAGAAATTTTTTCATTTATAGATAGCTACATTATCAGCGAGTGACATGAGTTATATTTGATTTTTAAACTAGCTTTGCGCCCGCGGCTCCGCTCGCGTGGACTACACAATAGAGTATTTGACTACTACTAATAATTATTAAGAAAATATAAAAATATATTTTATACGACAACAAAATTTATAAACAAAATTATATTCGGTTGAAGAATATAGAAATTCTAAGCTATAAATTTTTTATCTGTTTCTTTTTTGCAAAACGATATTTAACATTATTTTAAATGACCTGACGTCACACATAGGTACGCCGTGCGGTATTTCCCTCTCTGTCTAAGTGGACGTTTTAAACATTCATAATTTTGTTATTGATGATTGATTTAAAAAAGAAATCTTTGATATAAAAAATTAAAAAAAAAATAGTCGACTAATCTATTGTACCGGGATCGCTATAATTTTTTTGCATAGATATAGTTTATAAGCTGAAGACTGGCGTAGTATGTAGTAAGTATGTACTACACTGTATGTATTATAGTAAATTGCTTGACGCTCCCGGGCTATTACATGTTCGAGTAACCCGCGCTATCCGCTCGCGCGGCATTAAATTATATTTTGAATGACAAAAATACATGCATTTAGATTTGATTGCTCAAGTCATATCCGCATTGTAGACACAAGAATTCAGAACAAAAAAAAACAGATAGACTAATAACGGATAGTTGTTAATTGCATACAGTTCAAATTGATTTAATGATTTATGTAGACAAACTAGTGAGTTGGCCCGGCTACGCCTGGACCGGTCACGAATTATTAATTTTTTTTAATGAAAAAAATTAAAATATTACTGACACCCAAGACCGCTTCTTTTAGATTAGAATTATATTTAATACAGATAAATTTATCAAACGCTAACCAAAATTCTTAATTGTCTCCTAAATGAGGTCGCATAGTCTGAAGCCTCGCTTCCTATCCGACACGGCGGTCTTGGGATTTGGAGCATCGTCGCTGTCACTTTGCCGGCCTTTCTGTCCTTTGCCCATAGTTCGTTTATTCTTTACGGTTATACAATTCGTTCTACACAGGGCCCGTGGAGGTCACATACTTGGATGAGGCCGTGGAGGCCTGGCGGAAGGCGTGTCCATCTACTGATCCTCCGATCTCCTCTCATTCACAAAAACTATGGAATAACCTCGTATGCAAGTTCAGTTTTAACTAACTGCTATCTGAAACATCATCATCAAGAGGTCGAGCCCGTCTGCTTGCCATGTCGCAGAGAGAGTCAGGTTACTGGCTCCGAGCCCTGCCATCCCTCACTGGGTACTCTCCTTGACAGACATATACTTTTATTGGCGATCAGTCTTCGTCTGGGGCTTAGAACTGTGCAGCCTCACATTTGTCGTTATGGAAAAAAGGTTGACCACTTTGTTCACCACCACGGCCTTTCTTGTAAGTTCAGCACCGGCCGTCGGTCGCGCCACGCGGCCCCATTATAACGTCATCCGTAGGACCCTATGGTCTTACGGATGGCCTCCGCTCGGTGCCTGGCTATTCGCGAACCAAGTGGGGGTCCTCCGGGGGCTCCGGGATGATAACAAAAGGCCCGATGGCATGACGCCCGATCCGTGGAACTTGTCAGACCGCTGGTGTGGGACGCTACCTGTGCTGATACGTTTGGCGCCGTCCCACATTCTGGTGACTTCTAAACGTGTTGGTGCGCCTGCGTCTGCCGCTGAGGAATCCGAGCGGCGCAAATATTCGAGTACTTTTTTGCACCGTTTAGGGTTGAATAGCTCTTTTCGGGAGAAACATTGGTGTAAAATTTTAACCAACATTTGTAATTATAGATTTCAAGCGATTTAAGCGAAATCTTGCTAACAAACAGCAAAATTACAAAATGCGGAAAATGTTTTCAACTGAAGTTCAACCGCTTTATAAACAGACAAATACATAACAAGATTCGCCTTATTCGCAATCGAGTAAAATTAAGTAACTGGAAAAGGAAGCGAACAACTCACGACACGGCAATTGTGCAGGTATGTAAGGAATCCGACGTTTTCTTGTGAATTCGCGTCGAACGATTGGATAAAATGAAATTACTTAATTTTACATAATTCCTTAGTAACAATTATTGTAATTCGACTTGTAAATTCACTTGTGTAACAAAATGTTATGTTACGGAGAAGTTAACTTTAATGTGTTTTTAAATTTGTTTATAATATTAAACATTTTTCATTCGCATGAAAATAAACCATGTGCTTCCTTTTCACCAGAAATAAAGAAAGAAAGACTATGCGAACTATATCGTGCTTTACATCTACCACTTTCGCAGATATAAATTTAGATATAGGTATTAATATACGGGACGAAAAGTGGAGCACGATAACCTGGATTGGGTTTCATTGGATTTTGGCGTTAATATTCTAAAAGAGTTTTTCAAATATCTGATGATGTACCTAATGAGCACTTCCTCTTCAACAAAATTATGTATTCACACGCTGGAGTATAACGAACTGATTACTACACTTTTTGAATTTCGGGAAAATACCGATTATTACCGAAGATATAACAAATCAAAGTTTGTGTTTTTACGACCCACTCGTGACGTCACTCGGTGCCGCTACGTACATATTATCCACGTTAGTTCATAGTAATGTAACCGAGTGACGTTATAGCACAATTTATTTAAAAAATTTGTGTCTTCGCCATTTTTATAGATATCAATAAATTTCTTTCACTTATTAGTTTTTCTTAATAAATATATATAACACAGTTCTATAAAATTCAAAAATTACAATACTCCCTCATTGTGTTCTTCCGTTTACCAGGATTGTTTTTTTAATAAAGTAATTTTTTAATTAAACACACCCTACCCTAAATCTTCAAAGTATCTTAGAGAATACTTTTTAGATTAGCTTGATCCAGATGATCCAGACATTGTAAAGCAAAAGAACCCTATTCGTTTCTGATCGACTATAAAAACAGAACACGTTCATAACAAAGTTCATTACTTGTCTATTATTAAATAGCACTAGGTACTTTAAATACTGGTTACCACACCAGTATTATATAGTACTTAATAGTACTTATACTTGCAATACTAGAGTTAAAAAGGAAACTCTGTACCAAATTTCAAGAAAATCCGTTGGAAAATGACGAAGTTCTAGCAAAAGAAATAAATGAAGCAACCACTTGCGTACTAATAACATTGACGCTTTTGTACCAAATATCTTTAATTTACATTATGAAAATCTATAGAAAATTTGGTTGTAAAAATATCTATATACTTATGTATGTATTATAAAAAAGAATACTTAAGTATGTATACCAGTTGTCTAGTACCCCATAATACAAGCATAATACTTGCTTATTTTGAAAATAGATGTATCTATATATGTATATATTATAAAGAATATTTAAGTATATATATCAATTGTCTGGCACCTATAATACAAACTTTGCTTAGTTTGGGACTAGATGGTACTGTGTGGGTTGTCCCAGGTGTTATTATTATTATATAACTGTTGAATTTCTTGGAGCTTCTTCTTAACAGTGTGACTGACCAACGGACCGATTCATCTAGTGGTCGGAGACAGCGACTGTGCAAAGATCCGTGAGTTTGATTCCTGCCTAGGAAAAATATTTGTGTGCATGAATGAATATGTCTGTTTGAGTTTGGGTGTAATATATTTAAATATGTAGGTGTGTATTATAAAGATATTTCAGTATGAATTAAAGAAGACATGAAAACAGAACTTTTTACTTACCTAACTTTGCTTGTACGAATATGTATATATAAGTAATGTATTGATAGACCCTCGCAACACAATGTCAAATTCAAATTCAAAAAGTTTTTATTCAATATGTGATCTTTACACACACTTACTGAAAGTCAAAATGAATTGATTTGGTACCGGTTCAAAAACTAGAAGGAGAAGAACCGGCAAGAAACTCCTCCCTGTTTATTTTAATTTAATATATGTTTTTCTTATTTCTTATTTTTTTTTTTAAATTCATATGTTTGCAGCAATTACAATGATGTCCATGCGCACTTATTTAAATACTCGGTAATATAATAGTAAGCTTTCTTCAAGAGTTGAACTTTAACTCGCTTTATAAATTGATTAGAATTCAAGTCGAATATTAATTTTGGGATCTTATTATAAAAACGGATACAATTTACCATGAAAAAATTGTTAGCCTTTAAGAGTCTGAACCTGGGAATTGATAACATAAACTTATGTCTTGTATTTAAGTTGTGGCCATCACCCACCCTAGAGAAAGCATTTAAGTTTTTATGTACATAAATTATATTTTCATAAATGTACTGACAAGGAACTGTCAAAATGTTGCTTTCTCTAAAGTGAGCCTTCACACTATCTCTAGATTTTAATTTATGTATAGCTCGAAGTGTGTCGTGATAGCCGGAGCGCAACGAACCTGTCTCAAATTGATAAGGCCATAGGGCCATGGTTCGAATACGGGCGTGTACCAATGAGTTTTTCTGACTTAAGTACATAACTATCACTGACTCCGTGCCTCGGAGAACACGTTAAGCAGTCGGTCCCGGACGCTGTCAATAAATGGCGGTCGTTACAATCCCCAACTCGCAGTGGAGTAGCGTGGTGGATTTAAGCTCCAAACCCCCCCTCCTCACCCTGGGGGAGGCCTAAGCCCCTGCGGTGGGGTAAAATGGGCTGATGATGATAATGATGTTGATGATAGCTCGAATAGCCTTTTTTTGCAGAACAAATATTGTTTGAATGTAAGGGGCCTTTCCCCATAGCAGAATGCCATATTACATTATGCTATGAAAGTAGCTAAAATAAACCAGCCTCGCTGTAGGCACATCGGTTAGTTTTCTTATTTGCCTAATTGCAAAAACAGCAGATCTCAGTTTACAGCCACCCTCATAACATGAGGACCCCATTGTAAATTTGCATCGATAGTAATCCCCAAGAACACAGTTTCATTAACCAAACTTAATGAATCCCCACCAAATTTCAAATTGACATCAACTTGTCTGATATTGGGCAATGTAAACAAAAATGACGGGCCAACTTCTACGTACTTGTGTGTGTGACTCAACAGGCCATATAGGTACTCTAGCTACGCCATAATAACCATGTACAAACCGACTCTGTGTGCGTCTATTATAAATAAATATAATACATGCCCACAGAGATTGTTACTAACCAACATTGGAGCCAAAATTCTGAAATAAATTATTATTATTTATTATTATTACCGTACAGTCAGGTGATATTTATATGTACATTTTTGACGCCTGCCCTCTGTCCAGACATTATATAATCAAAGTTACTTATATTATTTACATATATTATGATTTCTATAGGTCATCCATCATAGCGTATATCAGATCTATATCAGTTGTTTAGTACCCATAGCAAAAGCTCAATTTAGTTTGGGATTTGATGACCGTGTATGAAATATCCCACAATCCATTATTACTATATATGTCGTGTCGTGATAGCCCAGAGCGCAACGAACCTGTCTCAAATTTATAAGGCCATAGGGCCATGGTTCGAATCCGGGCGTGTACCAATGAGTTTTTCTGACTTAAGTACGTTAACTATCACTGACTCCATGCCTCGAAGAGCACGTTAAGCAGTCGGTCCCGGACGCTGTCAATAGATGGCAATCGTTACAATTCCCAACCCGCAGTGGAGTAGCGTGGTGGATTTACGACAAACCTCCTCCTCACCCTGGGGGAGACCTAAGCCCTTGCAATGGGGTAAAATGGGCTGATGATGATGATTATTACTGTAGTGTATATTTCGGAAGCATCAATAGAGTGTGACCAAGTATAAAACTCTTTTTTAGAACTTTTTCTTTCGCTGTAGCTCTTTCCAATGTGGTCGACCTTACGCCCTCTCTTTGACCTCCTTATACGACATGACGTCAATCTTCTTCTTTATCTGATTAATATAATCTATCCTTGGTCTTCCCTCCTTCATCTTCATTCTATTTTCCCTTCTAATATATTTCTGATATACCTAGTTCTCATATCGTATACGATGTTCTATTTTTCTTCGATTTTCAATTATTTTGATAAGACTTCTCTTTTACTGTTTTTAATACCTTTACATTTGTTACTTTTTCCATCTAACTTACACTGTCGATCCTTCACCAAAACCTATAACCAAAATGAATTACTCCACCTTGCCCAAATGCCTAAGCCAATCCGTGAAAATATATAAATACCTGGTCGCGGTACATTGAAAGATTTGTCTCGCACACGATAATTGTTTTCGGAAAGGTTTAAAATCTAGTAATTGCCTATACCCGTGGACAATGTGGCGGAAAAAATAGACAAAGGTACGCCGACTGAGGTGCGTTGTGTGTTTTTTGTGTTACACCCTCAAATTAAGGATCTGTGGGAAGAAGGGTCTTTTGTTATAGACCTTTAGAGTCTAGTGATAACTTTGTGTATGAATATATTTTAGTGTTTCTTGTAATTGTGAAATAAAAAAGAGTTTTTGGAGGATGACAGTAACGAACTTTATTTAGGAATTTTTTCGTTTTTATGAATTTTAATATTATCTTATAAAAATATTTAATAAATACATTGAAGATAGCAGGAATGGCATATATAAATGGCGGCTACATGTAATCGCCTGGATAAATTCATGACAGTTTTACAGGGTAAGACAAACTACCCCCAGAAGTTTTGAAATAATTCACGCAAGTATATAGGTAGTTTTTGGTTACGCCCTCCAATAAGGATATGGGACGATCTATGTGTCGTAATAGCCTTGTGGTGGCTGGCCCGCTTCTTATTTAGAAGGTCGTGGTTTGAATCCGAGAACATGTGCCAGTGAGTTTTTCCTGACATAAGTACCTACATAACTATCACTGAATCCGTGCCTCGGAGAACACGTTATGCCGTCGGTCTCGGTCTCCATCATCAGATGGCAGTTGTTAAAATCCACCTACTTGCACTGGATTAGCGTAGTGGATTAAGCTCAAAGCACCCTTTCATCTCGATGGGAAACCGAAGCCCCTGGAATAGAGCATAATGAGTTGTTATAGTTGGATGGATGATATACATGTAACTGAATAGCTCTTTTAAAGTTGATTAGTTTACACTAATATTATAAATGCAAAAGTGAATTCATTGTTCATTATATCTTTACATAATAAATGTAATAATAAATGACCAACAAACTTTTTTGATTTTCTGCAGGGAAGCGAAGCGCCTGAGAATAACATAAAATTATGGTTTATCCTGACCAAAGTTTCGTGGTCGTTAGCATGTCTGGACCAAAACTATTCTAGAAGTTTGAGCGGGGAAGTTTTTGTGTTAATTTCTACTATTTGGTACTTAACATTAAATATACGGCGTGTTCGGCTGAACGTAGTTCAAAGTTATAGAGCCATCACTTGAAACTTTTTGTTTAGTTTGGTAAGTTCTACACACTCTATATGTTTGGACTGCGTTCGGCCTAACACGGTGTATAGTAGGTACCTACTTCGCTTCAAATCGAAAATATAACGAAGTAAATTGTCTGTCATTCTAATGTCAAAATGTCTGGACCATATCTGTTTTGGCTATTTAAACATTTTTGACCATCCTATATATTTGCAGCAAAAACTTCTTCCGGCTCTAACTTTTATTGGTGATTCGAAAGAATCCTAAAAAAACATATGTACAGGTAGTATTAGTTAAAGTGCGAAATCTAGCTAATTATAACACCTACAACTAAGCGAAGCAGATGTGGCCCAACAGGGCTAGCCGTAAAAGTAAGAACTGACTAGAAGCCCTCTTTTGCGTTTACTGTCTAACCACTCATACTCTAGCTAGCTCGAATATGATGGCGAGTTTTAGTCAGTTTCAGTGCGAGAAATCCCCGCGTGCCAGTTTTCTTCCCCGCAAAATCCCCGCGCGCCGGTCTTCATCCCCGTGAAATTGCGTTTGACATTTTCGATACTGTGAACTGACATTTATGACTATTAAACCAAAGGCTGCTGTCAATTTTAGTAATTCTATGGGACTAACATAGCACGCCCGACACGAGAAAAACACATCTCTACTAGAGAACAGACTATATGCGTTCTATATCTTGACAACAGAATGACTGACTTATTTAGTTTTTTTTTCGTTTGAAGCTAGGTAGGTACTAATTACTTAAGTTTAGGCACCAAAGAGGAGAATTTAGATACTAAAACTTTAACAACTCAAGCTCGTATAATATACATTTTGGTCCAGACATTCTGACGGTCACAAAGCTCCCTATGAAACATTAAGGTATGAATATTAGAAATTGAGTGAAAATATTATTTAAAAAATGAAATTTAAAAAAAAATGGTACGTTTGTAGAAATGGGAAAACAAAAAAAAAATTACAACAGAGAAATACGTTACTTGTATTTAAATCGTGAAACCTGTACTAATGAATATAAAATTATTTTTTGACGTGTACTAAGCGTCGGGCGGTCCAAGCCATTTAAAAATTACTGTTGCTTGTAATAAACGGTGGATGAAAAGGGAAAATAATAATTACACACAATACTTAATTCGCTCCGGTTTATCAGACGCCCGTTAAACGAAATTTTATTTAACAAGTAACGAGGTATTGTGTACGCAATTTTTAGGGTACTTTGGAGTTAAACTCTCTTCGAAATACATCTTTGTAAACTAGTAATTGACTAATTAAACCGAATACAAAAAAAAATAGAATAAAAATACACAAGTTTATTTACATTTTAACACATCGATTTTTTTGCATTCAGGGTAAAAGGTTGCGTGTTTGTTTGTTTGTGAGTGGACAACACTTATCACGCATACGTTACTATTTCCTCAGAACCTACTGAATTGATTTCGATGAGGTTTTTTGTATGACATATATATCACTTCAGAGCGAGTTATTTATTAGACATCTCTTTCGGTTATATACGATCAAGAATCGCTGCAGTAGGTATTTTGTCCTTAAATAGCTGGGCTGATCACAACGCGGTTTTCACATTACATTAGTATCATTCCATAGCAAGTTCTTAGGTAGGCTTTAATGCTGTACGCGACTAAGGGACGCTGCATTAAGTGTTTTCACTAGTACGCTGGAATAGTTCTGATAGGGATTTCTGTATCACGTAAGTATCACCTCGTAGCAAGTTCTTACCATATTATACCATTAGCCCATCAACACCCCACTGCTGGGGCTTAGGCTTCCCCTCGGGATGAGGGAGGCTTGGAGTTTAATCCACCACGCTGCTCCAGTGCGGGTTGGTGGATAACCGGGACCGACGGCTTAACGTTCTCTTCGAGGCACAGTCAGTGATAGTTATAGACATAAGTTAGAAAAGACTTATATGTGCCCTGGGATTCGAATCATGCATGGCCCTCTAAACAAGAAGCGGGCTTGCTACCACTCGGCTATCACGACATTAAGTTCTTAGACATGTTTTATTGTTATAAGTCACCAGAACGCTGCAGTAGATGTGTTAGCTTTTGAACGACTGGACTGATTTTAAAATGGTAATTTGCTGTACATATGTATCACGTTAGAGCAAATTCTTAAAATCCTTTTACGGTAATCGGCCACCAAGACGATAACAGTAGATGCGTTTTTCTAAAACCGCTGGTCCAGTTTTGATATGGTTTTGAGTATTACATAGGCACCACCTCAGACCAGCTTATAAGAGCTTAAATAGTTCGACGTGGAGGATTCGACCCATAGAGTCCATAGATAAGCTTTCGTTATCAGTATATATAGACACGATGGTTAGTCAAAATTTCTTAATTTTTTTGAGACTGGGGTAAAAGTAATTTTTTATTTCACCCTTTTTAGTGGATTTTTTTAAAATTTTCTTTCGTTCAATTTTTTTTCGTCGTTAGGTTAATGAACTTCTCGTAATGGACTCCTTATTCATCGTGTTATTTAGCTCATAATAATTTTTCTCTCTTGCTTAAAACAGTACAATGGATTCTTGATGAATTTTGTATGTATGCAATATGAGCCTTAAACCAGAATTTCTAATATTGGTATGGATGTGGATGAATAAATAATTGAATACGGAACCACACTTTAAATAAATCCATCAAGTGATTACAAAATGGCTTCCTCAATCGACCGCCATTTTGCCGAATCGACGCGGTCACTGATATGGTCTTGTAATAATAGCTTGGGAGCTGTATGGCGGAAGACGACGCGACGGGCCTTTGGAAATAAGTTTTTTTTTGTCATTACGGTATATTCCTATCGAAATCACTAGTCACTAAAACTGTGTAATTAAATAACTCGATTTCAAAAGGAATTATTTTCTAGTGATTTCTGTCGTGGCTCTTCATGCACCCGCTTATTTCACTTGCGTATCTTGATTCGTTACGTGTCGAAGAGGGCCGTGAAAACAACATACAAGATAAATAACCCGCGGGCCTTGCCAGTTAAAGACCTCGATGGAGCCAGAACAAGTTTTGTTTTAAATAATACAGCAGGCTCAAATCTGTTCGAACGAATGCAAAATCATGAAGTTGAACGTATTTACTTACTGTTGAATCAGTTGCAACTTTGTCCGTGTTTTCTTACGTTGCTGAAATTACACGGTAACTGTATTATTTAATAAAATATTACACATGCGATACTATACACCCCTTTCGATTCCCGTAGTGACTGAATTTTTTAAAACTCTTCCTTAGTGGATATATATTTTTTACTATAAGAAACTTCTATGCAACACGTCAAAATCCTTGTCATTTGCGTTAATATATCAGACATTCGTGTCGTGATAGCCGAGTGGGAACAAACACGCTTCTTGTTTAGAAGACCGTGGTTTGAATCTCAGGACAAACAAAACAGTTATTAACAAACCAATGAGTTATTTTCTAACTTATGTTCATACCTACCTATCACGGACTCCGTGCCTCGTAGAGCACGTTAAGCCGTCGGTTCCAGTTGCCATCAACAGCTTGCAGTCGTTAAAATTCACCAATTCGTACTGGGAGCAACATGGTGGATTAAGCTCCAAGCCCCCTCGCCTAGAGGGGAGGCCTAAACCCCTGCAGTGGGGCATTAATGAGCTGATTGTATGATATGGTATGGTATCACCATTGACAGTATCACACATTCAGTCAATTTCTTTGATTCTTTTAAATAATAAAGATAAGCATACCATGTACGCGGCCGACTTTTAACAAACTTTCCAATCTAATCTTCCTTTTTTTTATTAGTAATCAGTTATTTTGTATTGACGTAACAACACGTCAGTAACATGTCTCAACAAAATGACCTCACTGCATCGGGCCATAGGTAAAAGGGCGTGCACGAAAACCATACCAATATGATAAAAATACATACATATCCGAACATATATGATACATCACCATCCATCGCTCGTTTAGTGAACCTTTCATTAAAAGAATCTACATTAAGGATGCAATGAATAAAGTATGTGTGTTAGAATTGTATGTTCGAATCGAGCGTAGTAAGTGAGGAATGTGGCCCGTGAGAAAAAAATACTCTCGCTTCCGATGCGCTCGGCCAGATAGCGCAGGTGGCGAGCGTGTGGTAGGGTTACCAGACTTTAAAATGTACCAGAATGGGTGTTTTGCTTCGATTTTTATATACGTACAAATCTATATTTTTAAAATTATGAAATTAAAACAAAACACTTAAAAGAATAACGAACTAAATTAATTAAAAAAATATTTATCGTTTTTAGAATTTCATAGTTAATTTAAAAAGCACAACAAAAAATTGTAAAAACCGTATTTTTCATAATTATAAAAATAGTTTTAACATAAACGACGAAAAATATGTTTACACATTTGAATATATACGTATAGGTTTTCAAATTATTATAAAAATTTTATTGAATAAAAACACACTAAAAAAATATTTTCGATCAAATTTTACTCTAAAATTGTGGGGTGATAATGGTAACCCTGTTAATGTCACCCGTTTCAAATTTAGAATGCCAAGTTTTTTTTATAAAGGGTTCTCAAATGCAGTAGCAGGTTCACATCAATCTTTTTTATCGCCTTCATTGTCTATGAAGGTTTTAACCTTCTCGACTGTCATTTTCAATTTTGTTAAGTGTTAAATGACAAAAAAAAATTGTATTTTGGGTATTTCTAGGCTGTATTAAAATTTTATTTAAAACACAGAGTCCGCCGTGGTTTGTTAACTTTGAGATCAGAATTTAACGTATTAAATTACATAATCCATAGTAGCCTATGGATTTCGATATTCACGGGCTTCCGTACTATTTAGTTAGTTTTTTCTTTTCCAAACTAGCTTTATTTACTAGAAAACATACAATAAACACCAGATGAAATGTATAGAATTACAATCTGAACCTCAACCGTTTACATAATATTTAAAAATCTTACCAGCCAGCTTTATATTATTTTAAATCAATAAACGTTTCTATAAATTCATCTAACGTAGTCCAACCTTATAGATCATGTAAAACACCCAAACTAAACAAAATGTCTCAGGTGAATAGATGGCGCAAACTGTCTGTCGCCGAGAAAAACATGTCTTCATTCTTCAACCAACGAAATTCATTTCGTTCCTGATACTGTTTGAAAATTACCGAAAACACCAATTTTGCTTTTGGTGTAGCTGTTCGTAGCACCTACCAAATATGAAATCATCCTTAACACACGCTTACGAAATAATCGCGAGCAAAGCAATACCGCTGTATAATCTTTATACCATCAGTCCATTAATGCCCCACTGCAGGGGCTTAGGCCTCCCCTCGGGATGAGGGGGCTTGGAGCTTAATCTATCACGCTGCTCCAGTGCCGGTTGGGTAATATAATCTTTAGTATATAAAATTTTATTGTGTGTGTTATTCGTAATGTTTCTCCTCCTAATGGACTTGAGCACGACTTGAGCAATTTTGTTATTACAATTAGTACTTATGAGGTCACTTGGATGATTCTCAGCTATATTTGGGACCGATAGGTGCCGCTATTGTCGAGATGCAGTTTTTTTCTAAATCTCTGACCAAATTTTATTTAATATTTTTTTTTGGTTTCTAGCATACAAAACATATGGTTCAAAATATTCGGCCTCCCAAGATCTCACTTCACTTCACTTCATCAGCCCATTTTTACACCACTGCAGGGGCTTAGGCCTCTCCCAGGGTGAAGGGGGGCTTGGAGCTTAAATCCACCACGCTGCTCCACTGTGTGTTGGGGATTATAACGACCGCCATCTATTGACAGCGCCCGGAACAGACTGCTTAACGTGCTCTCCGAGGCACGGAGTCAGTGATAGTTAATGTACTTAAATCAGAAAAAAGTCATTGGTACACGCTCGGAATCGAACCATGGCCCTATGGTCTTATAAATTTGAGACAGGTTCGTTGCGCTTAGGGCTATCACGACATGAGGATCTCTCGGTTTTTTTAATTCAATAATTTTTACTAATCGATTGTGACGAGATTTTCATTGGCAGATAGAGGACTTTTGGGAGAATAATCTAGGATACTTTTTATATGGGTAATTCACACGAGCGGAGCCGCGAATGGTTGCTAGTGTATATAAATGTTTTAACCACTTAACACATATCAATTAAAATTTTCGGCTGGGTATAAAGTAACTACAAAACAGGTTTTAATACGAACGGTTACTTAATAAAATTAAAAATAATATATTTATTAGTAGGCGTTAACATTTTATGCGTTTCTCGAGCACGATTTATGTCTTAAATTTTTTTTAACATAAGCTCCGATCAGGAATGTAATAACATCGAATAAAACAAATTCGTTGTTATTTAACTAAGTCATGGACTTTGGGTTAAATCCCCATGGGCTTCAATAGGTAAAGTTATCTACTATTCTAAGTTTTATATTTTTTCTTACATGACTTTGTCAACCTATTCCTGGGGCCGTACTCGTCATTGACATACTATTTATTTTTGTTTTTCACATCTTGAAATCCGCTCCCACTAATTTTCCATCTCACATCTCAAAGTTTTCCTGATCATCGCTTTCAAATCTCGACTAATTTAGAATTCCATGGGATCCTTAAATCAATATCAGTTTATGTTACTGTATATACGCCCCTACGTAGCTCTTCAAATAAGGCAATGCAAAAAAAACAGCAAAGTGGGTGTTGGGCTCGCGTTTCGGAGGTTCCGTACCATCACACAACATATTTGTTTTATGTACGTAGTGCATACTTAAAGTTTCTGAAACTGGCCACTTACAATAGAAAAAATAGAAAGCCATTTATGAAATTTGAAAATGGAACTCTCCGGGAACACATTACTTTTTAAATTGCGATATAGTCATTTGTTTCTTTATCGTGGCGTCGTTGGTTTGAAAATTGTGTGACGGAATTACAATGATCCTAACTAGAGACAATTTTCGCGCTATGATTTTTTTATGATTTTCGCTGCGGCTTAAGTCAGTCAGAGAGTTGCCAGAGACTTCAATCGGCATTTGGTAATAAAGCTCCATCTCGTAGCTCTGTTCATACGTGGTTCAGTGATTTTAGACGTGGACGTAAGTATCTCCTTGAAGATGGATCTGAAGGTCGACTAGTCAATTAGTTGAGACTGAAAAAAAATTACATGTCAGCGAATCCGTACACGCATTGGAATGAGTCGAGTGCAAAAAAATTTACAGATGCATCTAAAGGTACGGAAGCTTTACACTCGACGGATACCGCATGATTTGACGGAAGACCAGAAAAGACTGCGTATAGAGTGGTGACGCAAAATGATAGCAAAGTTTAATGGAGTGCAATCATTGGCTGTCTATAATATCCTGACAGGTGACGAAACCTGGGTGTACTGCTTTGAACCAGAAAGAAAAAGTCAATCGGCAGAATTTGGAAAACATTTTATTTTGTTCCACCCCGACAGGAGTTATGTCTACAGATATTTTATTCAGTTTTGAATTCAAAAAGGTATAAACTAAATCATGCCACAGAGGTCAAATAATGCGGATATGAAATTTATTATTATTCATATTGGCGGATATGAAACTTCATAGTAAATAATGAGAAGAAAAACAGGAACACAACAAGAGTAGAATGGTTCTGTGGTAGTGTGACGGTATATAATCGCAAAAAATATTTATTTATGTCATCAAATAAAATTTTCAGATTCTCCTTTTACTGGTACTCTGTCAAATTTCATGATTCTAGTTCAAAGGGAAGTACTATATAGGTTTTAAGTTATTTGCGAGGTCACATAAAAGCTTGGGATACCTTTTCTGAGTTAAAGGACAAGACAGACAGAGCCAGACACAGGCACGGATTACGAATTTATATAGGGTTCTTATTTCCTACCTCATCACTTCGGTTCGTTTTCGTCACGATGATGGGAAGAAAAGTTTAGGTTCGGACTCCAAGGAAATTTTCGAACAGAGTTCTGTGGAACGAAATAGAAAAAAATAAATTAATAAGCGCAGATGTTGGTGTATGTCGAAGTGACGTGTGGATTTCATTGAGATTAGTTTATGTGTTAAGCTGTGTAATGAGTAAAACGAAATAAACTTAAAGCGAACTAGCAGTGCGTTACTGACCATCCATACGGAACCCGGTGCTGTTCCAATATTTATCGACATAACTTAAGTTTAAACTTATAATCAGCGATGGTGTGTTAATTGACTTAACTTTTTGCAATCTAATACACTCTCTGGAAATTTATAGAAACAATTATTCTTAATGGAAGGTGGACGCGCTTGAGTGGCGCGTGCCGGTAATGAATAGCTATAATAAAGAGTTACTAACTAAAAAAAACTAAATATTTATGCACGTAAAAGTTAATAAAAGTCACGATTCGTATCGATTAATAATCGACAGCAACTCGATTATAATCGCTTGAACGAGTATTGCATACAAGGCGGTGCATCAATATAAATCAACAATAGTAATAAAAATAAAATAAAACTAATATTATTAATAATCGATTACCATTGACGCCGGCGGCTGCGTATGCGCTGCAATCGATTTCATTGGCGACAATCGTTACTTCAAATCCTTCAAACCAAAAAAAGAAAATAGGACAAGCAGAACTACATGTTGAACCCGTACAAAAGTAGAGTAGAACATTTTTCGTACTAGTGCCGGTACACGAAATTTTAACGCACGGTAAGGCTAGGGATGTTTACTTCGCATTTAAGACACAAGATACGTGAACGTAAAATATATTTATGAGGTTAATTATCAAATCTCGGTGACTTTTTCACACTTATTAATTTTTTTTTCTTATTTAATGAAAATCTACGTCATTTTGACTATCCAATCGACAGGTGTAGAATGCTCCCTGGCAATACTAGCGTTCCTTGCCGGGAGCGAATTCGCGCAAATCTAACAGACAAAAATTTTAATATTTATAGATACTAAGTACGGTTTGATTTTTCGTATTAATAAATATATCCCTTTGTTGTGTTTGCCTTTCATTTGCACCAAAATCAAAATAATGTCTTCATAATAACATTTAGCGTAATTAAATGAAACGCTGATCTTCGGTCAGGTGGAGCCATCAGGGTCGGCGTCATTGGGTGCAGCATCCAGAGCTTTGTTCGTTGAGAAAGTCCGTGCGTCCAACACGGCGTGTCAATCTGGTGATTTTGCTACAGCTGTAGCACTATATACAGACGCACTGGCTTTGGATCCTCACAACCACATCCTCTACAGCAATAGGTGAGTTGAATCTTTTAGGCTGAGCACGCACTTCTAGGTTTAATAGTCTCACACGCAAAAGAAAACTATATTACAAAATTTTGTAAAAAAAAAGTGAAATTAAATAATAATCGACTTCAAAAACTTGAACTATGAAGTTAAAAATATTATTTTTACTTTAAAGAAAATAGCAATATTGGATCGCATATAATTAACGAAGTCGGTGCCTAGTTATTCAATTTATATTGTAGCCTATATTTGTTATAATTGTATCACCTAGTTAGTATTCATTTAAAGTGTTGCCTGTTAACGCTCTTGTCCTGAAAGTAAGAATTAAGAAATTCATGTCAATCATGAAAGAATGAAGTTAAGAATCATTCGCGCGATAAGCGTCCTAGCGAGCAGTTGTTTTATTTTCGTACCCTTTCAATCGAGACAATTGTACAACTGAGACATTGTGATTCTTTATAATAATTGTCGTTTTTTAAAAAGTATTATAAAGTAATAATAAAAACAAAAAAAAAAAACTTTTATTAATTAAATTAATTATCTGAAAGATAGGTAAATAAACTAGTCTACCACTGTTCACGGATTGTGTACGTAATGTTGCAATCACCTGAGAAGTCAGCATCTAATCCTGACTTAATCGGACGACATGAAGATGAATCTCATCTTTGGATCACTTCGAGAAAACGTAAGCAACCTGACCTTGATATGTCTACCTCTATATTACTTGAAAAAATCGCTTCTGATCTTACATCAAAGCTGGAAATAATGAAATTGGATTTTAATACGAATATTGCCTCAATAAATAAAAACATTAATGAGGTGATCGAGAACAAATTGGACAGCATAAAATCTGACCTGTCTACCATAAATAAATCCGTGTCCGACATTAGCAAAATACAACAGATTTTAGTGCAGGACGTTGATGACCTGAAATTATCGTCTCAATTTATCTCCAGTAGACAGGATGATTTTGAGAAGCGATTAAAATTAATTGAAAACAACAAAGAAATGTCGGGTAGTAACGAAATGTTATTGCTAAACATAAACAAACAATTGAATGTTTTGAATCAGCGTGATCGCTTATTAAACTTAGAAATAACAGGTATACCCGATTTGAAAAATGAAGATCCGTCTATCTTATTTACAAAAATTGCCTTGCATGTCGGCGTAACTGTAAACAGCGGAGACATTATACATGCAAACCGTGTTCAACCCCGAAAACCAATAGCTGGGAAGCCGCGGGTGCTGGTCGTCAAACTACGAGATAGAATTATCAAGGACTCCATCATATCTGGCCTACGTAAAACATGCGGCGTCACAACGCGCGACATCGGCATACCCGGCGACTCAAAACGCATTTATGTTAATGAACACTTAACGATCAATAATAAATTATTGTATAAAAAATGTCGTGAATTGGCCACTGCAAAAATGTACACATATGTTTGGATAAAAAACTGTCGGATTTATGTCAGAAAAAACGACAAGTCGCCGGTTATATCGATAAACGACGATATAGACATAAAAAAAATAATTTAATATGTATGTTTACAACCACACTTTTATCACTCATCTTTTCAACAATATTGAAGTTCGTGTTTATTTTTGAAGTAATGATAATATATGTGGCAGTTTGTGGCATTAATAATATTTGTTATTATTATATAAATGTAGCCACAATAACAAGATTTACGTCGCCCTTATTCGAACATTTTATTAACAAGTTGATGATTATTCAGCATTGTAATGCAAAGATTGGAATTACACTATATATATATTATCGTCCGCAAACGACTGCTGTTTATTTTGTGGATATGTATGTGTTTCTATTGTTCTATACTGTAAGTAATATTATATATATTATTGCAATTTTATATATATGTAAAATTATATTAATACACAAAAATAATAATATTATTGGATTACTAACCTTAGTTATTTTCTATGATTTTTTGAGCATGGTTCATGATCTTAATTTTGATTACAGAAGGTTAAACATTACAATGATGTGCTGTTCAATCGCGGGGTGTGCCCTGATTTTTGTGCCTGTGTACGTCACATCTTTTAAAACACAAATTACTAATTTAGGATTCCGTAAGCACTTGGTTCAATATTATTTTCAGCTTAAAATTATTTTTCATCACTTTATATCTCTTACTTGTATCAACTTGGAAACATTTCTTAATGTGTAGTACACTCAACATTTACTATCAGAATGTTCGTGGCCTACGGACAAAAACTAATATATTTTATCAAACGGTTCTATCGAATAATTATGATGTAATACTTATTACTGAAAGTTGGCTTCATGACGGTATTTTGGACACTGAGCTTTGTGACCCTAGGTATAGCATTCATCGTTTTGATCGTGATTTATTAAATGGCACAAAAAAGTCTGGTGGGGGGGTGATGATTGTTACTAGGCGAGAGCTGGATTCAAGGGTTGGGGGAGGCTGGTCTCGTAATGGAGCCGAGTGCATTTGGTTAGATATACCTACACGTATACGGGGCGCTGCCGCAGATCTTCACATTGTACTCACATACCTACCATCTGGCGCTGGTACCCAGCAACCAGCTCGAGTTGATGATGTTATTGACGTCACACGTACCATACTATCCGAATATCCTAATGATTTTGTTTTATTAGCTGGTGATTTTAATTTACCAAACATTCAATGGAATAATTCTGAACCTATATACCTGAGACGAGGTTGTCTTGATGTTCAACAGTGTGGAGAAAATCTAATAGAAACTTCATTTTTTTTAGGTCTTACACAAAATAATTTCTTTAGTAATATCAATGGTAATGTTCTAGATTTAATTTTCAGTAACTTTAATACTCAAATTAATGTCAGCAACACTCCTCTGGTACCCGTTGATTCCTTTCACCCACCACTTGAAATAGATGCTAAAGAAATCTTAATAAAACCATTGTCAGTTTCATGCCATACCATATATAAGTTTCATAAAGGGGACTATGACAGCATAAATAATCAACTTTCTAAGATTGATTGGGAACAAGTTCTCGATAACAATTCTCTTGATGCAGCGTGTGATGCCTTCTATAAAATCAATTATAAACTCATTAATGAATACATACCTACTGTAAATGTCAGTAAAAACTTCTTTCCGTCTTGGTATAGTCGCCCATTAATTAAAATAATTAAAGAAAAATGTAAAGCGCATAAGCGATGGAAGAAATATAAAAATCCGGCAGACTATGATGATTTCGCTTTATTGCGCAAACGACAAAAAACCATTCAGAAGGAATGTTTTAGTGCTCATGTACAATTTATGTCCAATTGCATCAGGCGAAACCCTAAACAGTTATGGTCATATGTCAAAAGCAAAAGAAATGGTACGTGCTTACCTGGAACGATGTATTATGGTAGTGAAACTTATTCTAACACAAGAGATATATGTCATGCTTTTAATTCCTTTTTCTATAATAATTTTAGTACGCCTAAACAATTCTATCCAGAATATAATTTTTCACATTCACAACGTAATGACAATCTCCACATAAATAACATCACTTTCACATTGGATAAGCTTGAAAAAGCCTTACTTTCCTTAGACATTACTAAAGGTACGGGCAGTGACAAGTTACCCGCAGTTTATTTAAAAAAATGTGCTATTAATTTAGCAGTGCCACTCACTATCCTTTTTAACAGATCTATATCTCAGGGTTTATTTCCAAGTAAATGGAAAGAAGCTCTGGTAACTCCAATTCACAAAAAAGGTCCAAAACAACTAATAGAGAATTACAGGCCTATATCTAAATTAAATGTTATAAGCAAATTATTGGAAAAACTGGTATATGAGCTCTTGTATCCTATAGTCTCTAGTTCCGTTGGTAATCGTCAACATGGTTTTCTAAAAGGGCGTTCCACAATTACAAACTTAACATTATTTACTAACTATTTATTTGAATCGATGGACAAACGTATTCAGGTAGATGTGATCTATACAGATTTTGAGAAGGCATTTGATCGTGTGGACCATTTCATACTTCTCTCTAAGTTGAAGTTTATTGGAATCAGTGGTGATTTATTTAGATGGATTACTTCATATGTTTCTAATAGGAGTCAAGCTGTTGTTGTTGGAAATCATAAATCAGATTTTGTTAACATCTTATCGGGTGTACCACAAGGATCACATTTAGGACCTTTACTTTACATAGCTTACTTATTTGATATTAACTATTGTTTTAGACATTCAGAACATCTGATGTATGCAGACGACAAAAAAATTTACATGCGTATTGGCAATACATCTGATTGTGCTAATTTACAAAACGATCTAGACAGGCTTTCTGATTACTATTTTAATAATCGTATTAATGTTAATTTAAAAAAATGCAGTCAAATAACTTTCACTCGCAATACACACCCTATCATATTTAATTATACGTTAGAAGGTAGCCTTATTGCTAAAGAAAACACAATTCGCGATTTGGGTGTAATGTTAGACAGTAAGTTAACCATGATTAATCATATAGATACAGTTTCTAATAAAGCATATAAAAATTTAGGCTTCATTCTGCGTGTAACCGAACCTTTCAGTAATATTAATTGTTTAAAAATTCTTTACTATGCGTATGTCAGGAGTACACTAGAATATGCATGCCCTGTATGGTCTCCAGATTACATAATTCATAAAAACAAGATAGAAAAAATCCAATCTTTATTCATCAAAAACTTAAATTTCCGAACTAAGCAACACTTCAATACATATGATGATGCCTGTCGAAGTTACAAAATATTAACACTGGAACAAAGACGTCATTTTATGGACATGCTGCTTTTATATGATATCTGTAATAGTCGCGTAGACTGTCCATCTTTGGTGGCTGCACTCACTTATAATACTCCTCGCCGTCGCACCCGCCACTCGCAACTACTTTACATACCCCAGTCCAGCACACGTTATGCCCGTAGCTCAACAATGTATCGAATTCCTATTAATTATAATAAAATGTTTAGACATCTAGATCCATTCCAGAAATCGAGGCAGGCGTACAAAAAAGATCTGTGGGACTGTTTATGCTCTTGAGATCCAATAATAGTATTATCTACTTGTAAATATATGTATATTTGTATCTATGTATTTAATGTGTACTTACTCATATACTCTCGTTGCATATAAATATATTGAATGTATATATTATTTAATATATATTAAATGAATTGTATACATATGTTTATTGTTTATTATGTATATGTATGTATATATACGTATTTGTGTATATTTATATAGATAGAATATTTGTATTTTATTATTACATCTAAATTACTTATATCACTATGTGTATAGAAATTAAGTCTGTTTTTTTTTTTTTGCTAAAAAATTCATTTCTTAATTTTAAGTAAAATCTGTAAATGGCCTTTTCTCTGTGATATATTTAAAATCTTAACTGTTTGTGTTTTTGGCTGTAGATTTTATTAAATAAATAAAATAAAAAAAAATAAAATAAAAAAAAAAAAAAAAATATTATTTTTTAATTTATTTTTGGAGTCGATTTTTATAATTTTTTTGTAAATATTTATTTAGTTTTAAATTTTCAGTTATACCTATATACTGTAATCTATTTGTGTTTAGTATGAATAGGGTTTTTTAATGTGCTGCTGAAATGAGACAGCCCCGTTTAGAGAAAACTGTCGACAAACCGCAGTAGGTACTGTCTCCTAAATACTAACCGGGTAGAAGTGCTGTAGCTTCCATCATCAGCATGAGATGATGACTCCCAGATGCAAACACCTGAATAACTTAAAATAGAGCTCAAACACACTATTCGTATTGCGATTTGAGAGTATCTCTCGATATGCCTAGGATATCATTGTCAGATCCTGACTTGGTTACAATGGAATCACCTTGGGAGTATAATATATTGGAATCACCTTTTAAACAAAAACGAATTTTCCAAATCGCTCCGCAATTGACAAAGACATCTGTGAACACACTTACTCATAAAAGAAACTCATGGAAACGAACATAGAACCTTCTCCTTTCTTTCTTAAGTCGGTTGTCATAGACTGACCGATTGGCGGAGTGGTTCGAGACCTTAACTGCAGAACCAAAGGTCGTGGGTTCGATTCCCGCCCGGGACAAATATGTGTGAGCATGAACATGTCTGTTCGTTTCGTGTTTGGGCGTAAAATATTATATGTATATATTATAAAGAATCTTTAAGTATGTATATCAGTTGTCTAGTAACATGTAACTCAAGCATAATACTTATTTTGGGACTAGATGGCGCTGTGTGAGATGTGCCATGTATTATTATTATTTTAAAAGTGAAATAAGAATCCCGCGATAAATAAGCTCATATGTTAAGAAAAAGCCTTTATTTTAAAGTCATGGCCAGACACTTTTATTTTGTTTATATATATATATAGAGTATAGACTATGCTCCTAACGCCGATAGCACCCGAGCGCAAAAGTCTGTATTGTGAACGATGTGTGTAGTGAATGCGTTTGTGGAGGGCATTGTCTATTTTGTGTCTGTGTGAGTGTGTGTATGAGATTTGTGCATGGGAGTGCGTGGATGTGTTCACAAATAAACGTGCGCAGCGACGTAAACGTGCGCAGCTAAACGAAAATGGGTAAATCCGTGAACAACAAAATACAATCGGAGTTGTGCTGTGTGACATAAGTTTCACCTCTACGTAGTTATTATCTAATCCTGTGACTACGAAAAGCTATGTACTGTAATTTTCTTTCAGATCAGCAGCAAGACTGAAGCAAGGGCAGTTTGCAGCGGCACTGCAGGACGCCACTCGTGCGAAAGAACTATGCCCAAACTGGCCCAAAGCTTATTACAGACAAGGTTAGTTCGGTGGTCCGCTTTAATATTGTGGTTTTTAATAAAGTAATATAAATATTAATCAACACAACTTATTATCTAATAACAACTAACAGGTAGAAATAATTACATAATTATACATAAATTTTTATTTAAAATTTTAAGACGGCGGAGTTATGACTAGTTTTTACTTCAAACTTCGCTTGCAAGAAATTTGGTTTTTGATAAGCCCACTATCTTAAAAACTACGACCGCTATAGAAGAAATCGCCAGGAGATTCACTCGTCTGAACCCTGTGGACATACCATACTTTTAAAGTTTTATCGAAATCTGTTTATCGATCTTCCCGCGACACACTAACAAATACACAAACATATTATAATTAGGGGTATCGTTGTATGGAAGCAATGAAGCGTGTGGAAAACTTTAAAAATATGTAGAAAAATATAATAATAACATGAGGTAATTCGTCGCTAGCACCTAGTCTATAAGCAAAATAAACAAAAGCTTAAAATCTCCATTACTTTTTACGCTTCATTGTATAATGTGCAACTTTCTCCTACGCTAATAGTATAATTATATGAATTGCTTGACTTTCGTAGAATGGGCATCCTCTGTACGATTAAACGTATAATTTGTACTGCGCCGTTTACTTTTGTTTGATTTATGAAATTACTGGCTTCTTCCGTGGATCCATTCGCATGGACAGGACATACACAATTTCTTTAAAAAAATTTTACCTGTTACCATACCGGCTTCCATTTCTACTTCTATATCATACTTTCAAAAATCGCGTTGAAATTGTTCATATTATAATTTCAAGAGAAGTAGTAGCAAATTTCCATACAAACGGCATTAACGGTTGCTTCCTATTAAACCTTAACCGATTGGCGCAAAAAAATGGTATTCTGCTCAGCGAAAACTAGGTTTAAACGTATTTAATATTTCAAATATTTGTTACATCATAAGAAAAAGCTAATAGGCGTGAATTTTGTTTTCAAATTGTTTTGATTTGTCACAACATTTTCAATATGAAAGTAATTGCATTTTCACAACGTCTCATAGAAATTCATCATTATAAAGATGTTTTTTTTTATTTTTCATAACATTTGAAAAGTTTCATGTTGAACTTGTGAAAAACAAAATAATTCCAAAAAACCCCGCGCATTTAAGTTTTTTTTGTTTATCTTATGATGTAACAAATATTTATAAAATTAAAGTCCTATAAACCTAGTTTTGGTTGATCTGAATACCAATCATTTAATTCTTTTTACGCCAATCGGTTAAGGTTCTCCGATTTTTATATGAAAATTTGCCAGTAAATACGCCTCTTAATACTTACTCGTATGTACATAAAACAACTTAAATTTTCCATTACTAAAAATACAATAGTTGAGTTTCAATTGATGCTTCATCTAAAATGTTAATTTTTCGAATCGTGGATAAATCCATGTCATTTCATTGGCAATATTATCGTCAGGAGTGGCACTGCAATGCCTAGGCCGGCATGGAGAAGCTTTGGCAGCCTTCAGCTCTGGACTTGGCGTGGAACCGTCATCGAGACAGCTGCTGGCAGCTTTAATAGAAGCATCCATAAAATCGCCACTGCGTCAGAGTCTAGAGCCAACGTTCAATCAACTTCAAACAATGAAATTGGACCAATCACCGTTCGTGTTAATATCGGTAAGTTTTGATTGTTAACCAATGATATAAATACGAATAAACCTACGAAGCTCGAAGTCCCGGGTTCGAATCCCAGGTCGGGCCAGTATTTATATGATGAATATTGATACTGGTACCGGGTCTTGGTTGTTATATGTATGTGATGTCTTCGCTTGGTACCCAAAAACACAAGCCAATGCTTAGTTTGGGGCCTAGACGTTGTTGTGATGTACATACGTTATTGTATTATTATTATAAAAATCTATAAATTGGCTTATATCACGTCGTGGTTTAGTGAAATCACTCAACCCAATGGCGACAATTCTGTGTATCATCTGTCCGTGGCATCGTAGCTCCCAAATGGATGAACCGATTTAAATTTTGTTATTTTTTTTGTTTTGAAAGGTGAATCACTCGCGAGTGTTCTTATCTATGTTAGATGAAAATCTGTTCAAGATGGACGCCACGACAAAACGGCGGATATCATATTTTTTCCCTACTCCATCAATATGGGTATGAAATCAAAGGGGTTGACTAGTAAAATACTATACACTATGAAAAATTTCAAATCCAATATGGCCGCCATCACAAAATGGCGGTTTACATATTTTTTTCCCTACTCCATCAATATGGGTATGAAATGAAAGGGCTTGACTAGTAGAATACTATGACACTATTACAAATTTCAAATACAAGATGGCCGCCACCACAACATTTTTTTTTCACAACTCTCTCAATATGGGTATCAAATGAAAGGGCTTCACTCATAGAATAATGTACACTATATTGAAAGGGAATTAAAAATATTAACTAGGTAGGTAACGAAATGAAAAACTCCAAACTTGAAAATTATTGTTTTGTCTCATCGTGTATGAATTAGTTTACTTAACTAAATAACTAAGTTTAAAAATTTTGAAATTAAAATTAAATTAATAATTTAAAAAACCCCCGACTAATAATACAGGTTTTTTAATTTTCAAGTGATTTTTGTTCCTTAAAGGCGTCTGAGACCGCTAATTATTAGGTATTTTAAATTTACTTAGCGGTCTTCGACGCCTTTTTTTTCTATCGGGTTTTTTTTTTAATTTTTGTTAACCTTTTCAATATCGAAAAATTTGAAAGGCTCTTTAATAGAAAATAAAAAATTTTCATAGCAGCTTATTGTTCTGGGGTAGTAATTTGAATAAAGTTTCCATAATTAAAGATTATTGAATTAAAATTTGCTTTTTACAAAACCGATAAACGACCTTTGCGTAGTCTGCACAATACTTATAAAATAAGATAACAGATGTTTCTATTTCCATAATTTTTATTATTAAAAATAGTTTACCTTTTCGAACCAGTTTTTTATTAAACGTTAAATAAAGTAGTATGTGATTTTTTTAAATTTCTTAATAAACTTTCGAGTGTAAAACTTAAGCAGTTTGATAAGTAGCAACTGTTATATGTTTATTACCATATGATATTACGTTCCGTTAAACGAAAACAGTCGAATTGTCCATTACATATATTTGCTTTAACGGCATCGAAATTTTAACCGTTCAATATTCCCTGAAAAGGAACGTCGTCAACAATTTGTTAATAATCGAGCACGTATTATTTAAAAAAAAAAATGTGAAAATAATGCAAATACTTTTAAAGTATCACTAATGTGTGTGTTTTACACACATATAGGGGGTTAAACGGATGGGATACACTTCCTATGAAAGTAGACATCTGTCTGACTCTATTACTTGTAAAAAAAAAGGGAAGGTTGACGTGTTCTCAGCCCCGCCTCGCCGACCAGTAGATGTTGTAGTAAAACAAAAATGAATTTACTAATAAAATAAATTTAATAATACTTTATACAAAAATTATTTACAATATTATAGAACGCTAGTCTATAGGATGACTTGCGTACCTGAGTGCGGTGGTGTTTCTACTGGTAAGTTGGTAACAATTCATATTGTTGCTAGGTATTTTATACGTTTTGTATTTTGGCCAATCAGAAAACGTTTGGTGTCATCCGAGAGTCCAAAGTATTTGGGCCGTACGATGTCACGTGTATTGAGCTAGCAGAAATATTGTTTTTCAATAAAAATAAATGACGGTGAAAAATTATAGGAAAATGTTGCGACATCGGGGTCACTGGTTCGGACTTTAGTATGAGCGGTCAATACCCTTATATACAGACACACAAAACGTTTTTGTTATTATTTGCTGTCTACGTTTGTAGACTAAAACACCCGAGGTAATTGATATTTAATTAAAATTACTTCATTAAAATAATAAAATTGTTATTCTTAATTAAATTACTTCGAATAAGAATTTTTTCTTTCCACGAATGACCATTTCCATTATACAAATAATTTCAATATTATAGTAAAACTTTAGCTATTTAATGTAACTGTACTTTCGAGCTATTTACATATATTTAACTCCGGTAGAAGAGAGTGGCGGGGTGAAGGGGGACACATTTTCGGTCCGACTTATAACCGGGCGCAGACAATGGGACGAGCGAACCAAGGAGCCATAAATACTTAGTGCTGTCTACCATACATTTACATACAATCTGCGACGGTTGATCGGCAGCTGAGATGCAAAAATGTACCGCTCAAGTCACAGTTTGGTTGAGTCTGTTCGCAACTTCGCTTACTTTTCTTATTTTGTTTCGATTTTATATTTATAATACGCAATCGCGTATGGGCCGCAATCGTCACAAAGTACGTATTAATACTCGTACATAGTCACTTAGTAGTCACCACATGGCAGCTGAGTAGTTTATGCGTTGTTTTAAATTTATTATTTACTACCCGTTTACATTGCTTAGTAGATTTTTACTACTTTTTTATTTGGTAGTTTTAAGACTTCAAATAATTTAAATAAAAATTGTAGATAGTATAATAGTTTCCAAAAATCAAATAGTAATTTCGTATTTCAATTAATACAGTTTTGTAAAGTGTATCCCAACATATTTTTAATATAATTCATCTTATTTATTCCTATATTTGTATTCTATACTTATGATAATAATAATATGCATTCGTATTTTTTTGCGATTAGACAATGGCAACTCTTTTTTCGCTTTGCTTCGCTCTACCGTCATCACCCACAAAATAAACATCGTTTCAATTCTATAATTTTACAAGGGCAACACTGACAGCTCTGTCATTAGTGTTCAGATCCAAAACATCCATTCTTACTAGCAACATAACCGGGTAGTACATTCGTTGCACCATTTCAAAATGCAATCATTATGCGATGCCGACGTGTAAAAAACATTCTTTGAAATGTGATTAGAATAAAGGAGTCACACGTAAGTACACAACATAAGTCTTTTTTATTACATTTAACGGCTCCGCCCTGTTACGCCATTACACTTATTTTACTCTGTCTGTGGCACAGACATCTGTGCATCGTCTGTGAGGATTGATTGGGATTGACATACAATAGTTCTATGTTCTGTTGGTATTTATTGGTATTTATCATAGATATTTATCTAGGATGTATTTATGAATGGCTTTGTGTAATGTAACAGTTAACAGTGAATGTAACTGTTTCTTTGTTCTGGTTTGTTGAAATTGGAACCGTCTCTAGCTATAGAGACAATCCATCCATACATAGTAATCATAAAAGGACGAACTGACTAGAAGCCCTCTACTTGGTGTAAGATGGCAAGTTTTAGTCCGAGTGTCAGTGCCACTTTTCACCCCCGATAAATCCCCGCGCGCCGGTTTCAACACTTGTCCAACACTTGACAGCAAAATAAATCCAGTAATCTCGACGACGTCCGTTCTTCAAAAAATCCTCGCGTCACTTCCATCCTGTTTGTTTATATCTTCTCTAAATTTAACCCTGTCAATTTGACTCGACTGATAACACTTGACAATACTTCACTTAGACTTCAGCCACTAGAAATATTGACAAAATAGTGTTAATAATAGTCGTTGTCGAAGACATTAATCTAACGAATCAAACGATACTTTAAGATTAGTTTACGCCCATCATCTTCTCAGTCGCTGGACATAGGCCTTCCCCTACTTCTCTACAACGATCTAACTTGCATGGGCCACCTATTATCAACAATCTTATCCAAATTGTCAGTCTACCTAGTGAGGGGCCGTTCCACCCATGCTACGACGTCCGGCTCGTGGTCGCCACTGGAAAACCTTTTTCCCCAGCGGTTTTCTGTTATGCTGACGATGTGGCCTGCTCATTGTCATTTCAACTTGCTAATCATGTGCACTATCTAGATCTCTCCTGTTCTGCGGACTTCTTAGTTATAAATTGATGGAACTGTAAATAGATAGATAGACCTGAAAAAGCTTAAAATATCTCGTCACCAGAATATCTAAATTTCAGGCTAACTGAAATTACTTGCGGAACCCTAATTCCTATTTTTCATTGGCAGGTGGTTGGACAAGAATTGCTAGCAGCGGGGCAGTATCAAGCAGCCGTAACAGTTCTAGAAGCTGCGCTACGAATCGGTTCGTGTTCCCTTAAACTCAGGTAAGTCGTGTGCTAGCGTATAATTAATTACTACATCCAAAACTAGAAAAAAATTGCCTGTGGTACAATCTGGTGGTAACCACGGGCAAATCGCGAATTTATCATCTCTTGCCCTTTAAAAACCAAAACGAGAAATCCGCAATTTTTTTAATATCTGGAACGTTCCACACACGACTATGTAGGCCCAAACAAACCTCTATTATAGATAAACAGAACCTCTATTATAGATAGGTACTAGACAACTGATATACATTTTTACTAAATACTTAGATTTTTATAATACATGCTGTTCAGCTACGTAATCTAAACTTAAAGAGCGTGTAGAAATTAAAAATAAATGATAAATGATAAGATGTGTTTTTGTTTCTTCAAAAATTGAGCTTATAATCCCTTTGAACACTTTTCGCTATTTCTAAAAGTTTTGGATGTGGTCATACAGTCCCGTCTCAAAAACTCATCTATACTAATATTATAAAGCTGAAGAGTTTGTTTGTTTGTTTGTTTGTTTGTTTGTTTGTTTGTTTGAACGCGCAAATCTCAGGAACTACTGGTTCGAATTGAAAAATTATTTTTTTGTTGGATAGTCCATTTATCGAGGAAAGCTATAGGCTATACTACATCACGCTACGACCAATAGGAGTGGAGCATCAATGAAAAATGTTGCAAAAACGGGAAAAATTATTCCTTTTGAGAACTTTTGTCGTGCGCGCTGCGTAAACGGTTGATGTTAAGCAAAAATCATGTATTACGGAATTGTACCACTTTAAAAGTTCTAACCAAAAGTCCACTACAGCATATGTGTATCTTTTAAGGTTAACTTACTATAACCTTTTTTATGACAATCAAGTTTGTTCTAACATAATGTACTATTTGCGAAGATGTTTTTTAAACGTGATATTAATCCTTATCAAATTAAATATGGTAGTTGTCTTAAGCATTTCATGCATATTATAATTGCCCTTTACATCATACAATTTAAATTAATATCTTAACAGTTTTTATTGAAATTTAAAAACTATAGCGGGAGAAAATAAATTCGCTGTCTGCCTCTGTTCGTTAACTTTTTACTTCCAAACCAATAGACTTTGATACGGTTTTTAATAATATCTTATTTTCTTATTATCTTATAATCTATTAATCTATATAATAGAAATACTTATTATAAAGCTGAAGAGTTTGTTTGTTTGTTTGTTTGTTTGTTTGTTTGTTTGTTTGTTTGTTTGTTTGATAGATTGATTGATTGATTGATTGATTGATCGATCGATTGTTTGATTGATTGATTGATTGATTGTTTGTTTGTTGGTTGGTTGGTTGGTTGTTGGTTAGTTGGTTGGTTGGTGGGTTGGTTGGTTGGTTCGTTCGTTCGTTCGTTCGTTCGTTTGTTCGTTCGTTTGTTTGTTTAAACGCGCAAATCTCAGGAACTACTGGTTCAAATTGAAAAATTATTTTTGTGTTGGATAGTCCATTTATCGAGAAAGGCTATAGGCTATACTACATCACGCTGCGACCAATAGAAGTGGAGCATCAATGAAAAATGTTGCAAAAACGGGAGAAATTATTCCTTTTGAGAGCTTCCGTCGTGCGCGCTGATTGATTTGATGATTGATTGATTGAATGATTGAATGATTGATTGATTGATTGATGGATTGATGGATTGATTGATTGATTGGTTGATTGATTGTTTGTTTGTTGGTTGGTTGGTTGGTTCGTTCGTTCGTTCGTTTGTTTGTTTGTTTGTTTGAATTTGTTAATCTCTGAAAACCAGTCGGATTTGAAAAATTCTTTTTGCCTTCGATAGCCTGATTCTAGCGGAGAGTTATAGGCTATATACATGAAAACGAACTGTCTGTCTATTCGAGCAAATCGGCTTCGGCCAAAACGGCTTAACCGATTTTGATGAAACTTTACACATATAACAGGATGTAATCTTTTGACTACACCCTTTCCATATGTGACATACAGAACTTTTTGTATGTCTGTCTGTACGTCCATATGTCTAAACCTATTTAAATGAAACATCAATGAATATGAAAAGAAGGTCGTTAAAACTAACAAATGTTGCTTTTTGTCCGTCTGTCTGTCTGTACGTATATCTGTCTATTTGAGCTAATCTCCAAAACGGCTAAACAGATTTTAAGGAAACTTTGCAGACGGGAAAGAAGGTTGTCAAGATATTTGACATTAGCTACTTTTTGTCCGTCTGTTTGTCTGTACGTCTATGTGTCTATTCAATTCAATTTTATCTATTCGAGCTAATTTCTAATACGGCTGAACAGATTTTAATGAAACTTTGCAGACGTGAAAGAAGGTTGTCAAGAGTGTCATAAGCTACTTTTTGTGTTTGTCTGTCTGTCTATCTGTCTGTCGGTTGTCCTCACTGATCTAGCAACGTACAGCCGAAAGTACTAAGTCTAGGAAGCTTAAATTTGGAACATAAGTTTATTTTATAACGTGAGCATTATAAAGTTAAGAAAGGCTTTTTTAGAAATTTCAAACTTAAGGATGGGAATGGAGGGACTTAAATAATGACGTGTTTCAGGGTTTTTAGATTTTCACATTTGAAGAGTGGGAAACGGGAGATGAAAAATTGTATCGGTTTTTTAAAGGGTGGAAGGGGAATGAATATTGAAAGTTTGAATGGGTGTGACCAAAATTGGTTCCAGCAAAAAATACGTATAAACCATCTCGAACGTTAATAGTACCTATAACAGGAATTTGTAGTCTACGCAAGCGAAGCTGCGGGCGGTCGCTAGTCCTGTATAAATCTTTTAGCTTTCTGCGTTCCTACTTCACATAAACTGTAACTATGCCGAATATCACACTGCTCCGTGTGCGTAGTAGGTATGCTTAAAAAAGGTCTGAAGTATTTTCTTCGCGTCATATATAGGACACAGACGTACGGTGAAACAACTAAATAAATCTTTTCAAACTGGTTTATTTCAAGACCATGAAATATTATCAAAGTCGAATATACTTTTCGATATCGTTTCTGTGAACTTACATCTTAATTACTTGTCACATTCCGCGTAATTTGACCTCCATAAATTACATTTTATCTCACATCTTAAGGACCCATATACAAAAAGTGACAGCTCGAAAATAGGTTTTACTTGACAGCTTGCTTACTACTACACGCGCATCTGCATCAGAGGCAACACATACTTAGCTCTATACCAGAACTAATTAGTCTTGATCATTATTATTTTTATTTATTTAAGAATTAGTTTTTTTTTATGTCAGGTTTTTAATATTGCTTTATTTTATATAATAACTAACGATCCGCCCCGGTTTCGCACGGGTAGCAGAGCCATAATGTGTTTACGGTCGTAGTGTCGTATCAGCTTGTTGTGTCGAACATGTGGACTGGATTTCATTAGATTCAAATGTAACGCAAGTTCGTCCAACTTGGATTATTTTTAATGTATTTTATTTCGAATTCTATAAATATATGAAAAAGTAAAGAATAAATACCTAAAAACAAACTAAAATATTTCTTTGTATACAACATTGATAACTTCAGCCTAACCACGTGTGTCGCGTCGTCCAGTATGGCTCCTAAGATATTGATTTAAAATTGTAGAATACAAACGGCGATCATAATGTTCATGAAATGCTGAAGGTAAATATCGTATTTAATTTGATAAGGATTAATACCATATCTGTATAAATTGTTTTCCAATCACCTCATCATATTACATCATAAAAATAGTATAGTAAGCTATTCCTAAAATATAGACATATGCTATCGCGGACTTTTCTTTAGTCCTATAAAAGAGACACAATTCCTCCGTACATTATTTTGTTATATCTCAAAAGGATTAGGCCGCATTTTCGATGAAAGTTCCCAACCGGCTTGATTTTTTTCCGACTTCTTCAACAATAATCGTCATATTTCAACAAATTTTCTCTTGAATCACTCTGTCCATTTATGTCAATAATATGCCAATCCGTTCGGTACTTTTTGAGTTTGTCGCGTTCAGACAGACAGACAGACGCGGCGGGGGACTTTATTTTATAATATGTAGTGATAACAATAATACCTGGGACATCCCACACAGCGCTATCTAGTCCCAAACTAAGCAAAGCTTGTGTTATGGGTGTGGGTTAAGATGTCTTTTACAGTTCCATAAAAAAAATATTAGACAATACACTGTGCCACAGTTATCGTATGAGGAGTTTTGCAATACGAGTTCATTTTGTTTGTGATACGTGGCGATGGCGAAACCGAGGTCCCATTGAATGATGTGACCTTTTCATTTCCCATTTCGTCAAACTCTACTATTTTTGATTCTGGACCGATTGTTTTCAAAATCAATGTCTAAGAGTCTGTATGGTCTTCGATTACGAATCTGTGCTCAGAACTAAAAAAAATTACTGCCTTTGAATCTGTTTTAGTTTTTGAACTGCTTGCTTTCAAAATCGATATCTATGGGTCCATGTGGTCTCCTTTCACAAATCTGCGGTCGAAACTGAAAATAGTGTCTGCCATTTTGAACTTCTTTCTTTCTGAGCCTAACACTACTAAAATAAAGTCTGTTTCGTATAGATTAAAATTTTATTATTATATGGTCCACATTACAAAAAAAAAAAAAAAAAACAAGTCTGTATGCGTTATTACAACAACGATTAATACTTTTGTCAATACAGTTACTATTAATACGTTCTTTATGACATCGAAACTTGTACCGCAATGTTGTATTTTACAGTACTAAATCTTTTTACTTTACACCAATGGTCCATTGGAAAGTTACATTTGGGGTTACGTTTTTTAGAGGACGCAATTTTATTTTTTAGATGTGTAGGGGGGTCAGTGTAAGGTTAAAACCAAGTTTGTGGAGTCGCCACCCTTGTCCCACGGCCGCCATCTTGGAAAAAGGGGTTGAAATGGTTTTAACGATTTATCTCGTAATCTATTGGTCTCATAAAAAAAATTGTTAACATTTTTTGTTGCAAATTAAATTATCTACAACTTTGATTCAGCAATTTTTTGTCGCAGAACCATAAACAAAAAAGTTATGAGCAAAAATGTACAGAAATTAGACTTTTCGATATAACTTTTTTTCTAATCATTTTACGAAAAAATGATATCAGATCATTTTTGTAGATCGTGTTTTGAGGAACAACTTTTATTTGGAATATTTTTTAATTTAGTCAATAGTTAAGGTTTTACAGCGCTTCGAAGCGAGTACCATTTTTCAGTACTCATAACTATACATATATTATATGTATGTATTAATGATTTGCCATAAGTTTTTATCATCTTGTTTGTTTTTTTATGATAATCTTTTTAATTATTGATTTTGCAATATTGTCAATTAATTATTGACTCTTTTCCCCACCACCCACGAGGTAGAGTCTGGAGGCGTGTTTTTTTTTAAGTGGTATCCCCAGTAGGCATAATCCACGGTAATTTTTTAAATCACAACTAATCTGTCCTCGGTCTTTTTGATGGACCAGGCTGCGGCTCAGCATCTGGTTGGCTTTCTACATTAAATATTAGTTGGGGAACTGGAGAAGGAAGTGGTGTTAATGTCGGCGGTTCATCATCAAAATCATTTTCATTTATTAATTTTGAGAGCTCCATTACGTTGTTGCAAGTCTCTCCAAACAATGGAAGCATACTGCAGAACATTTCAGCCCTGCTTTTCGACATCCACACATCGCTCCACAGTTTCCTTTGCAAGCTCAGGGGGTGCCTGAGGTTTAGAGCTCTGCACTGGCATCAATAATTTTCCACATTTTTTCCAGCCCCAGTCTTCAGGATCATTATAATTACCAAGCCACGACTGGACCTGATGGTAGACTCGGAAACTGTGAAAGCGAGCTGTGTCTTGTGTTGGAGGAAGTGGAGATAGATTAAATGTACTTTTTGTCACTGACTTGGCGAATCGTTTATACCTTAGGCTGTCAAGAGAATTTATTAATTTTAAAAAATATAAAAAAAATAAAAATTATTTTAAAATTCAAAGATTGTAAAGTTCTGTAATGGAGTGGCAAATCAATAATTAATTAATATCAATATTGCAAAATTAATAATTAAAAAGATTATCATAAAAAAAAACAAGATGATAAAAACTTATGGCAAATCATTAATACATTCATATAATATATGTATAGTTATGAGTACTGAAAAATGGTACTCGCTTCGAAGCACTGTAAAACCTCAACTATTGACTAAATTAAAAAATAATCCAAATAAAAGTTGTTCCTCAACACACAATCTACAAAAATGATCTGATATCATTTTTTCGTAAAATGATTAGAAAAAAAGTTATATCGAAAAATCTAATTTCTGTACATTTTTGCTCATAACTTTTTTGTTTATGGTTCTGCGACAAAAAATTGCTGTATCAAAGTTGTAGATAATTTAATTTGCAACAAAAAATGATAACAATTTTTTTTTATGAGACCAATAGATTACGAGATAAACCGTTAAAACCATTTCAACCCCTTTTTTCAAGATGGCGGCCGTGGGACAAGGGTGGCGACCTCACAAACTTCGTTTTAACCTTACACTGACCCCCCTACATATCTAAAAAATAAAATTGCGTCCTCTAAGAAACGCAAGGTAAGGCCTAAAAAATGTAACAATTCAATGGATTACAATCACAAGCGAGCATTCTGTTTGCACCGCATGCGTAAACCGCGAAAAGCAACCCGCTCGCGCCCTTAGCTCCCACCATTATTTATTTCTATAAATAGAGGAACCACGCGAACACCCCTGTTTTGACTAACTTGCCCTTCAAATTTAACGATCATTCAGACCGCCTTCTAAAAACATTATAGTTTAAAAAAACTAAGAAACTTGCGCTTTAATACCAAATCGATCTATAAAGAAGAAAATAACTTTTAGAATAAGAATAAAGTGTTTAATGAGGAAAAATAATGTTATTGTGACAAAACGTGGGGTGCCCGATATCAGTTGTTTTAAATATTTCATTGCACTCCACGATTTTTCACAATTAGATTAATTTTCTACTTATTTTCTTTTTTAAAGTTCGATTGTCTATCAAAGTGTAATTTATAAAAAAAATTTTAACATATTATTGTTTTTCTTTTTTAGTCTCAATATTTTTAAAACTACATTCCATCAAAATTTACAAACAAAGGTGGAACTCACTGGCTACGCCGCATCCCTGATTCTTGTTTCCGCACTACCCGCTTTTTCCTTTACATTCGGTCCGCTGCTGTCTTTCCTATGTGACGCACTGAAAATATAAAACGCTAAACGCATAATCGCTTATCGCCTAAAACTCATATAAAAACCTAATAATATTGTGTAACAAACGCTATAATATATAAACTGTGGAGTGTGCCCGATTACGTGTTGGTGCCGCGCCGCCGCCTGACTGGAGGAGCTCCTGGCTGACAGCGAAGACTTATATGTGTGTTGCTGCGTCAAGGTCAGTCCCTTTAGTCTTTCCTCTCCCTTCTCTATCGCCCCTCGCTATACCTATAAATACAGTCCACTAAAACGCTCACGCTTCAGGAGTGAGCCCAGACGAAGTTCAAAGAAGAACTCGTGGGCGCCTTCATAATAATATGGTCCTTCGAGCCGGATGTTTAAAAAATAATATGGTCCTTCGATCCGAAGGTTTAAAAAATAATATGTTCCTTCGAACCGAAGGTTTAAAAAATAATTTGTTCTTCTGAACACGCTCGCTTCATAAAATTCTGGTCTTTACCAAAAGTTTTAAAATAACTCGCTGCACGCTTCCCTTCATACAATTCTTTTAAACTACGCTATTCTTACTCTGTCAGTCTTTACTGAACAAGGTAGATTCCATTTCTCGCACGAAACGCTTTATATAAATATAAAATTATTTTATATCAAAATTTTATCTAAGAATTTATAATTATTTCGCTTTGTAGGTAGGTAAACATCGCGTCGCATCTACGCGCGTACCTTGTGTGTGCGTGCCGCGTGTGCATGTTACAGGCAGTAATTGCGACATTTATTGAATCGTCTAGTTTCTTACGTTTTCAGTTTTAATTCTATTGATTCTATAAATATATTTAACTTCAAATATGCCTACAAAAGGTAAAGTAACACTGCAAGAGGCAGATATTAAAATACAAATAACGATGTTAACTGCGCAACGTGAATCAATGTTTAGTCGGTTGCAATACATCTATAATTACGCAAAAAACGCCTTTGAAGATACAGTATCAGAAGAATTGTTTTTGTCCAGTATTATTACATTGGAATCGATTCGCGATGAATTTTCTGATTTAGTAAAACAAATCAATTTGCTTGAGCTGACTGTGAATCCTGACGCGGTACCTAACTTTCAATCTTGGAACGCGTTTGATGATTTATATTGCCGTATTAAGCGGGTCGAAAGCAAAATTAACGCTCTTAAAATTCCTAAGTCTACATGCAACGATACTGGTAACAATTCTGAAAGCAAGAAAAGTACTATAAAATTACCTAAGTTGGAGTTATTGTCGTTTTCTGGTGATCCTGTTGAGTGGCCAATGTTTTATGAAAATTTCAAAAATACTATTCATGTAAACGTAAACTTAACAGATCACGAAAGAGTGCAATACTTAATAGGAAAACTTTCTGGTCGTGCTTTATCAGTGTGCTCCGGAATGATTCCCACTGGGGAAAATTACGAAAAGATTTGGTCAACTTTGGTTAAAAAATATGAGGATAAACGTTGTCTCGCTTCCGCTTATTTAAAGCTGCTAGTTACGCTTCTTCAAAAAATATAGAATTATTTTTAAATAAATTCGCCGCCGCAGTCGCTAGTTTGAAATCTTTGAAATTGTCTGATTTAGCGGATTTCATATTACTCCACGTAGCACTTAAGAAACTGGATTCGGAAACATCGCGCGCCTTTGAAATGTTAAAACGTGACGAATCCATACCTACGTATAATAGTTTAATCGGTTTTCTTCATGAACAATCCAAAATATTGGATCGTACGCCTTCTTCTATATCTACTACTTCTACCCCGCCAAAGAAGTATGGTAAAATTAACGCAGAACAAAATTACTCGAAGCCTACGCATTCATTTGTCGTAGTGGATAATGCTTGTGTATGCTGTAAACAAACCACACATGCACAATTATATAAATGTGATTTTTTTAAACGCCTTTCAATTAATGATCGTATTAATTTTATTATAAAACGAAATGGATGTTCTAATTGTTTGAGTTTATATCATGTAAGTTTCGCTTGTAAATCTACGGTTTTATGTCGCTACTGTGGATGCAAACATCATTCACTTTTATGTAGAAAAATGAGGTCGCATACGGAACCGCAAACCGTAAACGTTCGTGCGGAGTCCTCTGAAACGCTGAAGCACTCGGCTGCCGCCGGCGGCCCCGTTAACCGGTTTCAGACGCCTGCGCCCACAGTGGATGCGTCACACGATAATAAAATATCTCTTTGTAATATTAAATCTAGTTCTGAACGCTTGAACACTTGTTTATTAGGAACTGTTCAATTAAACACTGAAGATAACTTGGGTAACTTACATACTATTAGAGGTCTAGTGGACACAGCTTCACAAAATAATTTCATAACCGCAGATTGCTGCAAATTATTAAATTTACGCTATAATAAAATTACTAGATCTGTCGTTAAGGGCATAGGTGGCTCCGCTAGTTCAATTAAGGGCATGTTAACACTTAAAGTGTCATCATTAATAAATAAAAATATTAAATATTCTATTAACGCTTTTGTAATCGATCGAATTACGGATAAAATACCTACCGCTCATATAAATACTACTTCATTTACCTATTTAAATAATGTTACGCTCGCTGATAAATATTACTCGGTTCCGGGTGATATCGATCTTTTGTTGGGGGGTTCGATGTTTTCACAAATTTTACTGTCGGGCCGTGTAACGGGGCCTCCGGGTATGCCGACAGCTTTCGAGACTGTCTTCGGTTATATGATTATAGGCAATGTAGATATTGAAAATAATCCCAGTAACATATCTCTTGCTTGTTGCGCTGTTACTCAACCCTGTATAAATACGATTTTACAAAAATTTTGGCAACTTGAAGAAGTTCATACCGCGCCTGTCCTTAATGCTGAGGATCGTGAATGCGAAATTATATTTAAAGATAATTTGTCGCGAGACAAGTCTGGACGCTACAGCGTCGCGCTTCCCTTTTCGCGCGACTCTGCTTCTTTGGGTGACTCGTATACAATCGCTAAAAATAGATATTTTTCTTTGGAACGAAAACTTAATGCTTCGCCTACTTTGCGCTTAGAATACAACGCGGTTATCAAAGAATATTTAGATAAAAATTACATCTCTCCAGTTTATGATGATAATATTGAAAGTGGTTATTACATCCCTCACCACGCCATCGTGCGTCAAGACAAAACCACGACGAAGTTGCGTATAGTGTTAGACGCGAGTGCCAAAACCACTTCTGGCCTATCCCTCAACGACATATTATATACAGGGCAAAATCTACAAAATGACTTATTTTTAATATTACTCATGTTTCGCTTTTATAGTATAGCTTTCTCAGCAGACATCAAGCAGATGTATTTGCAAATTTTGGTTCAGGAAGAACATCGCAAATTTCAAAAAATACTTTATCGTTACAACTCTACGGAACCTCTCGTCACGTATGAGTTCAATCGCATCTGTTTTGGATTACGTAGCAGTCCCTATCTCGCTATGCGTGTCGTACGCGAATTGGCCGCCGAAGAACAAGACACATACCCGCTCGCCGCGGATCTCGTACCGCGCGCCGCCTATATGGACGACGTGTGTTATTCTGTTCCCGCGCTACCTGACGCACTCAAACTTAAGAATGAGTTGCTGGGTCTCTTCAAGGCCGGGGGCTTTGATTTGGTAAAATGGTCTAGTAATTCTGCTGAATTGTTAGATTCGTTGCCCGAGTCTTATCGCTACCGTTCGGCTGTTCAGTTTGAACAGGATCAACATTTAAAGATTTTGGGACTTCAGTGGTCTCCGTCTACTGATGAATTTAGTTTTGTCGTGTCCATAGAGGAGCGACTATGTACGAAACGAAATATTTTGTCCGTCATCGCTCGTCAATATGACATAATTGGGTTTATCGCACCGGTCATATTATTTGTTAAGGTTCTCATCCAGCAGCTTTGGCTTTTGAAATTGGACTGGGACGAACCAACGCCGCCGCACATTGCTGAAATTTGGCATAAATATATTTCCGAACTTCCTGAATTAGCTAAATTAAAATTCCCGCGTCATTTAGGTGTAACTGAAAATTCAAAAATTTCTATAATCGCTTTTTCAGACGCTAGTGAAAAAGCTTATGGCGCAGTTATTTATTTACGCGTATCTAACGCTAACAACCCGCCTATTATACGTTTGGTTTGCGCGAAATCTAAAGTAGCGCCTCTTAAAGTTGTTTCTATCGCTCGCTTGGAGTTGTGCGCTGCGCTACTTATGGCTAAATTAACGCGTCTAGTCATCGACACATACGCTCCTCGTCATAATATTGACGATATTTATTGTTTCACCGATTCTATGGTGACTCTATGCTGGATCCACTCGTTTCCGCATAAATTTAAAACATTTGTTGCTACGCGAATTACAAAAATTATTGATACGCTTCCTCCGCGACATTTTTATCACGTAAATGGAGTCGATAATCCGAGTGATTGTTTGTCTCGTGGTATCACACCTTTACGCTTAATTGACCATCCATTATGGTTTAATGGTCCCTCATGGTTACAGCAAGAACCTGAAAGTTGGCCTATTAAAAGGTTCAAACCTCCTGATAATATAGAAGTACCCGAATCAAAGATAATCGCTTTAGCTACGTCGGCTGAAGAAGAACCTCATACTTTGTATACGCTATCACAACGCTTTTCTTCGTGGAACGCTCTACTTCGCTGTATTATTTACATTTATCGCTTTTTAAAGAAACTACCTCGCGCTGAAGTAATTACCAGTTCACAATTTGATTTCGCTGAAACTCAAATAATTAAGGTTATGCAATCTAAATATTTCGCTGACGATATAAAATGTTTAATTTCAAATAAAAACTGTTCGCCTCAAATCAGAAAATTAAACCCATTTCTAGATAAATACGGATTGTTGCGCGTTGGTGGACGCCTGCGTAATGCAGACTTATCCTATGATCAGCAGCATCCTATTTTATTACCTCGAAAAGACTATATTGTCGATCTCATAATAAAATATTATCACGAGAAACATTGTCATACTGGGCCGCAACTACTTATGTCTATACTTAGACAACGCTATTGCATTTTATCTTGTCGAAACACCGTTCGCAAAATTGTTCATCAATGTTACTTTTGTTTTAAGGTTAATCCAAAAAATACATTTCCTATGATGTCTGATTTACCAGCTTGTCGTGTACAGCAAACTAAAGCTTTCACGCATACAGCTGTAGATTATGCAGGTCCAATCAGCATTACGCCTTATAGAAAACGCGGTGTTCATCCTATAAAATGCTATTTGTGCATATTTGTGTGCCTCGTAACACGCGCTGTGCATATAGAGATAGCCTCAGATCTGACAACGCACGTATTCATTTCAGCTTTTAAACGCTTTCTTGCCAGACGGGGTGCGGTTTCGTGTATGTACTCGGATAACGGTACGACGTTTATAGGAGCAAAAAATACGTTTAAGGAACTCTATAAATTTTTATGTTCTGAAAATTACAATTTTTCATTTGCAAAGGAGTTATCAGAAAACAGAATCACCTGGAAACTCATACCTCCACGCAGTCCTCATTTTAATGGACATGTCGAGACTTACGTCAAAGCGTTTAAAACTCATTTGTTTCGCGTAATAGGTTCGCAGATTTTAACATATGAAGAATTGTTGACAGTATTGGTGCAAATAGAGTGCGTACTGAATTCGCGTCCGCTTACGCTATTGAGTTCTGATCCATCGGAGCCTTCTGCTCTAACGCCCGCGCATTTTTTAATGTCAAGTCCAATAAAACATTTACCTTTTGTAGATGAGACAGAGTTTTCTAGTAATTTAGTAAAACGATATAAGCTTTTGGATAATATGGTACAATCTTTTTCAAAAAGATGGAAGTTAGAGTACTTACATCTTTTACAAACGCGTGAGAAATGGAATACACCTTCTAAACCAATCGAAAAGGGTACGATTGTAATAGTAATGACTGATGATACCCCTATCCTTCATTGGCCGTTGGGCGTAGTAGTTTCTACATTCCCAGGAGTCGACGGAGTAGTCCGTGTTGCGTCAGTTAAGACTGCAACTGGAATTTACAAGAGACCAGTCGTGCGTCTCTGTCCTCTACCCACGCAATAGAAATAGTTTAATTTAATTTATTCTCCGCTTTCTTTGTTAAATTTTAAGTTTATTTTAATATTTTTCTTTCATTTTTCCTTGTGCAATTGAAAGCGAGTCTTTCAATGGCCGGGGGCAATGGCTACGCCGCATCCCTGATTCTTGTTTCCGCACTACCCGCTTTTTCCTTTACATTCGGTCCGCTGCTGTCTTTCCTATGTGACGCACTGAAAATATAAAACGCTAAACGCATAATCGCTTATCGCCTAAAACTCATATAAAAACCTAATAATATTGTGTAACAAACGCTATAATATATAAACTGTGGAGTGTGCCCGATTACGTGTTGGTGCCGCGCCGCCGCCTGACTGGAGGAGCTCCTGGCTGACAGCGAAGACTTATATGTGTGTTGCTGCGTCAAGGTCAGTCCCTTTAGTCTTTCCTCTCCTTTCGCTATCGCCCCTCGCTATACCTATAAATACAGTCCACTAAAACGCTCACGCTTCAGGAGTGAGCCCAGACGAAGTTCAAAGAAGAACTCGTGGGCGCCTTCACTCACAATTACCTATAAAACGATGAAATGATACAAACTGACACAAAGCTTCATGTCGGTGCTAATTTAACCACTGAGGAGTTCCCTCGTAAACAAATTATCGTGGTGCATCATCAGTTTATAGTGAAAATCAGGGATAACTATCGAAATCCAACCTACATACAAAGTTTCGTGTTCGTGCTATTAACCGGTGAAGAGTATCTTTATGAGGAAACAATCCTGGCTGCAACATCAAGTTATGTTTATCATTTTAGTGTATTGTCATCGAAGTTACTTATGTATTCTGAATTTCAGCCCAATATCTTCAGTGGAAGTGGGTGACAATCGCGTTTAAAGATTCCATTAGATACAAAAAAACATACAGGTGGAACTTATAAAAGCGTATTAAAATTAAAATAATAACACCATTACAAGAGGACACCACTTTTTAAATATGTTTTAATTTAATATTTTTATCATAAAAAATTTATTAGTTGGTCAACTCGGTAATGTATATATTATGTACATTGTATATATAGTGTAAGATTTTTATTTTAAGTTTAATAGCTTTCCGCCTTGGAAAAAAAATAATTCAAACTAATTCAATTCATAAAATATTATAAATTTACTTTCACCCACGTCTCAAGATTGATTGAGTTCAACTTTACCATACGTACAGCATTTGATCGGAGAGAAACAAAGACGTACACCCGACCTTTCAATAGCGCTCCTCGGAGCGGTCTGAAGCACGATACCGTGTGCGGTTGATTATAAACTGTCAGTGTGCTGTCAGTTCATACAAAATAGTATGGCGAAATTTCGGTGAAATTGCATATTATTGATAATTTTTTTCTGCCACTTTTCCGTTTATTATCAAAATTTCCTCTAACAGAAAGAAAGAATGAAGTATTAACAATACTCAAATGATTTTTTTATCTCAAAAAACCTTGTGATGATTGTGTAATATGTACCGAAAAATGTCAATTTTCCGAGATTTCGGCAAAAGTGGGTTACAAAATAATATTTTTTCAGTGTGAAAGAGTGTAAAATATGCAAATGTTTTCTAACACAATTGTAAATTAAGAACTGATCTTTATTTTAGAATTAGGTTTATGACCATATATCTTTCCAAACTTCCTAAAAATGTACCTAAACATGCCGTTTTTTTGTAATTGCCCCCTTAAGGCCGCTTTGATTTATTAATGTCTTATGTAAAACGAAAATAAAATACTATATTTATTACAATATAAATTTTAATGAATCGCACGTAACAGTAAACTGTTCTAAAGTAGATATTCAGTATTATGTAAAAATGTATCAAGAATACTTCATTAGGTTACATACGGTTAAATCATCATACACGTCGTTCCTAAACTTAAAAAAAAAGCTTTATTGGTTCTTGTTGTTTCGTTTTAGAAAGTTTTCGCAGACATCCTAAATATATTTGGATTGTGTTCAATTGTTAAACTACTTCCTAAGCAACGCTCTTGAAAAACCTGGAACCCTGAGATACATGTCTCATTTACATACTAGAGCCCTTTACAAAGACGTGAGTTTATTAAGGGTTTTTACAGTGTGTTTACTTGATCGACTATAACTTGTGAACTAGTTGATTCTGGATAAACGTAATAACTTTCCTAGGTTAGTTTGTATATGTACTAAAATTATAATTATTTCAATTTTTTCGGAATTTCGATTCGAGAGTTAGAGGGGAGGGGGGACATGCAACTCACGTAAAAAGGTCACTTCAATCCTACTAATATTATAAATGTGAAAATTTGTATGTTTGGTTACTCAATCACACATAAGCCCGAACGAATTAGAAGATAACTCTAATGCAATTTTTCTTATACATCAAAATAAATATGCTACTTTATATCTCAGAAAAACGCATAGTTCCCGTGGGATAACTGTTTTTTCATAAAACGGTCAAGCGGATTTTGATGAAATTTAACAGAGACGTATTTCAAGGCCTGGAATAACAAACACGATAAAGTACATCCCGGAAAAATACTGTAGGATAGCTATTCTTCATGCTAAAATGGCTAAACGGATTTATCTATATTTGAACATGTAGTCCACGTGGGCGGTCGCTAGTACTTAGATGTATCGTCTGAACCGTAATAGTTAGACATTTGAAATTTTCGCAGAATGTGTATTACTATAACCGCTATAACAAGAAATAATGAAATTGAAATACAGTTAAAAATTAAGGGGGATCCCCATACAAGAAACATCGTTTCCGACGTTTTTAGTGATTGGTAATTGTGAGATCATTGCTTATACTTGAAATTTTCATGAAGTATGTATTACTATGAGAGCCATAACAAATAATGAAAATAATATATAATAAAAAACTAAAGGGGGTCCCCATACAAGTAAGTTGTTTTTTCGAAATTTTTTGTGATTGGTGGTTGTGAGATCTTACACTTGAAATTTTCTTAAAATATGTACAGACATCATAAAAATTAACAATATATACATATAATATAAATTAAATAAAATAAAAATTACGCTATTTATTATATATATATATATATATATATATATATTATTATTACTACAGGATATACATAACATTATTTCACACTCACATTCCTGCTTAACTTCTATTACTTCCTCCAAGTGTGTATGTCCAAAATTATAAAAGGCAACTACTGTTAAATACTTGAGAATCATATTGGACAACCAGCTTTCATTTCAGCCCTACATAAAATTATTATCTGGCCGAATACGCAAGTTTATAGCTATATTCAGGAGTATCCGTAATGTGGCAAATAAGACTACGAAAATTATATATTACGCCTTATGTCAATCCCTGTTGACTTACTGTATCGATTCTTGGGGAGGGGCTTCTAAAACATACTACCACTTGAAAAAGCTCAGCGTGCTGTCTTAAAAGTCGTATGCTCTCTACCCTATAATTACTCAACAGTTTCTTTGTATAAGGAATCCCAAATGTTATCTGTTACAAAATTATTTATTCTATCCTTAGTTTTAAAACAACACAGGCAAAACCCAGATAACTTAAAATCTTTAAATTTTAGGAAACGTCATCACTTAATATTTCGAGTTCCCAAATTCAAAACTTTTTTTGCACATAAATTTCATTGTTTTCTTGGTAGCCACTTATATAATAAAACAAATAAAGTCGCTCATTTTTTTCAAATGAATTCATTCAACTGCAAAATAACGGTCTCAAAATGGCTTCAAAATTTGACGTACACTCAGACTGAAGAACTTCTGTCTATAGTCAGATAGAGTGTTTATGATTTATCGTGTTTGCAGCAAAATTATTCTGATACTTTTACAGATTTATGTCTACGGATCCTAAATGAAATTTTATATACTTTTAGTTATACGTAGAGACACATTCATAAGTACGCACACAGGCACATATAAACGCACACACACACACACCCTCAAGCACATAAATACACATATACTCATACAACCATCGCACATTAACAACCGTCACACTCGAGAATACAAACTGTATGATTTAGTCCTAAGAACGGAGAGCACTGATGCCTATAATGCAGGGTATCCTAGTTTAGGCATCAGCGATCTATCCAACTTGATTAAATGTTGATGCTTAACTATACATCTGAATTGTACATGTTAGCTTAAGTTTCTTTTTTGGAAATCAATTATTATTATTAAAGAGGATCCATAGTCCCCATGCTAGGAATGTGTTTTTTATATCATGCGGTGGTACGGAACCCTTCATGTGTGTGTCCAACTCGCACTTTACCGGTTCTTTACTTTACCTAACATTATATTAAATACACTTGCACATCACGCAAGTCGGCATGTGTTTTCATAATCGTTCATTAGCTAGGCATTAACTGACGACGAATCAATTGATCTACTTTCCGGGCGGTCTCACAAGTTCCCATTAGCGTCTCCCTCAGTTAAAATAATAAATTTGTAATTTTTTTTTATATATAACGGTTAGCAGATAGTGGGAACCTGTGCGACTGACCTTTGGTATAATAATAATAATAATAGTAATAATTTTATTATAATAATATCTGGGGTACTCCACCTAGCGCCAACTAGTCCCAAAGTAAGCAAGTATTATGCTTGTTTTATGGGGTACTAAACACCTGGACTGTATACATACTTAAATATTCTTTTTAATAATAAATAAATATATATACTTTTTACACCCAGATACGGAACAACTAGACATGTTTATGTACACAAATATTTTTCCCGGGCGGGAATCAAATTCGTAAACCTTGGCTTCGCAGTTAGGGTCTCTAACCACTCGGCTAAACGGTCAATCGATAACATTGTTTGCTACTCATAGCAGGGAAAACTGCTTATCCCTAAATAAAACACCTAACGATATAAAATATTTCGATGTCAACGTTATAAGCTTGAAAAGTCAACTCGGTGACAAGAGTCCTTTTTTATATTTTTTATTATTTATTATCATGTGGCGACGAAACCCACACCTTGGCCGATCTTATCTCGATGTGATGGATCGGATCGATGGCGGGGAGCTATTCTTGTGTTTGTACACACTCAAGGGCTTATTCAGACCTAGCTGATAGTGAGCAACTTTCTGTCTGCTGGCGTAGCGTCAACACTCAAATTAACTGTTATTTTTTCACACTAAAAAACTAACATACTTCATTATGACGGTGGCAAAGTTTACATTCCCTTCATGTCCGAGGCAATTAAAGCTTGGTCAGATATTCACCCGTCCTCAGAACTGCCGAATGCCTCAAAATACCAACATCTGTGGGACGAGGTGAGTGCGAAACGCTCATATGAGCGTCTCCTAGGTGAGGCTTCTGGTTTAAATTTAGCCAGACTAAAAGCGGTGGCTCGGCTGGAATTGGGGCACGGTTGCATGCTCTACCCTCTCCGCACGTGGGTACTCTCCTCGATGATGAGTCTCTTCCTGTAGCAGTGGCACTGCGATTGGGTTGTAAGGTGTGTGAACATGACCAGTGCTCGTGTGGTGCCATGGTGGAAGGCAACGGTCACCACGCCCTGAGCTGTAACAGATGCTCGGGCAGGTTTCCACGTCACCACACACTTAATGATATCATTCGTCGCGCCCTCATTTCGGCCAATGTGCCCTGTGTTACCGAACCACGGGGTCTTAGTCGCACGGACGGAAAGAGGCCTGATGGTTTGACCCTGGTGCCTTGCGAAAAAGCTAGGTGCTTATTATGGGACGCAACTTGCGTCAGCACTTTCGCTCTCTCCCACCTCAACTCAACAATGCGTGTGGCTGGGGCGGCCGTTGAGGCCGCGGCTCGTCTGAAACACAATAAATACGCAAACTTGGAAAAATCTTATATCTTCTTTCCTTTTGCTGTGGAGACGACGGGCTGTTAGAGTCTCGAGGCCAGAAATTTAATTAGGAGCATCGGTCGCCGACTTAAGGAGAGGGGTGTGACCCCCCCTCGGGGCCGTTTCTGATGCAGAGGCTCGCTATAGCGATCGAACGCGGTAATGCCGCGAGCGTTATGGGTACCTTTGCATTGGGTTCGCCAGGGTCTGGTTATTTTTAGCTTTTAAGATTGTATATATAGACTTTATGTTTGTAGTTTATACATTAAGTAATTATTGTAAATAAACTTATTAATATTAAAAAAAAAATTGAGGTTAAAAAATATATTATTCAAAAGTTTCTCTTAGTCATTATATAAAAAAGCAATGCGATATAAATATTTTTGAAAATGTACGTCAAAGACATTTTCCTTTTTCTCTGTACAGATGTTAAAATGAAGCAATGAATAGGGTATAACAATTTTAAAGTGCACAAGAAGAGTACAGTGATTATTCTCAAACCAATATTTATTTTATTTATTAAAAAATTCTATACTTTCTAATATTCTTATATCTATAGTTTCAATACTAATTAGTTTATAATTTATTTTAAAAAATATTTCACAAGATGCAGAAGGAGGTCGATGTGCAATTTTTATGGTGTACGGTAGGACATTTTATCATTTTCCTGGAAATTTATAATACTTCAGTAAAATTTTTATTGCGTTTGCCAAATTTTTTGTGATTGGTGGTTGTGAGATCTTACACTTGAAATTTTCTTAAAATATGTACAGACATCATAAAAATTAACAATATATACATATAATATAAATTAAATAAAATAAAAATTACGCTATTTATTATATATATATATATATATATATATATATTATTATTACTACAGGATATACATAACATTATTTCACACTCACATTCCTGCTTAACTTCTATTACTTCCTCCAAGTGTGTATGTCCAAAATTATAAAAGGCAACTACTGTTAAATACTTGAGAATCATATTGGACAACCAGCTTTCATTTCAGCCCTACATAAAATTATTATCTGGCCGAATACGCAAGTTTATAGCTATATTCAGGAGTATCCGTAATGTGGCAAATAAGACTACGAAAATTATATATTACGCCTTATGTCAATCCCTGTTGACTTACTGTATCGATTCTTGGGGAGGGGCTTCTAAAACATACTACCACTTGAAAAAGCTCAGCGTGCTGTCTTAAAAGTCGTATGCTCTCTACCCTATAATTACTCAACAGTTTCTTTGTATAAGGAATCCCAAATGTTATCTGTTACAAAATTATTTATTCTATCCTTAGTTTTAAAACAACACAGGCAAAACCCAGATAACTTAAAATCTTTAAATTTTAGGAAACGTCATCACTTAATATTTCGAGTTCCCAAATTCAAAACTTTTTTTGCACATAAATTTCATTGTTTTCTTGGTAGCCACTTATATAATAAAACAAATAAAGTCGCTCATTTTTTTCAAATGAATTCATTCAACTGCAAAATAACGGTCTCAAAATGGCTTCAAAATTTGACGTACACTCAGACTGAAGAACTTCTGTCTATAGTCAGATAGAGTGTTTATGATTTATCGTGTTTGCAGCAAAATTATTCTGATACTTTTACAGATTTATGTCTACGGATCCTAAATGAAATTTTATATACTTTTAGTTATACGTAGAGACACATTCATAAGTACGCACACAGGCACATATAAACGCACACACACACACACCCTCAAGCACATAAATACACATATACTCATACAACCATCGCACATTAACAACCGTCACACTCGAGAATACAAACTGTATGATTTAGTCCTAAGAACGGAGAGCACTGATGCCTATAATGCAGGGTATCCTAGTTTAGGCATCAGCGATCTATCCAACTTGATTAAATGTTGATGCTTAACTATACATCTGAATTGTACATGTTAGCTTAAGTTTCTTTTTTGGAAATCAATTATTATTATTAAAGAGGATCCATAGTCCCCATGCTAGGAATGTGTTTTTTATATCATGCGGTGGTACGGAACCCTTCATGTGTGTGTCCAACTCGCACTTTACCGGTTCTTTACTTTACCTAACATTATATTAAATACACTTGCACATCACGCAAGTCGGCATGTGTTTTCATAATCGTTCATTAGCTAGGCATTAACTGACGACGAATCAATTGATCTACTTTCCGGGCGGTCTCACAAGTTCCCATTAGCGTCTCCCTCAGTTAAAATAATAAATTTGTAATTTTTTTTTATATATAACGGTTAGCAGATAGTGGGAACCTGTGCGACTGACCTTTGGTATAATAATAATAATAATAGTAATAATTTTATTATAATAATATCTGGGGTACTCCACCTAGCGCCAACTAGTCCCAAAGTAAGCAAGTATTATGCTTGTTTTATGGGGTACTAAACACCTGGACTGTATACATACTTAAATATTCTTTTTAATAATAAATAAATATATATACTTTTTACACCCAGATACGGAACAACTAGACATGTTTATGTACACAAATATTTTTCCCGGGCGGGAATCAAATTCGTAAACCTTGGCTTCGCAGTTAGGGTCTCTAACCACTCGGCTAAACGGTCAATCGATAACATTGTTTGCTACTCATAGCAGGGAAAACTGCTTATCCCTAAATAAAACACCTAACGATATAAAATATTTCGATGTCAACGTTATAAGCTTGAAAAGTCAACTCGGTGACAAGAGTCCTTTTTTATATTTTTTATTATTTATTATCATGTGGCGACGAAACCCACACCTTGGCCGATCTTATCTCGATGTGATGGATCGGATCGATGGCGGGGAGCTATTCTTGTGTTTGTACACACTCAAGGGCTTATTCAGACCTAGCTGATAGTGAGCAACTTTCTGTCTGCTGGCGTAGCGTCAACACTCAAATTAACTGTTATTTTTTCACACTAAAAAACTAACATACTTCATTATGACGGTGGCAAAGTTTACATTCCCTTCATGTCCGAGGCAATTAAAGCTTGGTCAGATATTCACCCGTCCTCAGAACTGCCGAATGCCTCAAAATACCAACATCTGTGGGACGAGGTGAGTGCGAAACGCTCATATGAGCGTCTCCTAGGTGAGGCTTCTGGTTTAAATTTAGCCAGACTAAAAGCGGTGGCTCGGCTGGAATTGGGGCACGGTTGCATGCTCTACCCTCTCCGCACGTGGGTACTCTCCTCGATGATGAGTCTCTTCCTGTAGCAGTGGCACTGCGATTGGGTTGTAAGGTGTGTGAACATGACCAGTGCTCGTGTGGTGCCATGGTGGAAGGCAACGGTCACCACGCCCTGAGCTGTAACAGATGCTCGGGCAGGTTTCCACGTCACCACACACTTAATGATATCATTCGTCGCGCCCTCATTTCGGCCAATGTGCCCTGTGTTACCGAACCACGGGGTCTTAGTCGCACGGACGGAAAGAGGCCTGATGGTTTGACCCTGGTGCCTTGCGAAAAAGCTAGGTGCTTATTATGGGACGCAACTTGCGTCAGCACTTTCGCTCTCTCCCACCTCAACTCAACAATGCGTGTGGCTGGGGCGGCCGTTGAGGCCGCGGCTCGTCTGAAACACAATAAATACGCAAACTTGGAAAAATCTTATATCTTCTTTCCTTTTGCTGTGGAGACGACGGGCTGTTAGAGTCTCGAGGCCAGAAATTTAATTAGGAGCATCGGTCGCCGACTTAAGGAGAGGGGTGTGACCCCCCCTCGGGGCCGTTTCTGATGCAGAGGCTCGCTATAGCGATCGAACGCGGTAATGCCGCGAGCGTTATGGGTACCTTTGCATTGGGTTCGCCAGGGTCTGGTTATTTTTAGCTTTTAAGATTGTATATATAGACTTTATGTTTGTAGTTTATACATTAAGTAATTATTGTAAATAAACTTATTAATATTAAAAAAAAAATTGAGGTTAAAAAATATATTATTCAAAAGTTTCTCTTAGTCATTATATAAAAAAGCAATGCGATATAAATATTTTTGAAAATGTACGTCAAAGACATTTTCCTTTTTCTCTGTACAGATGTTAAAATGAAGCAATGAATAGGGTATAACAATTTTAAAGTGCACAAGAAGAGTACAGTGATTATTCTCAAACCAATATTTATTTTATTTATTAAAAAATTCTATACTTTCTAATATTCTTATATCTATAGTTTCAATACTAATTAGTTTATAATTTATTTTAAAAAATATTTCACAAGATGCAGAAGGAGGTCGATGTGCAATTTTTATGGTGTACGGTAGGACATTTTATCATTTTCCTGGAAATTTATAATACTTCAGTAAAATTTTTATTGCGTTTGCCAACTTTTATTCGATACCACACACGATGGACTTAAAATGAAACAAGCTGTGATGTCCATTTGTTATTTAAGAAAAAATCTATAAAATTGTGATTCCAGTTTCTTTCTCACTTTTTTGCTTATAGACTACAAGCCCTTGGAAAAAATTTACCTGTGAAATGAACCAACGTGAATAACGCTTAGAAGGCTGTTACTATATCAGAAAATAACTCTGAGCACTATACCGTTATTTCTGAGCGGTACAGGTGAGTACGTGAGTGAATGGAATTTCTCAGGTACGAATGAGGAATTACGACTAATTATTAATGTACGGCTTTGTTATAGTGTATAGATGATTAAAAAAAAATGTCGAAAAATCTAGTGCCGTACTAAAGTGGTGGTGGCGGAGTCAGTGCAAATTTTTAATTCGCCGATAATTGCAGAAGCAATATATTTCATTTATTATTGTACGGCATTTGTGTAATTCCTTTTGTACACATATACAGATACTTTACCCGTAAACGCCGTACATATTTCCAGCGCAGGGGTCGAAAGCCAAGGGTCGCAACCCATATCTCTGAGCAGATTATCCTTATCACTGACTTCCGGCACCATCACTTTAGTACGGCACTAGGTTTTTCGACATTTATTTTTAATCATCTATACACTATAACAAAGCCGTACATTAATAATTAGTCGTAATTTGTACCTGAGAAATTCCATTCACTCACGTACTCACCTGTACCGCTCAGAAATGACGGTATAGTGCTCAGAGTTATTTTCTGATATAGTAACAGCCTTCTTAGCGTTATTCACGTTGGTTCATTTCACAGGTTGATGTTTTCCAAGGGCTTGTAGTCTATTACGTTTCATTGTCCAGCCGCTCGCGGGTTCGATTCCCGCCCGGCACAAATATTTCTGTGCATGAACATGTCTATTTTTTCCATGTTTTAATGTAAAATATCTATGTCTTATAAAAAAATATCTAAGTATGTGTACCAATTGCCTGGTACCCATAATATAAGCACTGCCTATTTTGGGACTAGTTGACTATGTATGAAATGTCCCTTGTCCTACGTTTTATTATTTAAACAATTATGATTTATTTCTCCTTGAAAACATTTCTTTTAATACAAGCTTAGAATAGACACCCAATGCGAGAGATCAAGAGGTGTTAAACTTCACGTCAAATTAAACGCCCGCGACCGATTCATTTACGTCGCGGGCACAAATTAAAATATTTATCACGATTTATGCTTGCATCGCATTACAGTAAAGTATCTTAAATTGAAATCGAACTAAAGATAAGTCTAATCTTTATTTCGATTTCAAGATCATATCTAATATTTATCATATGATTAATTTATCATATTTTAGAAGAAGCCACCAATGTTAGTAAATACTAAATACAAAATTATGGCTTTGTTTATTTACATAGAACCTGCGTCATCGTCTTCCGATTGTAGGAGGGCAAAACACCATAGAGATAATACAACTAGAGTAGGCAAGTTCCATAAAGCCCTGTATGTAGCGGTTGGGCATCGGTTAAGCATGGGAGAAAAAATGATGAAAAATAACTGTAGGTCCCCTACATAAATCTTACGAGATACTCCTATTTTCTGTCTTTTTCTATTGAGACCCGTATTTCGGACTGGCTCGCTTGCTCTACAAAACACAGATGAGGTTACAGAAACACGAAGTTCAATGTGAAATTCAATCACTAAATTAATAATTGTCCTATTAATTTATATGCTTTAGCTTCATTTAATATCGTTGCATGATTGTTACTTGATGACCATAGTGAACAATTTATATTATTATTTTAAAGTATTTTTTATTTTATTATTTGATATTTTTTAATTTATACTCTATTTTACCAAATAGTTTGATTGTTTTGTTTTGGGAAAGATTGAATTAAGTGGGTAGATTTTAATAATATATTAAAATCTACCCACTATTCACTAAGAAAGTTTTTAATTTAAGTAGATGTTAGAATTTTATCAAAGAAAGTTTTCAATTTCTTTAAGCAGATGTTAGAATTTTATCGAAGAAAGTTTTTAATTTATGTAGATGTTAGAATTTTATCGAAAAACGTTTTTAGTTTCTTTAAGTAGATGTTAGAATAAAGTTTTAAGCAGTGTATCCTATCTACTTTTTCCCTGGAGAAAGTGGTCCAGAAGCAGTGTATCCCATCTACTTTCGCCCTGGAGAAAGTGGTCCAGAAGCAGCGTATCTCATCTACATATATATTAAACGCTTTTTTTACTTTCCTCATATTCGTAATGAAAAGCAGAATGTTTACCTCGGGTGAAAGACCTATTTAGGTACGAGATGGTTTGGCGCACGAGCGTAGCGAGGGCGCTAACAGTTCGAGTGCCTAAATAGGTCCCTTTTACCCCTTGTGTAACAATCTACTATTACTCGTCTACACAAATTAACCAATGCGTATTAAATGTGCATATAGTAAGTATATTCTAGGTTCATAATAACTCTTGTCTTCGTAACTCATAACATAATATAGGCGTAACGTAGATAGGTAAGTTTTAGTAACGTATATAAATATGTATCTTTCCAAAATATAAAGTATATAGAAATGAAAGCTTGAGGCACTGACATATAGTAACTTGTATAACGCTTAGCTGCAGACAACTAAGCTGTCGTGATGGCCGAGTGGTGGCGAGCCTGCTTCTTGTTTAGAAGGTCATCGTTCGAATTACAGAAACTGGCATGTACCAATGAGTTTCATCTGATTTAAGTACATAATTATCACTGACTCTGTGCCTCGGAGAGCACGTTAAGTCGTCGTTCCCGGTTGCCGTCACCACATGGCAGTTATTAAACTCTATTAATCCACACTGGAGCAGCGTGGTGGATTAAACTCCAAGCACCCGTATCTCGAGAGGAGGCCTAAGCCCTACATTGGGGCGTAAAGGACTGATATGAAGTATTCAACACTAGTGTATTTATTTATATATTTCTGTACCGCGCTGCGCGGTTTATGAGCTGTAATAATGAATATAATTGTTGTCAGATATTCCACTGTAATTTGTAGATAAGATAAGATAAACATTTTGTAGATAAGATAAGATAAACATTTATTTCTCTTAAAAACCTAAGAAGTATACATTAAATGACAGTTTTTTTTTCTAGAATCTAGAAAAAAAAAATTCTGAATTTTTGAATATAGAGAATAAATAATTTCCCTTTTCCTCAGGGGATCAGTCTTCAGCGCACTAAGTTCAGCTCACTGGGCATTAAGCCAGTTGGATGCGGCGATAGAATACATGCAGCAAGACCTGGCTGTTGCCAAGTCTTTGGGAGACGCAGCTGGAGAATGCAGAGCCCACGGGAATTTGGGGGCTGCGTATTTCAGCCAGGGTTCTTTCAACGATGCATTGACAGCACATCGATATCAGCTAGTTTTGGCTATGAAATGCAAGGTCAGTAATTTTAAAATTGAATGCATCAAAAAATAAATCGAATACGCGCTACAATAACATAGGCGAGGTGTTGAAAGGATTTTAGGAAAAAACGCGAACGTTAGAAAAACTTCGTATTATTATAATTTTGATATATAACTAATAAGTAACTTTGTACTTATAAGACCGACAATGTTTTTTAAGCATTTTAAACCATACTATCAATATTTACTTGTAATAAACATATGTTTTGGTACCGTATGCGTTGCTATATTTTATAATACATTGGATTATTTGGTCCGAATTTAAAAAGTCCATTTTTAGTATTTAATGACTTTACGGCGTAAAGATATAATTTATCATATAAATATCGTGTGAAGATGCCAGGAAAACAAAATTCTACTTTTAAAGATTTATTATTGACTAGCTTTTCGCCCGCGCTCCGCTCGCGTGTACCACGCAGTTGTACCGGTACTCCTTTTTCCGGAGTAAAAAGTAGCTCATGTCACTCTTCAGCGTATAAACTATATGCAAAAAATTATAGCTGTATCGGAAAAACTGTGTTGTCCACGCGAGCGCACCTGCACGCGGAAAGCTAGCTTAAAAATAAATACCTCATGTTACTCATTAATAATGTAGCTTCCTATAGAGGAAAGAATTTTTTAAATCAGTTATGCAGTTTTTGAGTTTATCCGTAACAAACCGAAATTCAAATATTTCCTCTTTATAATATTGCTTAGTACAAATATAGATAAAATGTATTGATGACTCGTGGTCTCACCAATTTTTTCCCACCGTAGTCTAAGTTTGAGCCCGTAGTTACTATTAAACATAGCGAGGAATTAGTTAAGGGATAGTTCTATTGGTCTAATAGACCAATAGATGTTAAATACCAAAACGTCGTAAAAACGTGTCGCATAAACTAAGTTCAAACTAAAATAAATATTATATGAAATAAATAAAACAAAATATGTATGTTTTGAAAATGGATACGCAAATATTGCTATAAGTCCAAGGTACGGAACTTGAAGTCTGAACCACAATGGTACAGCGCGGGTACCATGAGTTTGAATATGTTTAACTTGTCCACACTTGCTAGCGACCGACGGTTCACAATATTTGTATGGACAGCGGCTCTAGCGGTACCGAAAAGAACTGAAACTCACATACAAATCTTTCACGAGTCGCTAGCGAGTGTCGACATGTTAAACCAATTCAAACTGGCAAATTGGTATACGCAAGCGTATCTAACGGCGAATCAGGAAACGCGAAAGTTTATTGGCATGTCTCGCTCCATTTCATACCGCCAAACAGTCCCAAAAATAGACTTCTGCCCAAACGATCTTGACAATTCAAGGTATTTGTTGCGATCTTGGTCTACATTTAGTTTAACTGTACTAGTTGTACTGTATACATTTAGTTTTGTAGTTTTGTTCACAGAAGTACGCTCAGACAAAACTTTTAATTTTATGGGGGTTTCCTGGAAAGGGTCCAAACGTCTGAACCCTAGAATATAAAAGGCACATATTATGATGCCGACACACTAATTACATGGCGTCCATCGTGACGCCAGTTCAGAGTGACGTATCAATGTTACTTAAAGTATCAGAATGTTAATAAAGTATAAGTCAAGTTTAGAGCATAGATAAATGTGGAATTGTCAGTGCCAAAGTGATGTACTCTTCTTTAAATACTGCATAATAATACTGCATACTAAAGAAGCATAACTTCAAAAATACTTTCAAAATATATTTTTTTAAATGCAACTTAACGTCTGGTATTTATTGTGCGTCGAATAATACTTTGATGCATTCCTGTTGATATAAATATGGTATTATGCGTTATGTAAATCAATCCTTTATCGGACCATGTCGCACATACTTAATTAGCTAGATTGTTTTCTGTTGGGTTATGACTAGTGATGTATATTACAAATACCAAGTATCGATTAACATTTTTCATTCTAATAGAATTGTATTCAGTTTTTCGCTCATGAGACAATGTACTATTTACGTACAAAAACTTGATAAAACATTTTATTAATTTTTACTTAAAAATATCCATAAAGGAGTTTTTTCATCGTAAATGACTCGATAATTGGGTACTGGTATGTGGATATAGATATAATTAACCTTTCCTAAATCCTCATTACACATTTTTTTTTCTTTTTCAGTGTATTTCTTTGAGCCCAAGTACTTTTGTTAAAAACGATTTTGAAGTTTTCACATTTAAATTCATATGAAAATATAATTATAAAGTAACCTTATTTATATACCTCATTTGTCTTTTTATAATAATATTATATAATATAAAACCCGGGACATCCCACACAGTGCCATCTAGCCACATAGTAGACAAGTATTATGCTTGTATTACGGGTACCACTGACAGACATTTTTAAATATTTTTTATTACATATACACGCATCTATAGATATTTTCTGCAGTTAGGGTCTCTAACTACTCGGCCAATAGCTCAGTCAAAAATCACACTCGTCTGTCTTAACTAAAATATCTCACCTCACTCTAATCGACAATATTAGCTAAACTATCGATAAACATATTACAAAATATCGATATTTACTTCGCTGTCGCCCTAATGTCGTCTTTAGAGACAAAGCCTCTATAGGCGGCTGTCGTCGATTCGTTTTTTTATCCCCACTTCCTGAGGTAAAAAGGATGCGACGCATTCTTTTATTTCTTACTTTTGTTTGTTTTGTACTCAGTGGAACATTTTTCTTTTAACTTTATTTATTTAAATTCGTTTACTGAGCCACTTGTCATGTTTAAATATTGAATGGTAGTATTTATTTGATAAATTTTGGAATTATACCGGATTCAGACAGTTTACTTGCGTGCAAAGAGCGAGCAGTGCAATTATTTGCATGCAAGACAATTTTGGAAAGATCCAGTGAACGAATAAAATATAAAAGCGATGCTTGTACTAAAACGATGAAACGATATTGCCCCACAACTCACACATAAACAAAAATAGTCGCGTAGCCAGAGAAAAAAAGTTTTCATTTTTGCTTAATAGATAGATAGGTACGTCTACTCAGCAAAGTAGCTTGAGTGTACTCGGAAATAGTAGTACTTAATGGTAATAGTAGTACAGTTAGAGTAAGAATAGTTCGCTAGTGATTAGGAGTAAGAATGTCGATGGAAGAGTGTGTCAGGTGTGGGGTAGTGTCAGGATGGTGTCAGGATTATATTATAATAATATGGTGTCAGGATGGTGTTAGGTGGAATGTTTTCAATAACAATGATTCATAAATCGTAATGGTAATAGTAGTACAGTTAGAGTAAGAATAGTTCGCGAGTGATTAGGAGTAAGACTGTTGATGGAAGAGTGTTTTAGGTGTGGGGTTGTGTCAGGATGGTGCCAGGATTATATTATAATAATATGGTGTCAGGATGGTGTTAGGTGTAGGGTTTTCAATAAAAATGATTCATAAATCGTAATGGTAATAGTAGTACAGTTAGAGTAAGAATAGTTCGCGAGTGATTAGGAGTAAGACAGTTGATGGAAGAGTGTGTTAGGTGTGGGGTTGTGTCAGAATGGTGTCAGGACTATATTATAATAATATGTTGTCAGGATGGTATCAAGTGTGGGGTTTTAAATAAAATGGATTCATAAATCGTAATGGTAATAGTAGTACAGTGTGAGTAAGAATAGTTCGCAAATGATTAGGAGTAAGAACGTCGATGGAAGAGTTTCCGCTATTAGACGCGCTGCAGCTACAACAGCCAGCACCACCACTACGACAAAATGGTAATATGACCAACAATTGCAAGGAATGGAAAATGGCTTTTGTCTGTTATCTAGTCGCATCAGGTCGTGATACATCAACTGACAAAGAAAAGTGCGCTATATTTTTCCACGTCATTGGGAAGTATGGCCGCGAAATATATGAAGATTTTGAATTTTTATCAAGAGCAAAAGATAGTTACTCAAAATTATGCCAAAAATACGAAAATCGGTATGGCCCACAACAAAATGTGATATTTGAGAAGCATGTATTTTTTGAAACGAAACAAGTTGACGAAACATTCGATAAATATTTGTCTAAACTGAAAATAAAAAGTAAGACCTGCAATTTCGGCAATTTTAAGAACAGTCTATTATTGACACAACGCATTCGTGGAATTAAAAATATAGAATGGAAATATCATCAAAATCGGTCCATCTGTTCCGGAGATTAGCCCGGACAAATAAACATCTCAAACTTTACTTTTTTATGATAATATATAAATAATAATAATATCTGCGACATCCCACACAGCGCCATCTAGTCCCAAACTAAGCAAAGTTTGTACTATGGGTACCAGACAACTGATATACATACTTAAATATTCTTTTTTTATAATATATACATTTATATAGATACTTTACACCCAGACACGGTACAAATAAACATTTTCATGCACACAAATATTGGTCCCGGGTGGGAATCGAACCCGCGACCCTTGGCCCCTCAGGTAGGAGGGTAAATGTAGATTAAACGTATGGCTCACTATAGAATATTAAAGTATTATAGTTTACTGTCAAATTTATTTACTCTATGGTTATAAGTTTACTAATGGATCCTAGTTTTAAAGCGTGTTCAAAGCAAAACCCAAACTTCATATATATTATTAAAATATATTTCTACTAGAAGATTTCTTAATTTTAGATTTTGAACGGCATCCACAATTGAAACATGGTTACAAAATAATGGAAACTGCTGGCAAATAATCTTGTTCATATTTTCTAGGACACCAATGCTGCAGCTTCAGCTCTGACGTCATTGGGCCACGTTTATACAGCAATAGGTGACTATCCAAATGCATTAGCTAGTCACAAGCAATGCGTGCAATTGGTTAAGCAGCTGGGAGCTAAGCTGCAAGAAGCTAGAGAGATAGGGAACGTCGGTGCTGTTTATTTAGCTATGGGAGAGTTCGATTCCGCTGTCGATTGTCATAACCAGCACTTGAGGCTTGCTAGAAGATTGGGAGATCAGGTAAGATATAAATGTAAAAACAGGCCAAATCCCTCGACAACATTACGAGTTCTAAACTTAGTTATAAACTAAGACCTAGAGTATCACTTAGAGACAAATTTAAGGAAATTAATATAATGACGTTGCCGTCTCAATATATATTTTAAAACATAATGCGCGTAAAAAAAATATTGTATTATTTAAAAAAAAATTGTGATCGGTATAATGTCAATACAAGAAACAAGGATAAACTGGCTAACCATGTCCAGCCGCCTCAATACAATCACAAAATCTTTTAAAGGGCAATTGTATACGCTTTTACAATAAGATCCCATTTGACATTCAAGATCTACCCCTTAACAAGTTTAAAACTACAATAAAACGAAAGCTTTATGCAAAAGCTTATTATAAAGTATCGGCTTACTTAGATGATAAAAATCCATGGGTATAAATCGCTCGCCTATCGGTTTGTTTCAATAACTTTAATTTTAAGCATTTATTGTTAAAAAAAAACTGTTTAAAACGTTGTTAAAAAAAAGCGTCCCTCACTTTCTTGCTTATTCCTCTGAGAGGAACCAGCAACTTTGTGATGGCGTTTTTCAACAAAGCAATAAATTGTAATAAATTCACTCTTATGACGTATTTCAAGATTAAGTCACGTAACTATGAAATAAAGATATTTGATTTGATTTGAAAGTATTTCATGTAAAAAAAACAAATGTAAAACAACGTGGATGGTATCCATTCAGTACATATGAATTGTGCGGCATATACATTGTGTGGGTATGATAAATTAGTGTGAGGGATTGGTTAAAGCACCGTATAGTTCATATATCAGCGGAAGCTAAAATTGCATTAGAAGAGTGGGAGCCTGTAAAAAATTGAGCGCGCTTAGTACATATTTATTTTACAGAATAATTTTACATGAACAATAAATCTTATATTGGAATACCAGGCGCACAAGAACGCATAAAATATACATTAAGTACATGGACATGCCGTACGTTCAGCAATTTTCTTTTTTAGGTCGAAGAGGCTCGAGCATATTCCAATCTGGGTTCTTCATATCACTACAGAAGGAACTTCACGCAAGCTATAGCTTATCACGAACATGTGTTGCGGATAGCTCAAAACCTTGGCGATAGAGCGATCGAAGCTAGAGCTTATGCTGGCTTAGGACATGCTGCTAGGTTGGTATAAGTATAATGTAGGTAAGTAATAACCACGTAGAGGCGACAATGACGTCACATAACCCTAACACACGATCGGATCTTGAAATTAAACAGTATCCCGTCCGTTTAAGTGTACTCTTGTGGTGTGAGTTTTTCTGAAATAAATGCAATGGTTACATCCATAGAAATGTAAAGAAATTATATACACCGATACACGAGTCCCGAGGACGTCATACAAATGACGTAAGAGTGCGTGAAAACTACGTCTTTGTGTTACCTTATAGTATTTTTAATTAAGTTTTCATGCCTTTACTACTGGAGTACAACCCTCCCTCAACACTACTCGTAAGTTAAGAAGTTTGGACCCTAAGCTCATCACGCTGGGCCAATGAAGGTTGGGCACTGTTAACTTCCATCGTCAGACAATTAAAGTGATGATGTCGGCGGAGCTTGTGTTATAATTAAGAGCTCAATGTTCTACGTCTATAGCGGGGATCTTACCCATGACTTTTGTGTGTTTCGCACCGAGCTTTAAATTAATTCAATAGAGGAGTAATGTTGAGTTCTTAGATCAAGAACCAAAGTTATATTTGAGCCATAGGATAAGGAAGGGAGACGGGCGGGACGCGCGTAAGGCCCACGAGATTCGTTACCTAGATGTTTGTATTGTGTCTAAGTTTTTGTGTATACCCGTAACAACTAGTTACGTACTATTGAATCAAAGCAGATACCGATACACATTTTAAAGTAAATAAAGTTTACATAGTCGGTTTTGACTCGTTGAGTTTAGCGACGCTTGCGTCTTCTAGTCTGCTATATTCGAAGTTCGGTGATGTTTAACCTTTCGGCGGCCATAGCTCCTTTCACAGTTAAAATTTTTTATCGCTACGTATATTGTGGAATATTCAGAGTGCGAAAAAGTCAAAAAGTGATGTTGAAAGTGCTTTATCAATCCATTCCCGAAGTAGATAGGTAAAGTAGAAAGTGGTTTCATACCTATTGCAATAGAACTGACGTCCATTCGGCGCCAATTCGTTCTTTGTCTGATGTATTCAAAAACGTCCGAACGAAATGTCATACTTGGCCAAGTCTCGGTACGCCTCGGTAAGCCCCTAAAGAGATCGACCGTTAATTTCATAAGCTCGAATTTGGGGAAAGAGCCCAGAAAAATCTCACCAAATCTTATTTAGGAAAAAGCCTGTCACTTGGAGTGTCGTATTTCTTTAAACTAGTTAAAAATGAAGAGGTAGGGTCCATTAACATGTCATCAAATATCACCAAGGGGCGTCAGAATTTAAAAAAAGTCACGTAATTATTGGGCGTCTCCAAAGGTAGTCACTGTTCTCAATACTGATGGAAGTATTGTAGTATACGTTAAAAGAATCGATGCTTAATGGTTTGATTTTCTAATTACAATTTAAATTTGTTTACAGATGTTCCGGCGATTACACGCAGGCTAAAAAATGGCACGAACGACAATTAGACGTAGCTCTATCTGCGAGAGACAAAGTAAGATTAATAAATTGACAATCCTGTTTAATTTGAGTATGAAAAATTAATTAGTACGTTAAAATCTCAAATTAATCAAATAGTTTTTACTAAAGTGAATTGACAGCGATTAATTTAAGAAACAACGTGGCAGACAGTAAACGAATCAGGTGCAGATACAAAGAGGGCAATGAGTGCATTTGTCCCCGTTACCCGCGACTCACGATCGAAGCGCTTAATTTTGACCCGTTCCAAAAAAAAAACTAACTAAACTTTGATAAATTTTTTGTCTAGAACAGATTTCCTAAAAGATTTCCCTTCTTGAACGAAATCCTGTATTGCCCCCACTCCCGCGTGAACGTAATTATATATTTGCGCCTGATATAAAATTTCTACAATATGCGTCAAATAGCGAAACTGTTAAATGCTACAAATTACAAATATTTATCTAAAGTTGTTTTCAAATGTTGTCATTTCATTGTCATTAGTCAAAATGTTGAAAATTGATTAAAAAAAAGAGTAAATGAAAGAAAAATGAAGACTTTAAATTGAAAAATAAAAAAAAAATTGAATTTATCTATATATTAAATTTTTTCCAGGTGGGCGAAGGTAGAGCTTGTTCTAACTTAGGTATAGTGTATCAACTACTAGGCGAACATGACGCTGCATTGAAGTTACACCAAGCGCATCTCTCCATAGCCAGACAACTGCAGGTAAAACTAGAAGATACTTTAAATTGTAGATCGGGTATTTATTGAAAATATTTGTCCAAGATTTACGTGTCTCTAAGGATACAGTAATTTAAAGTTGTATTTACATCTGAACCCAAAAAGCTCAAAGTACCGTACTACTGCAACTCAAAATAAATTATAGCAGATGTATTTGGACTTACAAGTCAAGTTTGGTATTGTTATCAAGGAATTTGGTGATGGCCAGTTTATTCGTCATACCAGTTTTATAGGATTCCATAGCTAAATATAATGTAACACCAAAATAATAAACTTTCAGTTGTAGAATAATGCAAATAAACCTATATATTTTCAGATTTATATGTGACATTGAACATAAAAATACTTTCTGAAAACCTATATTATGTAGATTTTAAATTTACATTACGTAGGAAATGAACTATTTTTGATTGAGATGGCGTAGTCAGTAAACTAGGTTATATCTTATAAATTATTTGCTAAAAGTTACTTAATAAAAAATTTCAGGACAAAGCTGGGATGGGCCGTGCATACGGTAACATTGGGAACGCATATTCCGCAGCTGGGTTCTACGAGCAAGCAATTAAATACCATAAACAAGAATTGACGATATCAAAGGAGGTCCATGACAGGAGTTCCGAAGCCTCAACTCATGGAAATTTAGCTGTGGCTTATCAGGCACTGGAAGCCCACGATATGGCTTTGTTACATTATAGAGCTCACTTGGGTAAGAACGAAATTCAACAAGTTTTGTCTATGTATATAGTTACTTATTTCAAAGTACTTTGAGCGCGCGCCCCGAGTCGAGTAAATAGGTAAGTCATCTTCCGTACTAACGCCGGTTTACGAATATTTAGCGCGAGACACACGTGTGGGGATGTCGACATAGCGTACCTACGAACAAATATCTTATTTGTTTGTAGCTTCGCATATACAGGATGAGATTTTAGTCACCAGCCAAATTTTAATGTATTGATCTTTGGTAAAATACCGATGGCCGTCTTGTTTTCTTTTAGTATACTTTAATAGAAAAATATTGACATATGACTACAGAAACATTTCCCGAAAAAACCAATAACTCTAGTCACCGGGGCGGCGCACCGTCCCGTTTCGGTTCAAGGTCTCGAGTGCGTACGTTTACTATAGCGTTAAGAAAGAAACCGAACGTTCTAAAATAAAACTATAGATAAAATAATTTATCAATAAAATGTAATCTATATTTTTGATCAACGTAATGAGGTGTATTGGTGCTACCTAACATCTAGACAAAATTTGGCTGGTGACTAAAATCTCACCCTGTATATCAAATCTATTAGACACGCAAACTTCTGTAACATTTTAATACCTTTTTTTTTAAATGAACTAAACCTTTTTTGCCTGCTCTACCGGCGCTCGCGGCACTGATCGCCGGGAAGCGTCCTCTGCCCTACCGCACCGCGTCCCCACTCTTGTGTCGCCTACTTATCGCGAAGATGTTCTACTTATAGAATCTTAACCTACTTTACTTAGGTAGTGGATATGGATATTTAAAGAGATATCGCGTTGTGACAACAAAAATGTGAACAAAAAAATATCGATTTTAATCTACGATATCATAGTAGTAGTATGAATATACTGCACGGAAATATTGATTTCTAAGCAACATCGTACTATGTATGAACTTGTAAAAGAGGTATTTTGACAAATCAGATAACTGCCAGAAATTGTTCGTTTTCTTTTAAACTGTTGCTATTTCAACCGACGCGGGCTTCCGGCGGACCGCATAGGATAGCGATAGAGAATCATAAAAATCATGCGTCTTTAAAGGGAGTGCTTAATGTGCTCAATCGTTTATCCACTACATACACGTCTAACGCACTATAAACAGATGCAATCTGTGACTTTTATAATTCATGACATCAATTCACGGTTAATTAATTGTTCGAGTCTTGTTTTAGATGCATGGCTAATATCACGTCATGAATTATAATACGCTCTTTTAGTTAGCGACCTGGTAAGGCGATCTTCCGCTTGAAATTGAATCAACAAGTGTTATAAGGTGTTATAACAAGTGTTATAACAGTGTTACAAGGTTCTGGATGTTCTCGTTCAGGAGTACGTACTACGCAGACTTGGATCCTGGTGATTTCTTTTTGCACACGCTCTTGATTCCGTGATTCAGAGAATAAATTGGAAAAATATTAAGTAAACAACAATAATAGTATTGTAATAGCAAATAATAATTATTATAGTTAATTTCTTAAGATATACTCATAACAGGAAATTTATTAAATATATACTTTATTTTCAGGTATAGCTCGAGAACTAAAAGATGCAGCTGGAGAAGCTTGTGCTTTGCTAAACCTTGGAAATTGCCTCTCCTCAAGGGGTGAATTTTCTCAAGCTGTTCCTTACTACGAACAGCATTTGATGCTGTCCCAGGAGCTAGGAGATGTAGCTGCTGAAGCAAAAGCTTGCCATTTTTTAGGATACGCTCATTACTGCTTAGGAAATTATAGAGAAGCTGTTAGGTAAGTGGCTTTATGTATTTAATACTAGCTCGCAATTAGCGATGCCGTGCCGCGAAGAGCACATTAAGCCGTCGGTCCCTGTTGCCGCCACCAGATGCCAGTCGTTAAAATCTACCTATTTGCACTGTATGGTATGGGTGGTGTGGTCGCGATTTTGCTTGCTTGGATTTTCTATTCCATTCCATTCCATCAGCCCTTTTTGTACCCCACTGTAGGGGCTTAGGCCTCCACTCAAGATGAGGGGCTTGGAGCTTTAATTTACCACGCTGTTCCAATGCGGGTTGGCGAATTGTAACGACCGCCATCTATTGACAGCAGCCGGGACCGACTGTTCAACGTGCTCTACAAGACACGGAGTCAGTGATAGTCAAAGTACTTAAGTCAGAAAAAACTCATTGGTACACGCTCGGATTCAAACCATGGCCACATGGCCTTATAGATTTGAAACAGGTTCATTACGTTCGAGCTAGCACGACACTACATTTGCTTGGATATTACAACGTATTTACCTATTGAGTACCGCTGGTACTTTATAATTTTTTTATGGTAGTTTGTTCGTCCGTACCGTCCATCTGTTCGTTCGCGCTGTAACGTCATTGTTTACCAGCAGATTTTTTTAAACTTAGCACTGAAAATTCCTTTGATCTTTAGTTTCGCAAATCGCGATTAGATAAGTCTATGCAATAAAAAACCAGCGATTCTTACCAAATTCTTGTGTTTGACTTATTATATTTTGAAATCAATATTTTAAGATCAAATACTCACTAATATGTAGTTTACCAGTATCCTTCCTAACCTTTTCTAGTGGCTTCGACCGTATGGCCTTTGCTTTGTGTTAAGTGGCTTAAACATAATATTAGTTAAAACAAATAAAGGGTTAAATCAATTTATAGGGGACTCCTTATTTCTTATCCAAGGGTCGCGGGTTCGATTCCCGCCTAGAACAAATATTTGTTTGCATGAACATGTCTATTTGTTCCGTGTCCTGGTGTGAAATATCTATATATGTATTTATTATAAAGAATATTTAAGTATGTATATCAGTTGTCTGGTACCCATAATACAAGTTTTGCTTAGTTTGGGACTAGATGACGCTTTGTAAGATGTCCAAGGTATTATTATTATTATTAAATATTGTTTTTACCTCTTAGTCTTTGTTTTACAAGGCATGCCACATAGTTTTTTTTTTTTTTTATGAAATCTCATATAACCACAATCACAATCGATAACGTCATCCGATTTATTAAGTCCTAGTACTTAAACTCAGTTAAACCTTGTTTCATAACATAATTTTTAATTTTTTGTCCATGTCAGATATTATGACCAGGATTTATCACTAGCTAAAGACTTGCAAGACAAAATGAACATGGGTAGAGCGTACTGCAACCTCGGTTTGGCACATTTGGCTCTGGGTAATTTGGACACGGCTCTGGAATGCCAGAAGTATTTCTTGGCCATTGCTCACATGACGCAGCACTTGCAGGGAAAATTCAGGGCTTTGGGCAATATCGGAGATGTCCTTATAAAAATGGGTGACGTGGAAGAAGCGGTGAAAATGTACCAAAGGCAACTTGGATTCGCAAGACAGGTTAGTTCTTAATTTTTATGTTTGTTTTACGTACTAGTACATTATAATGCAAGTACGGTAAGCTGGATATTATAGTCGAGGTGTTTATAGGCACGAGGCGAAGTCGAGTGCTTATGATAAACCGATGACTAAAATAGCCAGCTTACTGAGTACGAGAATCATACGACGTTTTTCAATACATTTGCGGTTAATATTAGGTAGATACTTTAAATGTAACAATGGTGGGAGCTAAGGGGGGGAGGGGGAGAAAGCTTATTTTCGTGGTTTACGCATGCGTTAGAAACAGAATGCTCGTTTGTGATTGTTGTAAAGTAAAAAGGCCTAGTACTGTAAAATACAACATTACGATTCAAGTCTTGATGTCATGAAGACCGTATTAATAGCAAATCTATTGAAATCTTTTTTTTTTTATATTTCGCATGTATTAATTTTTGGTGCTGAATACATATATCTATAGTCGTAACATCAAAATTCTAATTACGTATTTAATATAGATTTAGATAAAATCAATTATTTATTAAAATTAAATTTCAATGTTTTTAATATTGGATATTTCTTTTATACTGTATACCTATATACAGAGAAAACTACGTAAACGTAGTTTTCGGCCACCAGCGACTTATATTTACCTCAATCGCCGTTGTGTTAATTACGTTTACCATACATTAAAATATCATTTTTCCATACACCTCTATACCATTTCTCTTTTCCTAATCCCGTCTATCCCCATCCACCTTTTTTCTTTCTTCTTACGTTTTTTATCATCCGTACACATTCCAGTGCTCCTCTTACCTCATTTGCCCCCAGTAGTTCTTTTATTTATTTTTTTCTCTCTCCCACCTCACATTAGATCAAGTGCTCTAAAAGTGCTCTCTTTTTCCAGATTCCCACATCTTATTTTTTTCAGGTGCGTTGGCTTCTTGACATCTTTTAATTCTTTACATCTTCTTTTATACTTTATCTCCAGTATATTCCTATTGCCATTGCCTTTGCCCTTGCCTCTCTACTTCTCGTCGTTCTCAATCAATTCATTGATTTATTAGTTATAAATGATGTGATGTTTTTTTAGGCTCGAGATAGGTCACTGGAGGCGGCTGCGTGCGGCGCTTTGGGTTTAGCGCGAAGATTGCAAAGGCGATTAGACGCGGCTCTAGGGCATCACACGCAGGTATTTGATTTTTCAGTTTGTGTAATTAAAGAAGAATATACGATAGTTTAATTTGAGATATGATAATAGGTGCCAGCGTACATTTTCGTGAAACTTAGCTAACCTGAGTCAACGATTCATTCAACGATGAGTCGTTGAATTAAGTCATCTTGCTATATAGACAAAACTTATTAATACAATAATGTGGAATATTTACAGATATAAAGAGAAGTTGACGCCGATTACGCCTGTGCTGACGGTTTTCATTACTTTTTTTAATGCTAAATTTACAATAAAATTTATATGTATACTTACGTGCTATTTATACGTAACGTTTTGTATTACTTGTGGCTTCTTCTGCCACCTGGAAGCCTGTTATAAATTTGAGAAGCTATCACGGCGCAAAATTTTGGCGTATTTATTCGGTTTTCAAACCATATGAGCAATGAACGACCAAACTGAAAATTTCATTTTCATATTTGATAATTTATTACAGTTAATTACAATATTGGATATAACGGATGTTCTGGTTTATTCATGTCGACTGAAATGACCGAATCCACTATATAAAGTTAATATTCGAACTTAGATAGACTTTACACGACAACAATATTTATAGAGAAAATAGGACTCTGCAATAAGAATGAAAATACGTATACTACATAAAAGCTTATTTATTTATTTATTTATTTATTTCTATTAAAGAGGATTCTACTTACTAAATTAAAAACGAATCCTTAATTAAAATGTAATGAAAAACTTAAGGTACTATCTAAATAAAGAGAAGGCAGGAAAATTTTAAGGAGACGACGGGTTGCAAACGCATAGAGTTTTTATATTTATGTGTCTACAGGAGCTGACATTACGCCAAGAAGTTGGTGACGCATCCGGAGAGGCTCGTGCTCATTCCCACTTGGGAGCAGTCCACATGGCGTTGGGACACTATTCGCACGCAGCTAGCTGTTACCGGGTAATTAAAGAATATTATAGACATGACTTTGTTTATAATTACAGAAGTTTCTCTGTTACCAGTTTTGTGCCCATCTCACACAGTGCCATCTAGCCCCAAAGTAAGCTATAATAATATACGGGACATCCCACAAAGCGCCATCTAGTCTTAAAGTAAACAAGTATTGTGCTTGTGTTATGGGTTACTAGACAACTGATATACATACATAATTATTTTTTTTTATGAAAAATATGTTCATGCACACAAATATTTGTCCTGGGCGGGAATCGAACCCGCGACCCTTAGCTCCGCAGTTAGGGTATCTAGCCACTCGGCCAACCGATCGTCTCCAAGCAAGCAAGTATTATGCTTGTGTTATGGGTACTAAAAACTTTACGAAACAAATTACTTTGGGAAAATTTCGTGTTTCGAGATTACTAATCTAAAAATGTTAAAACGGTTTAAACAGTAAAGAGAAAAATTGTTTCCAATGCAATCGAATTTCTTGTTTTTACATGTATACAATTTAGTAGTGACTTTGGCTGTATTCGGCTTCTTAGGAACAGCTGGAACGCGCCCAAGAACTTCAAGACTGCTCGTTAGAAGCACAAGCATTTGGAAATCTAGGAATAGCCAAGTTCAACATGGGACAATACGAAGACGCGATTGGATATTTGGAACAGGTGAACACGTTATTTTGTACTTTATGCTTTAAAAAAAAAATATTTATAAAATCTAATCAATATACGTTAGTAAACTTTTTTTTTAATTAAGACAGAGACTGTTCGTCTGTCACCGTGAGAAAAACATACATAGGATGCTGTTTTATCCTTGTCAAAACTTCCCGTATAATAGAAATGCAAGCACACTGATTATTTTCTATTTCTCAAAAGGTTTAAACGGACTGTAGTAAAAATATCTAAGTTAACTAGCCCAAATTTTGATTTCAAATAGTCCCGTCGTGTTAGGAAAATTTATACGATTTGCTCATTCATTTAATCGTTATTACATCCTAAGCTAGTATTTTTATGGATATATTACTTTTTTTGCCCTTTTTACCTGGAACAATTCACTAAAGTTGTTAGTATATCATTTAGAGTTTAGCAATTTAGCAACCTATGCTCCACGCCTTTTTCAAGGTATTTTAAATGATTTTTCTGTACCACCAGTTCTGAGATGTTTCGCGGTTAAAAATAACACCTTTTCGAAAGTGATTAATTTAAAGAAATTTAATCACTTTCAGAAAGTCAGTACTGTCTATACGTATTTAATCATTCATTTAGTAAATTATTTGTGCAACGTCCAGGGTTGCAACTCAAGTTATATGAATTTTTACCAAAAACATTTTAACACTCTATTTTTTATTAATACCTATAGTTTAAGTTCTCAATTTATTATTAACGCGTGTTATTTATAGTTTTCCACATAAACTTCAACACCCCTTTTTATCCCTAGTTAATTAAGTTAATAGTAATTTACAATAGTATTTTCTGCACTCTTAAGGCCCGAGTCATTTCCTACGTCCCCCTAAATTTAATAACGTCGATGTCTCTGAGGATAATTCATTCTAAAAACACACCTTCTTTAATTGTTCGGTTACCTTTATTCAATAAATTTTGTACACACCTAAACCTTTCTCAACTGTCTTAACGGTATTCTGAACTTATTTTTCCGCGCCGCCATCATTTCTGAAAATTGATTGGTGCTCAAAAACAACCTTTTTTTATTTAATTTATATTAAAGTTGAAATGGTATTTATAAGAAAAGTTAAAAAATAAAATTTCTCTAAATAATTTTCTTTTCTTTTCTTTTCGCGATTTATTAATGAATGGTTGGTATTTATTAATCATACCGTATTTCACATAATCCCGTTTTGATAAAAAATCTAAAATAAATCTACATAAAATTAAATTTTCCTGTGTCCTAAAATATCAATTTTATAAATTCTTTTTTATTTTTGTCATTGAATACCCTTTTTTTAAATTGGTTGGTATTTGTTTTTCAAAAAATGGAAAATGTTGAAAAAAAGACGAAATTTCCCGATTTTTCGGACAAAAAGTTGATCATTTCAAAACCTAACGCCAATATCGAAGAAAACTCCCCATGCAGATAGATTATCTATCGCATGGAAAAATGTCAATTTTAATTTCTGACGAGAAAGGTCGCATACAAATTTTCATGAATTTAATTTAAAAAATGACAGACTTTCATACAAACTGCAACTTCATTTTACAGAACAATGTCGTAAATATTTAGTGGGTATTAACGTCACAAAAAGCCTACTGTCCAAATTTTGATGTATCTAGTTTCAGCGATTTGCACGGCTTATGTGAAGCAGTTGGTCAGTCAGGCCATGTTCTTTTATGTTTATAGATTGATTGTGTCAAGTGTCACAGGCTTAATGTGCCTATAGTTTCAATTTGTAGTAACATCGTAATATAATTAATTCCACAGCAACTGGCGATCCTAGAGCGTCTGAACACAGCGACATGCCAGCTAGATAAGGCCCGTGCCCTCGGTTCGCTTGCCGATTGCTACAACGCTCTCGGTGATCCAGACGAGGCGATTAAATACCACGAACAGCATCTCGCTCTAGCACTGAAGCTTAACAATGCGAAAGCACAGGAGAGAGCATATCGAGGATTGGGATTGAGTCATAAGTGAGTGGAAACTTATTTTTTTTAAGATCGCCTTGGCTGTATCTGTATAGATTTTTGGCTTCAGTGTCCCATACATAATTTACTTGACAAGGCTCTTGTACAGCCGCTCTCTCAGATATTTAGTATTTGATTCAGATTAAATTGACGCTCTAATAATTAACGTATTTTCAAAAAAAAAATATTGCTTATAAAATGAAACGTTTGAGATAATGAAATTAGAAATTCCGAATTGTCCCCATGCTAAATTTAAATCATTATTCTCCACTGAGTGAGCAAAATAAACTTTTGCTCACTTGTTTCAAGTAACAAAGATCCGCTTTTCGGGCTAGTAAGATGAAAAATTATTTTCCCATTCATTATTTCTAAATATCTGTAAGGGAGCCGTGCCTTAACGCATCACTATCACCTGCCGAAAATTCAGATTTTAGAAACTTCTCCGCGGGCTCCCGGTCTATAACTATCTGGTTGCAACATAAAGAATTGCCCAAGAAAGAAACATGCATCTTTTAATTTTTAAAGTTCCAATCGGTATTTTAACATTTCTTCGAGTCAATCTTTCTGTCTTTGTTTTAGTTCACAGCTCGGTATTATTATTTTTTTTTTAAATATTCAACATTATGTTTATCCTCAGGTCAATAGGTAACTTGCAACAAGCTTTGGTGTGTTTGGAGAAACGTCTAGTGGTGTCCCACGAATTAGGAGCCCTTGAAGCCAAAGCGCAGGCGTATGGAGAATTAGGTGGTGTACACACCGAACTTCATAACTTCGAGCACGCTGTATCGTGTCTCGAACACCAGAGAAACATAGCGAGGTAATTTATCCATTTCTACTAGTCATAGTTATTTACTTATTTCATAACATAAATGCGAATTAAAGTATTGCAGTGAGACTGTGTTGTTTGTATGTCGATGACGGCTATAAAAAACAAACCGATCCATCGCGTGATGGTGCGCGGGTGTGCCTTCTCAGTATATGCGTCCTTATAAAGGACTATGTAGATGGATTCAATATTTCTAAATAGTTCCTTTATTTAAAAATATATAGCGCTCGTTAATGCTTCTTCTGCAGGTCTTTCAAATGTGGTATGTGTAGTATACACTGCTTTGTGGAACTTATCCTAATATTTGATATGATGATAAAAAAAAGAATATTTAAGTATGTATATCAGTTGTCTTCACTTCACTTCAGCTGCCCATTTTTACCGCACTGCAGGGGCTTAGGCCTCCTCCAAGGCAAGGGGGGGGGCTTAGAGCTTAAATCCACCACGCTGTTCCACTGCGGGTTGGTTATTGTAACGACCGCCACGTATTGACAGCGCCCGATACCGACTGCTTAACGTGCTTTCTGAGGCACGGAGTCAGTGATAGTTATGTACTTAAGTCAGAAAAACTCATTGGTACACTATGGCCTTATAAATTTGAGAGAGGTTCGTTGCGCTTTGGACTATCACGACACATCAGTTGTCTAGTACCCCATAATACAAGCATAATACTTGCTTACTTTGGGGCTAGAGATCGCTGTGTGGGATGTCCCAGATATTATTATTTCACCGAAACCAATGTCTCTAGAAGTATAATAAAAGATAGAGGTTTAAAGGTGGATCACTCATTCCGTATAAATTTTGTTATATTGTTAATTGTAGGATAATTGTTAATAGTTACGTAATTAATTTAGGTAATTATTACTATGAAAATTATAAATAAATGTATATTTTATACGGTTAAGTAAAGCCAATGTTATAAAATACTGCAGCTCTTAAAAACCTATTTGCATGCCATAGAAATTTTTACAATATAATTAACGACCCTCAGGGGCTAGATCGTAATTTTAAACAATGCTACCGAATATAATCGCTGAACGACATTAGGAATCAAAAAATAATTTTCAAAAAAAAAAATAAAAACCGACTTCAAAAACATAAACTAAAAAGTTAAAAATAAAATTTTCACTTTATAGAAAGGAGCATTAACAGGCGGCATATAGTTAATGAAGTCGGTGCCAAGTCATTCACTTTAAATTTTGTTCTATATTCGTTATAGTTATAAATATATCATTGTTGTAATTGTGATTACCTGGTAAGTACCCATTTACAATGTCTGAGTTGGCACCGACTTCATTAACTATATGCCGACTGTTAATGCTTCTTTCTATAAAATGAAAATATTATTTTTAACTTTTTAGTTTATGTTTTTGAAGTCGGTTTTTATTTTTTTTTTTGAAAATTATTTTATTTTTCAATTTTAAGTTGAACGCATCTGTAACGTATTTGTATTTAGTATTATTATTATTATTATTATAGCCTTTTAATTCCTTAATATTACATATATTACAAAGTTTCTAATTATTTCATTATTCATATTGATAAATTATTTACCTATACCTATCACCAATTACAAATTGTTACTAATCATTAATATGTATATCTTAAAAAATTCGATTTATGACTTCATTTACATGCAATTAAACATTAAAAATAAAAAAATGAATATTTCAATTATAATAGTAGGCAAATGTTTAAAAAAATAAAACTTAAAACTTAATTGAAAAAAACTTAATTATTAAGGACCTCTCTACGAGTAAAGGCCTCCTTCATCTTACTCCATGAGATTTTATCTGTGGCCTTTGTTACCCAATCAGTGCCAGCTGTGTTCTTTATTTCGTCCACCCATCTCTCAGTCGGTCTTCCCCTGCTTCGTTTATTAAGTGGTCCTGTCCAAATAGTGGCCCTTTTTGCCCATCGGTTATCGTGCATACGGGCTACATGACCTGCCCATTTCCATTTTAACTTCATACAGTGTTGTAGAGCATCCTGTACATTTGTTATTTTTCTTATGTCTTTATTTCGTTTTTTATCTAGTCTCTTCAACTTCAAAATACTACGCTCCATCGCTCTTTGACATATTTGTATTTTGTTTCGTGTTTGTTTATTAAATATCCAGGTTTGACTGGCATATGAGAGACATGGGAGAATACAAGAGTCTAGAACTTTCTTTTTAAGTATTACCGGGAGATTTGATTTAAAGATTTCTTTATTGTTCCAGTATTTGTTCCAGGAGATGTTTACACGTCTGTTTAGTTCATCCAGATGTCCAGTTTTGTGTAAAGATATTTGTTTACCCAAGTATATGTAATCATCAACGTAGTCTAATGTGTTATTTTTTATTTTTATAGGAATTTGTATATTATTGGTCATAATTTTTGTTTTTGTACTATTAAGTTCTAGGCCAGTTTCATTGCTCACCTCGCACAATTCATTAACCATTGTCTCTAGTTCGAGTGCTGATTCCGAAAAAATTATTATGTCGTCAGCATATCTCAGGTTATTTAAATAATATCCATCTATGAAAATTCCTTTTGAGTTCCATTTTACATTCTTTATAATACTCTCTAGTACAGCAATGAAAATCTTTGGCGATAAAGGGTCGCCCTGCTTAACGCCTCTACATATTTTTATTTGCGATCCCTTTGACTCCATTTTGACGCGGCTCACGCTTTTGCTATAAATATCCATTATAAGTTCTATAGTTTCTGACGGTACGGCACATTCATATAGCGCTTTCCACATACTAGCATGAGATATAGAGTCGAAGGCTTTGGAGTAGTCAATAAATGCCAGATAGAGTGGCCCTTTCCGCTCATTATATTTCTCTATAACTTGATTTAGAGTATGGATGTGGTCCATAGTCGAAAAGTTTTTTCTAAAACCAGCTTGTTCTGGTGGTTGATGTTGCTCTATGTAAGGGGCGATACGTTCTTCGAGACAGGAAGCAAATATTTTATACATGTTAGGTTGTAGGCTGATTGGACGGTAGTTGCCAATATTGGCAGGGTTGCCCTTTTTGTACAAAAGAATAATGTCCGACTCAGCCCATTCTCTAGGTATTTTGCGCTCATCTAAGATCTTATTAAACAGAGAAGTTAGATGTGGTGCTAGTAGATGCCTGCCTATTTTAATGGCTTCATTTGGAATGCCATCCGGCCCGTTACTCTTCCCGCACTTTATTTTCTCCAATTTCTTCATAATGTCTTGGTTTGAAAATCTTTCTAATGTGGTAGAGTTAGAACTATAATTTAACACGTCTTGGTTTTTGTTCTGTAATGAGTATAAGTCTCTATAAAATGTAGTAGCTGTTTCTATTATTTTAGATCTGGAAAATGTCTTTTCATTGGTAGAGTTATCATTTAGACAAGGAATCCATTGCTTAGTATTATTAAGTGCTTTTAATCCTTTTTTCAAGCTTCCTGTCGTCCTTAGGTGATTCTCTATTACTTTTATCCTATGTTCTTTGTGTTCTTTTTTAATAAGCTTATGGACATTTTTATATAAATAACTGCGCTCATTCTTTTCTTTGCTTGTTAAATGTTTCTTGTGAGTTAGTTCGTTCCTTCTTGTAATGAGATTTTTTATGTGGCAAGGTAGAGAGCTTTTTTTTGATGATTTAGAGTTTTTCGTACAATTAAGACTCTCCAATATGGACTTTTTTATGCTGAAGTAATAGGATTCTGCAAGTTCATTTACCGCCATGGTTTTGTTGTGTAATTTTTCACTTAATGTATTCGTGAATTGTACTTTTTCTTCTACTGTACTGAGCTTTGTGTAGTTGTTTTTGTATTTTGCTCTACTCTTTTGAAATTTTGACAGTAATACTGTGCTCCTTACAAGTCGGTGATCGCTAGGAAATGATAGTTTATTTATAATTTCAATATTTGTTATTGTCTTTTTTTTATTTGTTAATATATAGTCTATCTGGCTCACTGTTTGTTTTGGCGAAAGCCAAGTCCATAAGTTTTTTGTTTTCTTTTTAAATAGACTATTGGTAATATATAGGTTATTTTCCCAGCAAAAACGAAGTAGAAATTCCCCTCTTTTATCTCTTTTTCCGAAGCAATATTCGCCCAATATTCTTTCTTCGCCAATTAATCTTTGCCCTACGCGGGCGTTAAAGTCGCCTAATATAATTAAATGTTTGTTACACTGGGTTTGTATATTTTGTTGAATTTGGTTATAGAATTTATTGACTTCTAGGTCGCTTGCGTTGATAGTGGGCGCGTGGACTTGGATAATAGATAGTGAAGTTTTGTCAAAATTTAGGTTCAGGATACATATTCGCTCTAAGATTCCGATAAAACTCTCTATATTCAATTTGTATTTCTTTCTTAAAAGGAAACCAACTCCATATTGACCTTGAGTTTCCCCGTAGTAGCAGAGTATATGGTCTTCGTCTTCTGAAATATTGTATCCCGTTCTTCTTATTTCTGTAAGGCCTATGATGTCGTACTTTATTTTTGATATTGCTTCTTTTAGTTCGAGTAATCTTTCGCTTGACAAAAGAGATCTTGTCCAAACACCAGGTAATTGCTGTAAATCGTTGAGGAGTTCCCTAGATTGTGTATGGTCTCCATTATTAGACCTATAATGGCACTTATAATCCATATGGGTGCAAAGATCTCATCAATAGAAATGAATTAAGTCCAAACACCAGGTAATTGCTGTAAATCGTTGAGGAGTTCCCTCGACTGTCTTTCATCTCTATCATCAGATCGACTCCCAACCTTCATTAAATAGTACTAGTAGTAGTACTTTATCAAAATACTTAAAATACGATACTTTAAAATACGATTTTCGAAGGTTGCCCTCGATTTCTCTAAGATGCCATTATCAGATCCTGGTTTCTTTATCATAGTACCACTCCGGAGATATCTCCTTTCTACAAAAAAAAAATCATCCGATTCGGTTCATAAACAACGAAGTTATCCCTGAACACACATAAAAAATTAAAAAAAAAAAAAACATAAGTACGGTCGAATTGAGAAACCTCCTTCTTTTTTGAAGTCGTTTAAAAAGAGGGTGTGTGCTTCTGACCACACGATAGAAGTGAAAACTATACAAAAGGGACAAAAATAAATAATAATAATAAAATCTGGGACATCCCACACAGCGGCATCTAGTCCCAAAGTAAGCAAGTATAATGCTTGTATTATGGGTCACTAGACAAATGATATACATATTTAATTTTTTTTTGTTTAAAATACTCTACATATATAGATACTTTTATACCCAGACACGGAACAAGTAGACATTATGTTCGTGCTCACAAATATTTGTCCCGGGCGGGAATCGAACCCGCAACTCTTGGCTCCACAGTTAGGGTCTCTAACCACTCGGCTAACCGGTCAGTAAACGGATTTGTATTTCCTAGGAAAATTGACATGTGTCCGACTGTTTTTGTTGACGCTTTGATATAACACACAGGATAAATTTTATCCCGAAAAATATACAGCTACTGTGGAATAGCTTTTCATCATGCTAAAATGGCTGAATAGATTTATCTTAATCTAAACATGTACGTCCACAGGCGGAGCCACAGACGGTCGCCAGACGGTATTTACACCCAGTGAGCTTACTTTTTCTCCTTTATTTCATGGGAAATTCAGTTGCATCCATTATTAATTCACTGAGTGATAAAATCTGTGATAGCAATTACAGTTTGAAAAGTTTAAACAAATATATTATTTATCCATTCAATATTCTTTTAATGCAGGGAACTTAACAACCAACTGATGGAGGCAGAAGCGACACATGCATTAGGAGCTGCAAATGCGGCGCGCGGAGACTATGCAGCCGCTGTAAGACACCATAGAATGGAGCTAGAACTCGCACATCGCCTTGGGATAACACATTTGCAGGTAAGACAATATCTACAAAGCAAATTTTATTTGTCAAGTCTCGACCGTAAAAAGTGGCAGTTTATTGAACCTCACTTTCTGCCAAAACCTACAACATTAAATTAAAGTTTTTTTATTAAATGATCCGTAAAAGGAGAATACTTAGTCTGAAGTTACATCAGGCCGCAATGCGACCTGCTACATATAAAACATTAAAACAAACAAGTTAACATTCATGTATATGGCTATAATGCATGTTAAAATCAATGGCGATGATTTAAAATTTGATTAAAGTCTGGATGATCCCTTGCAATTCAATGTCAACAAAAGTGGCAGGCCAAATTTAACATAGGGGCCGTCCATTAAACACGTGAGGCTTGAAAGGGGGGAGGGATTTGACAAAAATCACGAAATGTCACAAGGGGGGAGGGGGGTGTAGTAAGATATCACGTGTATATATTTTTTCAAACGCGCTATTTTTAAATCGAAAAGCGGCATGTAGTGCACACCATTCGTTTATTATTTTTATACCAATCAAAAACAACCTGCAACTTTTCTGTCTAGACATTTTTATAATGGTCCTTAATTTCAGAATAAAATAAGATTATACTTTATACCCGTATTTAAGATAATATTCTAAAATATTCTAAAAAATTTAAGAATTTTTGTAGATACTAATAATACACGTGATGTTGGGTGGGGGTGGGGGGTAGTCTTAAATCTCACCATGTATCACCAAGGGGGAGGGGGGGTTAAAAAATGCTTAAAAGAAGATCACGTGATTAATGGACGGCCCCATACTTGTGTGTATGACTCAACAGACCGCATACTCTCACTGCGTCATACTAACCAACCACAAACCGTCTCTGTGTGCGTGAATTATAACCGAATAGTTAGTTGATATTTTTATCTACGTTTTTTGACGTTGACTCTCTATTCAGATTTAATTTGTTTTTGCGATAGGAACAACATAAGCGTAACTACAATATCGGCTGCATTATGACCACCAGCGAAAATAAGCGAGTTTATTAGAGAATTTCCTTTTACGTTTAATTAATTTAGTAGTATTTGTATTATTGAATATTTGAGTAGCTACTTTATGCATATAATCAAAACTACACATGTAACTTAATGTAGCCATGTCGACGACGCTTTATTTTCTCTACAGTTATTAGCTGTTTCTACAGCCCGTGGACAAACGTCCAATGTACAGCCCTTAGATGTTTCTAAACTCTAGAATTTTACAGTAGTTGGGCTGTACGTATGCACTTTAGGATGATATGTTTTGGCACTGCCTGCTTTAGCAATCTTTGCTAGATATGTCAAGAGTTTAACATATCAGTTCATTACTTTAAAAAAATATTGTATTTTGCAGATTTCCCCCACCTGTCGTTTCTACCACCTAGTTACTATTTATAAAACTTCGTTAAAATATCTTGTAAATGGGTCAGAACAAACCTGAAGTTAAACCACTAGTTGAAGTTGACATAGACGTCAATTTTATATTCCATCTTTTTCTACGACGCAGGCTCTTGCGTGCGGCGGGTTAGGCGCTGCGCACGCGTCGATGGGCGCCCACGCAGAAGCAGCGCGTTGGCATGAAGCCAGGTTGAGGCACGCCACTGCAGCAGGTACCTGTCACTTCCCCATACAAACGGCGAAGGGTGATAACTTACTATTTTATTTACACTAAAATAAGCTCCACTTTAACTAGATTTATAATAAAACAAAATAGAAAAATAAAATTATTAAAAAAGTTGGTAGTTTTAAATTATCTAGCTTACGACTACAACATTAATTTTAACATATCTTCGACTTAAAGGCATTGCGAAGTAAAATTATAGAAACTGCAAAGTAATGTTATTAGGAAACATAATTTCATTAATAATATTTTTAAATAACTTTAGATTGTTTCATTCATAAACGTACGAATTGACTAGAAGCCCTCTTCTGCGTTTACCGTCTCACCACTCATACTCTAGCTAGCTGGTGCAAGATGGCGAGTTGCAGTCCACGAGGTCCGCGCGCGCCGGTCTTCAGCCCCGCGAAATGGCGTTTGTCATTTTTTATACTGTAAAGTGACATTTCTGACTCTATTAAAACCAAACGCTGCTGTGAAATTTATTTACTCTATGATTTCATTACTTCACGAGATCACTGGAGCCAAAGATCGATTCATACTTTTTCCATTCTCGTTTTCGGTACAAATCCTTGCATCCCACAATATTTTTTCAATAATTCACGACTTGGCTAAAAAAGATAGATTCTTTATTACCCAGTGTATCTCTTTCTCGAATTTACGAATGAAATGCTGGTTAGAGACCCTAACTGCGGAGCCAAGGGTTGCGGATTCGAATCCCACCCGGGACATATATCCGTCCGCATGAATATGTCTATTTGTTCCGTGTCTGGGTGTGAAATATATGTATATATCAATAAAAAAATAATATTTAAGTATGTATACCAGTTGCCTAGTACCCCATAATACAAGCATAATACTTGCTTACTTTGGGACTAGATGGTGCTGCGTGGGATGTCCCATGTATTATTATTATTATGAATAGTTCTCCCAGGCGGGAATTGAACTCGCTACCTTTAAATCTGTTACTCAAAACAGTCAGTCAATATGTTGATATATTAACTATTGCTTGTATTTAAATCACTACTATTTCCCAATGTTTCCTTTGTTTTAAGGAAACACTCTCGATTATGCTAGTTCTAGAAGAGACATGACAACCGATTTCCAGAACTTTTAGTCAAACAGACTTTTATCATAGATCTTTTTTCACTTTTCTCAGGTGACGTGGCAGGACGAGCTCAGGCTTTAGCAGAATTGGGTCGAGCTCATTTAGCCATGGGTGCTTGCGGCAGTGCCGTGTCATACCTCAGGCAAGCTCTAGCAGCCATTGAGAGTCTCGCTATACCTGATGAGGAGGTAACACAATTACTTCAATTCACCTGTTTAAGTAAACATTATAGATATTGATCAAATAGAAATATTGAATATTTTATTTCATTCCATTGACAGAAAACTTTGAAATAGGGTTTTAAAGTTTTTCTAATTGTGATTTGACAAACCTGATTTCCTATAAGTTACTTGACGGCCTAAATAACTTTTGTACGAAATGATCGAAAAACACAAACGACAAAAAACCGGCCAAGTGTCAGTCGAATTCGCACACGAAAGCTTCCTTACCACATTACAAATTTAAAAAAAAAAACACGTTTTTTAAGGGACTTCCCTTTAATTTTTCACTTTATTCAATTTTTATTATTTGTTACGCGGCCACGGTAGTACATACTTCGTAAAATATCAAATGTAAGCAATGCATTATCTCACAACCACGAATCACATAAAACGTCGAAGAAAAAACACGTTTATTGTATGAGGACCCCTTTTAATTTTTAACTTTTTTTTTTTTTTGTGTTATAGCGGTTATACACACTCCATGAGAATTCCAATTGTCTATCTATTACGATTCAGACGATACAGCCCTGTGACAGACGGATGAACAGACGGACAGCGAAGCCTTAGTAATAGGGTCCTCTTTAATACGGAACCCTTAAAACAGACATTGTGTGATTTTGATACGGTAAAAGTGAAAAAAACCCACCAAAAATTCATGTTTTCAGGCACGTGTCCGCCATCGACTTGGTTTCGCGCTATGGTCTTCTGGCGAACTTGAAGAAGCCAAAGACCAGTTGCAAGCTTCCCTCTCAGTACTAGAAACGAGCGTCGATAGACACAGGGACAAGAAAACAATCGCGTTATATACTTCTACACACCATGCTTTACAGAGGATACTTGTTGGTGAGTATAGTACTTGCCATCGATCTGTGCGGCTTTAAAGTGCGACGCAAGCCTTGGTGCGAAGATCCACTATACTTCCCGCCTCAACGTTTCATGTAATTAAGTTACTGCGACATTTTTGTGACTAACTTCAGCAAGTAATGTAATCATTTAGAACGAAACATCTATCTAGAATATCTGCTAAAATAATTCATACAAAATTGACATAAATATACCTAGATGAAATACATTATTAAGGAAAAACGATTATTATCTTTAACCAAATAATTTAGAAAGGGATTTGTAATAATGGGCATTGTTCAAAGTTTTACAACATCGTCCGAAAAATTTCATAATTACAGGAAAAGATGTCCTTATTCAACAGAAAACATTTGAATTTCTTTGGAGGCGTAGTATAGTTCCAATCAAACTTTACGACGGATCTGAATACAACGCTTTATGCATGCTTGCGCAGGTTCAATCATATGCCCCTCGCTCCACTGCATCCCGCTACACCTAAAACTGGTTACTGCGACGCGACTTGTGCCTATGTTCACATCCGCCATAAAGGTTGATTGGAACTATAACAAAAGCCCATTGCTGATGTAGTAATAATGAGTTTTAATGATGCAATCAACTAGATCTTTGAATATATGACTTAAAAAACAACAAATACGTTACTAAAAAGGAACTTGAAGCCTAACACTGTGATTGTACAGTGCAAATAGAGGAAGTCTGACAGCTAACAATATTTCTTTGCAAATCTCAAAATTTCATACTGAATCCTAATATATGTTTTTAAAGAAAATATTTACATCATTTTCATACTAAAATATTTTGATAAGTTACTAATTTACATTAATCTAACCTGAACAGAGCTTGGACGTAATTCTGAAGCCCTAGTGGTAGCTGAAAAGGCGCGTGGTCGGCCTCCAGATATGTATATGGAGAGACATTCACTTTCTACAATGGAAATGCATAGGCATCGGTAAGTGTTCATACAGCTTATGTTGTTTGAAGCTCTAATATAAAGATTTTAAGTATTTTATTCATATTAATGTCGTGTTAATACCTACCTTAGAACTCGGATTTAAAGTAATATTCTATGAGCGGGGTGTCCCTGACCGCACGTAGGTGGTTAAGGGATGGAAATAGGTGGTGAGTGGTTAGGGTCGAACGATACCGCTAATTTTCATTATTTGACCAAAAGTAAGAAACTACTAGTTAGTTATATTTATTTTACCATCTTAATAAGTATGGCACTTACAAACTATTGACATTTTATATTTGTCTCTTTCTTGCATAATGAAATTTAACATTATATTGAATAGCCTGTCATCACAGGCTAGTATATCGTACGGTATTGTTCTCTTTGTCTAACACGATATTTCAAACATTCATAACTTTGTTATTTATTTTTTTAAATTATTTCACTGTTGTATTCAGAAATCTCTTGTATAAAATAATTTATGAAAATAGTCAACTATCCTGTTGTCGTAAAATTTAAAACGATATGCTCGTTTTAATACAAAAACGGTATTAATTTTGGGTTAATTAAAGTTTACAATTTTCACAAATTAAATAAAGTTTACAAGTAGAATAAGCCCACTCATCACCAATAATATATTTACATCTTTTGTTACAATGGGATAAAACAAATTTTCACCGAGGTTGAATATTTTTGAGCCAAATATTACATTTTTTTTTTATCGAGCCATATTCAGCCAATCGTGTATCGATCCTCATCGTTCATATTAACAGATATATTTAATTTTCATTACCATTTTAGTAAAGTTATATTCGTAATTTTTAAAGTTCAACAATTAATTTTTCCTGTAGTCGAAACGTCATTTTTGGCGCTTACTTCACCTTAAGGATTAACACAGTTCAATTTTTGGTCCCCATTTGTTTCTATAGAGTCCTAAAAGTCTACTATTTACTTCAGGTCAACAGCGGATGACGCAAGCAGAGATCGTTCTGATTCTTGGTGGCCAAATAACGTGGAGCAGCTTCTAGAAGTTGTAAATAAGCAGAAGGCGCCCATTCTGTATTACAGTCTCGCTTCTGGCAGATTATACGCTTGGCTACTTCAACCACTAAAAGGTATGAACTTTTTCATAACATTTTCTCTAAACATCTAAATGATGTAATTTTTCTGAAGGAATCTGTTGACACAGATTCTTTAAAATGTTTAAAAATTAACACGATTTTTCATAAAAATAACAACTCTTTATGGTTACTATGTTCGCGATTTTTGTGTTAAGGTTGGCGAACCAACCTTAACTGCTGAACCAAGGGTCGCAAAATCAATTCCCGCCCGGGATAAATGTTTGTGTGTATGAACATGTCTATTTGTTTAGTGTCTCGTTGTAAAATATCTATACATGTATATACTATAAAAAATAATGAAATATGTGTATCAGTTGCCTAGTACTCATAATACAAGTTCTACTTTGGGACTAGATGACGTTGTGTAGGATGGCCTAGGTATTATTATTATTACATACTATTATTATAGTTTGAACCACTTTTTATTTTAGCCCCCCATTTCTCAAATATTCAATTTCATTATCTTTTCCTGTGTCTCCTGGCATTTTAGAAACGATATTAGAATTTGAAAAATTTTTGTAGATAGATCGATTAGAATGTTCAGTGAAAATCGTTTCTAGTAACTTTAATGCATTTGTTCCTAAATAATCCGTCAAACCAAACAAATGCACCATATGCATACAACCGAACTAAAAATCTACTCTGACAGTGGCACAAACCGCACTTAGCTGGTTTTTATTTGTCAATTAATATTCCATCATCTATATCAAATGATCTCTTTAAAGAGGTATATTGTGTAGAGATTGTCTATGTCTATGTCTATGTCAAAGTCGCATGTCCTTCCACCTCAATCATTTACGAATTGAGCACGTAGCGTCATGACCAATAGCTCAGTTCGATTTATTAGCCAATGGGCTTGGACTACAATTTTAAAATCACGCTGATCAATATTAAAATTGACAGGAATAAGGTTCTATAACAAGCTCTTATGATATCAATGTGTCCTTTTATGAATTTGCCAGATGTTTAAGAAAATCCATCTAACGTTGAAATTGTCTCTGTGACGTGATCTGGTTAGATGAACTCATTCCACTGCTTCCCACAATAAAAGGCAAAAACAAAAATTAACTATAAAATATTTGAGTTAGTCACTATATCAAATAAAACTATGATCGTCTTGAATCAGTGGAAATATTAGAATTTGATTTATTCTTAGATAAAGCAATCGATAAACTTCTGTCCAGATGACGCCATAGGGATATTATAATAGATCAATTTTAGAAATAAAATTAGTAATAGAAAATTGCGTATCATTTTTTTTAATTTCAAGAGAAAGGTATAGATCTGTATTTTTGAGAAAAATGATATGTAAAATTCGTTTTGACATTTACAAGAACATTTTTACTACTTAATGTAACTAAACTCATTGATATTTTGAATGACAAATCCTGTGGAGGGACATACCATTGTGAGTTAGAACATCTCTGCTATCATTTCTACACAAAAATATATTTTATACGTAGAAAGACCCCAGGTACCCAGTTGAATAATGTAATTTGTATTGGCAGGCATCTTGAGGTTTCACCAACAGTCACTCACAGAAGAAACAGACGAACCCAACAACAGCCTGCCCGACGTCGGCCTAGATGATTTGCAAGCACCTGCTGGTAAGAAATCAAAGTCAAATATTTTTATTTCGTAGTTGTGTAACATAATCTTGAAATACGTCACAAGAGTGAATTGATGACTTTGTGGAAGAACGTCATTACAAGGTACATTCAAAAAGTGCTGGTCTACTAGTGCTGAATACGATGGTTTGTGAGCGTACGTACAACGGTCTCTCCACGAGTCTGTGCTCCTAGTATCCAATTTCTTTCACTTAATTTGGTAATGGTCACTTTTTAATCACCCAAAACGTATAATTTAACTCTAAAATTAGACATTTTTAGATATTATTAATAAAACTACTTAAAAAGGTTGCACCAAAAAGCCATTATTAAAAAGCGGCCTATCTAAGTACATCCCGTCATTTATAAAATTATTTTTAAAAAACCCGACTGCAAAACCATATAACTGAATAGAAAAAATTACTAACTAAAAAGAGAAAAACAGGCTTTATTCTATTAGTATTTTGGTTTGAATAATGTAGAATGCTCCATAAAAACTTTTTTTGTCCGATACCTAGCTTAATCATATAAATATGATTTGGGGGGATAAGGTATTACAGGTGGGGATAAACAAAAACTACAAAACATATTTGTTGTAAAAATCTTTAGTTCCACAGAAAGATCATCACAAAACATTATTAAGATGAATCTAACGGCACCTCATATGATCAAAACCGTTTAGGCTACAGTGCCTGCCAAACAAATATCTTGGATACATATATACATACGACAAACATTATCCTCCGCAGGTGGATAAAAATATGGAAAAATTGCTGATTTTTTAGTTAAAACACTTTCACTTCCAGTTAGGACAACTTTACTACCTAGTATTTTACAAAAATTGTAAGGTACAAATCTGTTACTTCAATACAATATTCCTATATATCAGTTGAGCCAAATTCGAATGAAGACCTGCGATTGTATGAAAAATAACACTTTCGCGCGTTTATTTTTCTAGGAGGTTGTGATAAGTTAGAACGCTGCATATCAGAATGGGCGGCTTGGCTGCGACCGGGCGAGCGTCGTGACACGGATTGGGAAACCGAGGAACCCGAACGTGCATCTACTAGTGGATTGGCTAGGATTGTAAGTTATTTCCATTTTTACTACGCCAGGCTTTCGTGTTATCAATAAAACATACAGCTTGTTTATAACGTGTTTATTTCGCTTTTCAATTGTACACGGCGAAATTATCTATAAACTTCTACTATTGGAAAAACTACGCCTCACTATATTTATTTATTTCTAATCTTAACACTAATTCACGTTAAGATCACTCAACTGTGAAATATGAAGAGTTTGTTATACTATTCAAGGAACCCTGGAATCTGTTTAATATTTCTATTAGAATAATTCATACGTCTTTATTTGAGTATTATTTGAGCCATGTAAATAAGATGTAATAGAAACTAATTAAAAGTATTAATTTTTTTAAATATTTTAATTTAATTAAGGTTTAATTATTTCAATTTAAGTAATTATTGAAGCGTTCGTATAAATATATACGAACAAGGGCATCTAGTTTAATCAGTAAAGTTATTCTAGCATGTTGTTCTATATTATTTACAATACCTACATTACAATCTTTTACATGTTAAAAGAGATTGGTGAAAAACTTAACTTAAACAGTAATTTATAGAAATTACCATATTAAATATTTTTCTGTCCTATCTGGTCAGCGTGCTCGATGAAATGAAATCTCGCCTCAGAAGAATCAAATAACTGTTACCAAAGAGCTTTTACAGCATATATTATCTAGTCGAATTAAATCAATTGATTCATTGTTCCTCATCTAAAGAGAGGAGTAAAAGCGATTTGGCTGCTATTGTAGAAAATATTTTCTGTGTAAAAGCAATTAAGCTGCTTTTGTACTCATAGAACAAAATTGCTAACTAATAGCAAACTGCTATCTTCGAATAAATGCATTATTGTTGCTATTATAGCACTAATAGTGTTTTTTTGCTTTACTCGAGCTTTTACGCAAAAAAGCAGAAATAATAATACTTGAGAATTCCACACAGCAGCGTCATCTAGTCCCAAAATAAGCACGTATTATGCCTGTGTTATGGGTAATAGATAAATGGTAAGCATATTTTTTTTTTGATAATATATACATATGTAAATACTTTCACATCCAGATACAAATAGACATATTTATGTGCACAAATATGTGTCCCGGGCGGGAATCGGACCCGAGACCCCTGGCTCCGCAGTTAGGACCACTAACATCCGCCTCACATGCTAGCACTCGCACTCGTTCCTGATACTGCGCTGATGGACACTGACATTGATCGACACGTGTTTACTTACGTTCGGGCAGAACGCCCGCCGCACATGCTGCCACTCGCATTGGTCGTCACGAGCCAGTAGTACTGAATTCAAATGTAGACAAGTGTCGACCAATGTCGGTGTCAAGAAATAGGAACGTGCTCTCGACTTATAGCGCACAGATTGGCTGATAGGAAGTTTTATTTTTTATTCGCCTCTACGTAAACTCTCTTAATAATATGCCAATATATGACATTTAATTAGGTATGTATGTCTTGTTGTCTTTGTACTTCATGTTGGGAACACTAAAATAAATTAATAAATGACAACCAGGTGTCCCGTAACCATCTGCTGAACTCATCTAACTACTCGCTGAGCTCGCTGTTCAGTGTGGGATCTGTAGGTGGGTCCGTGGCAAGCTTGCATGGTTCTACTAGGTAAGTTGTGCGTATAAATAGCTATACATTAAAAACGATCGATGTTTGTTTCCTATTAGTATTGTGGTTAATTTTATCTATAGTTTATTACATGAAAATAAGAAATTAAGCCTTTACTCAGAAAGTCTTATTTCAGTGCAGCCTTTAAGCCCACTGTATTAGAATAAATTATTAGAGAAAATATAGGTCGCCAAACAATACGACAAAGGTTGACTTTTTGCTTCAATTAATCATCAATCGATAATTCAAGCAATTCCGTAAATTCATCATTTGCATAGTTACTTAATAAGATAAATTATTACATCGACGGTTGAAATAATATTTTCTACGAAAGTGACATTTTTGTCAAATATATCTACGTGCTAAAAATTAGTTTTCATAGTACCGCACTCCGATGAGTAACTCATATAGTTTGTTGATGCCTGTCCGTCTGTCTGGATATATGTATATCACAGCCATTTTATGCAGGCCTGGTAGTGTAATAAAATCTTTAAAAAAAAGTTCCTTTCCGCGTTGAATTCCATTCTACCAGCCCATTATGCCCCACTGCAGGCGTTTAGGCCTCCCCTCAGAGTGAGGGGGCTTGGAGCTTAATTCACCACGCTGCTCCAGTGCGGATTGGTGGCTTTTAACGGATGCCATCGATAGCGACCGGGCCCAACGGCTTAACGTTCTTTTTGAGGCACACTGGATAGAGTACTTAAGTCAGAAAAAAACTCATTGGTACACGCCCAGATTCGAACCACGGCCGCACGATCTTGTAAACTCGAAATAGGTTCTCTGCGCTCGGGCTATCACGAAATCATTGAAAAGCTAATATAAAATCAAATAAGATTTCTTTGGTGGTTTTTCTGATTTAAGCACCAATCACGATGTACTCGGTTTCAGAGTTGCCTTTTTCTTGTTGTTCCTGCTGTTGCAAGTTCCTGTTCTTTTTCTCTTGAACCACTATTTTGAAAAAAAAAAAACTATAATAATAGCACAAAACATAGTATAAAATTTTCACAACTATCCAGGTTCAACTACTTCATGGTCACAACTGATCAATTCGGTTCAACTCTAAACAAATTCATTATTTTGATTTATAAGTTTTGTTGTAGACATGGCGACGGAATCCTACCTTTTGCGTGACTCGACACGTGCTTGACCGATTTTGTTTTAAATTTCCATGGACCCTATGGTGAACTAAAAAATAAACTAAATGGTCAATTTGATCTCGGCTACGAGTACCAATGTATAAACCTGTTTTAATATTTTACTTTGTGTTGTCGAACTCAAGAATTTTGTTGTACCTAGTACGAAATCCCAACCTCTTTGTGAACCCCTCATTCTTTTTACAGGTGAAATACTGTGTATATACTATGAAATATATTGGTAAACATTACTAAAAAGGGTTGGCACCGCGAATTCGGGTCTTGACCCGAATTCGCGGTGCGCGGTGACTCCGAATTGACCGCTTGACGCGGTGACTCCGAATAGCTTGCTATTTTAAATTAAATTGTAATTTTTTTTTAAATATTTAGTACAACTTTTTTCACATATACATTTTTGTACCAAAAGTTATTGCGTGCTCGAAAACTTGTAACTTCCGAGTTATATTCCGACACTAATATTACCGACATTCCGACATTATTATTATTGTCCTAATGAGAAACGAAGTTTGATTTTTAACAAAACTTTTCAATTTTAATTATAAATTTTTTAATCGGATTTTTTAAATTTCTTGATATAATGATTTTTATTTTTGTATGTTAAAATTAATATAACGATTATAATTAAAAAATAGCCGGGCCCGCATTCAGGGTGCCTCCTTAGTTACGTTTATTTTATAGTATATGAACAGTGTTTGCCTGAGAAAAGAATGAGGGGTTCACAAGATAGAATATTGATATACGTAGATCGAGCGCTGCGAGTCGCGCACGCCGTCAGCCATCGTGGCAAGGGCCACCTTGTCTCACTCAACTTTATAAGATGCTTCTAGCGCCTTTCGAAGATCTGTTACCGGCTTCCTGCAACAACAATCATGGTGAGTATGGATATTCTTACCATATATGAATTTATATACAGGTATAGTTCCAATAAGCTTTATAGCGGATGTGAACATAGGCACAAGTCGCGTCGCAGTAACCAATTTTAGGTGTAGCGAGACGCAGTGGAGCGAGGGGTATATGACTGTATCTACCTGCGCAAAAATGCATAAAGCGTTGTATTCTGATCCGCCATTAAGTTTGAGGGTAACTATACCAGGAACACAGAAAAGTTTACCCGTTGTAAGGTTAGGTATATTTTGCTTCGTTTTCGACTTATCAGTGCGTGACGGGCACGATGATGTGGCGTCATATTTGATTCTGGTTTCTGAAATAAAACACGAAGTTCTGAGGACTGTTAAGTTGATATTGCTGCCCTTGTTGATTTCTTCTAGTTCTGGTTCTCTCGGTGGCTACCCGTTGACTGGCTTATTAATGATAGTCGGTGGGTACGTTGGAAGCAATAGGCCAACTTTTGCCATCGAGGGCGGAGCATAACTGTTTCAGAGCAGCTAGTATCGTCTTTATTTGCAATAATTATTTTACATGCTTTTTATTTTATAATTCGTAATATTTGATTGAAACGACAAAAATAATTCTTTACAGTACAATCATAATCTCAAGTTTTCATTTATGTTTAATATTTATGACTTATCACTGCTTATTAACATTTTAAAAGATTATTAAAAAAACTTCATCATAAGATACGGGTATATTTAAATATAAGTAACATAATATTATTTTTGTCCGATCCAGCGTCGCACGGTCGTCGTTGCGGTGGTCGGCGCGAAATCGTACTGATACTCGAAGGAGTTTTGCTGACGGTACCTTGGGGCGCTCTTTACGCGGGCGACGAGCCGTTATGCGAACGGTACGCGTTATTGGCTGCGCCTGCTTTGGCTGCTTTGAGGCATCAGCGTAGAGGAAAACATGGTTTGTGTTTTATTACTATGTTTGAAGTAATGGACATTTTTTTTATTAGTACACTGCTACTGGATTAAGGCAAATCATATCCAATGGGGCTACTGAGAAGAGATTAAGTTTTTATGAAGTAGACTTAGTTACAAATACTATAAGGTTTGATTTTGTGTAGTGTGTGTAGTAAGCCGCTATTCATCGGCACCTAGTGTAACCTTAACTTTCAGTGTTGACAATAAACTTCTTAAATAGCTGATAGCTGCCAACCCCATTTTATAAAACTAAACATTCTTACCTTGCCCTGTATTTACATACCGGAGATATGTAAGTTCGTAAAAAATGTTCATACTTATATTCATCAAGGAGAGAAATACAAAGTATAATCAACGACCCAAAAACACATTAACGCTACCCCAGTCTCGTTTAAAGATTCATTCGACAAGTCCCTTTGTTATGTCCATAAAAATATGCAATAAGCTTCCATCGTCATTAAAAGAAGAAACAAGTTATGATAAATTTATCAGAGATTTAAAAAAAAATATTATTAAACAAATGTTATTATAATTTGGATGAATACCTGAACGACAAATCTATATAGTATTAATACTGAGCTATAACGTCTCAAAAAATTTATTACCTAATTATTAGTAGTTATTGTTATGACATTATTGTTGTTAATTATTATCGTGGTGACATTATTATTATTTTAGTTATTATTGAGACGACATTATTTTAACTATTATTGTGGTGATATTATTGTTGTTTTGATTGTTGTTGTGATTGCATTATTGTTAAAAATCATTAAGAAAATAGCCCTCTTATATTGCTGTGCTCTCACGGGGCGTCACATAGTATATATAATGATTTTGTCTGACCACCTAAAGATTGACATGTGACAATGCAATAAATTAATTAATTAATTAATTAATTAATCAGTGCGCTCTAGAATCGAACATGTATACAAAAATGAACGAATTACTATGAAATTTTTTCTTCAGCCTCGATCGAAGCGAGTCGTGCAATAGAAAACGGCACAGAAGTCGGTATGCGTTGTACGGTAGTTGGAGCGCCGAGAGTTTGCGCGGCTGCGCGCTGGGCCCCGGCGCCTGCGCAACACAAAGAAGCAGAACTAGTCGGAGACATGCTGAGGTGTCCACCGCTCACCGATTACCAGGTATTTTGTAATCATAGAGCATTGGAAAGCGCGCAGTTGGGCACTTCTAGATATCAATCCCTTAGCTTAACTAATTAATCAATACAGGGACACAAACCAATATCTCGAATAGCTATGTGACGTCGACTTGACAATTGCCAAAAGGTCTGTATTCATTTGAAATTGGCTAAAGCTAATCAAGTTAAGTCTGGTGCCACTTTTATGAATAATAGAGACAAGACAAAATGACAGCTATAGAGTATTTTATCCATAAAATTTTAGAATGGGGCCAACATTGTTTATTTTCTTTCAGAATAACTTATAATATGGACAGTAGCTATTATGTTATTGAAATTAAAACTATACGTACTAAAATTTCGAATGTGATTAATCGGCAGAAACGGACAATTAAAGAAAAAAAGGAACTCTTATAGGATGACTTCGTTGTCCGTCCGTCTGTCTGTCAAGATTATTTTTCTCGGGAACGCGTGGAGGTACCAATTTGAAAATTTATAATAGTTCTTAGGTCTAAAATCTCTTGGAACTTTAAAATAATCAAACTTCTAAGTCAACAAACCAAATAAAAAAATACGGCCATTTATGTCGCATAATTTGAAACTTGCAAGTAAATCAAGACCTATTTACCTACAGTTGACCTAAAATCATGAAATTTGGCAAGAAGCAAGGTATACAGCACAAGTATAGGAATAAATAAAAAAATCGTCAATATGTAGTTGTATCACATAAAAAATATATTTCAATTGAAATATGGGTTTACGTGATGAAATGTGATGATATGATGCGTTTACGTTGCATTCTAGCGGCGAGAAGCGATGAACCCGTCAATATATTATGTTTATAACTGCATGGAAGTCCAACTCGCTGTTGTTCATGCCCGCTGACCAGCGCCCATCGAATACAACAAAATATATTGTTATATACAGGCTTCCAAGGAAACAGTGATGGCTCAGCTGACCCAGGCCGAATGCGTGCATCTTGCAACACACGTGTGCTGGAAGACGCCAGCTATCATACTCAGTCCTGGAGAAGTTGTAAGTATATATACATACTACGAGGCATGTTTTTTAAGTAAGTACCGTTTTGGAATTAAAAAAAGACGTACAAAGATATGGCAATAATTAAATTTTTACATGGAAGCCTGTACCTTAATCTACTTTTCTACATAATTTCCGTGAATATTGAGGCACTTGTCATAACGTGGCACCAGCTTTTGAATACCCTCCTCATAAAATTCTGCCGCCTGACAACCACGATATCACAACTGTTTTGACTTCGTTATCGTCTTGAAGACGCTGACCGCCCAGGTGTTTCTTCAAGTGCAGGAACAAATGGTAGTCGCTAGGCGCCAGATCAGGGCTGTATGGAGGATGATCTAGAGTTTCCCATTGACAATCTTCATTAAGGACCGAAGGACGCCCACTCCGTTCTTCATCATGCACATTTGTGCAGCCATCTTTAAAAGCTCTCATCCATTTCCTTACCATTCCATCACTCATAATGTTTTGTCCGTAAACTTCACAGATCTCACGATGAATATCGATCGATTTTACGCCTTTAGTACTAAGAAATCTTATAACAGCCCGTACTTCACAATCGGCGGGACTCACGATTGTCGGAGGCATCTTAAATACTCAGTAAACAATGCATAACAATGAAGAATCAGACTGTAATGGCGTCAGTGCGTAGACAAGAGATGTAGGTAACCAGCGCGTATGCGCGGAACGCCGACCGTAGCGCTGCGGCGGCGGAATCGCAAAACGGTACTTACTTAAAAAACATGCCTCGTATATAATAATAGTTACATAGAAATTAATCACCTATAATGTGTGGGGTCAACGGTCAATAGATGGCGGTGGTTACAATCCCCAACCCACAATGGAGCAGCGTGTTGGATTTAAGCTCCAAGTCCTCCCTCACCCTGGGGGAGGTCTAAGCCCCTACAGTGGGGTAAAAATGGGCCGATTAGGAATGTGTGGGGTCTGAAAGGTTAGCTCAATGATACACGAGTGAGTTGTTCAAAGGTTGTATTGTCACTGATTCTTACGTACTAACATGCATACATGCACACTTATATCTATGCTTATACTAAGGTGATGTCATACACTACACCACCGGGGTAATTTTGAAAAAAATTTTTTCATTACTGATGTAAAAATTTTTTTTTTTTTTTTGTAATGGTACTACAATTTCGTAACAATATTGTAGGGCAGTAATATTCAAATAGTAAACTAAAATTTATGACAATGTTATAGATTTTATGATAGTACTTTAAAATTTTTCAAGTTAAATTTTCACAATGTAAAATGTTCGTCAATAAGAAATTATGATAATACCAAATTTTATTGTAGTATGACAATACAAAAGTTTTTTTTTTTTTTTTGATAATAGTTTAAAATTATGTTATAATATAGAATAATATGAGAATATGGAAACTACGACAATGCATTGCGTAGATTTTAACTTAAAATTAAGAAATTATTTAAGTACATTTTTAAGAAATAAAAGAATCGAGTATACATGTTGTTTTATTTTAATTAATCCTTATTAAAATTATACATGAAATAATTTTGTACGATTTTTATGAATCGTTTCTTCTTTGTTATTCCTAAAAATAATCACATTTGGTGATTCATCTCTCACTACGAAGTAGGGTCCGTGAAATATTGCATCACTTTTTAGATTAGATTCTGAACGTATTAAAACAAGGTCATTCTCTTTGTATGTTATGGGATTACTATGTATGTCGTATTTATTTTTACGGATCTCTTTACTTGCTAATAAATTTTTTCTGGCTTCCATTTGTGCTGTTTGCAATCGGTATTTAAATTCTAAAGCGTAATTATCGGGATTGTAAAGTGGGTCTATCTGGTTGTTGCAAAATGTAGTAGGGATGTTACACAATTTTCCAAAAACTAACTCGTGTGGGGTGTATTTTGTTTCTGTATGAACTGTGTTATTAAATGAAAATGTGTAATATGGTAGCCAATCTGACCAATTTTCTGTTGATGATGTTGTGTAAATGCGTAGAAAATTACGTAGGGTTTTGTGTGTGTTTTCGAGTGCTCCTAAAGTCTCGTGATGAAAGCTCGTACTCATAAGTTTTTCTATTTTTAACAAGTGACATAACTCGGTCATAGTTGAGGAAATAAACTCAGTACCTCGGTCAGTTACAATTTTGTTTGGAATACCATATTTTAAGATAAAATTATTAACTAAACTTTTAGCTACTATAGAAGTATGCTTACTAGTTAAAGGAAAAGCTTCTAAATATTTACTTAGTTCACATTGTATTGTTAAAATATAGCAATTTCCTAAATTATCCTTATTTAAGGGCCCAACTAAATCTAAATATATTGTTTCGAAAGCTTTCGTTGCCGTTGTCGTGATTTTCATTGGTTCTTTCACTGGCTTAGAGTGCTTTAACTTTTGACATAATTCACAACGTTTTACGTAATTGTAAACGTCTAAATTCATACCTCGCCAATAATAAACGCGTTTTATATTATTTATCATTCTTTTTATGCCACAATGACCGCTAGTGGGCAAAATATGGTAGTCATTTAATATTAATTTTTTATCTTCATCATTTGTTATTCTTATGACTCCATTTAAAATTATTAATGTGGGAAATACCCATTTTTTGTCTTTATTAATTTCTTTACTAATTTCTTCTATAAATTTTACATTAAATTTATTTTCTTTATTTTTTATAAAACATAACTTGTCGATTTTAATTTTCTGACAAAATTTTCTTAATTTTTGTACGAATTCGGCTCGCGACATTCGTAGTGAAAAATCAAGATTTAGGTAAATAGTTTTATCGTCTGGGACATACGCTAAATAATCATTTTCGTACTGTATTTTTCCTTCCGTTCTTAATTTGTTTATTATCTTTCTCTCAACTAAAACAAAATCCATGCTATCAATCGGTTTGCGCAATAATTCTACAACTTTCGGTTGATCAGGCCGATCGTTCGTATCATTATCCCGCAAACTGCTTTCCTTACTTTCTACAAACTTCTCCTTCTCACTCTCATTTCCTCTTACTTTTTCCTTCTCTACTTCCTCTTTCTCCTTCCTAACACTTTCTTTCCTCTGACGCTCTTCCTCTTCCATCTTTCTTCTCATGCTTCTAGTCACTACCGAAACCTTACTTTCACTCATACCTTTCAATTCCTCTGACGTCGTTACTATTCTGCTTAACGCGTCTGCTACTGAATTTAATGTCCCTTTGACGTATTCTACTTTAAAGTCATATTCCTCTAATGCAAGTCGAAATTTAATTAATCTACTTGAAGGATCTTTCATACCGAATAAGTAAATTAATGGTTTATGATCTGTTCTGATCGTAAACGTTTTTCCATATAAGTATGGTCTAAAGTGCTTTACACTCCATACTATGCTTAATAATTCCTTTTCTATCGTAGAATAACGTAACTCGGCTTTATTTAAGGGTCGGCTTGTGTATGCGATCGGGTGATTATTTTTGTTACTTAAGACTGAGCCTATGGCTATACCTGAAGCGTCTGTTTGCAAAATAAATTCATTTTCTTTCGTAAAATCGGGATATGCTAAAACTGGGGGACTTGTTAATTTTTTTATTAATAATTTAAATGAATTTTCACAATCTTGTGACCAAATAAAAGTTTGATTTTTTCTACAAAGTGTATTTAAAGGAATTGTCATTTCCGCAAAATTTTTTATGAATTTTCTATAATAATTACAAAATGCTACGAACCGTCTAACCTCGTCAGCATTTGTTGGAACTGGATAATTTTTTAAAGTATTAGTTTTTTCTGGATCTGGGGAAATTCCTTTGTCTGAGACTACATGACCTAAATATAAAACTTGTTTTTTCAAAAATTCACATTTTGACGGATTTAATTTTAAATTGAATTTATTGAAACGTTCGAAAACATCAATTAAATTTTTATTGTGAGTTTTTAAATTTCTTCCAAAAACTATAATGTCGTCACAATATACTAGACATTTTTCGTAATTTAAACCTGATAAAGCTACTGACATGGCTCTAGAAAATGCATTAGGACTAACTTTTAAACCCATCGGTAAACGCTTAAGCTGATATTGACCCGTTGTTGTTGTAAAAGAAGTATATTTTCTACTTTCTTTTTCTAAGGAAATTTGGTAAAACCCTTGGTACAAATCTAAATGCGTAAAATAAACTGATCCTGACAGTGAGTCTAAAATATCTGTCATATTAGGTAAGGGAAACTTGTCATCTTCGATGTTTTGATTTAATTTTCTAAAATCAATAACTAATCGCCATTTTTTGTTATTGTTGTTATCTGACTTTTTAGGTACTAATAAGATTGGACTGTTCCAAGATGAAGAAGAACATTCTATAATATCATCTTTTAATAGCTTATCAACTTGTTTGTTTACTTCATTTTTCATTTCATAGGGTATTCTATATTGTTTTGAATAAATAGGCTTTACCCCTTTTTTTATAGAAATTGACTGCTCAGGAATGTTAGAAATGTTTAATTTATCGCCTTCTAAAAAAAATAAATTGGAATATTTTTTACAAATTGTTTCAATAGAATCCTTTTCTTCATTATTTAAATGAGATAAATTTAATTCTTTCAACAACTTTGTTGTTCTTGAGGAATCGTGTTCGTTCTTACTAAGTCGTACAGTATTGTAATCGGATAACTTAAACAATGTAGGTCTGTAATTCTGAAGCAAAAAATTCTTATCGCTTGTGTTTAAACATAACACTGGTACTTTTCCGTTGCGTACAGTAGCAATTGTGTTTGCGATGAATAAATACTCAGAAATCTGAAGTGGCTTGACGATGATCTCATCGCCGTTCTTAAAATGTGGATTGTTTATATTAACGAAATGAATGCTTTCCGTTCGTTTAGGAAGAATGAATGCATTTGTGTGTTCTGACTCATGTTTTCTGTATAGTTTTATGTGATGTGTTTTACCTTCATAAGTTGTTAAAGTTAAAAATCTATGATATAAATCTATATTAGTTTTGAAATTACATAAAAAATCCATGCCCAAAATTCCACTAGAGCTTGTATTAAGATTAGAAATAGCTTGAAATTCATGGTAAAAAGTTAACTGATCTGATTTTAATTGTAAACTAACTAATCCTTTGGTGCGAACATATCCACCAACTCCTTTTACTGAAATTGATTTTGATGTATCAATCTTTGTATTTTTGGGTAATTCTTCGGTTTTAACAACCGACAAAGATGCACCGGTATCGATCAGGAATTTAAATCGTTTTCCGCTAATATTAAAATAGATATAAAAAGTATTACTTGAAAAACTTAAAATTTTGTGTTGAAAATTATTTTTTTCAGACATTTCCCTCGTCAAGAAAGGGCTGCTGATGTTCATTATTTTCCTGTGGATAATCTATTGCTTTCAAATTATTTCTACGTCTAAAATGTGTTTGGTACGGTCGTCTTTGGTACTGGTTATTTTGATAAGTACGTCTTGTGTTGAACCTTCCACGAAAGCTATTATGTGTGTGATTGTGTGAGTGCTTACCTCGAACGCTCGTACTGTGGGTCGTTGTCGAGTGACCGGCGCGTCGTGAGTCATAATTGTTGCGTGGCGCGCCTCTCCCAGCGTGTGGCCGCCCACGACTGTGTTGACCTCTATATGATGTACTGCGATATTTTGATATTGCATCGTGTCCATTTTGGGAAGATTTACTAAAAGCGTTAAAGTCATTTGCAAATTCAACAGCTTCTTTAAGCGTTGAAAAATCTTTAGCTAAAAGGATTGAGCACAAATCCTTGTTGTTCAATCCGAATGCGAAATTTTTTATTGCTAAACTTTCATTAATCGGCCGTAATAATCTATACGCTTCGGCGTTTTCATTTGCTTGTGAAATCGTTAAATCCGTAAAAAGTTCTTCCAATCGATCACCGTATTTTGATATCGAACTACTATTCTGCTTTTGAGAATTTAATTGAGTTAATAATGTATTTGCAGATTTTTTTACTAATAGAAATTTCTTAATATCGGAAATTAATGACTCGATTTTCTCGTATTTTTCTGATAGTTTTAAACGAGATATGCGGTTTAAACGTGTCTTTAAAACAAATTGAATTAATAATTGTTCTTGATTTTTATCAATGCACGATTGATACAGTTCGATGCTATTGATTAATTTTTCAATAGATTCTTGATTATTGTCTGTTAATACAGGTATTAAATTTGTCGCTGTGCGTAGATCGAATTTCTCAAATTCAGACATTTTTAAAGGTTCAATGTTACAATACAATTGAATTTTAGCAAAATGTGTTTTTATGTTATTACACGCGATGATAAAACTTTCATTCGTTGAGCCTTTGTCAACTTGTTTGAATAAAGATTCGAACTTTTTATATAATGAAATTGATTCGTTATATTTTGTGTTTACATATTCTGATCTCTCGGATCGTCTCGAACCTAATTTTCTTAAATCTTCGCGTATCAAACATAGTTTGTTTTCTATATCAAGAAAATGTTCCATAGATATTGAATATCATAAAAACACATTAATACAAATACAAATACACAATGGAAATACAATAATTACATTACAGAATACATTGAAATACAGTTAACAAGAAAATACTTAACTAAACTTAAAACTAAAATTTGTTTTTGTTTATGCGGCTATTTACATGGAATATATATATTGTGAAATGTTGATATAAATATATAAAATCCGGTTTTCCACGTTTTCAGATCAAGTCTGAGGGTCGGTAACAGTTCCCAGAAGGGCCAAACTGCATAAAATGTGGAGTGACCCGTCACTAGTTTGACCAGTGAAATGATTTAATCTTTTATACAATCATTGTATAAAATAATTATTTATTACTCCCTTCAATTCTTTTAATCGATTTTTAATCGAAATTTTTATCGACTTAAATTTAATCGAAAATTGTAAAAGATTAGAGAAGAAAAAAAAAAAATTTTTTATTAAAGAAAATTCTTATTAAATAAAACGAATAAAATTCGAATGCAACTTTCGTTGAAAAAGAGAAAAGAAATTGAAATGAAATTCTAATAAAATTAGAATGTCATACTGATATCACTTCTGACAAAAATGTAATAATATGAAAAAGGAAAATATTTAGTAACATGCTATTTTAATTTGCATTTGCTAAATAGAAGTTATTAGTGTGACCATTTAGTCAGATGCATAGACATAAACAAACATTGCATGACTGTAATCTGTAAAAGTGTTAAAATTTAACGGAAATAAATTTTTATAATAGTAAAGCTTTTACTATGTTCGTGAATTACGACTTTGATACGATAGAGCTTTGAAATTACAACCGAAAAATAGTGGAATTTCCAAAGCTTTCCGGAAATAGATCAGATTATAACCAAAATTACAAAAGATAAGAAAAGGAAATTTTTCGTAAAATTTTTACCTTCAAATAATAAAGTTAAAAATATTGTTGCTGCTCATATGTGAAAATAATGCACATTATTTAATTTTAAATATTGTGGAAAACGGTATTGCCGTGACTGATTTATTACAGTGCACAATTTTATGTGGAGAACGACAAACCGCGACAGTATATATGGCAGTAACAATAATATAATTCTTATGAAATAATAAAATTTATGGGAATTACAATAATTGAAAAAGAAATAAATTTATTATAAATTTAAAACGTTAGTTAAATAAATTGGCAATTTAGGCATTCACCGTGTGAAATGTCCTTGACAATTTATAAAGTTTTTCGTGATTGATTTTCACTTTTCACTTTTCACTATTATGACTATTTCACTATACTGACTTTCACTTGCACATTGCACTAGCTACTCACGATTTACGTGTGTCGAAGTCCTTTGACATCTCTGGACAGCAAAACTGGTCAGTAACAGGAAACTCAGGAAAACAGGAACAATATCTTGATTGTCTCTTTAATTTTCCTCCGTATTTGGAACTCGTAGACGCAATTCGTGGTGGTTACCCCGTAACTCACGTTGAATGGTTGTTTCATGGCATTTTTTAAGCCATTTAAAAATAACAATTAGTACGATAATTCCTATTATCGCAATTAGCACAATTATCAACTCTTCATTTATTTGCGTAGTCGTGCTTAAATTTGTGAAGTAATTTTCCACGTTCTGTTGATGTGTATCGATTTTTGAATCGATATCCACTAAATATATCATTTTGATATTTTGTATTTCACATGTATTCTATAATATTAATTTTTAAAACTATTTATGTATAACTATATTTAATTCTTCTTAACATAATTTTGTTTTTGTATTTTTAAATTTTTATTATATTTTTATTTTATTTTTCATTTTATTTTATATTATTTATACTAACTATTAAAGTTATATATTTACATATTTACAAATTTCGCGGTGGCTAGGCCCAAAGGCCCTAGCCCTGACTGTACGTGTCTGTACTCAGTGGTCGTTAGAACTGTACTGTAACAAGTTAAAGACTGGCAGGGTCGCCATCTGAAAGGTTAGCTCAATGATACACGAGTGAGTTGTTCAAAGGTTGTATTGTCACTGATTCTTACGTACTAACATGCATACATGCACACTTATATCTATGCTTATACTAAGGTGATGTCATACACTACAGGGGACAGCAAGGAATATATTTTCTCACCGCCACCGGGAAGCGTGTTCTAAGATGAGGCGACTAACCCTGGTTAGCAGAAGATGGGCAGCAGCGTCTTTCTGTGAAACAGTTTACTGCGATCACCAACCCGCCTGCCAAGCGTGATGATTCGTGGCAAAAGCTCCCAACCATGTACCTACACTAAATTGATCGCAGCATCTGTGAAGTCCCACAGTCGAGCTTAGAAAAGATCAAACACTATTCTATACTTGTAAACGTCGTCTAATCTGAAATAGTGCTTCCTTTCACTAAATGTTATGTTACGTATGAAGCCGCGTGATCATTTGAGTACATTCTATATCACATCGACGTGATATCAAAAGTATTCGACGTGGTATATCACATGAGTTTATTCATTATTTATATAAATCTATAATCAGTATATTATATTATCACGTCATTATAAATATATATATTTATATCTAATGTATATATAAATCACGTACATCACAACAACGTCTAGGCCCCAAACTAAGCATTAGCTTGTGTTTTGGGTACCAAGCGAAGACATCACATACATATAACAACCAAGACCCGATACCAGTATCAATATTCATCATATAAATACTGACCCGACCTGGGATTCGAACCCAGGACCTCCAGCTTCGTAGGCAGGGTCGCCACCCACTAGGCTAAGCGGCCGTCATAGCGGGCGATATTATATATTTATATACGACTAGCGGCCCGTCCCGGCTTCGCACGGGTAGTATTCGTTTCTCATAAGAATCACTTTTTTTTATCTCAGTCTTGTCTCATTCCCGTTCTTCCTTTCATTTTTTCGTTCCCATCGCAAAAATACTTTATTATTTCTGTTCTTGGCCCTAGTGTAGCTTCGTTTTCGTTTCCATTATCATCAAAAATAACTTTTTTATCTCCGTCTTAACTCATTCCCGTTCTTCCCTTTCCCGTTTTTGTTCCCATCGCATAAATATTTTATCGTTTCCGTTCCTGGCCCTGGTCTCATTTCCTTTTTGTTTCCATTCTCATCAAGTACAACTTTTTTATTTCAGTCTTAACTCTTCCCGTTCTTCCCTTTCCCGTTTTCGTTCCCGTAACACAAATATTTATCGTTTCAACAATTTCTGTCAGTCTTAATTAAATAAATTACACTTTTGCGAAATAATATTTAGTTATGCAATTATTAAATTACTAAAATGGCTATTAAAAAATAAGGGTTGATCGTAGAAGGGTGAAAATTGAGGATTGTATGTATTTTTGTATGTTGTATCATAAAAAAATAGAAATTAAAAATTTTGTCTAAAAAAAAAAAAAAAAAATTAGGGGTGGACTACCCCTAACATTTAGGGGGATGAAAAATAGATGTTGGCCGATTCTCATAGATACCGGATAAGCACAAAAAATTTCATCGAAATCGGTCAAGCCGTTTCGGAGGAGTATGGCAACGAAAACTGTGACACGAGAATTTTATATATTAGATATTAAGTATATAAATCTGTAAATCTGTCTGTACATACAAAGTTTTTGATAGATATTCATTTTATAACTCAAAAACGGCTTGACTGGTCTTAATGAAAAGTGGTATAACGTAATAACATGTGATTGTGCAAATAATACGCCATATATGACTTAAAGGGTGTATATGAGGGGGAAATTTGTACGAAAGTCTTTGTTCTTCGAAGTTAGAAAGACGAAAATTTGAATTACAGATAATGAGCATAAATAAATAATGACGCGGTTTAGGGTTTTTCCATTTTCACACTTAAAGGGGTGAAAGGGGGTGGAAGTTTGTAAGCAATAAGAAACCATCTCTAACGTCGATAGCATCTTCGACAGGAACGTGTAGTCTACACAGACGAAGCTGCGGGCGGTCGCTAGTGTTTTATTTTTGTTTGTATCTAGCCTATAATTTTTAAATCTTGTAACTGTGCAAACTTTATATTGACTAACGTATAAATCTTAATAAATAAACATATAACATATCGGATAAATTACATTTACTGGAGGGGGCCTTGTAATTTCAGACTACATGATCTCTATATAGAGACATTTTCAAACGAGCCGGCCAATGACGGTAGTAAACGTATAAATTTCATTATCATATGAGCCATCGACTAGATCAGTCGCTATGCCCAATATTTATTTATATCCATACCATACCGTATCACCACTTTATGCTCCACTGCAGGAACTTAGGCCTACCCTCGGAATGAGGACGCTTAGAGCTTAATCCACTACAGTGCGGGTTGGTGGATTTCAATGACTGCCATCTGATGACGATTACCGGGACCGACGGCTTAATGTGCTCTCCGAGGCACGGAGTCAGTGATACTTATGTACTTAAATCAGAAAAAAAAACTCATTGGTACATGACGGTTTCTGGGTTTCGAACCCGGATCTTCTAAAAAAGAAGCGCATTCATTTATTTTGTATCCAGTTTTTAATTGCGTTTAACGTTCATTCCGAATATAAATAAGTATTTGTTATAGATGGATTCACAAGCGAAACGACTTCTAAACACAAGCGTGGGCAGTGGTATCGCGGACACTGCAGCAGAACACGAGGAAGAGAGTGAGTCTTTTATTGATAGTGAAACTAATACAACCATAGAGTAAATTAATTTGACAGCAGCGGTTGGTTTTCATAGAGTCATAAATGTCAGCTCACAGTATCGAGATGACGTTTCGCAATTTTAGGGGGGTTATCTCGGAGGTGAAGAGCGGCGCGCGGGGACCTTGCGCACTGAAACTCGGACCAAAACTCCCCATCTTACATTAGCTGGTTATAGTATAAGTGGTTAGACGGTAAACGCAGAAGAGGGCTTCTAGTCAATTCGTACTTTTGTGAATAAAACTCTACTGGTAGTGTTAATGTAAGTAAACAAATCAGTTAATATAATAATAATAATAATAAAAAAAAACACACACAATCACAACAACGTCTAGGTCCCAAACTAAGCATTAGCTTGTATTTTGGGTACCAAGCGAAGACACCACATACACCACATAGATATAACAACCAAGACCCGGTGCCAGTATTAATATTCATCATATAAATACTGACCCGACCTGGGTTTGTTTGTTTTGTTTGTTTGTTTTTGTTTGTTTGTTTTTGTTTGTTTAGTTTGTTTGTTTATTTTTGTTTGTTTGTTTAGTATCGTCTTGATTAATCATAAATACTTTTCTAAATTTTAATCTATATACATATAATAAAATGAATTAAGTCCAAAAACCAGGTAATTGCTGTAAATCGTTAAGAAGTTCCCTCGGTTGTGTATTGTCTCCATCATCAGACCTGTAATCGCGCTTATAATCGATATGGGTGCAAAGATCTCATCAATAGAAATGAATCAAGTCCAAACACCAGGTAATTACTATAAATCGTTGAGGAGTTCCCTCGACTGTCTTTCAGCTCCATCATCAGATCGACTCCCGACCTTCATTAAATAGTACTAGTAGTAGTACTTAATCAAAATACTTAAAATACGATTTTCGAAGGTTGCCCTCGATTTCTCTGAGATGCCATCATCAGATCCTAATTTCCTTATCATGGTACCACTCCGGAGATATCTCCCTTTCACAAAAAAAAATCATCTAATTCGGTTCATAAACAACGAAGTTATCCCTGAACACACATAAAAAAAAAACATATATACGGTCGAATTGAGTAACCTCCTTCTTTTTTGAAGTCGCTTAAAAAGCGCAGATATTCCGTCTGAAAAAATTGTAGTGAATAATTATGGACGCGGTTTTCGAAAAACATTACGAAGACAAAATATTATGTTACAATTTATAAATAAAATTACAATTATTACAATCCTTAATGCAAGAAAGATTTGTGTCTATGCGCACTGAAAATCATATGCCTGAATAATGTGGTATTTTCATTTGAGTTCTCATAAATCTCCTTATCGTTCTTGACACCAATTAAAAATTATTAAAATTAAATTGAAATTCCTAATTTTATATCATAGGTATGGGAACCGAGCTGTCAACCGGTAACGAAGAGTTGCCGCCTAATTCCGAATTCATGCTGACAGCGTCTGAAATTGTGAACTTGAAAATATCAGCCAGATTGGTGAGTTACATTATTTATACAATATTTGAATGACCGATTGGCCGAGAGGTTAGAGACCCTAACTGCAAAGCTAAGGGATACGGGTTCGATTCTCGCCTGAAACAAATATTTATGTGCAAAAACATGTCCATTTCTTCCGTATCTAGATGTAAAAGTAACTATATATTATAAAGAATACTTAAGTGTGTATATCAGTTATCTGGTACCCATAATACAAGCTTTACTTAGTTTGGGACTAGATGGCGCTGTGTAAGATGCCCTAGATATTATTATATATTATTATTATACGGCATTATGGCCATGTTCAAGTTTTTGACCAGTTTGAATTATTTAGAGGAATTGGTTTCTATAGTAAAAATATAATATATATATAAAATTACTTGTATACTACAGTTTAATTGTTAAAATGTATATCATTGTTTCCATCAACTTGTTTTAATACTTGTTTACTTGATTCCAAAATATTATCGTATACGTAGTAATCAATATAAGTAAACGAAAAAAATATTATGATAAATTGAATTAAGGTGATTTTATAATGTTTAAAACAATGAAAATCTTAAAGTATCTTTATTACTACTTATAATCTAATCTATACTAATCTAAGAAAATTTATTTTCGTGTGACACTTTTTTGCTAAGCTGTGTAAAACTGTAAACATTCGACATACTCCCAAAACTTCATTAAGGTACCATTCGGATTGCGTACGTAAAATAATTTACACAACAAATTCGTTCAAACTCACACACACAAACTCATTCTAAAATTAATTTTTTCTAACATCTAGGTTGTGATATCCTGTCCACCATCAAGTTCTGTACTCGCGAATCCTGAAGAAGATGGGAATGTAACCACTGCGGGAGAAGGAGTGTCGAGATTATGCAGAGCGTTTTTGACAGCGGGTGCGCAAGCGGTTTTAGTTACACTGTGGCCTGCACCTCTTGATACCGCAACGAAGATTTTGTATAGAACTTTATATTCGGCGTTACTCCAAGGAAGTAGGGTTGCTAAGTAAGTATTGATTTGTATATATTTATCATATGCGTACGCGCAAGTAGATAACTTTTGAGATACAGGATATTTTTTTTAACAATGGAAAATTCACCTTAGTTTAATTAAAATACTTCATTTCCTATAAAAAGAATTATTTCGTAAAAATTATATTTACCAGTATACCTTGAACGTGTATCTTTCAAAAATTTCTCGTACTCAAAAGTAACGAAAGTAAACATTTTAAAAATATATAAACAATAATATTTTATACACCAGGGCATTGGGCGACGCGATGCAGACTGTCAGGCATACCAAACAATTCAGCCAACCGGCACATTGGGCTGGTGTTCTACTAGTCGGTGCCAATGTGCGACTCAGCAACAAAGTGGCACTCATGGGACAAGCGCTCTGCGAACTGTTGGCGGCACCTGACAAATGCCGGTCAGTTTCCCATTTAAGCCATGAAAAGAATTATACAGAAGACTGACATACAAACGCGCGGCATGGATATCCTGCAGGCTGATTCCGAACGAGCGTTATGACAAGGCCAAAAGTATATAATTCAATATGAAAACCTTTATTTTCGCCACAACTGAATGTTATATCTGTTACTGCCTTTGGATTTTAGGAAAAACTGTTTCTTGTTAGGAAAAGCTTTCTACGCTAGATAGAGTTTTAAATATCACCCGTGTTATGTATAGTGCTGGTTCAGAATCACCACGTTGGAGATTGAATTGGCAGCCTCTCTCAAATAATCGAAAGACGCTGCTGCTGTATTCAAACAAGCACAATTGACAAACGATTGCTACTGGTCTTTTTAGTAGAACAGACAAGCCTTGTTTACGCCGCACTTTAGGAACAAAAATATACATAGAGTGACGACCGTGCCGGCGGTTCAGTCATTTAAATTTGTTGCTACGATCACAACCAGTCCTAGCATTTCACGTGTGCATAGGTTCAGGGCATGTGAAATCCGATAAATTATACTCCAAGGTACATTTCTGTATTTAGTGTTTACTAGAAAGTGGATCAGTTCTGGTGTTTTTAGTGATCAGAAGTGTTTCAAGTTTTTTTTTATTTATTTATTTAATGACAAAAACCACAGCTCTTAAAAATCTAAATTAACGTAACTTATGAATATATTTTATATATTTTTATCCTGGGCGCAGTTGCAGCAGACACACAGAGTTCCCTCACCTTACCGCACGCGCGGTTAATGTCTTTTTCACGATTTTTATTGCTATTTGTAAGTGATCTAAATACAAAGTGTTAGATTTGAGCGTAGGCGTCTGCACAGTCAGCAAATCCCACCTTGATTGTCAGCAAGATGTCTCTGTGCAAATGTCAGCAAGGTGTCTCTGTGCAGAAAGAGCACAGTAAATAGAATATTTCATGTATTTCCCATTTGTAATCATAATCATAGTTGCTCTAATTGCTAAAAGTAATTAAATGGCACGGAACAACGACAATATTTTTTTTTACCGTGTAAGAATTATCTCTTCCAATAATGAGAAACGAAAATAGGTTAACATGTTTTACATAATTTACGAATACACAACTGACATTTATGCTTTAAAATCTAATTATTTTTCCAATTCTCAACCATTAATCTTAAATTATTCGTATTGATTCTGCCTTTTTTATTGAATATGGAGTATAGAGTCTAGGCCACCAAAAAAGTCCTGCGGCAAAAAGTTTACTAGAGAAGCGGTTGGTTGTATGTGTTTAAACATATGAGAATGTCGTCGAATGTTGAATTTTATTGTCCATATAAACATTAAAAAGTGATTTAAGATGCCTAAAGTCGTACGAGGTGCTACCCGAGAAACAATTCTTAAACGTTTATGTAATGCGCAGACAGCGCCGCGTCTACGGGACTTCTTTGGTGGCGCGGACTCTACCAACTAAACACCAAAACACTAAAACTATGGTATGATATAAGAATTAATGTGTTTTTTGCAATGCAGTGACGCGTTAAGGGTCTGCCTACATCTGGTAGAAAAGTCCTTACAAAGGATCACGCGTGGTCAGAAAAATGCGATGTACACTACGCAGAGGAGCATCGAAAATAAAGCCGGTTCCGTGGGAGGATGGAAAGAGCTGCTGATGAGTGTTGGTTTTAGGTGAGCAAATTATAACCATTATTTTGTCACAATTTCTTGAATGATACTGCATGAATTTTCGTAATTCGCTGGATGTCAGAGAGTGCTTGAGTTGCGTACTTGGTTCATTTAAATATAAATCAGCGTTGCCATTTTTGTAGCAGAAATAGGGTAAGTGTATCTAGCTGACTGGTCTCAGTTTGTGAAATTCCGCTTTTAGAAAGAGATCACCGTTTTCTTAACGGGCTCCCGGACTAATATTTGACTTGTACATATCTATGACTATTGGGAACAATTTTACTAAATTGGTTAATAAATCTAATTACAGGTGCCTATATAGTACCAGTGACAGTTTTTAGTATGAAGCAAGTGTGGTTGAGCTTTACTTAAATAACTGATCACTCACAACAACAATCTGACTTATAAACACTTTTTCATATTCGGGAGCTTATGTTTTAGTAATAACTTATTATTTAACCTGTATGGACTTTACTAAAAGCTTTGCAATAGAGCTTTATAAAATCTTAGAATATATTAGAATTTATAACACAGAATAGGTTTTGTTGTAATTCAGTTTGAAAAAAGTTTATTTTTGTGTTAAATCAAAAATATGTGTAATCGTTTCTTTCCTACCAATACTTATTATTATTCTTAATGTTATAGTATAACAAGTACATCTGACATAAGCCTCCTCTTAATTTCCACCACGAGCGGGCATGAGTCATTTGTAACTAACGGTAGGTATTCTGCGCTAACGAGCGCTACTATTGCTAGTTTGTTAGGCCACCTAGTGAAGGTACGTCTCATGCTATGACCCCCTGTTCTACCACACTACTAGAGAACCTTTTTGCCTCAGCAGGTTTAGCGAGCGATGTAGCTAGCCTTTGCTAATTAAAAAAACGTAAATAATAAATAAATTAATATATGGGACATCCCACGCAGCATCATCTAGGCCTAAAGTAAGGAAGTATTATACTTGTATTATGGGTACTAAACACTGATAAACGTACTTAAATATTGTTTATAATATATCTATACTAATATTATAAAGCTGAAGAGTTTGTTTGTTTGCTTGTTTGTTTGTTTGAACGCGCTAATCTCAGGTACTACTGGTTCGAATTGAAATTTTTTTTTGTGTTGGATAGTCTATTCATTGAGGAAGGCTATAGGTTATACGTATAAAATAATACTATGTGTCTGTCTGTCCATTTGAGCAAATCTCCAAAACGGCTAAACTGATTTTGATGAAACTTCACAGATATGGAAAGGAAGTGGTCAAAAGTAACATACACTACTTTTTGTATGTCTGTATGTACGTCCATCTGTCTATTCGAGCTAATCTCCAAAACGGTTAACTTTAAATAAAGTAAGGCCAATAACTTAAGACAATTTAAACCAAATGTGTTTAGTAATTAAGAATGAAATTTCACGGGTATGAAAAGGAGGTGATCAAAAGTGACATACGCTACTTTTTGTCCGTCTGTTTGTCTAAACGTCTATGTGTCTATTCAAGCTAATCTTCAAAACGGCTCAACAGATTTTAATGAAACTTTGCAGACGTGAAAGAAGGTTGTCAAGAGTGACATCAGCTATTTTTTGTGTCTGTCTGTCGTTTGTTTTCACTGATCTATCAACGTAGATAAAGCCGAAACTACTAAGTCTAGGAAGCCGAAATTTGGAACAGTGGTTTATTTTATAACGTATCAATTGTTTATGAAAGGAATATTTGGAAATTTCAAATTTAAGGAGGGAGGGACGGAAGGGCTTTGTATGAGTCTTTGTTCTTTAAAGTTAGAAACATAAAATTTTTGACATAAATAAATAATGATGTTTTTCAGGGTTTTTGGATTTCCACATTTTAAGAGTGGGAAACGGGAGGTGAAAAGTATGGGAGTATCGGTTTTCCTAAAGGAGTGGGGAGAATGAAGATTGAATGTTTGAATGGGTGTACCCAATATTAGTTTGAGCAAAAAGTATGTATAAACCATTTCGAAAGTTAATAGTACCTAAAACAGGAATGTGTAGTCTACGCAAGCGAAGCTGCGGGCGGTCGCTAGTACATGATATAGATATTTTACACCTAGACGCGGAACAAATAGACATGTATATGCACAGAAATATTTGTCCCGGACGGAAATGGAACCCGCGATCTTTAATTCTACAGCTAGGGTCACTAACCAGCCGGCCAATCGGTCAAACAGTTATACCTAATAATAATTTATTTATTTCCATATAGATTCGAGCCCGCAGCTAACGGTATACCGTCGAGCGTGTTCTTCCCACAAAGTGACCCTGAAGAACGTCTCACTCAATGTTCTGCAAGTTTACAAGCACTCCTAGGTGATCTATATTTAAACAAACAACGGAATATTACTAAAATTTAATAGCACAAGATCCCGACCTATCTTGTGAAGCCCTCATTCTTTTTCCAGACGAAATATTGTTCGTATACTATAAAATATAAAAATAAACATCACTTAAGAGGGTTCGCACCTTAAATTCGATCCAGGCTATTTTTTTATTAAATTTGTAATTTTTTTTAATAGATCAACTCTTTTTTCATATACACTTTTGTAATAAAGTTATTACATGCTCCAAACTCTCCAAAACATATGTCACTACCTGCATATATACCTGGTATATTCCAACACCAACTAAAATTTTTAATATTATTATTATGTTCTAATGGGCAACAAAGCATGATTTATATTAGAACTCTTCAATTTCCTTTATTAATTTTTAAATACAATACATTTATTGAATTATTTTCGTATAATTACTTTTATTTTCATATGTTAAATTTAATTTCATCATCATCATCATCATCATCATCAGCCCATTTTTTACCCCACTGCAGGGGCTTAGGCCTCCCCCAAGGTGAGGAGGGGGGCTTGGAGCTTAAGTCCACCACGCTGCTCCACTGCGGGTTGGGAACTGTAACGACCGCCATCTATTGACAGCGTCCGGGACCGACTGCTTAACGTGCCCTCCGAAGCACGGTGTCAGTGATATTGTGTACTTAAGTCAGAAAAACTCATTGGTACACGCCCGGATTCGAACCATGACCTTATAAATTTGAGACAGGTTCGTTGCGCTCTGGGCTATCACGACATCACGGCAAATTTAATTTAACAATGTTAATTAAAAATATCCTAGACCGACTTTAGGGTGCCAAAATTCCCAGTGATGTTTATTAATATATTTTATTTATGGTATATAAACAATATCTCGTCTGAAAAAAGAATGAGGGGTTCACAAGATAGATCGGGATCTTGGACTATAATCAAATGTGACAAAGTTTCTCACGTTTTATATTATGTCACATTTCATGTCAATAAATTTCTTTGCAAGATAGTCGGATTTAATACGACACCAAATTGGGTTTAGAACGTAACCGGCCGTAACCTATGTCACATTATCTCCCAAATTAAGTAACCTTACGAATTAACATCAAAAGAGGAGCCGCCATGGCATTGTGTACCTACTGTGACGTCAGTTTTGTAGCAAATTAACGAGTCGAATATTGCATAATATCGTTTGTAATATTTTCGTATAAAATATTGATGTTCCATCGTTAAAATATTGATATCACGTTAAAAGTGCGTGATTGCTGCAGTATGACGTCACATAATGGTATTAACGTTAGGTGACGTGTCATACACAGACTGAAAAATTTTAATTACAACACAGAAATAAAGCAGTCTATTTATTTTTTTTTGGGAAATATAAACCGACAATTATAAAATTTAGTTCGTATCATTTAACACATTGACCGCCATGACAGTGATGGGCGATACTTAGTTGCTATAAAATGCTTGGATGGTTGCCTCCAAGGACACGGTCTGTGTGTTATTTTCTATTTAATTATATTGACTGACGTGGCCTTTCTGTTATCATCATCATCATCAGCCCATTTTTACCCCACTGCTGGGGCTTAGGTCTCCCCCAGGGTGAGGAGGGGGCTTGGAGCTTAAGTCCACCACGCTGCTCCACTGCGGGTTGGGAACTGTAACGACTGCCATCTATTGACAGCGTCTGTTATAAACAATAATAATACCTGAGGCATTTCACACAGTGCCATCTAGTCCCAAACTAAGCATAACTTGTATTATGGGTGTTAGACAACTGATATACATAGTTCAATATTTTTTATAGTATATAATGTAGACACGTTCACGCACGCAAATATTTATCCCGTGCGGAAATCGAACCCATGACCTTTGATTCTGTAGTTAGGGTTCCTAACCATTCGGCCAATCAGTCAGTCAAGCGGAAGTCATTATGTTAAAAATTTATTTCTCCTTGTTTCAAACACCATGTGATGCAGGTTTGACGTCTACCACCCTACAAGCACTGTCAAAACTGATATCAAGCGGTGACGTAGCTGATGACATCATAGGCGTGGTGCGCGCAGTCATCGCTCAGTTTGCTGTAAAAAACGCAGATTCAGATGTCGTGGAGGTCGCTGTTAATGTCAGGTATCCATGAAATTATGTTCTAAGTTCCTCGGTTCTGGCACATAACAGAGAACGTACAAGTACTGTCCGACCGAATCGCTAATAGAACTTGATACGCACAAACTTCACTCTAGAAAACCGTTTAAAGGATCACACTGTTTGCACACCACCAGAGCAAACTAGGATATGATGGCGGCATCAAAATGCAAGAGATGCAATTATAGGAACTCAAAAGCCAGAGCGAACAGCGTTATCTTGTCGCGGTATACGTTGATGTTGTTTCTGCAATATATAGTATATATGATAATATATATATTATATATTGCAGAGATGCAATTATAGGAACTCAAAAGCCAGAACGAAACAACATCAACGTATACCGCGACAAGATAACGCTGTTCGCCACGTTAAGTTTACAGAGCCTTATTTTCTAATACTAGTTTAAAAAACAAAATTATTTGAGAAAAAAAAAACAAACAACCCAACTGTAAAACCACATAACTGAAAAGAGAAAAACGAACTATATTTTATAGAATTTGATTTAAACAACTACGTGTAAAACATGTAAAGGTTTTTTTTTACCTACTCAAGCAGATAGTAAAATATATTACCTATCATATTATATAAATATGTTGGGAAGAAAAAAAACTACAAAACATATTTGTTGTAAAAATCTTTGTTTTCTCATTCAAAACACCACCAAACACATTTTGGTTCAAAGGGCATGGCGGGCCTGTGTTGACCGCTCGGATCATTTTAAGACTATTTATCCATACATTTTCTTTAAGATTTTAATTGTAGCATTGAATATAATAACCATGAATTGCCAGGTTATGGCGGGTGAATGGATGCCATGAGTTGCTAGCGTCTTTGGGCTTCGACTTGGCTGAAGTCGGTCAGGATGAGGTGACCTTAAGAACGAGCAAGAACGCCAACCGCCGGCACATACAGTTCGTGTTACAAGCGTTGCTGGCGTTGTTTGGTTAGTTTATTCATTTTACTATATCTTATCTTAAACTAAAAGAAATACAACGAGTTGAGATTAATAATGTAAACAAACTCTATTTAATAATAAGAATACCTGGGATATCCCACACAGCGCCATCTAGTGATCAAATATTTTGCTTGTATTATGGATGCTAGACAACTGATACACATGCTTAAATATTCGTTTATATTAGGTCTTAACCTATGAAGTTGCCGTTTTGTATGAAATAAGTTAAAGTATTTATCATCATATATAACATCTTTATTTCTGTTATTCAAAATAATCACCCGTGCAATCGATGCATCTTTGCCAACGCAGTGGCATTTTTTGATGCCCTTTTTGTAAAAATCAACTGGACGGGAGGCAACAAAGTCTTCAAAGGCATTTTGTACTGTCTCTCGGGAATTGAATTTTTTCCCGTTAAAAAGTTGTCTAAATTTTGAAAAAAGTAAGTAATAGTCGGTAGGTGTAAGGTCTTGTGAGTATGGCGGATGAGGAAGAACTTCCAACCCCAACTCTAGCAGCTTGGAGACTGTTTGTTGTGCAGTATGGGGTCGCGGGTTGTCGTGAAGGCGTAGCGGGGACGACCGATTGATCAAAGCTGGTCGCAGACGTGCGAGCGTCTCCATCATTGTCTTCAGTTCTTCATATTCACAGTACACGTCTACGTGTACTGAGTAGTAATGCTCATGCCATTTTGTAAAAAGCTGTGACGAATCACACCGGCACTAGACCACGAAACAGTGACCATCACCTTTTTAGGAGTTTTTTTCGTTTAACACATTGCTTTGGTGCTGAACCAGGATCTAACCAACTTGCTGAGTGCTTTCGATTGTCGAATAAAATCCATTTGTCATCACAGGTAACAATCCGGTTCAAAATTCCTTCATTTCTGTGCCTGTTGAACAACGCGAGGCAGGTCTTGACGCCTACGTTGCGCTGGCGATCGTTAAGTTCGTGGGGTACCCATCTATCAAGCTTTTTTACTCTGCCAATTTGTCGAAAATGGTCCAATATTATTTTGATGCTAACAACAAAAGCTGGTGCTAGTTCACTTGTAGTTTAAGTATCATCAGTTTCCACAATCACCTTCAATTCATCATTGTTGCTCAAAGTGTCCGGACGACCACGAGGTTCATTATTCCAGTTATAATTTCTAGAACGGAAGCTGGCTAACCAATAACTGGTGGTTCTCTCCGTAAACTTTGTTGATGTTACGTGCCATTTGTGCCGCATTAGTGCCACGACGGAACTCATATTTCATAATTACACGAATATTTAAAGTGTCCATGATGACGAAAAATGTTCAAAGGTAATGAAAAAACAACGCTAATCAATAAAAAAAAGACTTTCTTTGTAAAAAGAGAGTCATGTTTTTAAAACAAATTTAATTTGAATTTAGAATTCACAGCCAAAGAAAATTTTTTTTTTGTTTGAATTGGGCAGCACGGAAGAACGGCAACTTCATAGGTTAAGACCTAATATTATATACATATAAAGATTTTTCTAAACCGAGACACGGAATGAAATAGACATGTTCATGCACACAAATATTTGTCCCGGGCGGGAATCGAACTCGCGACCGTTGGCTCGCATAGCTTTAAGTTTGTATATCAGTTATCTGGTATCTATAATACAAGCTTCGCTTAGTTTTATCCTAGATTACGCTGTGTGGGCTGTCCCAGTTATTATTATTATTTTCACTTTTAATTCCCCACCTGATTTTGAGGATGTGACTTCCTGATTGAATTTGAGAGTCTGTCACCTATCATCTATCCGTTGAGAGAGGAAGACGGGGTTCATGTTGGATTATTGTAATGCTAGAAAATAAATGCTACCTCGAATGTCATGTGGTTTTTTCACCGTGATCTCTAATTCTAGTTTTCGATTCGTGATAGCCTGTCTTCCGCTCCTTCTTTTTTTCTTTTTTCTACGTTAATAATTTATGATTTTGTTTTGTTTTTCAATAGACACACAAGAAGCGCCACGCAGTCTAAGCCTAGAATCCAGCTCGAGTGTGGAGTCTTTGGCTTCGGTGGAAGATGGCGATTTGGAGCCACATTCTGATGGCGAACCGCAGCCGAGACAACGCCGTTAGTATCCATATTGTCATAGTTTTTTATTAGCAATAAATACACTTTGATTTTATATTGTCTGGATAGAGAGTCCGTGTCAAAAACATTAATAAAAATATCACCTAACTGTTCGGTTATAATTCACGCACGCAGAGACGGTGTGTACACGGTTGCTTAGTATGACGTAACGAAAGTATGTGGTCCTTTAGGTCACACACAAGTATATAAAAGTTGGTCTGTCATTTTTGTTGACATTTTATTACGAGGATCCATCCAGATATTATGAACCAAAGTGAACAAAATGTAATTTATGTGCTTTTTCTAAGAACATACGGCCGTACTCTAGTAAATTAACGCAGCGCCGAGTTAGCGCCTAAGACGCGCTATTTCAAAAATCCGTATTCTCGCCCATAGCCCTAGCGACCGGATTTTTGAAACGGAATGTATTCGGCGCTATTTCGGTGTTGTGTTAAAAGTCAAAGTAAGGCCACAGGTATTTATTGATATAACAATTAAATAATATTATAAGTAGGTACTATTTTTATGCTACAATATGACCTCTTCATAATGAGGTGGATGTAATTTTATATAGCTTGGGGTTGTGGATCTGAAAAATAGAAACTGAAGTGTTTTTCCCTTGGTTTATTCTTCGAATCATACTGGTATATCTTATACTAAGACTTATTACATTAAGATTTGTGTGTACTGGCAAATTTCTATACAAACGGCGTTAACCGTTGCACCCTATTAAACCTTGCTGTTTAAAACCGTGCCTCGGAGAGCACGTTAACCTGTTGGTCCCGGTTGCCATTAGTAGATAGCAGTCTTTAAAATTCACCAACCCGCACTGGAGCAGCGTGGTGGATTAAGCTTCAATCCCTCTCACCCTGGGGAGAGGCCTAAGCCCTTGCAGTGGGGCATAATGGGTTGGTGGAAGTGGAAAAAACCTTCATGGAAGAAATCAGCCCATTTTTTACCCCACTGTAGGAGCTTAGGCCTCCCCCAGGGAGAGGGGGGCTTGGAGCTTAAATCCACCACGCTGCTCCACTGCGGGTTGGGGATTGTAACAACCGCTATCTATTGACAGCGTCCGGGACCGACGGCTTAACGTGCTCTCCGAGGCACAGAGTCAGTGATAGTTATGTACTTAAGTCAGAAAAACTCATTGGTTCACGCCCGGATTCGAACCATGGCCCTATGGCCTTATAAATTTGAGACAGGTTCGTTACGCTTTGGGCTATCACGACTCATTTCATTCACATTTGGTATGATTTGACGTCGCATTTTAAAGTTTAGGTCATCACATCTGTTTGACGTATGCAATATACTGCATACTTAAAAGGTATATACACAGTATCCGTCTACATGCCAACTCTAACCTACTCTAATGATCTGTGGTCGTGATCGCTTCGTAAGCGGCCAGCTCTACAAGAATATAAAATATATAATAATCAAAGCATATTTAATATGTATCTACACCCTGAAGCAGAATTAACCTGACGTATAAATTGACTTATACGTAATTAAATAGGATAAAATAAGACAGATTACGCATGGAACGAGAGTTCCATTTGTTTCAAGTTCCATTGTGCATTGCATAAAGGTTATTTTCAATAACAGTAGCTTTAGCGACAATTCATTAATTTGAATTTAATGGAAAAGAAACGCATATGAAAAATAATTGAATGGTATGGATCCTGAACAAATTAGTTTCTGCTTTCTGGTCAATTCTATTACAGGTTGTAAATATAAAAGATCTAGAATATCTAGATTTCTATAAATTTTTTTAAACTTATATATATTATTATTAACCCATCCTTCAAACAAAACAAAAGCATTAAAATCGGTTTATCTATTTAAGAGTTCCGATACTGCAGACAAACAGAAATGTAGCTAAAAACCATCTAGAATAAACCAGCTTTCAATTAATAAAAAAAAAAAACATTGTAATCGGTTTATGAATTTAAAAGTTACAATGCCGCGATACAGCCACACAGACAGACGTATAACTAAGAACCATATCGATTAAACTTGCTTTCATTTAAAAAACTGCATTGAAATCGGCCTATCCGCTTAGAAACTACGATCTCATAGACAGATACACAGATGCATATACAGTCATAGGTTTCATAGAACACCCCTCGTTTTCAACGTCAGGGGTAAATTTCTTTTTAAATTCCTTTAGTGATTATAACGTAACATTGTTTCAAATATTACTGTATCTTGATTAGAAGTAATCAATCTCCATAATTTTGTTTACTATTTTACACAGAAGACACTGCTTCATCCGTCCCTCCGCCACCGTTACCTCTCGGCTCGTGTGGCGCATTCACTATGTATGTGCGCGGAAGTAGCCGAGCCACGACGGAAGCCGGAAGAGGGGAGCCGGATGGTAGAACAGCACCCGCACCACCCGGTCCACCACTACCAAGATACCGCGGAGAAAGTGACGCAGCTTTCACACCCTCTCCTCCAGCTAATCCGCCACCGCCGCCTCCTGTGAATCCTGCTCCTCCTACTCCACCTCGTGATGTTTCCCTCGCGCTCGCTCACCAAACCAAAATCAAGACCTTGTACACTAGAAGACCGTCACCTGATGAATCGGACTGGGAAAGCTCTGGTCATGAAACAGTTTTAAGACGAGCTCCTCACCGTCGATATCTCGACGCATTTTATGATCTAGCAACTGCGCAACCCAGGCGCTCGGATGAGAACCAATCTGACCAACAGCCCTCGATTTCTAAAAGGTCCATAAGACCCAAAATGGGTACCAGCAGCCGAGACCCGTTGGCTCAAATGCGCCACATGAGCGGCGAACTGACCCCGACAATTTCTGAAGTGTACCACGAAAGGAATATAGATTTAGGTCTAGCTCCGCCTCTGACGAAGTTGCTGTTATCCGAAAACACCAAAACCGAAATGAGGACAGCTACGTCTAGCGAGAATTTATTACTACAAAATCTAGAAAAATTGGGGCTTTTAGGCGACACAAATGGTAATGAAAACAGATGGCATGGCACTGGTTCTTCTAGGCCGTGGCTTTCCAATCAACCTCTAGATACCGACATCCAAGCTTCTGATTTGACGACCGCCGATATTATTGAACGCCAGAAGTTTAAGAAGGATGAGCAGAATAATAAAGAAGAAGACGTCTACGAACTCAAGGCAGACGAAACAGTTCCATCGTCGAATAATACGAAACGATCGGTTTCTCCTTTTTCAGAACTTTCAAGGCGAGACGAAGGCGACGGTAGAAGTATAGCTGATTCGCATTCTTCTTACAAAGCCTTGGTGCTCAGCCCTAGACCACCACCATTTTTACCTGAAGAACCAGAAGCGGGTTCTTCAACTGATACTGGTAAAACCCATCCGAGGTCACGTAGACCTCCTGTACCTAGAACCCGTTCCACCTACACAACATTAGACTTCCCGAGTAATAAATAACACAAAAATCCTATTTGGCAACAAGTTCATAAGTTTTTTTTTTACATAACGTCACGGTGTGAATAGTGACTAATATAACGGGACACAAATAATCATTTACACGTTTTGCATAAAAAACGAAAATCGCATCGATTATCGTATTAACGGATCCCTCTACTCCGAAATTTAGCGATACGAAAACGTGACATTCTGTCGTACTAATCTATCGTTACTCGACAAATCGAGCGGGATATTATAGTACAGGCGCTACTATTTTATGCCACGCTATCTTACTTTTACTGTAATAAAATGTATGATATATCTTTTAACATAACGATACATTACCCGATTATAACAATAATTAAGATGCGTATAACAGAAAACAGAATATATTTTGTAAAACTATCTAAAGAAAACAGCGACGTTTGTTTCCTTAAAAAAGAATAACAACGTACTACAATAAAATCCCAATCGCAAAATTTTAGGAAAAAAAAATTATGTTTAATTTTTCTTTTTTGTGTAATTCAAACTAAGTATGGAATATTTCTTCAATTAATAATAATAGTTGAAAACAATTTCGACATTAAATATTAACTTTCTAATTTATAAACCTTTAATCAGTTTTGTCTTTTTCAAACCTAAGTGTGACAATAAAAAAGTATGATAAAACGTATTTTAATTAAATTGGTCTATACCGGTCAATAAGACCTCTACTTTGAAAAACTTACAACTCAAAGGCCCCACCATAGTTTCCTCAATAGTGACTTTGAAATTTATTATTATTTTTTTTTAAATTGTGATAATCAAATCACTTTAAAGCTCATGTGATACGCTTGAAAACTTCTGTCATAGCAGCAAGAGAGTTTTAAAAATAAATATAATTTAATTAAAAAATCTGTGACGATTACACCCAACGCCTTTTTTTCAGTTTTGTCATTAAAATTAGTTGAAAAGTATAACGTCGAAGTTTAATCCTATAACCTGTATATAAGGGACCACAGACAAGTCAACCTTATAGACCACGCTTTGACAGGGAGTAGCATTCGCCAAGGCTATGTAGTGACACTACATAACTACGTCACTAGTGAGCCATCAGTTGGAAGCACGTCGGAAGCCATTAAATTGTCAATTTTGAACGAGCGAATGAAAACTAGCCGACTTCTCCCCGCAACCCGCCACTTTTTGGCTATTTCGTTTTCGTACTGACGTTTATTAAAGCGTGGTGTAAAGGTTGACTTGTAAGGGACACACTATTGAAAACTCCTATTGATACCGCTGCGCTGTCGTGTCGTTATGTGAAAAAACGCTTTTCCTGTTGTCCGATTTACATAATTTATAAAAAACGCTTAATGTCAATTAGTAGCAGTGATTAGTTACAATCACTGTTTCGAGAAAGGTTATGCCTACAATGTGAATATTCACACAATTAATTTTATAAACTTTATGTTGATAAATTCTTCTGCTTGACAAACAACGAAAAATACATTTGTTAAATTGTCTTCCTGTAATGACAATTTGATATAAATATATTTTTTTTATTATTGCCTATTTAATTTAGATTCCGTTTAAGGTTAAGTTGTACATGAAGACACTGTATTTATTATATTTTTAATTAGCAATAGCTGTGTTGAGTCATGTATTTAAATACAACTTGCCGAATTGTAAATATTAAATAGGAATAAACGAATTTAATTTTATTTGTGTTTTTTTTTTATATTCTGCGTGACGTAACTAACAGAACTAACAGTAAAAATCTTTGAAGAATATTTATATAGAATGTAATTTTGAATGACAGGTTTTTTTACAGCCCCACTGTAGAGGCTTAGGCCTCCCCCAGGGTGAGGGGGGCTTGGAGCTTAAATCCACCACGCTACTCCACTGCGGGTTGGGGATTTTAACGACCGCCATCTATTGACAGCACCCGGGACCGACTGCTTAACGTGCTCTCCGAGGCATGGAGTCAGTGATAGTTATTATCATAATATCACAATATGTTTGTTTACACACAATTATAAAAATCAAAATGAATTGATTAAATACCGTCTCGGAGGACTAGAGGGAGAATATACAGCAAGAGACTTGTTTTTTTTTTCTTTTGGGTGTATCTATTTTTCTTTTTTATTCTTTTATAGAATCAATAAGCTTTCTTCATGAGCTGGATATTGACACAATTTATAAATTGATTAAAATCTGAGTCTAACATGTCTATTTTTCTATATTTCTAAAACTGATACAATATCTCATGAAAAAATTATTAACCTTTGAAAGTCTGCACCTGGGAATTGATAACATATGCATATGTCTTGTGTTTAAATTGTGGCCATCACCCAGCACTTAAGTTTTTATGTAGGTACAACACATAAATTACATTTTCATAAATGTAGACCCGAACTGTTTGTATATTGACAGTGCCCTCTGTATTGTCTTTGTGATATGATTATTCTTTGTCTCCCACGCCGACAACTACTACATACATATCGAGTCTCTGTGGTCCGACACTTTGCCAGTTGTCACTTTCAAAGAGAAGCTTTAATGTTAACAAACGGTCGCTATTTGACCTTAGAGAAAATATTTAACTTTTTATGTATTGTTAGCGATGTTTCGATGTAATGTGGTACAACACTAACGTCACATCTCTACGATTAAGCAAGGATGAGTCAATATGGTGCGAACTGCAAGAGTGTCAATAATTGTAACGCATTTGTAATGTGAATTTATATCTAACAAATATTGTCAATAACATCAAAATTATACCTTATTAATAGTATATAAATTACATTAAAAAATACGTTAGCTAGTCTCATAACGGCCACTTACAACCACAAACGGAAGTCCGACGCAAATATTTTCTTTTCTTTTGATGATTCTTGAGATGAGCATTATTTTCTAAAGCTCCTTAAACGGATAGGAAGACGAGCACGCAATATTGCATTCCATTCCATCAACCCATTAAACGTCACTGCAGGGGCTTAAGCCTCCCCCCAGGGTGAGGGGCTTAGAGCTTAAATCCACTACGCTATTCCAGTGCAGGTTGGTGGATTTTAACAACTGCCATCTATTGACAGCAACAGGAATCGACTGCTTAACGTACTCTCGCTGTAACGTAGGTTCGCTGCGCTCGCTATCACGACAATAATAATGATAGATGACAAACATGCCATCTGTAAATAGGCGCAATACGACACACCAAAAAAAGGGCTTCAGTCGACGGTCTACTAATCATTATCAGATTTTTGGTGAAATGAAATGATATTTATTTGACTATTGTAAACTTGTTGTTAAGTTAAAGTTAAACTGGCTTACTTAGTGCTTATAAACAATTTATCCGACACTAGGCAAAAGCTTGTCCTGTGGTGGCCATGGTGGCCAGCTCAAAATAACACATTGATTGCCGACATTGACATAAACTGCAATCTTCCCATATACAAGAGAAAGCAAAAAATATTAGAGTATTCCTTTCCACGTTGACAACCAGATGCTGCGAAATATTACACCATTCCATTCCATCAGCCCTTTTTGTATCCCATTGCAGGGGCTTAGGCCTCTACTCGAGATGAGGGCTTGGAGCTTTAATCCACCACACTGGTCCAATGCGGGTTGGCGAATTGTAACGACCGCCATCTATTGACAGCAGCCGGGACCGACTGTTTAACGTGCTCTCCGAGGCACGGAGTCAGTGGTAGTTAATATACTTAAGGCCACATGGCCTTATACTATATTTGAAACAGGTTCGCTGCGTTCGAGCTATCACACTACAAATATTAATAAATATTAAAATAAATAAATATTACACCCAAAGACATGACTCTAACAAAAATTAGGACCTTAGGAGTGCATATCTCAACAACTGTTGACTTAAATCATTTTTTTAGACCTATCGTTTGGTACCTCTCGCGTTAATATACGATGAATTTTTTTTCTCGTACTTCAGTTACATGTATGACGCCCAATCCCAAAAAAAAAAATTCTTAATTTTTCTACGTCGTTGTGTAGCGGTTCAAAGATTACACCTACCTTCCAAATTTCATCTATATATTGCCAATAAATTCCAAGAAAAACCACAGATAGACAGACAGACGGACGGATGGACATGGCGAAACTATGAAGAACCCAGCTACGGAACCCTAAAAACATCGCCCTGTGACAGTATTTTTCCAATTTTTTGTGATTTCCCGTTATTCCAGATCACATTTTTCTACTGCGACGTCAGTATACGCGATATTTAACTCTCTTGGATTTAACTTCGTGTTGTTAACGTTTTGTATTTAATTTCATACTGCTATAATGGGGTAGATAACTTTTTTTAAATTATTTTATATGAAGAAGTTTTTTACATATAACAGTGAAATAACTTGTGAAAAATCATTAATAACAAAGTTATGAATGTTGAAAATGTTCTGTTAGACAGAGAGCGCAATACCGCACGGCGCACTTAGCTGTGACGTCAGCCCATTTAAAATAATGTTAAATTTCGTTTTGCAAGAAAGAGACAGATATAAAAATTTAAGAACTTTTAGGTTTCATATCCTTCACTCGAATATAACTTTGTTATAGTATAAAGTTTATTTTTATATTTTCTTGAAAATAGACGTAGCGAGATCATCTTCGAAATCGAATCAGGTTATATATTATACCACAGATAGCGCTAAAGTATGGTAGTTTTGGAAACCCCATGTTATTCCTAAGACGGTATAAGTATGTTTATAAAATTTCCTTCGACGCAGCCTCTTAACCAGTCTAAAGAAATATGACTTTTGGAATATAATTCTTATAAATTGATATAATTTTTGCAAAGTTTCACTTCGCAATCATAATTACAAGGACAAGGTAAATTTGGCGAAACTTGTTTTTGGCGTTAAATTTACCACAAGTGCCGGTAATTTTTATCGACACTAAGCAATTTCGTTTTTAGTGCCTTGAACGCAGTATTTTAATAATAATAAAAATACTTTAAAGTAACACTAGCGTTCGGGTAATTAGAACATTTCGGCCTAATCAACTTAGCTAAATCTAGCATGTCCTGTTCTATCGAATTCAACCTGCATTGATTTTTAAGTCGTGTTTAATAAAAACCGGCCAAATACGGACTCACACACGAAGGATTTCGTACCACCGTGCAATATTTACCTATATATTATTATTATATTAAAAAAAAAACATATTTCTTATATGGGCCTTTAAATTATAAATTTATTTTATTTTTATTATTTGTTGTTATATCCAGCATAGTAGTACATACTTCATGAAAATTTCAATTGTAAACAGCGCTGCCTGCCTGATAAAACTAAGCGGCAGGTCGACCGTCAGAGCTGGTCCAGGCAGGCGGCAGGTCGACCCTGGACCGACGTCTGGGAACAGGGGGAACCCTATACCCGCGCCTGCTCCATCTTGAGGAGAGTAGATGACCTAAACTAACTGTGTAAGCAGTAATTTCATGACCACCAAACACCAAAATGTAAAAAAAAACACGTTTGCTCTATGTCCCTTTAATTTTTAACTTCTGTTTTTTTTAACACTGTGTTTAACACAATTTTTAACACTCTGTAAAAATTCCAAATGTCTACTCATTATGATTCAAACGATACAGCCATGTGACAGACGGACGGACAGTGGAACTTTATTAATAGAGTTCCCGTTGGTAATAATAATAATCATTTATTTTGTCAATAACACCACTTAGGTACACAAAATTGAAATAGGTACAGAACACAATGCAATACTATTTTTACAATAAAACTATTCACGATAAAATTATTTACAATATTATATGTCAAAAAATTCTCTGATTGAATAATAAGGATTACTCAGTAAATACTCTTTTAGTTTCCTTTGAAATGTATTTATATTATTACTGTCACTGATTTCCCTACTTATGTTATTATAAACTTTCAAGCTCATGTATACATGACTATTGTAATAATGGTTATAACTAGGTGTAGTTGTTTTTAATTTGTAACTATGCCTTAAAGGATAATTTTGCTTTTGTCCAACTGTTATAAAGTTATTTTTAGTCTTATGTATACATGTTGCTACTAAAAGTATGTATAGGAATATCACCGTCAACACTTTGTGTTTTATAAATAAACCTCTACAGGGAGCAAGTGGTGGAGCTCCGTCTAAAATTCTTACAGCTTTTTTCTGCAGTATTAAAGTACGTTCAATATCTATACAGTTACCCCATGCTTCCAGACCATATCTAAACACACTTTCAAATTCGAAAAGTAGACGGATCGCATCGTTAGGGTGTCAGTTACGCCTGACAGGCTTTTCAAACTATAGCATGCACTAGCAAGCTTTTTCCTCATACTATCCTCATGATCCCTCCAGTTCAATAATGTGTTCAATTTTATACCAAGGAAAGATACTGATTCCGCAGCTTTGAATGGAATTGGAAATTTATAAGAGGCGCCATAGGAATGATGTCTGAAAACCAAATAAAAACTTTTATCGCAGTTAATTTTGAGATTATTGTACTCAAACCACATGTTAAGTTTTTCCCAGCATCTTTCAACTTTAACTTCTAAATCCTTATACGATAAAGCATTCAATATTATATTAGTATCATCTGCATACAGATAAGTCTCACCATCTTCTATATTGTCAGGAAGATCATTAATAAATATGTTAATCAAAAGTGGACCCAAAATTGAACCTTGAGGAATTCCCCTTTTTATGTCCATCTCGTTTGATGTGGTGTCCACAATATTGCCACGATTATCTTGGCCCCTTAATTGAACATATTGCTGTCTGTTTTCCAAGTATGACTTTAACAATTTCAAAGCAATACCTCTAACGCCATGATTTTTATAATTTTTCCAACCTTTCGGGTACGGAACCCTAAAAAAAACCAAAAAGCAGAATCTACTTTTTTTCAAAATCATTAACTATTTTTATAATATAGACACGTATTTATAACTCAAATAACAGACTAGAACATATTATTATCAAAAAATAAAAAAATACAAAAATCTATTTAAAAATAAATACAAATCGATACAAGCGGATTGCTTCCACTTAAACTACTTAAGCGGTGTTAATACATAAGTGGCGATTATCATTTGAATACAATAGACAAAAACATGATAATGGTAACACTTGTTGACGCGACCAATGTTGTCACACTTTTAGATCCGCATAATTATGCTAATTTTATTCTTAACTCGTTTTAGTAAAACTAGATTTTGTACGTCGCGTCGCGTCGTGCCAAATTTATTGTTCGTAGCTTTTAATACATACTGTAGTATAATCTATGAGTATGATTATGAAGATAATCTGAAAATTAATACAAATAGTACCTAACAAATCGACCTGGTCACTTAAAATTAATATACTAATAAACTAGCGGCCACCCGCAGGTTCACCTACGTAGACTACACGTTCCATCTTGTTAAAGGTATAGTTCCAATCAAACTTTATGGCGGATCGGAATACAACGCTATAAGCATGCTTGCGCAGGTTCAGTCATATACCCCTCGCTCCACTGCGTACCGCTACACCTAAAACTGGTTACTGCGACGCGACTTGTGCCTATGTTCACATCCGCCATAAAGGTTGATTAGAACTGTAAGTACTACTAACATTCAAGTCAGATTCTGCGTACTATTGCTGGGACCACTGCGTACTATAATGCTCTGATTATAATATAATGTCTGGATAGAGAGTCAGCGTCAAAAAACGTAGATAAAAATATCATCTAACTCTTTGGTTATAATTCACGCACACAGAGACAGTTTGTACATAATTAGTATGGCGTGGCGAGAGTATGTGGTTTGTACAGTCACAGATACAAGTATTTAAAAGTTGATCTGTCATTTTTGTTGACATTGTATTGCGAGAGTCCATCAATACATTATTTAATCAAAGCTTATATGTTGACTGAGGTACTAAATTATTTTCACACCGAATTTCATTGAAATGTCTAGTGATTTTTGCGTAACGCGTGCACAAACGGACAAAATTTAAAAATCTGCTCTTTTCGCCTCTATATCGTTAGTTACTTTCGCCTTAATCATAATTTAAAAAAATATATATATGAACAGGTTAACAAACATACAGACGCTTATCCGCATTATAATGTGTCTTATTATTAAGCCAAGTACTAAGTTATCTTCGCACTAAATGTCATTAAAATCCGAATACTAGTTTTTGTGTGATGATGAAATAAACTTGTTCAATGTCTTCACTCCACCACGCTTCAGCTCGCAAGTGCTGCATCTACTTTCATCCGAGCAAAACCGCGGCCGGACGTCTAGAAGCAATGGCGCAGAGCCGACTAAGTAAATAGAATTACAACCATGAGCGCGTCCTTTTCAACAAAATTATGTATCATACGCTATTGCACACGCTAGAGTATAACAAACAATTGATGACTATGCTTTTTGAATTTCGGGAAAATAGCGATTATTACCCAAGTTGAAACAAAATCAAAGTTTGTGTTTTTACGACCCGCTCGTGACGTCACTCGGTGCCGCTACGTACAAATAATCCACGTTAGCCCATAGTAATGTAACCGAGTGACGTCATTGCACGATTTATTTTAAAAATTCATATCTTCGGCTTTTTTGTAGATATCAATAAATTTCTTTCACTTATTAGTTTTTCTTAATAAACATAACATATCTCTATGAAATGTAATATTGTATACGTATAAATTGCTTTCTAATTACCACATCATATTACACTATTTTTAAAAACGTAAAAATAGATATTGTGAGCTATCCATAACAGATAGGCATTTACCATTGCTGATTTTTCTTTACTCCCATGAAAGAAGAACAATCCTTCCATACATTATTTTGTTATATCTCAAAGGGATTAGGCAGCGTTTTCGATAAAAGCTCCCAGATGGCATGATTTTTTTCCAACGTCTTCAACAATAATCGTCATATTGAACACAAAAACGACAATGGCGCACCAACGCGCCATCCCTCATTTATTATATTTAATATCGTTAAGAGAGATATATATTTCTTTGATAAATTGAGTAGCGACATTAATTCCTGTTATAAATCATACAATGTTAGGCACAAACACCACCTTTCGGGCATTGTGATTTGATATATATATTCAAATCAATTTCCTACACGTAATTATCTATCGGAATTGATAGTTAGAAATACGGCGATATATTTTGTTTGTGTAATACAGTTGTTGGGTATTTACTTATTTAGTTGCGGGTATTAATTTTGCCGAGGCCAAATATATGATTAATTCCATTAAAGAAAGGACATATATCAAATAAGCAACTGCCGCTGCTCTCTGCAATTAGTAATATTGAGGACTTGAATGTTTGAAGATATTTTTACAATAGAATAAAAATGGATGTGGCATCTAATATTATATTTAGTTATGTTTGTGATTCTCTATCAGGCGTTAGATAGTTATAAGACTGTTTCTTCTTTATTTATATCTTAATTTAATTATGCTAAGTTAATTTTGGGTTAATATTTATGTGATGAATATTGATACTGGTACCGGGTCTTGGTTGTTATATGTATGTGGTGTCTTCGCTTGGTACCCAAAACACAAGCTAATGCTTAGTTTGAGGCCTAGACGTTGCTGTGATGTATACATTATTATTAATAATTTCGTTGAAATGTAATCTATGTGTGTGTGTGAGGGTGAGTGTGTGTGTGTGTGTGTGAGGGTGTGTGTGTGTGTGTGTGTGTGTGTGTGTGAGGGTGAGTGTGTGTGTGTGTGTATCTAATGTAAGTTCTGGGATTGGCAGAATACCAGCGCTGGCCCTGCCACTATGGCGGACTGGCAACAGCTGAGCCGATTCCATTTGCCATAATACATGCTTGATTATGCAAGTGTAATTTTATTGTTTTTTATCTTTTTTCTTTTCATTATATAATTTAAATTTTGCTGTCATGTTTTTTTTTTCTTAAATATTGTTCTAAATTGTTTTTGATTTGCATGTTAATGTGGCAATAAAGATATTTCATTTCATTTCATTTCTATGTAGTGATTATATTTTTAGACATATTTTATGACCTATTTCTGTTTGCTTTAATACTTTAATTAATACTACTGAAATAGGCACTGGAAGTATTAATTATATATGATTCACTGCGTGGCCATGAACACTATATCTGACACTATCTACAACAATCTATCAATATGATGATATGATGAATACATCGGGTTTGAATGCGGTCCCGAATAACCGAGCGACCCCGAACTTGTTGCCGACAGAAATCGCAGACAATATAGAATCAGTCTTGAACGAGTCGTCGACCTGATTGACTCCATTACTCTTTGTCCGCATTTACAAAAATTACTTTTCCATCAGCCCGTTATACCTTACTGCAGGGTGTTAAGCCTCCCCTCAGGGTGAGGGGGCTTAAAGCTTAAATCCATTACGCTGTTTCAGTGCAGGTTGGTGAATTGTAACGACCGCCATCTATTGATAGCAACCGGGACCGACTGCCGGTGATAGTTATGTACCTACTTAAGTCAGAAAAACTCATTGGTACAGAAATTGAGAAACTTAAATTATATAATTACGAATTTATGGAAAGATAAAATTCTCGCCTGAGATGGCGGCGGCTGAAATGACTATGCTCAGCATTTCAATCTTCTACCTATATTATAGACTGTCTTATCCATGAAAACTTGAATTGTTTTATTGATTCTTAATTATAATACGAACTACCGTTTTGCTCCATTAAAAATAATTTCAAATTTATACAGTAAATATTAGAAATTTAAATTCTTAAAATTATACACATATGTAATGTTGTTACAAGGCGACATTTTTAAATGTCTCAATTATAAAAATGATAATAATTACTGTACGCACAATTTAAAAGTGTTGATTTCATTAGTTATGTTTCTATTTATGTAATAAATAAATCGAATAAATTAATATGATATAATTTACGTCATATACAAGATAGCAAACCTGTCCCGGCTTTAGATAGATTAATTTCTTAATTTTTTACAGTCGAATTTAATGAAAACCTATAAAGAACAGCAGAAAAATCTTTGTAACTTCTGTTGTCCTATCATTGCTAACATAACAATACAAACGACTGACCGATTAAACGAGTTGTTATAGACCCTAACTGCGGAGCCAAGGGTCGCGGGTTCGATTCCTACCCGAAACAAAAATTTGTGTGCGTGAACATGTCTATTTGTTCCGTATCTGGGTGTAAAAGAATCTATATAATTATATAATATAAAGAATATTTATGTATATATATCAGTTGTCTAATACCCATAATACAAGCATAATACAAGCTTACTTTGGGACTAGTTGGCGCTGAGTGGGATGTACCAGATATTATAACATTATTATTATGAAGATTGAAGGAAAAAGGACGGGACGCCGCCGAGAGCAAATTAAAGTACGGGTTGGTGCCGAATCATATCAGAGAGTTAAGGAGGTGGCGGAGAACAACTGACGTACATACTTAAATATTCTATTTTTTTTTTAAATAAATACATACATATATAGATACTTTTACACCCAGTCACGTAACAAATAGACAAGTTCAAGCACATAAATATTTGTCCCGGGCGGGAATCGAACCCGCGACCCTTGGCTCCGCAATAAGGGTCTCTAAGCATTCGACCAACCGGTCAGTCAATTTTTCCTTCGATGATGCTAATTACGAAGGCGTCGTGTCGCCTCAGATGGCCTATCTCTTTTCAAAACTTCCTCGTTTATAACTCGTTCTATCCAACTTCACTTGAAGAAACTATGATAAAATTCTTTCGAGTGAACTAGTGAAGCATTTTAATAACGTGACATGAAACTCAGAACATACTATCATCAGCTGAAAATTCTCCGAGATCAAATTAAGGATGAGGCTAAAAATAAAGGAGTGTCGCAGGGAAGACTTCAAAAATAATAATCCGGAATATATATGCTGAATAGAAGCAGATGAAAGGTTCCGGACCTTTCATCTGCTTCTATTCAACATATATATCGATCGGGTTTGTTTGTAAATCACGAAGAAAAATACAATTCTGTTCGTAAGTAATGTAAACGACGTTAGCAAACACTGATAGAACTTAAAGACTTGAAAATATGTTGACAGTTCGTCCAAGAATGATTCTTACGTCTCTTTCTGTTGCATTTAGCAAAGCTTGGTCAGGCTCGTTTAGAGTCGTGCAAAAAGACTTCTTCGGACTCACTCGGGAGTCACTAAAAGGTCAGTGCACCGTGTTGAGATAGTTCCAAGCGCTACCTATCTAATATCAAATGTTTTTACGGTCGCTGTTTTACGTACAACACGTACAACGTAGCTTCGGGAAATTTGCAATATTTACGTTTTAAGTTTTGAATATTCATCATGTATGTGATTAAAGCGATTTCAGGACTTCAAAATTTCACAGTAGTATACAAAAATACAATGACATACGGTACGGTACGTATACAATGTATATATGGTAGTATGCACATATATATAAATCAAAAATACTGAAATCCGTCGAAGAATCAAAGTTGTCGACATAGCCAAAGTGATTAGCAAGCTGAAGTGGCAATGGGCCGGTCACATTTGCCGTAGAACCGACAACCGGTGGGGTAGACGGGTTCTCGAGTAGAGGCCAAGTATTGGGAAGCGAAGCGTTGGACGCCCCCCGGCCAGGTGGACAGATGACCTGAAGCACCATACCGGGGGTAGTTGGATGCGGAAGGCGGAGGACCGTGTGTGGTGGCGAGCCTTGGGAGAGGCCTATATCCTGCAGTGAAAAGACACGGGCTGATGATGATGATGATACAATAATATCTCTTTTGATTTTGTTCCATTTTATATATATATTTTTTTTAAATTAATTACCCAGTTTCAAGTTCTGTTATTTATTTTACGTTCAAATAACAGCAACACATATAATGCTGCTGTAAATTTTCTGTAAACTCGAAGCACATGTCGCTACTGTGTAGAACTCACGGACGTAACATTTCCCTATAGTACCTAGGTTAGGATTCCTTAAACTATACATGAAAACATTATACCGTTTTAAAGCAAACAGGAGTGCCAAAATCTAAAATCTATATATAATATGTGTTACAAATACTGTCAACCATACGAATCTAATAGTCTGTCCTTTGATACAATTTAAATCGACTTACGCTCTCTTAAATTATTATTGGTGGTTTTAAAAAAGTGCCACCACCAGGCTACCACTAGTATGTATAAATATGTTAAGAACGCACATAAACTTTAGAAATGAAATGAAATTTATTTATTTAATTAATCATCTTGCTTATACAATTTAATTTTACCAATGACCCCCCACACTAAGCTAGGCCTGTCCTGTGGGAGTCAAAAATCAAATTGACAAATGGCACACTAACGATGCGGCTAGACAATAAGTGGACAATAAATAGATATTTAATTATAATCCGAAGGTCTTAAACTTTTACATAACTTACATAAACTTTTAAATTAAAAAAATAAAGTTAATGCCCGAATATCGTGTACGTAATTTATCGAACCATATAATTTAGTATATTGATTAATTAGATACATTTTTCACGTACAAGTCTATTTACATTATAATCAATTTGAGGTGTCCTTCTTGTAATCAAGAATTATTAGTTTGAAAGCAAGCATCGATTATAGGAAACAGGCTGGCTTTGGTGTTGTCAATCAAATGAGTGTCACGAGTCCACCTTGGGAAGTAAAGTTTAAAACTACAAATATAATAATATTTGCAATGAAAGCTAAGTATGTGGGTGGATCACGCGAAGTATAAACAATGACTTCCGACTGTCATCGTAGCAAAACTTGTACATTTTGCGTTGCTTTACTGACAAAATTGGGCGATCGAACTCAAATTGGGCGAAAATCGAAGCTCATAATAATAATAATATTTGGGACATCCTACACAGCGCCATCTAGTCCCAAAGTAAGTAAGTATTATGCTTGTATTATGTGTACTAGCCAACTGATATACATACTTACAATTTTTTTGTATAATATATACATACCTATATAGATTCGGTCATCGGTCGTCGGTCATCAATTGATCATTAGATTCCAGCATTCAAGCGTTTGTACTAATTTATTTTTGTATATAAAAATTTGCTTTCCGCGTCTCTTTTTAATAATAAAGTAAAGAAGGGATAAATATGATAATAAAAAAGAACTAATTTTGGTTATTAGGTGGATCATGGATGTTCATAGAGACACCGTTACAAAAAAAAAACGGGGCCAAAAATATATACGCCATAGACAAATATACAACAGTTGCTGTTTTCAAATATTCTCTGTGAACTAGAATTTTGTGTGATCCACGTGTAAAATTCGTACTGGAAAAGAAAATAAAGAGCCTGAAAATAACATTTCATATATAAATAATTTAACAAAATGTTTGTTTAAAACAATTTTACGTATTGTCTGTATAATCACTGACTCTGACATTTTGTTCAGGTTTTTAATCGTTTTGAAATAAAAGATGTTCTCTATTTTGATTACTATGTTATCTAAGACACTAATATATAATAGTAATAATAATACATGGGACAACTCACACGGCGTTATCTAGTCTGAAAGTAAGCAAACATTATGCTTGTGTTAGGGGTTACTAGACAACTGATATACATACTTACAGATGTATCAGGAAAGTGATAAGAGTCGGTTAAAATAGGACGCGCAGGTTTGCCCGAAGTTATCCAATGAAATTAGTTTAATAAGAAAAAGTCGTAAATTATAACGAAAATACTGTAAAAAAAACTTTATAACTAAATGCATTTGGTTCAAATTGTCTTGCAAATTGCAAAAACGTCCAGTCACATTACTCGTCTGATAGATCTGTACATATTCTTTTAAATATAATATATACATATATAAATAATTTACACCCGTACTTTACACGGTACGAAATAGACATGTTCATGCACACAAATGTTTGTACCGGGCAGGAATCGAACCCGCTGCCTTTGACTATGCAGTTAGGGTCTCTAACCACCGAGTGGTTAGAGACCAGGTCAAATGACCCAAATATAAAGGTATATATATAAGTACCTATAGTAAGTTCTACAGCCTAGTATTTATTATGTTTATGCCTTCAAAGGTAATAAACATTCCAAGATATTTAAAAAGACAGACAAATAACATAGAGATCGCAATCTATTAGATTAATAATTAATTATATATGGTAAAAGAAATATTGTCTATGCCCCGAGCAAGAAACGAATTCATACCGGCCAGTACGAACTGTCGTTTACCTTGATATATTGGCTTGTGCATATTTTCAATTTATTATTGATCATAAACATTTGTTTAGTTTCTTGCTGGCATCCAACGTTCAATAGAGTATTGAATGGACTTCTGCACATTATCTTCTTCGTATTTACGATTGTCCTGTATTACTAAAGACATTGCCGCCGAAAATAATTTGTTTATATCAATATGGAAATAAATTAAAACTTAATATTTTATATATACAGGCTGAGATTTTAGTCACCAGCCAAATTTTGTCTAGATGTTAGGTATCACCAATAGACCTCATTACGTTAAAAAAAACATAGGTTACATTTTATTGATAAACTATTTTATCTATAGTTTTATTTTAGAACGTTTGGTTGCTTTCTTAACGGTATAGTAAACGTACGCGGTCGAAACGAACCGAAACGGGACGGCGCGCTGCCCCGGTGCTAGAGTTATTGGTTTTTTCGGAAAATGTTTCTGTAGTCATATGTCAATATTTTTCTATTAAACGATACTAAAAGAAAACAAGTCGGCCATCGGTATTTTACCAAAGATCAGTACATTACAATTTGGCTGGTGACTAAAATCTTACCCTGTATAACACATTATTATGTACAGTCGTAGGCCTGGAACAGGCTATTTTTCATCTAACTATTCAATTTGAGGAACTTTATGTTTAGTTTAAAAAAAAACAACTCACTGGGCTAAATTTGCGCTGAGGGTTATTGAAATAGAAAATAATAAGGGTTTATAACAACTTCTTAAAATATCTATTTTTCTTTTTGTAAATTTGCCAGATATTTATGAAAATTCATCTGACGTATAAATTGTCCACGTGACGTAGTCTGGACAATTGAGTTTATTCCGCTCCTTTCTACGGTAAAAAATAAAAAGCAAAAAGTATAAAATATTTAGGTTAGTCACTATATCAAAATAAACTATAATCTTCATGAGTCAATCAAAATTTACGATCTCAGTAAATCTTAGATAAAACAAACAATAACTTTCTGTCCAGATGCCGTCATAGGAACATCTCCTTATTCAAATTTTAAAAAGAAAATTACTACAAAAAAAAATGCCGACTTAATTTTTTTATTTCGTCAGAAAAGTAACGAAAAAAATATAAAATATGTTAACATTTTTTCTCTATGCCCATTTGTGCCAACAAACACCCTAATTTAATTGAATATATGAACGACAAGATTTATGAATTTCCCTCGTACTCATGAAAATCTTCCAAGGTAACATCATTACACGGTCATCTTCTTCTATCATAAGGCCTAATAGTCATACGTAGAGCAAAGTCCGCTCATGTGAGATATAGAGCACAATGTAAATGTAAATTGATGCAGGATTGATGAGGAGCAGATGTAAATTATAAAATGAAATTAAAATACTTAAAAAACACAAGTGTTAATACATATGACGACCGCTTAGCCTAGTGGGTAGCGATCCTGTCTAAGAAAGCTGGAGGTATGATGAATATTGATACTGCTACCGGATCTTGGTTGTTATATGTGTGTGGTGTCTTCGCAAAAATATCAGTTGTCTAGTAACACATAACACAAGCATAATACTTGCTTACTTTGGGACTAGATGACGCTGTGTGGGAAGTCCCATGTATTATTATATTATTATTATTATTATAATTTATTACTTTAGTCAGGAACTCACACATGAAGGATTACTTACCACCTTACAACATTTAACACTACACATTTGTGTAATTAATTTGAAATAAAAAAAAAACAATTATAATCGTCAAATTCATCATCTTCAACCCGTATCTCTCCACTGCATGATAATATAGGCCTCTCCCAAGACTAACCACCACACACGGTTCCGGCCCATAGCCACTTCAGCTTGCTGATAACTTCGGCAACGTTGACAACTTTGGTTCTTCGTAGGATTTCGGTGTTCCTGATTTTTCCCATCAAAGAAATATCGAGCATAGTCCGCTTCGTAGCACGCTGAACGACTTTAAATTTGTTTAATTACATCTGTCAATACTTTCGCGACAAGTTACTAGTATTAAGGACTGACCGATTGGCCGAGTGGTTAGAGATTTTAACTGCGGAGCCAAAGGTTGCTGGTTCGATTCCCGCCCAGGACAAATATTTGTGTGCATTAATATGTCTAATTGTTCCGTGTCTGGGTGTAAAATATGTATATATTATAAAGAATATTTAAGTATATATATATCAGTTGCCTGGTACCCATAATACAAGCTTTGCTTAGTTTGGAACTGGATGGCGCTGTGTAGAATGTCCCAGGTATTATTATTGTATTATACTGTATGTGAGTGGGTGTGAGTAGGTATGTGTCTATTGTTATCATCACACTCAATAGTGTGCACTTAGGTCATACCAAGTTTGACGCCTTAGCCGATTTAGCCCTAAAGGCCGTAAGGTAATTAAAGAATTAAAAAAAAAGAAATGGTTTATGTTTTATTACATTTCTGTGTTTCAGCTGATTAAACATAACATGCGACTGTAAAAGACAGTTTACACAATTTCGAAACGTTTGTACAAAAAAACAAAGTTTGTGGAGAATAAAGTTTTTTTCGATTGATTTATTTAGGTAATGGTTATTTCAATAGTTTCGAAGCGTTTGTCGAAAAACCTAATTTTCCACAAATTTTTTTTATAGTCACATGTTATGTTTCATCCACTGAAACGCAGAAATGTGATTTTTACAAAATATTAATAATTTCTTTGTATGGTGGCTCCGTCTATTATTAAATAGCCTTACTAGGCAGGCAGCGTCCCACTTTAACAATCATTATAGTTAAGCTAGTTAGACGTTTGTATGTATTACTATTGTTAAGATCCAACAAAGAACACTTAAAAACACATTTCTTGTATAAGGACGCCCTTTAACTTTTAACTTTATTTAATTTTTCTCATTTAATTTTGTTGTTATAGCGACATAGTAATCCAAACTGTGGAAATTACAAGTATCTACCTATTACGGTCTAAAAGATTCAGCCCTGACAGACGGACGAATTCAAATTCAATTGTTTTTATTCGATTTAGTAATGCATACATTCTCCTATTGAAGGTCAAATTTCCTGTCACCTCTTAACAATAATCTAATTATCAGTCAATTTAAGACATGGTTACAACAAATTATCAAATACAAAACAAATTAAATACATTATTATATTGAGGCCGAGTGTCGCGATAGCCCAGAGCGCAACGAACCTGTCTAAAATTTATAAGGCCATAGGGCCATGGTTCGAATCCGGGCGTGTACCAATGAGTTTTTCTGACTTAAGTACATTAACTATCACTGACTCCGTGCCTCGGAGAGCACGTTAAGCAGTCGGTCCCGGTCGCTGTCAACGGCAGCTGGCGGCCGTTACAATGTCCAACCCGCAATAAAGTAGCGTGATGGATTTAAACTCCAAACCCCCTCCTTGCACTGGAGGAGGCCTAAGCCCCTGCAGTGGGGTAACATGGGCTGATGATGATGATTGCGGCCGAGTAATGCCTCAAATTCAAACACCTTTATCATTCGTATATTCATTAACAGTGTAATATGCTTTATAAGTCAGGGCTTTTTTCACAACAGACTTAAACTCATTCAGTGACAGGCTTGTCACATCTTTTGGTATTCTGTTATAGACGCGCACACCAAGGCCTACAAACGAGGTATCAGTTTTCTTCAGGAATGGGCAGACCCTTTAGGTACGGAATCCTAAACATTAATTACAAAATAAAGTTTAATTTTCTATTGAAAAATGCTTTAATTTTACCTGCGTTAAGCGATAACGATTTCATAATGGCGAGATAATAAGTATATCCATAGTCATATATACCTACATTATTATATATAGACGCATAGATCCTAACTGCGAAGCCAAAGGTCGCCGGTTCGATTTCCGCCCGGGACAAATATTTGTGTGCATGAACATGTTTATTTCGTTCCATGTCTGGGTGTAATATATGTATATATCGTAAAGAATATTTAAGCATGTATATCAGTTGTCTAGTAACCCATAACACAAGCATAATACTTGCTTATTTTGGGACTAGATAGCGCTGTGTGGGAAGTCCCATGTGTTGTTATAGTTAGTAGTTACAAACCTACCACTATTTCCAATAATTATAATTTTGCGAAGTTCGTTTGATCGTTTGCGTTCATTATCAACAACGAACGTAAGTTGAGTGCAACAAAGTATAGTTGAATGATTATATCCTGATTTACTAATTAATGGTACCTACTTGGCTGCACATTGTCGACTGATGTAACCTTTTTTAAAAATTCTCTTTTTATGCGTCAAGGCAATGGTTGAAAGATTGTAGTTTGTAATGTGAGAATACAACTGCAATGAATGTTCCTATCTGTAATATCTGTAGATATAATAATAAGACCTGGGACATTCCAAACAGCTCCATCTAATCCCAAACTAAGCAAATCTTGTATTATGGGTACCAGACAACTGATATTATATACTTAAATATTCTTTATAATATATACATAAGTAAATAGATATTTTACACCCAGATACGGAACAAATAGACATGTTCATGGCATTGGTTCATGCACACAAATATTTGTCTCAAGCGGGAATCGAACTCCCGACTCTTGGCTCCGCAATTAGGGTCTCTAACCGCTCGGTCAATCGGTCAGTCAATATATATAATTATATGGATGCCGTACCACCGTAGTTCCGCAGAGAAAGATAGTGGAAAAATAATTCCACGGAAAGCAACCATTCCTAGGGGAAAATAGAATAAACAACGGGTGATAACGCAGTTACAGGCGCTACAGTGATATAAAAATGCAACAGGAAGACACCTTATTTTCACAGGAATAGTTGGATCGTTGGAAGAAAACTGTGAAGGCCAAATCCTATTATGGGAAAATTATCTTCTTGTTTTGGAAAATATGCGGGCAATACATACTCAGAGCACCATGTAGTTACACATAAATATAAAATAACTAGAGTGGGCAAGCTAGTCCGAAATGCGGGCCCCAACAGAAAGAGACAGGCAATAAGAGTACCTTGATTTTATACAGAAATATACTATCTCTTTTTATTTTGAGCATCCTCAGCTAATAGCCATTTGGTTGATATTGTATGTCCATTATTTTAACCCACACCCTTTGAGACGCCGCCAAAGCACTCAGACAAAAAAATCACAAAGAAAACCGTCGCGCGTGCCGGCCATAACCAAAGAAACCGACGACTTGCGCGTGCAGCGCAGTTTCAGTGAAAATTTATCAGTTTATATCGACGCATCACAGAGAAAGTAAATGACAAAATAGAACGTTTTATTATAAACACAGGTGATGATTCGAAGGATACGTCGAGTGATGAAGAATGTCATAAGATTTTGTTTCCTCTAAATAAATATATTTTAATTTGTCCATTTCGTTCCTGCTTTGCCTTTTGGTGTACCGAGATCTAATATAACGGATATACTATAACTGTGACCGCAGTCAATGTCAAATGAGTGTCCTAAGCACTGCGACCAAAAAGTAAAATAAGTATACAACTACGTACAGGTATTTTCCATCCTTTTTTCTCACATGCCCAACCATTACATACGGGGCTTTAAGGGGCTTACCTATTTCTAGTTATATTATCTCTATGGCAGTACATGTGAACAACGCCACGGACGGCCGCTATAGTTAATTGAATGAGTTATCGTTGACGAGATTATACTCACTGAGCAAGTGGTTAGAAACCCTATATTACTGCAAAACCAAAGGTCGCGGGTTCGAATCCCGCCCGAGATAAATATAGTGCATGACCATGTCTATTTGTTTCATGTCTGGTTGTATATATGTATGTATATATTATAAAGAATATTTCAATATGTATATCAGTTGTCTAGTACCCGTAACACAAGCGTAATACTTGCTTGCTTTATTTTCAGTTATTATTATTAATCACGTCTATAAAGTTGTAAAATAAAATAATGAAAACAAATTACACGTAAAGCGGGATGATTTTTTTTACTTGCCTATTTCATAGTATGGCATGTCATTGGATAGGAATTTCAAAAATATTGGGGGTGTGTGTTAAATATTTTTTCGATTCAGGGATCCATTTGGGAAATATTAAGCTTAACGCTAAAAACATTTTGATTTATGTGCCCCCCCCCCCCCCCCCCAACCAGCTATACTTTTGTTTTTGAAAAAACAAAAGTAATAATTGCATAGAAAATTACTTAGATGAAATTTAGTTGACCAAGCAAGCATGCTAAAACCAGGTAACAAGCAAAATTAGAATCTATACTAATATTATAAAGCTGAAGAGTTTGTTTGTTTGTTTGAACGCGCAAATCTCAGGAACTACTGGTTCAAATTGAAAAATTATAGTCGTGTTGGATAGTCCATTTATCGAGGAAGGCTATAGGTTATACTACATCACGCTACGACTAATAGGAGTGGAGCATCAATGAAAAATGTTGCAAAAACGGGAAAAATTATTCCTTTTGAGAGCTTCCGTCGCGCGCGCTGCGTAAACGGTTGATGTTAACCAAAAATCATGTATTACGGAATTGTTTCCCTTTAAAAGTTCTAACCAAAAGTCCGTGACAGCATATGTGTATCTTTTAAGGTTAACTTACTATAACCTTTTTTATGACAATCAAATTTGTTCTAACATTATGTACTATTTGCGAAGATGTTTTTTAAACGTAATATTAATCCTTATCAAATTAAATACGTTAGTTGTCTTAAGCATTTCATGCATATTATAATTGCCCTTTACACCACACAATTTAAATTAATATCTTAGCAGTTTTTATCGAAATATGAAAACTATAGCGGGAGAAAATAAATTCGCTGTCTGCCTCTGTTCGTTAACTTTTTACTTACAAACCATGCAATAGACTTTGATACGATTTTCAGTATTATCTTATTTTCTTATTATCTTATAATCTATTAATCTATATAATAGAAATACTTATTATAAAGCTGAAGAGTTTGTTTGTTTGTTTGTTTGAATGCGCTAATCTCTGAAACTACCAGTCGGATTTGAAATTTTTTTTTTTTGCCTTTGATAGCCTGAATCTAGCGGAAGGTTATAGGCTATATATATGAAAACGAACTGTCTGTCTATTCGAGCAAATAGGTTTCGGCCAAAACAGCTTAACCGATTTTGATGCAACTTTACACATATGGAAAGGATGTAGTCAAAAGTGACATACAGGACTTTTTGTATGTCTGTACGTCCATCTGTCTAAACCAATTTTAATGAAACATCACAGGTAAGAAAAGAAGGTCGTCAAAACTAACAAATGTTACTTTTTGTCCGTCTGTCTGTCTGTACGTGTATCTGTCTATTTGAGCTAATCTCCAAAACGGCTAAACAGATTTTATGGAAACTTTGCAGACGTGAAAGAAGATTGTCAAGAGTGTCATAAGCAACTTTTTGTGTTTGTTTGTCTGTCTATCTGTCTGTCGTTTGTCCACACTGATCTATCAACTACTACAGCCAAAACTACTACATAGGTTTATTTTATAACGTGAGCATTAAGTTAAGAAAGGCTTTTTTAGAAATTTCAAACTTAAGGATGGGAATGGAGGGACTCAAATAATGACGTGTTTCAGGGTTTTTAGATTTCAACATTTTAAGGGTGGGAAACGGGAGATGAAAAATTGTATTGGTTTTTTTAAAGGGTGGAAGGAGAATGAAGATTGAAAGTTTGAATGGGTGTAACCAAAATTGGTTCTAGCAAAAAGTACATATAAACCATCTCGAACGTTAAAAGTACCTATAACAGGAATTCGTAGTCTACGCAAGCGAAGCTGCGGGCGGTCGCTAGTGTATTATAAATATGCTATTCATTAAAAATTCGCCTTCTCTGTATACGCATTTTGTGACGGGAAACTACTGAACCATAGATACTTTGCGCGTGGCTGACATGCGATTGGCCGATTTGTTTACTTTCTTCTTATATAAGACATACTCGTATATTAATAATCAGTGATTGTTTTCAATTGTTACAGAAATCTATGTTATTTTACTTAAAAATAACAAACAGCCTTCGTCTTTCTGTGAATTTGGAACATAGTTGATGTATAGATGTTATTTAAAATATATAAATAAGCTATTTTCGTCAAATCTCTTTGACTTCTTCGATATTTTTAGTCTTCTGTACTTCAATATGTAAAAAAATATCCCATTTCTTAAAAACGGTTTGAGGTAACGTGTTGAAACTGACGTAGATATTAAGATTTATGGCCTCACAGTCCTGTCAAAATCGCTGTACGTTAGTATCGCTACACTACCGCAATTTTTTTTAATTTAAGAACACTTGACAGCTTTTTTTCTGCTCGATCTACTTTTTAGAGCTCAATATCTACAGTACATACAGTACATATGCACTGTAAAAATAGCGATGTTCACGATAAGAACTTGAGAAACAAGGATAAATTGATTATACCTAAATTTAGATTACAGAAGACTAATCGGTCTTTTCTAGGTAACGGTGTTCGTTTTTATAATAAAATACCATCTAATATTACTGATCTTACAGATGGTAAATTCAAATCTTATATTAAAGAGATTCTGAAAGAAAAGGCATACTATAAGGTTAACGATTACATAGATGATAAGAATGTGTGGACTTAACAAATTATTTAATTGCAACTTGACGGATTTTTAATTTGATTGATTTAATGTATTCTTTATTTTATTTAATGACATTTTAATTTAATTTAAGGAATTTTTCCACTTAGTTTAAATAATTGATTACAACTTGACGAATATTTAATTTAATGTAATTTTAATTTAAATTATTTAGACTATTGATACTGTATTTGAATGACAATCAATAAGTGTTTACTTTGTAATCCTACATTGAATAAATGATTTGAATTTTGAATTTGAATACACGACGACCCACTAATATCTTTTCTAATCCTTTCCGTTGCGGAGTTATGACTAATTCTTTGGTCGCATAGTGTACTTTGAGGCCCTTTATCGAAGGCCCTCCCCCCCATGATAACCTAAGTGTGAGGTAGCGTAAGTGCACTAACAAGTATAGGACACTATCTATATTCAATCTAAGTACATCACTTGGCGGTGCCAACCTTGATTCAGGGGATGATATTTCAACGTTTATGGCGACAACAGAAGCGTTTTATCCATAGAGTAAAAAAATTGACAGCAGTGTTTGGTTTTTTTAGAGTCAGAAATCGGAACAGTATCGAAAATGTCACACTCAATTTTGTCGGGGTTAACACCGGCGCACAGGGATTTCGCGGGGGTGAAGACCGGCGCGCGGGGACTTAACGGACTGAAACTCATCATCTTGCACAAGATAGCTAGAGTATGAGTGGTTAGATGGTAAACGTAGAAGAGAGCTTCTGGTCAATTCGTGTTTTTATGATTTTATCGCTAATTTTAACAGGAATTTAGTGTGAAACGTTATAATTCAAACTTAAGTCACAACTGTAATACATCCATATAAAAGAACTACTTATTACTGTAATAAATATGACAAAAAATATACCATATAAGCGAGTTATAAACCCGCAACATATAGAATGCGTAGAATGTTCACTGACCCGGCGGCCTCGCGGCCGGTCACGCGGCGCCCACCCAACTGTCACTGGGCCTGAAAAACGTGCCTACTTATTGCATTTAATAAATGACTTTATCACTTCTTTTATGCACAAGAGGATTTCCTCATAATATATTTTAAGTCGACAAATGGTGCGTCTCCGTACAAAAGCAGTTACGCTGCCATCTCTATAAAACGCAATGAATGATTTAAGAGGACTGTGTACTTGTAAATCTCTATACAAACGGGGTTAACGGTTGCACCCCATCAAACCTTAACCGATTGCCGCAAAAAAATTATATGATATTCAGATCAGCAGAAACTACGTTCAACCATTTTGTTTTTTTAATTACTTTAATAAACGAAAACAACGAAAAAAAAACTTAAAAGCGGAATTTATTTAAAAAATATAAACGGTTGGACCTATTTTTTACTGCTTTGAATACCATATAATTTTTTTGCGGCAATCGGTAAAGGTTTGATAGCGTACAACTGTTAACTCCGTTTGTATGGAGATATGCAAGTATACTCTTATAACGGTATATTCTATTTTTTTTGTTTACCTCAGTATTAATAATAATAACGTAGGTATATATCAAAACAACGTCTAGGCCCCAAACTAAGCATTAGCTTGTGTTTTGGGTACCCAGCGAAGACACCACATACATATAACGACCAAGACCCGGTACCAGTATCAATATTCATCATATACTGACCCGACCTAGGATTCGAACCCGGACCCCCAGCTTCGTAGGCCCAGTAATAAGTTCGAAATGCCATAAAGGCGTGGCAAATGGGGTTAAATATGCCTATTACACAATGGCAAGCTTTCTAGGTTGAGCATTATAGTTACTCATACATAGAAAACCGAAAAACATTAAATTTAGGGATTGATGCTTCAACGAAAACCATAAAAAGAAGACCCAAAAACGTATTTTAAATATTTAATTTGAATTGAATATATGCCGCGAGCGTTATGGGTACCTTTGCATCAGGTTCGGCAGGAACTGGTTATTTTCAGCTTTTAACATTGTATATATATAAAT